>CM043015.1:92603327-93290205 GCA_023690525.1 Holotrichia oblita
AAAATGGAACACTCAATAATGCCTCTTGATACATACATAGTTTTACAGGAATTAATGTAAAAACTTATTTATTTTCGAAAACTTTATCACCCTGTATCTCAAAAGTTAAGACCTTTTAGGTCATGTTCATATGAAGTTTTCTTTTATCGACGAGTAGTATGCGATTCCGCTACGTCAGCAAAAAAAAAATCGTTCCCTGAAATATGGACATTCATTTTGGAAAGAGCCTGTATAGCGGGTTTTATTAAATCAAGACGGCCATACTCCGCTCTTTTGCTTATAATAATTGGTGATTGTAGAGGTAAACGGGGCTCCCCTCCTGGGACCTTACGGAAGGACTAAACTCGAAAAGGGGTGTGTCAAAAGACGCCTGAAGGATTTTTCTGTGCCTTAGGCTAGGTTTCCTTGCGATTAGATGCTAAATTTTCCCGATGTTTTCAGATTAGTCGGAAATTCGCGTTTATCTCCCGAACGGTTGACGCTACGCCAAAACTATCTATGTCCGAATATATTCTTCTCGGCGAGTACTTGGATATTTTCGGGAAATTTTTTTTTCCGATTAAAACTAAAATCTTTTATTGCGTCGCGGCGGCGGCGTCCGATTTAGCGTCGCCTTGCAGGTCATCTCCAGCGAATTGCCCATGTGAACAATATCGATCGTCAAAATTTCAAAATTCCAACGCCCTTCTAAACGGCTTATTTTTTTGATTTTCCTCTGCCAAACTCGATTTTAGAAAATATATTATTCATATACGCGTATATAAAATACCCTTTCATACGAGCGCCGGTGGCGTGATGCTTAGGTATTCGTCTTCGAATCGGATGGTACTAGGTTCAAACCCCTTCTACGACGTATCTGTTTTTTTTTTAATTTTGTTTATAGAGGAATATAGTTAAAATTTATTTTTCATTTACGACAAGGAACAAAAAATAAAAAAATAGGAGTTACTGCGAAAATATTCTATTTTTAATTAAATGTATAATTAAATAATATTTCATTATTTTTTTTACTTTAACCTACACATGCTCACAGAGGTAAGGGAGTCTTCTTTGATACCATCTTTTTATTTCCACAAATATATATTTACGAAAACAATAATGTACAAACAAGAAATGAAATAATAAATTATTACGACGATTTCCAAAATTTCAATGTTCCAACGCCTTTCTAAACCGCTTATTATTTTTTGATAATTCTCATCGTTACTTATACTAAAATCGTATATAGTTCAGTGTATTATCGAGATTATACTATATATATATCTACATATTTTCGAAAGAGTCAAAAAGTCTTTTTTGCATACATTTTTTTTTATTTCTCTCCAGCGCGTCTTTAAGGGGGTCAATTTTTTTTTCTCCGCTCTCCAATGTACAGGGGAAATTGAATGTCAATATTTTAGGGAACGATTTTTTAGTCTATTTTAAAACAAAACTTCATATGAACGTGTGACCTAAACGTCTGTCAAAGTAGGTAGCTGAAATTCCGTACGAACGCCACTGGTGGAATTAAAAAAAAAATGTGGAACACTCAATAATGCCTCTTGATACATACATAGTTTTACAGGAATTAATGTAAAACTATTTATTTTCGAAAACTTTATCACCCTGTATCTCAAAAGTTAAGACCTTTAGGTCATATGTTCATATGAAGTTTTCTTTTATCATGACGAGTAGTATGCGATTCCGCTACGTCAGCAAAAAAATCGTTCCCTGAAATATGGACATTCATTTTGGAAAGAGCCTGTATAGCGGGTTTTATTAAATCAAGACGGCCATACTCCGCTCTTTTACTTATAATAATTGGTGATTGTAGAGGTAAACGGGGCTCCCTCCTGGGACCTTACGGAAGGACTAAACTCGAAAAGGGGTGTGTCAAAAGACGCCTGAAGGATTTTTCTGTGCCTTAGGCTAGGTTTCCTTGCGATTAGATGCTAAATTTTCCCGATGTTTTCAGATTAGTCGGAAATTCGCGTTTATCTCCCGAACGGTTGACGCTACGCCAAAACTATCTATGTCCGAATATATTCTTCTCGGCGAGTACTTGGATATTTTCGGGAAATTTTTTTTTTCCGATTAAAACTAAAATCTTTTTGCGTCGCGGCGGCGGCGTCCGATTTAGCGTCGCCTTGCAGGTCGTCTCCAGCGAATTGCCCATGTGAACAATATCGATCGTCAAAATTTCAAAATTCCAACGCCCTTCTAAACGGCTTATTTTTTTGATTTTCCTCTGCCAAACTCGATTTTAGAAAATATATTATTCATATACGCGTATATAAAATACCCTTTCATACGAGCGCCGGTGGCGTGATGCTTAGGTATTCGTCTTCGAATCGGATGGTACTAGGTTCAAACCCCTTCTACGACGTATCTGTTTTTTTTTTTTAATTTTGTTTATAGAGGAATATAGTTAAAATTTATTTTTCATTTACGACAAGGAACAAAAAATAAAAAAATAGGAGTTACTGCGAAAATATTCTATTTTTAATTAAATGTATAATTAAATAATATTTCATTATTTTTTTTACTTTAACCTACACATGCTCACAGAGGTAAGGGAGTCTTCTTTGATACCATCTTTTTATTTCCACAAATATATATTTACGAAAACAATAATGTACAAACAAGAAATGAAATAATAAATTATTACGACGATTTCCAAAATTTCAATGTTCCAACGCCTTTCTAAACCGCTTATTATTTTTTGATAATTCTCATCGTTACTTATACTAAAATCGTATATAGTTCAGTGTATTATCGAGATTATACTATATATATATCTACATATTTTCGAAAGAGTCAAAAAGTCTTTTTTGCATACATTTTTTTTTATTTCTCTCCAGCGCGTCTTTAAGGGGGTCAATTTTTTTTCTCCGCTCTCCAATGTACAGGGAAATTGAATGTCAATATTTTAGGGAACGATTTTTTAGTCTATTTTAAAAACAAAACTTCATATGAACGTGTGACCTAAACGTCTGTCAAAGTAGGTAGCTGAAATTCCGTACGAACGCCACTGGTGGAATTAAAAAAAAATGTGGAACACTCAATAATGCCTCTTGATACATACATAGTTTTACAGGAATTAATGTAAAACTATTTATTTTCGAAAACTTTATCACCCTGTATCTCAAAAGTTAAGACCTTTAGGTCATATGTTCATATGAAGTTTTCTTTTTATCATGACGAGTAGTATGCGATTCCGCTACGTCAGCAAAAAAAAAATCGTTCCCTGAAATATGGACATTCATTTTGGAAAGAGCCTGTATAGCGGGTTTTATTAAATCAAGACGGCCATACTCCGCTCTTTTACTTATAATAATTGGTGATTGTAGAGGTAAACGGGGCTCCCTCCTGGGACCTTACGGAAGGACTAAACTCGAAAAGGGGTGTGTCAAAAGACGCCTGAAGGATTTTTCTGTGCCTTAGGCTAGGTTTCCTTGCGATTAGATGCTAAATTTTCCCGATGTTTTCAGATTAGTCGGAAATTCGCGTTTATCTCCCGAACGGTTGACGCTACGCCAAAACTATCTATGTCCGAATATATTCTTCTCGGCGAGTACTTGGATATTTTCGGGAAATTTTTTTTTTCCGATTAAAACTAAAATCTTTTTGCGTCGCGGCGGCGGCGTCCGATTTAGCGTCGCCTTGCAGGTCGTCTCCAGCGAATTGCCCATGTGAACAATATCGATCGTCAAAATTTCAAAATTCCAACGCCCTTCTAAACGGCTTATTTTTTTGATTTTCCTCTGCCAAACTCGATTTTAGAAAATATATTATTCATATACGCGTATATAAAATACCCTTTCATACGAGCGCCGGTGGCGTGATGCTTAGGTATTCGTCTTCGAATCGGATGGTACTAGGTTCAAACCCCTTCTACGACGTATCTGTTTTTTTTTTAATTTTGTTTATAGAGGAATATAGTTAAAATTTATTTTTCATTTACGACAAGGAACAAAAAATAAAAAAATAGGAGTTACTGCGAAAATATTCTATTTTTAATTAAATGTATAATTAAATAATATTTCATTATTTTTTTTACTTTAACCTACACATGCTCACAGAGGTAAGGGAGTCTTCTTTGATACCATCTTTTTATTTCCACAAATATATATTTACGAAAACAATAATGTACAAACAAGAAATGAAATAATAAATTATTACGACGATTTCCAAAATTTCAATGTTCCAACGCCTTTCTAAACCGCTTATTATTTTTTGATAATTCTCATCGTTACTTATACTAAAATCGTATATAGTTCAGTGTATTATCGAGATTATACTATATATATATCTACATATTTTCGAAAGAGTCAAAAAGTCTTTTTTGCATACATTTTTTTTTATTTCTCTCCAGCGCGTCTTTAAGGGGGTCAATTTTTTTTTCTCCGCTCTCCAATGTACAGGGGAAATTGAATGTCAATATTTTAGGGAACGATTTTTTAGTCTATTTTAAAAACAAAACTTCATATGAACGTGTGACCTAAACGTCTGTCAAAGTAGGTAGCTGAAATTCCGTACGAACGCCACTGGTGGAATTAAAAAAAAAATGTGGAACACTCAATAATGCCTCTTGATACATACATAGTTTTACAGGAATTAATGTAAAACTATTTATTTTCGAAAACTTTATCACCCTGTATCTCAAAAGTTAAGACCTTTAGGTCATATGTTCATATGAAGTTTTCTTTTTATCATGACGAGTAGTATGCGATTCCGCTACGTCAGCAAAAAAAATCGTTCCCTGAAATATGGACATTCATTTTGGAAAGAGCCTGTATAGCGGGTTTTATTAAATCAAGACGGCCATACTCCGCTCTTTTACTTATAATAATTGGTGATTGTAGAGGTAAACGGGGCTCCCTCCTGGGACCTTACGGAAGGACTAAACTCGAAAAGGGGTGTGTCAAAAGACGCCTGAAGGATTTTTCTGTGCCTTAGGCTAGGTTTCCTTGCGATTAGATGCTAAATTTTCCCGATGTTTTCAGATTAGTCGGAAATTCGCGTTTATCTCCCGAACGGTTGACGCTACGCCAAAACTATCTATGTCCGAATATATTCTTCTCGGCGAGTACTTGGATATTTTCGGGAAATTTTTTTTTTCGATTAAAACTAAAATCTTTTTGCGTCGCGGCGGCGGCGTCCGATTTAGCGTCGCCTTGCAGGTCATCTCCAGCGAATTGCCCATGTGAACAATATCGATCGTCAAAATTTCAAAATTCCAACGCCCTTCTAAACGGCTTATTTTTTTGATTTTCCTCTGCCAAACTCGATTTTAGAAAATATATTATTCATATACGCGTATATAAAATACCCTTTCATACGAGCGCCGGTGGCGTGATGCTTAGGTATTCGTCTTCGAATCGGATGGTACTAGGTTCAAACCCCTTCTACGACGTATCTGTTTTTTTTTTAATTTTGTTTATAGAGGAATATAGTTAAAATTTATTTTTCATTTACGACAAGGAACAAAAAATAAAAAAATAGGAGTTACTGCGAAAATATTCTATTTTTAATTAAATGTATAATTAAATAATATTTCATTATTTTTTTTACTTTAACCTACACATGCTCACAGAGGTAAGGGAGTCTTCTTTGATACCATCTTTTTATTTCCACAAATATATATTTACGAAAACAATAATGTACAAACAAGAAATGAAATAATAAATTATTACGACGATTTCCAAAATTTCAATGTTCCAACGCCTTTCTAAACCGCTTATTATTTTTTGATAATTCTCATCGTTACTTATACTAAAATCGTATATAGTTCAGTGTATTATCGAGATTATACTATATATATATCTACATATTTTCGAAAGAGTCAAAAAGTCTTTTTTGCATACATTTTTTTTTATTTCTCTCCAGCGCGTCTTTAAGGGGGTCAATTTTTTTTTCTCCGCTCTCCAATGTACAGGGGAAATTGAATGTCAATATTTTAGGGAACGATTTTTTAGTCTATTTTAAAAACAAAACTTCATATGAACGTGTGACCTAAACGTCTGTCAAAGTAGGTAGCTGAAATTCCGTACGAACGCCACTGGTGGAATTAAAAAAAATGTGGAACACTCAATAATGCCTCTTGATACATACATAGTTTTACAGGAATTAATGTAAAACTATTTATTTTCGAAAACTTTATCACCCTGTATCTCAAAAGTTAAGACCTTTAGGTCATATGTTCATATGAAGTTTTCTTTTTATCATGACGAGTAGTATGCGATTCCGCTACGTCAGCAAAAAAAATCGTTCCCTGAAATATGGACATTCATTTTGGAAAGAGCCTGTATAGCGGGTTTTATTAAATCAAGACGGCCATACTCCGCTCTTTTACTTATAATAATTGGTGATTGTAGAGGTAAACGGGGCTCCCTCCTGGGACCTTACGGAAGGACTAAACTCGAAAAGGGGTGTGTCAAAAGACGCCTGAAGGATTTTTCTGTGCCTTAGGCTAGGTTTCCTTGCGATTAGATGCTAAATTTTCCCGATGTTTTCAGATTAGTCGGAAATTCGCGTTTATCTCCCGAACGGTTGACGCTACGCCAAAACTATCTATGTCCGAATATATTCTTCTCGGCGAGTACTTGGATATTTTCGGGAAATTTTTTTTTTCCGATTAAAACTAAAATCTTTTTGCGTCGCGGCGGCGGCGTCCGATTTAGCGTCGCCTTGCAGGTCGTCTCCAGCGAATTGCCCATGTGAACAATATCGATCGTCAAAATTTCAAAATTCCAACGCCCTTCTAAACGGCTTATTTTTTTGATTTTCCTCTGCCAAACTCGATTTTAGAAAATATATTATTCATATACGCGTATATAAAATACCCTTTCATACGAGCGCCGGTGGCGTGATGCTTAGGTATTCGTCTTCGAATCGGATGGTACTAGGTTCAAACCCCTTCTACGACGTATCTGTTTTTTTTTTAATTTTGTTTATAGAGGAATATAGTTAAAATTTATTTTTCATTTACGACAAGGAACAAAAAATAAAAAAATAGGAGTTACTGCGAAAATATTCTATTTTTAATTAAATGTATAATTAAATAATATTTCATTATTTTTTTTACTTTAACCTACACATGCTCACAGAGGTAAGGGAGTCTTCTTTGATACCATCTTTTTATTTCCACAAATATATATTTACGAAAACAATAATGTACAAACAAGAAATGAAATAATAAATTATTACGACGATTTCCAAAATTTCAATGTTCCAACGCCTTTCTAAACCGCTTATTATTTTTTGATAATTCTCATCGTTACTTATACTAAAATCGTATATAGTTCAGTGTATTATCGAGATTATACTATATATATATCTACATATTTTCGAAAGAGTCAAAAAGTCTTTTTTGCATACATTTTTTTTTATTTCTCTCCAGCGCGTCTTTAAGGGGGTCAATTTTTTTTTCTCCGCTCTCCAATGTACAGGGGAAATTGAATGTCAATATTTTAGGGAACGATTTTTTAGTCTATTTTAAAAACAAAACTTCATATGAACGTGTGACCTAAACGTCTGTCAAAGTAGGTAGCTGAAATTCCGTACGAACGCCACTGGTGGAATTAAAAAAAAAATGTGGAACACTCAATAATGCCTCTTGATACATACATAGTTTTACAGGAATTAATGTAAAACTATTTATTTTCGAAAACTTTATCACCCTGTATCTCAAAAGTTAAGACCTTTAGGTCATATGTTCATATGAAGTTTTCTTTTTATCATGACGAGTAGTATGCGATTCCGCTACGTCAGCAAAAAAAAATCGTTCCCTGAAATATGGACATTCATTTTGGAAAGAGCCTGTATAGCGGGTTTTATTAAATCAAGACGGCCATACTCCGCTCTTTTACTTATAATAATTGGTGATTGTAGAGGTAAACGGGGCTCCCTCCTGGGACCTTACGGAAGGACTAAACTCGAAAAGGGGTGTGTCAAAAGACGCCTGAAGGATTTTTCTGTGCCTTAGGCTAGGTTTCCTTGCGATTAGATGCTAAATTTTCCCGATGTTTTCAGATTAGTCGGAAATTCGCGTTTATCTCCCGAACGGTTGACGCTACGCCAAAACTATCTATGTCCGAATATATTCTTCTCGGCGAGTACTTGGATATTTTCGGGAAATTTTTTTTTTCCGATTAAAACTAAAATCTTTTTGCGTCGCGGCGGCGGCGTCCGATTTAGCGTCGCCTTGCAGGTCGTCTCCAGCGAATTGCCCATGTGAACAATATCGATCGTCAAAATTTCAAAATTCCAACGCCCTTCTAAACGGCTTATTTTTTTGATTTTCCTCTGCCAAACTCGATTTTAGAAAATATATTATTCATATACGCGTATATAAAATACCCTTTCATACGAGCGCCGGTGGCGTGATGCTTAGGTATTCGTCTTCGAATCGGATGGTACTAGGTTCAAACCCCTTCTACGACGTATCTGTTTTTTTTTTAATTTTGTTTATAGAGGAATATAGTTAAAATTTATTTTTCATTTACGACAAGGAACAAAAAATAAAAAAATAGGAGTTACTGCGAAAATATTCTATTTTTAATTAAATGTATAATTAAATAATATTTCATTATTTTTTTTACTTTAACCTACACATGCTCACAGAGGTAAGGGAGTCTTCTTTGATACCATCTTTTTATTTCCACAAATATATATTTACGAAAACAATAATGTACAAACAAGAAATGAAATAATAAATTATTACGACGATTTCCAAAATTTCAATGTTCCAACGCCTTTCTAAACCGCTTATTATTTTTTGATAATTCTCATCGTTACTTATACTAAAATCGTATATAGTTCAGTGTATTATCGAGATTATACTATATATATATCTACATATTTTCGAAAGAGTCAAAAAGTCTTTTTTGCATACATTTTTTTTATTTCTCTCCAGCGCGTCTTTAAGGGGGTCAATTTTTTTTCTCCGCTCTCCAATGTACAGGGGAAATTGAATGTCAATATTTTAGGGAACGATTTTTTAGTCTATTTTAAAAACAAAACTTCATATGAACGTGTGACCTAAACGTCTGTCAAAGTAGGTAGCTGAAATTCCGTACGAACGCCACTGGTGGAATTAAAAAAAAATGTGGAACACTCAATAATGCCTCTTGATACATACATAGTTTTACAGGAATTAATGTAAAACTATTTATTTTCGAAAACTTTATCACCCTGTATCTCAAAAGTTAAGACCTTTAGGTCATATGTTCATATGAAGTTTTCTTTTTATCATGACGAGTAGTATGCGATTCCGCTACGTCAGCAAAAAAAAAATCGTTCCCTGAAATATGGACATTCATTTTGGAAAGAGCCTGTATAGCGGGTTTTATTAAATCAAGACGGCCATACTCCGCTCTTTTACTTATAATAATTGGTGATTGTAGAGGTAAACGGGGCTCCCTCCTGGGACCTTACGGAAGGACTAAACTCGAAAAGGGGTGTGTCAAAAGACGCCTGAAGGATTTTTCTGTGCCTTAGGCTAGGTTTCCTTGCGATTAGATGCTAAATTTTCCCGATGTTTTCAGATTAGTCGGAAATTCGCGTTTATCTCCCGAACGGTTGACGCTACGCCAAAACTATCTATGTCCGAATATATTCTTCTCGGCGAGTACTTGGATATTTTCGGGAAATTTTTTTTTTCCGATTAAAACTAAAATCTTTTTGCGTCGCGGCGGCGGCGTCCGATTTAGCGTCGCCTTGCAGGTCATCTCCAGCGAATTGCCCATGTGAACAATATCGATCGTCAAAATTTCAAAATTCCAACGCCCTTCTAAACGGCTTATTTTTTTGATTTTCCTCTGCCAAACTCGATTTTAGAAAATATATTATTCATATACGCGTATATAAAATACCCTTTCATACGAGCGCCGGTGGCGTGATGCTTAGGTATTCGTCTTCGAATCGGATGGTACTAGGTTCAAACCCCTTCTACGACGTATCTGTTTTTTTTTTAATTTTGTTTATAGAGGAATATAGTTAAAATTTATTTTTCATTTACGACAAGGAACAAAAAATAAAAAAATAGGAGTTACTGCGAAAATATTCTATTTTTAATTAAATGTATAATTAAATAATATTTCATTATTTTTTTTACTTTAACCTACACATGCTCACAGAGGTAAGGGAGTCTTCTTTGATACCATCTTTTTATTTCCACAAATATATATTTACGAAAACAATAATGTACAAACAAGAAATGAAATAATAAATTATTACGACGATTTCCAAAATTTCAATGTTCCAACGCCTTTCTAAACCGCTTATTATTTTTTGATAATTCTCATCGTTACTTATACTAAAATCGTATATAGTTCAGTGTATTATCGAGATTATACTATATATATATCTACATATTTTCGAAAGAGTCAAAAAGTCTTTTTTGCATACATTTTTTTTTATTTCTCTCCAGCGCGTCTTTAAGGGGGTCAATTTTTTTTTCTCCGCTCTCCAATGTACAGGGGAAATTGAATGTCAATATTTTAGGGAACGATTTTTTAGTCTATTTTAAAAACAAAACTTCATATGAACGTGTGACCTAAACGTCTGTCAAAGTAGGTAGCTGAAATTCCGTACGAACGCCACTGGTGGAATTAAAAAAAAATGTGGAACACTCAATAATGCCTCTTGATACATACATAGTTTTACAGGAATTAATGTAAAACTATTTATTTTCGAAAACTTTATCACCCTGTATCTCAAAAGTTAAGACCTTTAGGTCATATGTTCATATGAAGTTTTCTTTTTATCATGACGAGTAGTATGCGATTCCGCTACGTCAGCAAAAAAAAAATCGTTCCCTGAAATATGGACATTCATTTTGGAAAGAGCCTGTATAGCGGGTTTTATTAAATCAAGACGGCCATACTCCGCTCTTTTACTTATAATAATTGGTGATTGTAGAGGTAAACGGGGCTCCCTCCTGGGACCTTACGGAAGGACTAAACTCGAAAAGGGGTGTGTCAAAAGACGCCTGAAGGATTTTTCTGTGCCTTAGGCTAGGTTTCCTTGCGATTAGATGCTAAATTTTCCCGATGTTTTCAGATTAGTCGGAAATTCGCGTTTATCTCCCGAACGGTTGACGCTACGCCAAAACTATCTATGTCCGAATATATTCTTCTCGGCGAGTACTTGGATATTTTCGGGAAATTTTTTTTTTCCGATTAAAACTAAAATCTTTTTGCGTCGCGGCGGCGGCGTCCGATTTAGCGTCGCCTTGCAGGTCGTCTCCAGCGAATTGCCCATGTGAACAATATCGATCGTCAAAATTTCAAAATTCCAACGCCCTTCTAAACGGCTTATTTTTTTGATTTTCCTCTGCCAAACTCGATTTTAGAAAATATATTATTCATATACGCGTATATAAAATACCCTTTCATACGAGCGCCGGTGGCGTGATGCTTAGGTATTCGTCTTCGAATCGGATGGTACTAGGTTCAAACCCCTTCTACGACGTATCTGTTTTTTTTTTAATTTTGTTTATAGAGGAATATAGTTAAAATTTATTTTTCATTTACGACAAGGAACAAAAAATAAAAAAATAGGAGTTACTGCGAAAATATTCTATTTTTAATTAAATGTATAATTAAATAATATTTCATTATTTTTTTTACTTTAACCTACACATGCTCACAGAGGTAAGGGAGTCTTCTTTGATACCATCTTTTTATTTCCACAAATATATATTTACGAAAACAATAATGTACAAACAAGAAATGAAATAATAAATTATTACGACGATTTCCAAAATTTCAATGTTCCAACGCCTTTCTAAACCGCTTATTATTTTTTGATAATTCTCATCGTTACTTATACTAAAATCGTATATAGTTCAGTGTATTATCGAGATTATACTATATATATATCTACATATTTTCGAAAGAGTCAAAAAGTCTTTTTTGCATACATTTTTTTTTATTTCTCTCCAGCGCGTCTTTAAGGGGGTCAATTTTTTTTTCTCCGCTCTCCAATGTACAGGGGAAATTGAATGTCAATATTTTAGGGAACGATTTTTTAGTCTATTTTAAAAACAAAACTTCATATGAACGTGTGACCTAAACGTCTGTCAAAGTAGGTAGCTGAAATTCCGTACGAACGCCACTGGTGGAATTAAAAAAAAATGTGGAACACTCAATAATGCCTCTTGATACATACATAGTTTTACAGGAATTAATGTAAAACTATTTATTTTCGAAAACTTTATCACCCTGTATCTCAAAAGTTAAGACCTTTAGGTCATATGTTCATATGAAGTTTTCTTTTTATCATGACGAGTAGTATGCGATTCCGCTACGTCAGCAAAAAAAAAATCGTTCCCTGAAATATGGACATTCATTTTGGAAAGAGCCTGTATAGCGGGTTTTATTAAATCAAGACGGCCATACTCCGCTCTTTTACTTATAATAATTGGTGATTGTAGAGGTAAACGGGGCTCCCTCCTGGGACCTTACGGAAGGACTAAACTCGAAAAGGGGTGTGTCAAAAGACGCCTGAAGGATTTTTCTGTGCCTTAGGCTAGGTTTCCTTGCGATTAGATGCTAAATTTTCCCGATGTTTTCAGATTAGTCGGAAATTCGCGTTTATCTCCCGAACGGTTGACGCTACGCCAAAACTATCTATGTCCGAATATATTCTTCTCGGCGAGTACTTGGATATTTTCGGGAAATTTTTTTTTTCCGATTAAAACTAAAATCTTTTTGCGTCGCGGCGGCGGCGTCCGATTTAGCGTCGCCTTGCAGGTCATCTCCAGCGAATTGCCCATGTGAACAATATCGATCGTCAAAATTTCAAAATTCCAACGCCCTTCTAAACGGCTTATTTTTTTGATTTTCCTCTGCCAAACTCGATTTTAGAAAATATATTATTCATATACGCGTATATAAAATACCCTTTCATACGAGCGCCGGTGGCGTGATGCTTAGGTATTCGTCTTCGAATCGGATGGTACTAGGTTCAAACCCCCTTCTACGACGTATCTGTTTTTTTTTTAATTTTGTTTATAGAGGAATATAGTTAAAATTTATTTTTCATTTACGACAAGGAACAAAAAATAAAAAAATAGGAGTTACTGCGAAAATATTCTATTTTTAATTAAATGTATAATTAAATAATATTTCATTATTTTTTTTACTTTAACCTACACATGCTCACAGAGGTAAGGGAGTCTTCTTTGATACCATCTTTTTATTTCCACAAATATATATTTACGAAAACAATAATGTACAAACAAGAAATGAAATAATAAATTATTACGACGATTTCCAAAATTTCAATGTTCCAACGCCTTTCTAAACCGCTTATTATTTTTTGATAATTCTCATCGTTACTTATACTAAAATCGTATATAGTTCAGTGTATTATCGAGATTATACTATATATATATCTACATTAGGTCATATGTTCATATGAAGTTCTCTTTTTATCATGACGAGTAGTATGCGATGCCGCTACGTCAGCAAAAAAAAAAAAAAAAAAAAAAAAAAAAAATTAATGAAGTCCACTCAACGACTTTGACAGGTAAACATTGAAATTCCTAACAAATTTCCTCTCTTCTAAAAATTACGAGATTTATTTAATATTTGTACCTTAACACCTATACAGTTACCCGTAAGGACGTATTTGTTACTGTAATACGTAATCCGACAGCTTTTTAATATACCTAATCAAGGCCGTTAGAAATTTTTTCTTTTAAACTATTTACACTGCGAGAAAGCGCGCAATTTGAATATTATGGAATAACTTAAAACATGCTGCCTCTCTAAATATACAGATATATATGTCATGATAAACACATTTGTCAATATTCTATTAGATACACATTTCACCTATAAATAATATATTCCGTTATTATTAAATAAAAAACTTGAAAGAAATATTGAATTTTAAGCGTTCATAACTTCATTACGTAAAATAAGTAAAGAAATACTACAAAATTTGAACTGTCAAGACGGACTTTTTGTTCTGCGTTTACATCGAGATCATGAGTTGTTGATTTTTCGGTAAAACATTTTGTGATTGTCATTAAGATAATATATACATATAGTATTGAGATTAATTAAATAATCGTAGATATAACTGCACTTTACCAAATAACTTCATTGTATCTTAATAGATGGCAGCATATCTGAGGTATACATGTTTAGTGCAATGTATCAAGCGCTCAATTTGAATATTATGGTATTTCTGAACACATGTTATCTCTTCAAAAATATAAGTATATACGTCATGTTAAAAACGTTTGTCAATATACTAATAGATACACATTTTACCTATAAATAATATATTCCGTTATTATTAATAAAAATAGTTGAAAAAATACATCTAACGCGAAACGCGAAAAGTCAAATTGTAATCGTCAAAACCTCATTACGTAATATAATGGAAAAAATACTACGTGACGTCATTTACTTATTACCAAAAAAATATATTTCAAAATTAAATACGTTAAAATACGTCTACGTACAAAATACCATCTTTAATAACTAGAGCAATAATCATTAGGCGGCCCTCATAATAAATCGTTGACGTTAGCGCGTCTGCGATCAAAATTTGAACTGTCAGGACGGATTTTTACACTTAGAAGGTTATAGGGTTTATTAGTTCTTTTCATATTACTACCGGGAAAATTTAATTTCTTCCCAACGATATTAAAAATATTGATAAACACATTTGTCAATACTCTGTTTGATAAAATGTATAAATTGTAGAATGATGACTT
Organism: Holotrichia oblita; assembly: GCA_023690525.1. Lineage (NCBI taxonomy): Eukaryota > Metazoa > Arthropoda > Insecta > Coleoptera > Scarabaeidae > Holotrichia > Holotrichia oblita. The sequence continues at coordinate 92,618,044 of CM043015.1, forward strand.
AAATTCATAATTCAGCAAGTATACAGGGTAACTGCTAATGAAGCGACCATACTTTACAGTTATGTAAAATAACGAGCGTTTCTACATAGAATGCCATTGATTTATTAAAATAGTCCGTGAAAAAAATCGATTAAAAATAAAATAAGTATGCACATTGCTTTCATACTGCTCAATTCGTATAACATTTTTTTTTTTTTCATTTTAGTAGTTCATTAGCTGGGACACCTCGACATATTCTGTCGGGTTAAGATTAGCGGAAATGCTGGTCGGTGGGCCGGAAGAGTTCAGTCTAAATTCGAATACTTGGGATGGGTCAGCTTAGACCAAACTCGAAGAGTTTGGGTGGGGTCAACTAGTTGGTTTTAATAATTTTAAAACTCGGTTAGGTTGGCGAACTCGTTCAATTTATAGCAAAGACCTTAAAACACCACGATATTAATATCTTCCTGATCCGACATTCCACGGTATTTTATTTAGAATGCATATCACATGTTGAATCTATGTAATGGTATTACGAATGTGTCACGACTCGATGAAATATGATATACTATACAGATTTATCGACAAAATATGTCAAAAATACGAAATCCTGTAATACATATTAATACTTAAGTATTATTCAAATGTGATATATGAGATGTATATGTGTACATACCTACTGTGGAAATTTGTTTTTTGATGAAATATATGTTTCATATATATACATAGTAATCTTCCAGCAGCGTACATACGTGGTAAATATCCGTTGTCTAAAGGTATCTGCTCTTGAAAAATAAAGTTCTGAATTCTTTTTTATCATTTACTGTTGCAGTGCCAGATAACACCAGATTATTGAAATGCCAAAATATACACATTTGTGTGTGTTTTTATTACATATTTAGAAAAATACATATACAAAATAACTAACATTGTATATACTTATTCGTGAAAATAAAATCAAAAATTGGTGCAGACATAGCAGATCATGTATGTATCTGCACTATTTAACGGTGTCTAATGATATTTCCTATGCTTTTCTGCTCGCGACTTTTGTTCTTAGAAGTATTGGATTCATTATAATTGCGACCATTTCTGCTACCGATTCTGCATTCGGAATTCGGAATAGGTGTTTAGGGGTACAAACGAGTATATTGTTATAAACAGAATTGATTTTAAATTAAAATTAGGATAACCAAAGATTAAATAATAATAAACACCCATATATTATATATATTCAAAAATTGGATGTCACCATTAGAAACGATTCTTAACTTTTTAGTTTAAAGAAATTAAATATTAAGTTTTATTTTGTTTACTATTCTGGTGACATGTTTGTTACTGACAGTGTAAGGTCATCATCATTTTGACTAGATAAATTAAATTAACTCTTAAACGGTCATAAATATCTAGGAAGATATTTAACAAAAGCTATAAAATTGTTGTTTATTTTTACTAAACTTGGCAAATTTACTACACATACCAGAAGCTTACGCATGCAATTTTTCATTTAATTTAAATGATTAGTTTGGGGAAGTAACGGCTGTTACAACGTTAACTATAGCGTCGATTTTAGATGATCCTAAACTAGTGGTGTTAGCAGGCAGTGATAAAGTTCTTATAAAGAAATAAGATTAATTTCTCTTAACCTTAAGCTCTCGAATTTTATTAAATTGTTCCTCATAAGGTAAATCTACAAAATTAACAGACATAGAACTAGGATATGACAAGAATCCGAAAAAACTTACGATGAGAGTGAAAAAACTAGCGATTAAAAATACCATAATCCTTGTTCTAATTTCATTAAGAGAGTAATTAGTCACACTAAGAAACCATTACCTAAACTGGATAAATTACACATTAAAACACAAACATTTGTGGAATTAATTTCACAAATGTTTCACGCACATTTGTGAAAATAATTTCTCTAATGTTTCTTGGGACGACTTTAGTAAGTGATATTTTTTCCCAAAGCTGTACTATAAACCGTTTCTAAGATATGGGCAGGCGCCATTCTTAGTTGGCCACCCGGTACATACTATTGCTCTTATGAATATTCGTATACGTCACTTATAATAAAAAGTATGCGAAATTAGAATTTAAACTTTGTAGTATGTTTGTATATTTAAGGACTCGTAGATGTTTTATTATTACTGTCCATGTGTTGATAATATCAATTACTGAACGCTCGTAAATATCATATACATATACACATATTGCAACTTCGTAGAAGTAGTATATTCATACAAATGTAAATTGGTGTTATCTAACCGTTCTTTGCAATCATCTAGACTAGGTCAATCAGGTTGATTGGATACAAAGTTTTCCAATTTCGTTGCAGTAAACTTTTTAGATTGATTTAAGCGAAAGTTGAGAGAGCGTGGTATTCCTTCTCGCATGAATTTTATTAGATCGTCAGAAAGGAGCGTTCTTAAGATCATTTCATTATTATTGTAATTTTAATTAATTAACGTTCTCACTGTATCTCTTAGTGTAGAAGTTCAACACAGCAAGCTTTATTTCATTCACAAAACACCTAACACTCAACACAAAACCGACGAGTTTCAACAGTAAAACTGTCATGAAGGCAATAATAATACGTAGTGATTGACGTTCATTGTCAATATCATTATCACTTTAATAATGATAGTCTCGCTGCTAAAACACCTTGGCTTAGTACTTAGTATTTATAATTAACTAAATAAATTATTCAAGTATTCCTGCGGAGCGAACATAGGATTTTAAATTACGAACAAGCATTTACTAAAATAGGTTGCGGTAAACACTTCAGAAAAATGGGAAAAGCAGAAAGGACAAACGTAATTGCGTTAGCGTAATATCAAAGTTTCCGCCGTTCTTGGTTTCATCTAACCACATCATAAAGGTTACCTAAGACAAAATGCGGAATAAGGCTTCCATTTAAATTCGCTGTGGAACTTTTACGCACTTAATTATTTTGCCGAATTTTCTCAATTTGCCTTTTGAGAGGAAGACTTTTAATGTACATAAAAAGAAATAATCTAGAAGTAATTCTAATAAAAATAAGCTTTGTGCATATTCTAAGTGGTATGCTACGAAAAGTCAATATTCTAAAAAAAGCACAAATTTTAATCCATCAAAAATAGAAGCATACAAATGTTTAACACGATAAATGTAATTTTTGTTTTATATTATTTTACTATTAGGAGAGGAGACGGGTTTTAAAGATATTTAGTAATAACAGATTGTACAACTGATATGCCGGGTTCTTTTTTTATCATTACACATACACTTTTCCTGTGTAACTTAAAAAAAAATAGTCAATGCATTATAGCTGCATAGTAGGCAACCAGTTATACAGTCGTATTTTGACAAGCGAGAACCATGAGCTGTCATATTTTTATTAACTATTTATTATTTTGAAATAAAAAGTGAAATTGTAGAGGAAATACTGTACGATACACATTTTAAAATGCTATTTTACTTTGCTTATTTTAAATTGTTCCACGCCCTAATAATCCCTGGTACCGCAAATCTTATTTCGAAAATAAAATAGATTGGTGTATAATTGGTTGCCTACTATGTCAATGCATTGACTTTTTTCTTTTTATCATTACACATAGGGAAAGTGTATGTGTAATGATAAAAAAAGATCCCTGTATACATAGATATATATAGAATTAAGATGTGAACAATTATTCACTGGGATTGTTCGACGAACAATCCCAGTGAATAATTGTTCACATCTTAATTCTCAACATAGTCGGTCGTGGAGAGGGAACTTTTATATATACATACATATACATATACAGGGTCGGGCAAAAAGAGCGGAACACCGAATTTATGGCTTAACTAGCACTTTTTCGAAAATTTAACCTAAATTAAAGTTTTCCTATATTTTATGTATTATTTATTGGTGTTTGCAGATTTTCTGTTTTTCTCACATTTTTAGAGGTATGACGTCACCGGATAGTATTTTAAATGAATCACCCTGTATGTTTTTTTAGTAGATATTTTTTTCCTGAATTCACTAATACCAGGTTTAGTGGGTCTCTGACTTATGGTTTTATAAGAAAAAAATAAAATGTAATGGCACCTAAATATTTATTTAATAAAAAACGAACGACAATAACTGAAAATTCTACGTACATTTATTTACAGTAGGTGTTCAAACTGAAAACCTGCGGCTGCCTGACAGTATCCTAATCTGTCAACAAATGACGGTGAATTTCAGGCGTTATACTATTTTGTACCGCCGGCGCCGCTCTGATTTGATCTTTTAGTTCATGAAGAGTTTGAGGTAAATCCTTATAAACTATCGACTTCAAATGACCCCACAGAAAAAAATCCAGGGAGATAAATCCGGTGACCTCGGCGGCCACTCAATATAGCCTCTTCGGCCCACCCATCTCTGTGGAAATACTGTGTTCGGGTATTCCCTAACCCTAGCCGCATAATGAGGTGGAGCACCATCCTGCTGAAACCAAATTTCTTCTGATAACTGTAGCTGATTAATAGGATTGGGAAACAAACGAATTAATTCTGGAACTATGTGATCGCGTAAAAGTTGTAAATATCTATCACCATTATATTTTATTTTTTTCTTATGAAACCATAAGTCAGAGACCCACTAAACCTGTTATTAGTGAATTCAGGAAAAAAATATCTACTCAAAAAAAATAAATACAGGGTGATTCATTTAAAATATTATCCGCTGACATCATACTTACCTCCAAAAATGTGACAACAACCGAAAATCTGCAAACACCAATAAATAATACATAAAATATACAAAAACTTTAATTTAGGTTAAATTTACGAAAAAGCGCTAGTTAAGCCATAGATTCGGTGTTCCGCCCTTTTTTGGCCGACCCTGTATATAGTAAAAAGAAGTTAACTACTGTATATAGATAGTAGGATTGCAGTTTCAATAAAATTAGTTCACTCTTCGAATTTTATCAAAGCTTTCGAAATAGTTTTATTCCGTAAACGTATTGCATAAACAATATTCGATTTAAATTAGTTTTCAATAGGAAACTTTAATTTACTATAGTTAGACGATACAGTTAAAATATTATTAGAAATGTTATGTTAAGGTCCTTATTGTATTAATCTTTGTTATTATAACATGTATAGCCCTGAAGAAGGAATAAAACTATTTCCAGAGCTTGGATAAAATTCGAAGAGTGAACTAATTTTATTGATACTGCAATCCCAATTAAATTATATTGTTTACTATATGTATATATAACAGTGGGGAGGGAGGAGGAGAGGTACATGTCCAAGAGTAGATTCATGTACCTTTATGGGAGCATTTGTGTTCAATTTTTCTTGTTAAACTTGCGTTGTAATAGTAAAATAGTTCAGATCCAAAAGGGGAGAAAATTAATGGGATGGCAGCCGTTGAAAATAAAACGATCCTTTTTACAATCTAAGCTTTTGTAAATTTATTATTTACTTCTACAGAGATCATATATGGATGAATGTAGGCAAACATAAAGTTACAAACTCGATTAGACATCCTATTACTAACCAGATCAACACTGTTGTCGTTAAATAATTAATTAATTAAGCCAGTCATCATGTCGTTAACGGCGTAAATTGATCCCAAGATACTTATTAATAACTTTAAAAAAATATATAACCATTACAATTTTATAAAATCACGAACATGCGACAGTCATGCGGGAAACGAAACTTAGAGATTAAGATTAAGTTTTTGACACGTCAAGAAGTTATTATATTTCAAAAAAATATTACGAAGGTTGTTCTGATCAATTTGTGATTAAGTAATAGAATATATCGAATATATTAAAAAAACTACCAGCTGATAACCCCAGAATGAGGATTACTGCTATTGTCGCAAGAATATCGACCATAATAGATTAGTATTATAATACATTACCATCATTAGCTACATATAATACTTTATTATAATAATATTTAATATAGGGGTGACACAGTCTATTTATCGTACCATAAAAGAATATAAGAGGAAAGGACAAATTATCCGACCGAAGCAAACTTCTCGAAGACACTCTTTAGTTGCTGACCAATTAATTAATAGATTTAATTCAAATTTTTTTTAATAAAAATTAACAAAATCAAAATGTGTTTGAACATGTTATTAAAGAAGAATGTGTGAGTTGTATAGATTAATCGATCATCAGTCGGTAAAGATAGTTCAAGTGAAATGAAAACTGATAGTGAATAATTACTTAAAAAAATGTAGAATAAAAATAATGCTCTATTCCTTACAAAAGATTTAATTTACTCCAGATACATGTTTTGGCAGTTGGCCATTAGTCTATTTGAAATGTCGTAATGACGTGGTTAATTATTATTGTAATGTATCATGATTTTTATAATGTAAAATATACTTATATTTATCCTTGTGTACATATGTCTTTATTTTTAGTATAAGAAGTAAGAGTTTTTGTACATACTTTTTGTATTATAATATATATGCATGCATGAATAAAAGAGTCTGCAGTAAACCGCCAACGAATATGGTTTAATTTTATTTTCCATAGCACCTCGAGACATAACAAATTGGCGACGAGGAAAAATTCATTAAAAGTAATGAGAAATGTAAAGTGCATCGCTAAGTAGTGGTAATCTAAAGTAGCAAATACTAGTAAAATAAGTGGCATAAATGAAAGAAGAAAAGAAAATGGCCGACTCCACGAGTTGGATGGGAAATTTACAAATTTTCAATCACAAGAACTCGGATTTCACGGTATTTAATGAACGATTGAATCAATTTTTTGTGGCAAACAATATTAATGAAGAAGTTAAAATGAAAGCAGTGCTTCTTAATGCGCTAAGCGAAGAATGTTATATACTAGTGAGAAATTTATGCGTTCCCGATTTACCGGAAAATAAAAGTTTCAATAATTTAATCAAGATATTAAAGGAACACTTCTGTCCAGTAAAATCGTACTTTAGTGAAAGATTAGCGTTTTTTACTGCAAGAAGGGAAAATACAGAGTCCGTTAACGATTGGGCAGCACGAGTGAAGAGTTTAGCGTCTACATGTAAGTTTGGAACGGAATTAAATGTCATGATGCGAGATATATTTGTAATCGGCATCGGGAAACATGCAATTATGGATCGACTATTTGAAGAAGATGCATCAGATTCCACTATTACATTGTCCAAAATGGTCAAGATTGCGCAGGCGAAAGAGTCGGCTTTGGCGGAACAAAATTCCCGAATATCAGCGGGTGTGACGGCGGCAAACGTATACCACGGACGAGCAACATGGCAAAACACTAGCCGAAAGACCGAAGTCCATGGTAATCCATCGACATCGGGTACATCGAAGCGGTCCACTGAGAACGAAGTACAACAACGTAACCGTAAGAAATCCGCTGCAACAAGTAAGTGTTGGGTTTGTGGACGTACTAACCACAATACAAATGAATGTAAATATCGTAATTATAATTGCTATAAATGCGGAAAAAGAGGTCATTTATCACAAACGTGTAGAAATAAAAATAGAAATTCACAAAATTTTATTACCGAAGATAATTTTGATTCCATTTACAATTTATGTAGTATTGAAATAGATGATAAAGGAAACGTAAAACCAACTTATGTTAAATTAAGCGTGGAAAACATTCCGATTAGTTTTGAAGCTGATTCAGGTTTTGCACACAGTGCCATATCAGATAAATTGTATTTTAAATATTTTAAAAATGTGGAATTATGTAAGAATGATTTGTCATTAAGGGACTATGTTGGAATTTCTTTTCAACCTATGGGTTATGTTAATTTACGTTGTAAATATGAAAATAGGGAATTTAATATGAAAACATATATAATTAGAAATGGGGGACCGCCACTGATAGGTAGGAATAATTTAAGTATGTTAAATTTAGGTGTATGTAGGCTAAATAAATTAAATGATAATATAAATTACATAAAGGAATTTGAGATTTTGTGCCAAAAATATAATAAAATTTTTGATGGCGCAGTAGGAACTTTCAATAAATATGAAGTGTCATTAAAACTCAAACCAGGTACTCCACCAAAGTACTGTAAAGCACGACCGGTACCTTTTGCCTTAAAACCGAAAATAGAAAACGAAATTTCTAGATTAGTTTCGAATAAAATTTTAATTCCAGTTGAATTTTCGGAATGGGCAACGCCTATCGTGCCGGTATTGAAACCGGACGGAACCGTCCGTATATGTGGTGATTTTAAAATAACAGTTAATCCTCAATTAATTGAAGAAAAATATCCATTACCCCGTATTGAATACTTGTTTAGTAAATTACAAGGTGGGGAAAAGTTTTCAAAAATAGATTTATCTGAAGCGTATCAGCAGGTTTGTTTAAATGAAGAATCCAGAAAACTTGTAACGATTTCTACACATAAAGGTTTATTTTCTTATACTAGGTTACCTTATGGTATAACTAGTGCACCCGCAATTTTTCAAAATTTGATGGAACAGATATTTGTTGATATACCAGGAGTTCAATGTTTTATCGATGATTTGCTAATTACAGGGAAAAACGATAAGGAACATTTAGAACGGTTGGAACAGGTATTTAAACGTTTAGAAAATTGTGGTTTGAGGGTACGAAAATCGAAATGCTCATTTTTTCAAAATTCTATCAAATATTTAGGTCATATAATAAGTAAAAACGGTTTACATACTTGCGAAGACAAGATTAAAGCTATTAAAGACTGCGCAGTACCTGATACCATCACGAAACTAAAAGCATTTTTGGGAATGATAAATTTTTACAACAAGTTTATTCCTAACGCGTCTTCTGTGTTACAGCCATTATATAATTTACTAAAGAAAAATGTTTGTTGGCATTGGTCACGAGAATGTCAAAAAAGTTTTGAATACATAAAAAAAATATTGATTTCTTCTACAGTTCTAGTTCATTTTGATCCAGAATGTAAAGTTAAATTAACAGTCGATGCATCTAATTACGGGTTAGGAGCAGTAATTAGTCACGTTGTAAAAGGTGGGTCTGACAGACCTATAGCGTTCGCGTCACGACTACTAAATTCATCAGAATTAAAGTATTCGCAAATTGAAAAGGAAGCCGCGGCCATAATTTTTGGAATAAAAAAGTTTTATCAGTATTTATTCGGGAGGAAGTTTATATTAGTCACAGATCATAAACCACTTTTATGTATTTTTAGTCCTAAAAAGGGAATCCCTGTTTTTGCAGCAAATAGACTTCAACGTTGGGCTCATATCTTGTCAGGTTTTGATTACGATATCAAATTTACGAACTCTAATAAGAATATCGCTGATTTTTTATCTAGAGTACCTATAGATACTCCTGAACAAAGTATACATTCAGATACCATTTCTTATATCGATTACTTAGAAGAATCTAATTTTCCAATTAATTTTAAGCAAATTAGAATGGAAACACGAAAAGACCCAATTCTTAGTAAAGTTTTATTCTTTGTTGCTAATGGATGGCCAAATAAAAAGGTATTACCTCAATTTAAACCGTATTTTATGAGGCGAAATGAAATAAGTGTCGAGCAAAATTGTTTATTGTGGGGTTACAGATTAATTGTTCCTCAAAAATGCAGATCAGCCGTACTGACGGAATTACATGCAACACACACAGGCATGGTTAAAATAAAATCATTTGCTAGATCATATGTATGGTGGCCATCAATGGATAAAGAAATTGAACAAGTTTGTAGTAATTGTAAAATTTGTGCTTCTTATTCGGCACAACCAGCTAAGACTAATTTAATTACATGGAATTGGCCAACAGAACCGTGGACTAGACTCCATATTGATTTTTTTGGTCCCGTATTAAACAAAAATTTTATAGTAGTAGAGGATGCAACATCTAAATGGATTGAATGTTGCGAAGTAGCTAATGTTTCATCATATGCAGCAATTAAAGTTCTTAGAGAGGTTTTTGCAAGGTTTGGGTTACCCAGGGAAATATGTTCGGATAACGCTACCGCATTCACTTCAGATGAATTTCAATCTTTTTTAAGCAAAAGCGGAATAAATCATTTAACAGGGGCACCTTACTATCCTGCAACAAACGGGTTAGCGGAGAGTGGAGTGAAAATAATGAAAGGAGCCATTTTGAAAGCTCATAAAGATAATATACACGATATTAGTTTAATCATTTCTCGTTTTCTTTTTCAATATAGAAATACTCCTCACACTACAACAGGTGAATGTCCTGCAAAATTGTTAATTAGTAGAAGGTTAAGAACAAAATTTGATTTAATGCTACCATCGACACATAATGCAATTAAAGAAAAACAATTTAAACAACGAAAATTTTATCCTGGTAAATTAAATAAAGTATTTGGTACAAATGATAAAGTTTGGGTACGGGACTACAGAAAAAACAATGCTACTTGGTGTGAAGGGAATATTAAGAATGTTTTAGGTAAGAGAACATATCTTGTAAGTGTTGATAATGGAATTACATGGAAGAGACATGCAAATCAGTTAAAATTAAAGAAAGAAGCTCAAAATAATGATAAAGAGATCAAATCGACTTCCATCATTCCACGATCATCATTAATTGATAGTGCTAATAGTAGTAATAAGGTAGATAGAGTGCTAAGACGTAGAAGCCAATTGAGACCTCCTGATAGATTGCAATTGTAATACACTTATAAAGGGAGGAGGTGTAATGTATCATGATTTTTATAATGTAAAATATACTTATATTTATCCTTGTGTACATATGTCTTTATTTTTAGTATAAGAAGTAAGAGTTTTTGTACATACTTTTTGTATTATAATATATATGCATGCATGAATAAAAGAGTCTGCAGTAAACCGCCAACGAATATGGTTTAATTTTATTTTCCATAGCACCTCGAGACATAACAATTATAAAAATAACTTTTAAAAACAAGATAAACCGTTAATATTGTCTTTGTCTCGTTTTTAAATATAATTTTTATAATAATTAACCACGTCATTACGACATTTCAAATATTTTTAATAATGTCCGTTTCAAATTTGTGAATAAAAATCGTCTTCTAGACATTTAAAACCATGTTGTACATTTTGGTTTCTATTTGACTGTAAGTACTTTAATCATAGTTATTGTAGTTTAAAAAATTTTCTGTAATTTTATAATTTGTAGATTCTAGACTGATGATGGCTAACTGCCGAAATATGTATCTGGAGTAAATTAAATATTTTGTAAAGAATAGAGGATTATTTTTATTCTACATTTTATACTCCACGTTACAACATGAATCTTTTCAATTCAATAATTACTTTATAAGGTAACGTACTGTATTAATATGTATTTAAGGCCAAATTATGGTTTTTGTATGTGTATGCTATAATTACTATTTGTCTAACTAGTTTTTTCGCTTGTAAATAATTATATAAAAACAAAGATTAGGTATAGGATAATAGAGCAAAATTCAGAACTGTTAGAAAAGGTGTAATATTTGAAATTAAATATGAAATTTAATATGATATGTATTTAGTCAATAAAAGATTATTACATAGTGTTTATTATTACATATTTAGTATATTAATTAAATAGTACAGTCTATATATGCATATGTATGTATAAGAAACAAAATTTATTGATTATACGACTATTTAAAAACTAAATAATAAATAATACGTATATTTAATAAAACGTAATGTAAATATAATATAAAGACTTGGCGAATATATTTGAGATGATTCAAAAGTAAGTAATATTGATGTTAAAGCTTTTATTATTTTCTGGTTGGGTAAAGTTCTTGACAAAATTTTAATGACAATTGATTTGCCATATTTCTGTATTTCTTAATTTTATCTTATTTTTTACATGGCCGAAAAGAGGATGAAATCTACTACTAAATTTTGGAATAGAAAAGTATTGTTATAATTTAACATTTTTCATGATTTACACCATAATTTGAAAAAATGTGATGCTATAAAAGTTTAAAGCAGCATATTAGGCTATATGAGTACAGAAAATATTTTGTATTATTTAACGTAACTTTGAAATGGCGCCAGAGCTACATGCCATGATATTTTTACAGCTATTCAAGAACAATTGAAACGAGGTAAATATTTTGTATATTATTCTACTTTTAAATAATAATAAAAATACACTAAAAGGCAAAGTTAAAAACTAGCGAATATTGTGAAAATTACAGATAAAGATACTTTCCTGCGATTTTATTGAACATTGGAAATTATCTACGCTCTTGTCTCAGATTCGTTTACATCAACTTTCTTCGTTTAAACAGCATGGTGTATATTTTTAAATCGCGCATGCAATTCCACACCAAAACTTACTAAGGTACTAAGGTAAAAAAGTATACTGCAACCGTAGATATATTAAAAAAAGTACCTGAAAAAATTCCAGCTGCAGATATATTTGGCGTGTTGCTAACTGAAATATGAAGCATAAAATTATTCGAAATGGGCTGCATGTCGCCAGCCCCCCCACAATCGATTTTTTAAATTCTTTCTGGACTAAAGTTTTGTACCCATTTTGTACCGTTTTGTACCAAAAATAAAAAATTTTGTACCTCGCCCGTTTAGAAGATATACTCAATTTTAGATGGGGGCCAGGGACATGCCAGCCCCCCATGTCGGAATTTCAAAATTTCACTTATGCCATCGTATTGTACTAGTTTTGTACCGTTTTGTACCACAAAGCAAACATTTTGTACCTCGTTAGTTTTTGAGATATAATCGATCTTAGGTAAAGTGCTAGCCCCCCATATCGGAATTTCAAAATTTCACTTATGCCATCGTATTGTACTAGTTTTGTACCGTTTTGTACCACAAAGCAAACATTTTGTACCTCGTTAGTTTTTGAGATATAATCGATCTTAGGTAAAGTGTTAGCCCCCCATATCGGAATTTCAAAATTTCACTTATGCCATCGTATTGTACTAGTTTTGTACCGTTTTGTACCACAAAGCAAACATTTTGTACCTCGTTAGTTTTTGAGATATAATCGATCTTAGGTAGAGTGCTAGCCCCCCATATCGGAATTTCAAAATTTCACTTATGCCATTGTATTGTACTAGTTTTGTACCGTTTTGTACCACAAAGCAAACATTTTGTACCTCGTTAGTTTTTGAGATATAATCGATCTTAGGTAAAGTGTTAGCCCCCATATCGGAATTTCAAAATTTCACTTATGCCATCGTATTGTACTAGTTTTGTACCGTTTTGTACCACAAAGCAAACATTTTGTACCTCGTTAGTTTTTGAGATATAATCGATCTTAGGTAGAGTGTTAGCCCCCCCATATCGGAATTTCAAAATTTCACTTATGCCATCGTATTGTACTAGTTTTGTACCGTTTTGTACCACAAAGCAAACATTTTGTACCTCGTTAGTTTTTGAGATATAATCGATCTTAGGTAGAGTGTTAGCCCCCCCGTATCGGAATTTCAAAATTTCACTTATGCCATCGTATTGTACTAGTTTTGTACCGTTTTGTACCACAAAGCAAACATTTTGTACCGCGTTAGTTTTTGAGATATAATCGATCTTAGGTAGAGTGCTAGCCCCTCCATATCGGAATTTCAAAATTTCACTTATGCCATTGTATTGTACTAGTTTTGTACCGTTTTGTACCACAAAGCAAACATTTTGTACCTCGTTAGTTTTTGAGATATAATCGATCTTAGGTAAAGTGTTAGCCCCCCCATATCGGAATTTCAAAATTTCACTTATGCCATCGTATTGTACTAGTTTTGTACCGTTTTGTACCACAAAGCAAACATTTTGTACCTCGTTAGTTTTTGAGATATAATCGATCTTAGGTAGAGTGCTAGCCTCCCCATATCGGAATTTCAAAATGTCACTAATGCTCGTAGTAGTTTTGTAGGGTTTTGTACTGTAAACGGAACGTTTTGTACTACTCTAATTGGGATATAATGGATTTTAGATGAGGCGAGTACAAGATAAACTCGTCATAACATCAGAATTTCAAAAGTTGTGTTATGTTATCGTATTGTAGTTCATTTATTACATTACAGTTCTTTAGTACATAACTATACTAGTAACAATAAGACTACATTCGTAAATTTGAATATCTTTAATTTAAAAGCAGGACAATATTTGCCATGACAGTGAAAAGGAGTGCTTAAAGAGATGACATTTAACTAAAATATAACAAAATGATTTATAGTAAAACTGATGAGAATTTAAAGCATAAGAAAAACTTATTTATTTAACAATACATATTTAATATCTATGTATACAGGCTGATTGGTGAGAATGGCCTATTAAAACTATTATACAAACGGAACGGAATTTTAAAACAAAATTTTGCAGTTGGATATGATTGAATATGAGCTATCACGTGAAAATATTTTTGAATAAATATCACTTCCGCTTAACCGGAAGTGGGCATCAACTTCAATTTTTTGAATAGCATGCTATAAATTTAATTACTAATTCGGCTTCTGCGATAAATTCTACAGATATTTCATATATCATACCCTATACCTAAATATCGTGCCTTCTGCGTTATTCGCAATTAAAGAAAAAAGTGACAGATACCGATCTTACTTTATAGTGATATTACGGCACGTAGGAGTAAAAGAGATGACTGAAATTTTGCATACGCATAGTTGATAGTATGTAGTTACACAACATTTGCAGTTCGTCTCTGTAGCTTTATGCAGGATGTTTAAATAATACAATACACTATTTTCACGTGATTGTTCATATTCAACTGCAAAATTTTGTTTTAAAATTCCTTTCCGTTTGTATAATACTTTTAATAAGACATTCTCACCAATCAGCCTGTATAAAAAATGGGGGCTGGTATATACAGGATGCCCGGATTTCGTAGGGACAACATGGGTAACTTTTTCATTTGAAGACATAGAGAGACGGTTAAATTAGCAAAAAGGTGTTGATTCAAAAGCTCACTAAGAATCCATCTTCAAATTTTGTTTGTCGTGCTTCATTTGTTTCATATTGAAGAAAAACTGAAATCTAATAATGTCTTTTATTTGCCGTAACTTTTTTGTTACTTGAGATATTAAGATGCGGTTTGAAGCAATTCAAATTGTAATCTAAATGCTTTTAGTGACGCTTTATAAAATAAATTTCTTTTGCGCAAATTTTTAATAATCTCACCTAACCTCAAAATTTTAAATTGGAACCGTGCAATTATTATGGCTCTTTTAAAAGGAGATTTTTTTCTGAATACAATCATGTATCGCATGATATGGAAATTTTGTCAAATTTTGGAGAATTGAGCTTATTCCGACTACGGGCAGACATCACAACTTTTTGTTTATCGCGTTATCTGTGAAAACAAAACGGTTGTAATGATACGAACCTGACAGAAGTGTCAACGTTATTACTTCAATTTATAACGGATAATTTTGAAAAATGTATTTTGTACGTAAAAGTTTGAAGAGCGTAAAAGTAACATTTAATAACACAAATTTCATGTGTGCGTATTATTAGTAACCTAATCACACCTCACAATTTTTCATTTGAGCTATGTATTTTTTTTTCTGAGTGCAATTGTGTATCGCATGATGGAAACTTCTCAAAAATTTGAAAAATTAAGCTTATTCTTTTTAGGAAGCAATCTCAACTTTTTATTTATCATACTATCTATGAGAAACAACGTCATACATGTACAGCTGCGTGCGACGTTTGTTATTGCACGTGTGCTGTCGGCGTGTTTGTAATCGGCCTTCCCGACAGAGATGGTGGTATCTGGGTGCGCAGTCGTTGAGTTTCAGCTGCGTTAAGGGTCTATTTTCACTCCTAGCGAGCACATCCTATACTAACATCGGCTGTCATTACAAATAAATTGGATAACAGAGGGAGCTAATAGTACCAGTTGTCGATCATACTGCGAGATGAAAGACAGCAATATACAAAATGAGATAGCAAGATCGTGACATAGAGACATGTCGTGAAAGGGGTATAAGCACGTAGAAAGGAATATAAAGTAAATTCGAATAGCAGTAATTGCGGCGATGATGTGCCCCTCTTTTAGAAAGGTGCCAAACTTTTGGAAAGTCTACAGTTATCTGTTTTACTACCGAATACGTTTCTTGCAATACTCTTTCTTATTTAGCATTATATTTCTTTTTATAATGTACACCATGCTTATTCCTGTTCATATTTAGTGGACGAATAAGTTTATAACTCTTGAAGTACTTTACTTTAAAAACTAAAAAAAAAATTATTTTTTATTAAACACGTAATTTCTGTCACTTACTATTCGTCCACCAATTTATAATTAAATGATAGTATTCCAGTAATAATTTCTTGTTTATAATCATTCTTCACAAAAATTATTGCAAGTAAAAATAACGCAATTTCAAATTTCCCACCAACAAGTGATAATAGCCCCTTAATCCTCGATGCGTAGTAGCCGGCAAGTTGCTTGTTTCCATAGTAACACGTGTGCCGCCGCGCACCTGGGTTTCAGACACTACGCAGTTACGCCGGTCAAAATTATTGAATTGTTAAATATTTGACTTAAAATCACATATGAGGATATTGTTTTAAAATGATACGATAAGTTGCAAATTTACGAAAATACAGGTTACACAGTTATACAAAGACACTATATATTTCTCACAGATGTTACATTAAAACCTTGAAATTATTGATTAGTAGTATGTTCGAATGCATTGCGTAGTAATTAAACGAATTTTTATAAATACAGGGTCCTAATGAAAAATTGGACCGCAACAGTACACTGTACTTTAAAAGACGATAGTGTTTTCACTGTTCATTCTTATCACAAAAACATAAACGTGGACAAATCGATTGAAATTCTACAAAACGTTGCTTCCGAAGTGATTGGGGCTAACACTCTACCTAAGATCGATTATATCTCAAAAACTAACGCGGTACAAAATGTTTTCTTTGTGGTACAAAACGGTACAAAACTAGTACAATACGATGGCATAAGTGAAATTTTGAAATTCCGATATGGGGGCTAGCACTCTACTTAAGATCGATTATATCTCAAAAACTAACGAGGTACAAAATGTTTGCTTAGTGGTACAAAACGGTACAAAACTAGTACAATACGATGGCATAAGTGAAATTTTGAAATTCCGATATGGGGGGGGGCTAACACTCTACCTAAGATCGATTATATCTCAAAAACTAACGCGGTACAAAATGTTTGCTTTGTGGTACAAAACGGTACAAAACTAGTACAATACGATGGCATAAGTGAAATTTTGAAATTCCGATATGGGGGCTAGCACTCTACTTAAGATCGATTATATCTCAAAAACTAACGAGGTACAAAATGTTTGCTTAGTGGTACTAAACGGTACAAAACTAGTACAATACGATGGCATAAGTGAAATTTTGAAATTCCGATATGGGGGGGCTAACACTCTACCTAAGATCGATTATATCTCAAAAACTAACGAGGTACAAAATGTTTGCTTTGTGGTACAAAACGGTACAAAACTAGTACAATACGATGGCATAAGTGAAATTTTGAAATTCCGATATGGGGGCTAACACTCTACCTAAGATCGATTATATCTCAAAAACTAACGAGGTACAAAATGTTTGCTTTGTGGTACAAAACGGTACAAAACTAGTACAATACGATGGCATAAGTGAAATTTTGAAATTCCGATATGGGGGGGGCTAGCACTCTACTTAAGATCGATTATATCTCAAAAACTAACGAGGTACAAAATGTTTGCTTAGTGGTACTAAACGGTACAAAACTAGTACAATACGATGGCATAAGTGAAATTTTGAAATTCCGATATGGGGGGCTAACACTCTACCTAAGATCGATTATATCTCAAAAACTAACGAGGTACAAAATGTTTGCTTTGTGGTACAAAACGGTACAAAACTAGTACAATACGATGGCATAAGTAAAATTTTGAAATTCCGATATGGGGGGGCTAACACTCTACCCAAGATCGATTATATCTCAAAAACTAATGAGGTACAAAATGTTTGCTTTGTGGTACAAAACGGTACAAAACTAGTACAATACGATGGCATAAGTAAAATTTTGAAATTCCGATATGGGGGGGCTAACACTCTACCCAGGATCGATTATATCTCAAAAACTAATGAGGTACAAAATGTTTGCTTTGTGGTACAAAACGGTACAAAACTAGTACAATACGATGGCATAAGTGAAATTTTGAAATTCCGACATGGGGGGCTGGCATGTCCCTGGCCCCCATCTAAAATTGAGTATATCTTCTAAACGGGCGAGGTACAAAATTTTTTATTTTTGGTACAAAACGGTACAAAATGGGTACAAAACTTTAGTCCAGAAAGAATTTAAAAAATCGATTGTGGGGGGGCTGGCGACATGCAGCCTTCGAAATGATGTATACAGGGCTGTCTATATCTAAAAAGAAACAAAAACTGTGATATAATAAAATAAAAGAGATTTCGCAATTCGAGCAAATTATTATTTGTTCATAAACTGAGAGAATTTCATTTTTATTGTGAGTGTTTACGACTTTGATATTTAGTTTTTTTCCCATTGTTTTCGTTAGTTCAGAGTTTTATTTCAAACGCTTAACCTAACCTGAATCAGATTGCAAAAGTAATTTAAATTTAACTTACAAGTGTAGCATGTTAAAGCACTAATTATCAGGCTTCTGTCTGTTGTCCGTAGTGGCAGCCCGGCCTTCTGTCAGTTCCCATTACAGTAAGTGAAACAAGATAGGGCAGAACCCCGAAGGATTATGTATTGAGATTGAAGCTAATGTGCTCTGCTGACGATAAATGCCTCGACACACTTCACGTTTTAGACTTTTACATCGATACAGAACAGTGAGCGAAGAGCACGTAAAGCTCATTCAACACGAAATTAACTGTCAAAAGATCTTATTGAAGTTGACGATCAATATGCACATTTAATTTTGTGTTAAGTAGTCGTATAAATACATCATTATTTTATAGTAATTTCATCTGTGTGTTTTATAACTTAATATACATATCTCTGCCATAGAAGAATCGCTACGGTTCGGCTAAGACATCAAAAAAAAAAAACGATATTCGGAGATATAAAGACGTGTACTATTTATATATAATATAACTTCATGCAAAATTGTAAAAAAACCTTAAACTGGTTGAGATAGATATTTGACATATTAAGTTAAAAAAATTGTATGGATTGAAATAGGCATATTTCATATAAAAGCTATCTACATTTTATATTAATAAAAATTTTCCTTGATTCTGTTATTTTAGTTGTATGATGGATCTCATTTCGCTGTCTCTTGAGAAATGTCACAACATTTCGACTCTTGTCTCAAAACGCTTAACTCTGGAGGATAACTATCAGGGTTTCATCGTAAAGTAGTAAATGCTAAAATGGATTTGCATGTACAAAACAGCCGATTTTATTGACGGGACAGTTCATATTCAAAGCTTTTGTCCAGGAACAAATATGTACATATATATAGGTTTTGGAGAATAATTAACATTAATAATGAGCATACTCTGTGCATGCAACCTAAGTGCATTTTGAGAGTACCATGCAATTTGTCAATTTCGGCACAAACAACACATTTTTATTTTAAAATCTTAATATGCACTTTGCACCACTTCGTAGGTCTGAATTTGGCATCTAAACCTTTCCTTTACCACCTGCGAAGATATTTTTAAATAATCATAACTATATTTTAATGGTTGCCGTTCATTTGCAGTTTAGTTTCATAAATATACATATATACAGGGTTTCCACGGTCGAGTGGGACATAGGGAGAATACATGTAAAATCGGTTTTCGGTGAATATTATCTCCCTAATACTACTTCATCCAAATTTAAGTGCCGAATATTATAACTGGGTTAACAATGAACATTTCCACAATCATAGTACAAAGAAAGTCATTTTAATAAAGCCAAAAAAATTATTATTTTTAAACCTATTGTACGTGAATTCCTAATAAGGCTTTTAACACGTAAATTAGCGCAAGTGGCCGTGGCGCAGACGTTCACGCGACGCCTTAATAACGTAAGGCACATATTGTTTGGGGTTCGAATCCGAGAAATGAATTTTATTTTTTATTTTTTTAAAATCTTGATTAAGTTTTGTTGTTTATTTTGGAAAATGATTCGTCGTTAGTAACAATTAAAAATCGAATAATATAATAGCACGTGATCATTTTTGTTGTTGTAAAAATTATTCATTATTTACCTTAATCCTCAAAAAATCGACTTTATAATCTTTAAAATCTCTGATTTTTGTAGTGTTATTGAATTTGTAGCATTATTGTTGGAGATAAAAGATAAAAAATAAAACTAATCTGCCGGGATTCGAACCCTAAACAATCCGTGCATTTGCGTTATTAAGCCGTCGCGCGAACCCTTGTGCCATGGACACTTGCACTAACTCACGTTTTAAAAGCCTTATTAGGAATTCACGAACAATAGATTTAAAAATAATAATTTTTTGGCTTTATTAAAATGACTTTCTTTGTACTATGATTGTGGAGATGTTCATTGTTAACCCAGTTATAATATGCGGCCCTTAATTTTGAATGAAGTAGTATTAGGGAGATAATATTCACCGAAAACCGATTTTATATGTATTCTCCCTATGTCCCACTTGGCTGTGGAAACCCTGCATAGTAATTTAATCTTTTTGCTATCACAGATGTTTTCATTACTGCCTGATAGATTAGAGTGAGGCACTCTTTTTAATTCTAGTCAGTCGTTTTAATAGTCCCTTCTATTTTTAATATCTGCTTGGAGCACTCAACTATATATATGGGGAATAGAAAAATTGTTGAATTTTACAACTTGGGAAAATTCATAATTTTAGTGTGTAACCCAAGTAATAACTTCAAACTATTATCGCAGTGACACAAGTTTAGGGTCTCAAACACATGGCTCACTATCGAGGAATAGTCGGAATAATATTCTCTACAATTACCTATTATTATAAGTAGTAGTATTATTAGTATTAGATAGCCGCAGTGGTTAGGTAGCTGGCTATCGTTGTGGTGGAACGATAGGAGCCGGGTTTCAATTCTCCGGAGAGACGGTGAATTTTTTTCGAAGAGTTGAAAATCCGGATCGACTTACTATTCGCTGTTGGGAGCAAAGCGATTAACAGCGCGGCATTATAAAAGGCTCCAGTTACAGTTTACGAAGTCACTGCAACTAAGTACCCATCAGAAATAATAAAAAGATATTTATTTTTAGATTTTATACAGGTAGATATGTTTATACTCTAGATACGATTGTATATTCACAAAGTGGAAGTATAATTTAATTTCACATCACTAAAGGTCATTTCGTGCAATTTTTTTTCCGATTGCAAAATATAAATGAGTCATTTATCCAATATGTTTCAAATTACGGTCGTCTATATCTGTCGGCAATTTATCCTAAATCGATTTTAAATTATATTGCCTTTCGTTTCGCATCAACGAGGTAAAGTACTTCGGATTACAATTTCATGAACTTTAAACGTATACGGAATCGATAAGCTTCAATATTGTATATAACTCAAATCATTTTATTGGATAAACGTCTTTATTAACAAAGAAAATGATTCGTCCATTATTGTGCAT
This sequence comes from Holotrichia oblita, assembly GCA_023690525.1. NCBI lineage: Eukaryota > Metazoa > Arthropoda > Insecta > Coleoptera > Scarabaeidae > Holotrichia > Holotrichia oblita. Next base: position 92,639,507 of record CM043015.1, read on the forward strand.
ATTACACTCAAGCATTCATTTAAATATTTTGTTTCATTCTCTTGACAGATGATGTATTTACAAGATGTTATTTTTATTTCTGTAAAAGTATGTGTGTCTATACAAAATTGTGATCATATGGCGGTATCTCATATAAATTCTCTCCCTTTTCTCAGAATATTTGCCATCTTGACATTTGACTATATTTTTCTTGTGTATTTCAATAACATATTGCTCTCGAGTTTTCGGAATAACGGGAGACTGAAACATCTGGAACAACTCATTTAGAAGTCATATTGTATATTGATGCTACTGTATTGATAGGTCGTTTCGAAGCTTATTTTTAAAGTTAAATAAAGAAACAAGGAACACTGTGGATAATATTTCAAACAATGATATAGATATTGTTAAAGTTGATAGAGTTATCGTAACTTGTTTGAAATTAATGACCTTAAAGTGGCGATTAAGAAGTTACAGATACTACTCTTTCTTTTCTTAGCTGAGAATGTACGCGAATGAGCGAATTTCCTTGGTATTTCTTTTACCTTTATTTAGTGTTAATTTTTATTTTGTTTTTACTTGATGTTTGGGTAAATTCTAATTTCTGACTATACAGCTGGTCCACCACATCCGAAAATCACTCTATTTAATGATAAGTAAAGGTGTTTTTACTAAAAATTATATAGAGTGGTTAAAATATTAACTTTAATTGTGACTACCATTAAGGTTAAATAACTTGCTATCTTAAATGGAACACTCTGGTGTACATAAATGTATTTTCACGTCATTGTTACAATATTACCACGCTGTAGGTAATGTACGTATTAGATTGGTATTACGACAAAGTTATTTCGGCTCCTCGTCTACTGAGTTTTCCAGAAAATATTCATTGCGATAAAATAATCGGCCAAATCACACTCTTAAGAACGTTCTTTATATTACTAATTTTACTAGTGCTGTATCTGATAGATTCAACATTTAGTCACGTTTTTACAAATTTCTGTTATATGTAGGTTGGCCATCCTTTTATCTTCATAATTTAACAATAGATGTCTGTGATTTGTTCATGTTAGATGTTAGAGAGGTAGATTTTGAACCTATTTAATAATGTAGTTACATTATAACCATTGAATTATAGAAGGAGACTTCTAGCTACTACAAATATTTGCATGCGAGTGTCAGCCGTCCATTGATAGTTTAGCTCTCGTTGTTTGTTATTCATCACAAAAGGCTAAGAAATAATAGATATTTTAGTATTAGAAGTATACCTTGTTTAATTTGAGACTTCTTGTAAAAAGACGTTAATCACATAATATTTCTATACGTTACCTATTATCGGCTGTTTTAATTAAAACATTGACCACATAGTAATAAAATAATATTAAATTCTTTCCATAATTACGTGTCCTAATCTGTAAGTTTATAAGATCAATATTTTCCCTGAGAAAAATGATGGCATTTTCTCTTATTCAATTAACTTGAGTACGGTCTACCTCTTCGCTGAGTACATCATATTCATGTCAAATATATTCATAATTCTTTTCTCTTAGATTTCTTTTAAATACTGTCTACCCTCCGCCATGCGGCTATACGGCTTATTACAGTTGCCCAGTTATATTTACCTGAATATTGCTCCAAGTAAGGACAGCCTACAATAGATACGTTTTATGGCAATTTGAGTCGTTTAAAATGCTCGCGATAGTACATCGTTCGTGTTACGTGTTGTCATTGATTGTATTCAATATTTGTTTGCAAGTGGTGCAATTGCTAGTGTTGATTATTCTTTAAACTTTTTAGAATATCGTGTTTTGTCAAGTTTACGTAGACGTATGTCATCAACAGTCAAGATGTTGTTAACGCTATAGCTCTAGTGAAACACAGGCGTAGCACTTGATACATTACAAGGACTACAACTGTTCATTGTACCATTATCAGATATCAAAAACTCACACTTATACGAGAAGACCTAGATTACGACAAGAGAACGGTAATGAGATGCTTCAAAGAGGTTGAATGAGGGTTCTTCATATCAGCGACAAGCCCAGAATTCCTTATACGAGATCGGCTGACTTACTTACGATTTACAAGGCAACTCAAGTTTTGAGAAAGCAGCATATGAATGTAGAATTGTCTCAGGATCGCAACACAATTCGACCATCTGGAGATCCAGATGATCGATGAAAAGAGAGATTGAATATTATATTGACTAGATAAGAAAAACGCAGACGAATCTATGAAAATTTAGTGATTCTATCACCCTAACTGCAGATTTAGTTATGTTAGGTTTATTACCTATCGTAGATACAAACGTAAAACAACTAACCCCGTCGTTAGATTAAAAGAATCGCTCAATCTCCATAAATTTGTCTGGGTTTTTCTTATCTATTCAATCTAATATTGATATTACAAAATTGAAATACTAAAATTATGACTTCGTTTTTGCTGTTCATAGCTGTTCATCTGCTGTTTATATGTATATGTCAGCTTTGTATATCTCATAATTTCAAATATATCCATAATATATAGAAAAATATATAATTATATATTTCCTAACACTGAAAGTGAAATACACATATTGTATTTATAAGAGAAAAGCATGGAATAGCGCACCAGTTAGGCAAAAATGTTTGGAGTTTAGATCGTAAACGAAACGCTACACTTACGGAGTGTAGCATATACATAATGAAGTTATTGAGAATCCCTAAGTGGTAAAAGCCTATTGACGTACTTCGAGAAAATCGTCTACACGTGGCCTATAAAAATAATTTCCTTTTGTTCGGTCGTATACTGCGCGTTATGTTTATATTATCAATGCCGGGACAACAAGATAAACGACCGGAAAATTCCTCATTGAAATTCAATACTTGCTTAATGTGTTCTATATTACTCGTCGTGTAATTAAAGTCGGACAAATGTAAATACTATGTGGGAGTTGGGCCGTGACGTTCTATTTTGGCTTCAAACTGAATTAGGCTCGATCACCTTCGGACTTATGGTAGTAATTAGAAGCGAAAATACGGTAATTTGACGACGCAATACTATTCATAATTCCAATCGGGTTTCAAGCTCTTTTTCTTTTTAATTGCTACTATTGAACTAATTATGCATTGATCTTTTAAAGTAATTTATTAAATCCAGCAGGGCACAATATTAGCTAACAGAAACTCTCTAACTGGTAAATAAAACTTTTCACTCAATAAAATAAATTAAATTACATAGATACATTTATTCTAATACACAAAAATTGTGTTTTCGCATACAATTTCTTCGGTAGATTAAATTGAGAAATAATAATTGTAAAATTGTATATAACGGCTTCGTGGCGCAGTGCTATGAATGTCTGGTAGCATAAATGGCAAGACTTGGTTCATCCCCCTGTCACTGGCATTGGAGATCGTTACTTCACTCCAGCTACCTTTTGCAATTTAGTTATACCAACCATTTAAAACTAAAGAAACGATTGTATTGCAGGGTTTTCCGGCAGGAAAAAATGATTTTGCCTCAAAGTGTTATTTATTCGGACTATTCACATGTAATAAGGTAGGATATTATTGGTAATAAAGTGTAGAGAGTCGTCAATTTTATGTTTAAACCAGTGAGTTTATGTGGGAATTTGAGTTAATACTTGTTAGATCCAATCTTTCACATAGGGTACAAATTTGGTAGAATAAACAAAATCAAAAATCTTAGACCGGATGGACCTACAAACGACGGACAAAATAAACATATTTTCTTAATAACTTTTTTCTAAAAATATCTAAACATTGACGAAGCACTGGTAACATTTGATGACACGAGACTTTTTTTCCATTCTATGTAACAGTCCATAACTAATATTTTAATTTAATTATGCCACTCAGCAATATTTAGACGTCACTCGGTTGGTGGCGGTGTTATACCTATAGTAATAAATGACTCTAGTATATGCTAAAGAAGTCAGAAGAATAGATTATTGTTGAACAACACGTATTGTTTCCGAAATACTGGACACTAACGAAGATGATGGTTTTACTCCTCTCCTGGATACTGCTCAGACGACCTATTTTATGACCGTGGCTCAACTTACAATGGGTAGTTGTGAGATGCCGAATTTTGATCAGAATGGAACAAAAATATCTTAAGAAAATAAAGGTTAAGTGAAATTTCCATTTATCTACGGGCGAATCGTTAAGAATGACATGTTCGCGTCGGAAACAAATGTTGCAAAATAATATTTCGGTAAAAATGTCAAAAATAATAATTTCGGTAATCACGGTAATATCGGAAAGCAACGCGAAAATTACTTACTCACTGAAATTAAATAAATTAAGTAAAACTATGCAGTAAAAATCAATAAATGACTGAAATAAAATTAATATTAACAAATAAATAAACAAAAACGAAAATTCTGAAGCGGAACAGAATCTTCACAATGTATCAGCGCAGATGACTAAAGCCACGACTAGAATTCTGGAGTTACGTTAGTCTGTCTTACATTCTAGATTTGGTACTTTGAAACCTCTTTGTATGTATTTGTGAAAATGAAGATATAGCATACTATGGAAAGAGCTAGTATAACAAGACAAAAAACACAAGTCGTGCAACGAAGCTTTCCTTTGTCGAAGTTGACGGTCATAAGAAACAATGAATATGAATGCTCACTCCACTAATCACAGACTCCAGAAACGTGTGGGATATGCGGTCGGAATAGATGCCTATTTGTCGTTATATTAGTAGTAACTACTAATAGTAACTAACTATTTCTGGAAATTACGACCACCGTTTCCTTGTAAGTAGTTTAATAACATAGAGAGACATCAAAGACAGTATTCAAGTTCTGCTTTATACAATACATATACTTTTACTTTATAGACGACAAGAGTTCATTGGTTTATTTTACTCCTTGTAAATGGCTGAGACACAGCAGAGGAACTACAATAGTTTCATTTTAACAGCTCAAGAAATTATATATAAAATAATCACCAATTAAGAATATTCACTGTGAATTTAATTATGAAAAAAAAACCAATTGATTTACAGCACTAACGTACGCGGAAATAGATAGCTTTTACAGCGTAATTAAACATTCTAAATAGTATTGAGCCTTTGGTAAATATATCCTGATTTCAGTTCAAATTTGTAGAAGGGAATAGGGTGAATTTTAATTAAATTGTTATCCGAATAGCTTGATATACTTGTACTATAAAGATATGCATATATGCAGATGAGAAAGATTGATTAATCTATTCAAAATCGAGTTACAATTAGAGAGATTTAAAAACAGATACCTATACATATAGAAAGTTTTAAAAAAAATTGTTATCTCCATGGATCAGGTCTACTATAATTATATGTTATATCGAAATGTTCCCCTTTAAGTAATACAAAATGGGGTAGTTGTAATTTTTAACGGAACCATATGCTTATAAGATATTAGTAGTAATAATACGAATATTTTAACTTTGTTTTTTTCCGTATTATAGAAAACGTTAATACATAGCTGCTTGTAATATTTAATTATACTTAACTAAAACTACTGTTCAAAAATATTTATAATTCTAAAATTCAGAAATTTTCTTTTAAATTTAATAACCTCTTTGCTAAAATATTAACTTAGTTTTTAATTTGCAACCACAACATTACTTACAATTCTCAATGAAGCTGCATACCTTAACTCATAGAACGATAGCTTTCTCGTGAATATCATCATTGCAGAGGACTTCCTATGAAGCCTGATGGAAATTGAACTATAGCAACGATTGTTTGCGGTGTATCCTAAGTTAGAAAATAAAATACATCTAAGTGGGTTTGATGATACACAGTAATAAGTTATTGTGTTGTCTGGGCAAATGTTGTAGAAAATCGTCCAATGTTTCTTGTCCATGCGGCCATAACACTGCGACAGAAAGGCTACAAAACCAGCGACGTACTGCAAAGACAAAGTGAAAGAAAGAACTAACAATATACACATATCTACCTTACACCGCTGAAATAACTCACAGATTAAAGAAAACGTCAGAAAAGAAAAATATTACCACACGGTTCAACACTGTCACGAAGCAGTTATTACCGCCAGATAAATATCAGCTGCCTAAGCTGTACACCAAAAGCATATACAAACTTGTATGAATTGCGGAAAAAGATATATTAGACAGACATGAAGGAGCATCAAATACTGAATTAAGGAATACCGATGGAATACCTTCCATAGATATACAGAAATGTCTGCAGTAACGAAACACTTGCGACATCGCATAAATTATGCCCAACGTCAAAGTCGTAGCCCCAACTACATAGTACCATCAGAGGTGATTGTGAGATTGCCGGAAATTACGAGGAAATCTACTACCTTCAATCGAGAAGATGAGTACAAACTGGCGAATAACTTTAAGATATCATCCACGTAACCAAACTACCGGAAATTGTGCTATCATTCGAACTGTAATAGTCACGAAAGAGCAAAGCGAAGAAGAAATAAGGTATATAACGAGGAGTATAAGACAATATCAGTCTTTAAAAACCTTTTGATGAAGCTGACAATAAGATCAGCAAAACGTAAAGTATAAACTTATTTACGCGTAACACCCGGAAGCCTTTACCTCTACAACAGTGGTCATATATTTTTGCCATATTGGTCATATATATTACTTGCGAAGTCTTCAAAATTGCAAATCGAAGCATTTCTCTTTATTGGTGCAAATTTGTTAACGCCGCTATTTTTGCACCGTAGTTAATACTAATTTAAAGTAGTCGATAATAGCAAAGTAACTTGTTATACAAATTGAATTAATAATACTGGAATACTGTTATAATCGGCTTAATACTCCTACATTTGTTAAGGGTCTTTGAATAGTATAACTACCACTACTTTCGATGCTCCTTTTACTTGTAACAGTTGTACGGCATCCAGTTACAAATGGTAAAATAAGGAAGAAACCAGCCCAGGGTATGCTACGTAACGTACAAAACCGACAGCGGCAGCTATGCGGGATGATTATTTAGATGCATTAGTGGTGTCTTACAGGATATAAATGAAGACGCTTTTCGTGTTAAATAGAGCTCAGATAATGAAGACATAATTTTTATTTGCATAGTAATTTTGTTACTACGCTGAGCGGTAATCCAGGTAGATTTAATTGCTTTGTTTACCAAAGCAAATGTATTCTTAATAGCATTGTTCCTAGTACTACACATCTAATATGATGTTACTAATGTTTAGCTAATCTTGCTCTACAATTATAGTCTCTGTTAGCTTATTAATTTCGACAAAGTAATGAATTTAGAAGATTATATAAAAATTAGATTTTGTATGGACTTTCTTCTTTAAAGTGACTGGTTATATAAGTGCAAATAAAAGAACTTTTATCTGCAACGGTTTTCGCGATTTCTAACACTGCACTTCTATATGCCTGTGGGTAATGTATGTACCTTCTTAGTACAGTGAGGTGCAAAGATATCCGGACACGTCTAGATAGAGAAATACCCTGCGCTCAATATTTTATTCCAAAGAGCCGCAGGGCACATTACTACCTGCTGAGGTTAACCGTAGTTTTTCGCTCTTACAATAACATTCCAATATACAAATGCGTATAATACGTATATACATATATATATGGTTTTTTGGGTTTTTTCTTTGCCGTTGATTTAATTTAAGGTTTGTGTCTTGGTAATTAGCGGCTTGTCGTTTAATTAAAATTGATAAATTAAAATGACGTTTCTACAATATATATATTGTCTTCCTCAGATTTAAAAACTAAAACTAAATACAATTGACATTAGTATGTGTATTGTTGGTGTTATTTAATGTTTCTTATTCCTTATTTAAAAATTTTTTTTTTATGTTTGCTGTGGCTTACCTTAATTTTACTTCTAAACATTTTTTAAATAATTATATATTTTTTACATTTTGTTCTTAAATTTTGGCATTTTAAATAATTAATATTACTAGCCTTGCGTGTGTGAAGAACATGTAATATGTATGATTCTTATTCTCTAGTAAATCTAAAGATCTTATCGTATGTATCTATTTTTCACAATTTTTCTTATTTTAACTTAAAAGTATTTATTTGTTTGTGCGTATGTGTCAGTGTCGTCTCTCGGGGGATCTCATATTATGAAATAATAAGCCTACCTACCCAATAAAGGAGTCATATATTTATTAATTTTTCGTAAAACGGACAACTCGGAAAATATCCGTGACATAGAACGACCGTCCTAAATTCTAACATTTTCATTTATATAATATGTCTACATATATGCGTTTACATAATACAATGTTCTTCTACTGTATTCTGCCCTGTGGCTCATTGGAATAAAGTATTGAGCGCAGGGTATTTCTCTATCAAGACGTGTCCGGATACCTTTGCACCTGACTGTACATTATTGCATGACATGTAGACATTATTCACATTTTCACGTTAGTTTGCATACTAATTTTTTCATTGTTTTCTCCGTTCTAATACAAAGAAAGTGTTCACACATCCCTTCCATGGATTAAATGTCAGATGTAACGATCAGGCCATTGTCAAATATCAAAACTCTTGTTCAGTATTTTAAATACTATAAATAAGGGAACGCATAACATAACCTTGTGCTTATCTCTTCTTCAGGCATCACTGTAAGATCCGCAGTTTCAAGTATCAAAGCTTGTTATCGAAGATAAATAAGCGTGTATAACTAGAGGCAATATTAAGTTAACGCTACCCAGATCATCATTAAATGTCAATGTAAATTAGTGCTAAATCAAATTGTCGTTAATAACACTTTTGGAGCATATTTATCAAATCTGGTGTTAGCAATTGTCAAACGTTTAGGTATGTTGAAGAATACAAGAAGATACTGTTTGATAAGATCTAAAAATATCATTACGTATGTTACTTCCTCTTTGGTTTCCTTTCTGTGCTTTCTATGCCTTTCTCAAAGAACACATTATTTATAATCTTACATCGTTTTTACATTAATTCTGTAGCCAGGTCTTTTTTCCATTCTTCTAAGCCAGCCTCTTTAATTTAAAATAGTTTGCTATTCTGGCGTTCTTTGCTTGTTCACATTTCCCATGCCCTCCGCGGGCGCAGGCGCAACAATAACTCATGGCCGGCCGATGCCCCCTGTAATTGGCGAAAGCTGTTGAGGATGCTAAGGCAAGAGTTATTATTATTATTATTAATGCTACGTATTTGTTTTCACTACTATCTATCCTTATTCATCAATCACTGCACAGAATAAACAGAAAGGACAAGTTTGTCGGAACCTTTGATGTTTTAATAACGAATGTCAAGGTTACTTGAAGCTATTGATGCCATTTTGAAAATATGTCCAAGAATGGCGGAAAAGTTTGAATTTGATTTCAAACATCTAGGTTAGATGTGTTTGAAATGTATATAATGTATTAGATAATTATAGGTGAAAATAAAATACGATAATTTTAAGTTTCAAAGTAATTTAATAGTAATTACACTACAATATTGTTTCGTCACACAGTGACTTAATCATGCGCACAAAAACCATGACAACAATTTTAAGGCTTTTGTCTTTTCTGTTTATTCTGTGATCATTGTCCCGCAACATTTAAAATATTTATTTTATATTTTCTTGTTGTAGAATATGTTGTACGATATGCACTTTTGTCTGTTTATTTCCAATCTGTATTACTTTCCTGTTTCACTTCATATATTCTCATTATATCCTAAATATTCTTTCTTTATCATCAAAATTAAGCGGTCTGTGAAAGCAAAATCTTTTACTTCATCTATCAAAATTGTAAAACCGTATGAACTTATTGTTTTGCCTTGTCGCACTCCTGTGTCACTCTCTAACGCCTGCGAGGTTTGGTTATTGATCTAACAGAATTTCTGCGTGACTGTAGAGACCTTTTATGTTTGTAATTACACTCTTTTCGACATTTCGTTTACTTAGTATTTTCTAAATATGCTTTCTCGGTATTGAATCAAATATCTATTTCAATGGAGCGTGCCTATGTAACTATAGGAGACAAATAAATTGAATCGAAAAGCCATAAAATTTCCTCGGGACTAAATCAGGTAGCGAAATATGAACAGACAAATAACTTGGTCAACTGTAAAGTGCCAGCGGCTGTATGCTGTAAAATATTTTAGACATAGTAAGTAAGTATGAAGACATTAGGTAGTAATATCTTCCGCAATAGCATGCACTGTAAATACACCTACAAATAGCATTATCACAGTGTGCGCTGTAATATTTATGAATATATGTGTTAGTTGTCGTATATACATATAAAAAATAGTTATAATTAGCGATATATAAAATACTACTTTAAGAAAAAAAATATTTTTTGACAGAATTAGCGCATTGCACTCCATACTTTTTATTATTTTAATTATACTATTAGATGAATATTTAGTTCTTAGAAGGAGTTTCTAATGTAGTTACGGATTTGCTAATACAAATAATTAAATACTTTTATTTTACAATGATTGTATTATTATATTGTATGCATATATTCGTTTATCTGATCGACTGATAGATTACTAGGGTGATTACAAATGATTATAGATGTGGCTATAGAAAATGATGCTTACGAAGTATTCATGTCTTATCGCATTATAATCTTCAACATTTTCCTGAAATGTTATGTTGTTTATGTAATTACGAAATTACATGAATAAGAATATGTATGGGGGCAAGATATAAAAGTCTATTACATATTAGAGTGGATCGAAAAACGCGTTTTTTTCTGCAATACAATTCTAATAACGCGGAAAACTTGCGCATAGGCAAATGCATTATAAATGACAAAATATTAACAAATTTTTTTTTCAAAATTTGAAATCGCGCAGAAGGCCTAAAGTTACCAAAAAAGTCAAAATACCGGTAAATTAAAAAAAAATGCAAAAATTACAAAAAATACATTTTTTGTTGTAATAGTGGAAAAAGTGTTTTTACGAGTGTCCTTAACAAATACAAAAATTAGACCCATACTTGTTTTACTGAATGCGCGCAAAAGGTCTAAAGAGACGGGTTGCATCGCAAAAAAAACGATATTTCATGATTTTCTACGATTTTTAAACATGTGCCAAAACCCATAAAAGTTTTATTTTTAATTTGTAATAGTGTAAAAACCATTCAAAATAGTTTTTCCAATCCAGAAAAAATACTTTCAGACCTGTTATTCCTTAACTGTATTCGTGCAAAAGGTCTAAATTATAGTATAAGTTAAGATATAGTCCCGTAAAAACGCCGTTTTCCATATCTGATGAGTGTTTATTTAATACATTAGGTTTGTAATAAGACTCTAACAAGTGATTTCCACATCCACCCTACGCAACCAACCAACCAGGCTGAATTTTATTTACAATATTTACAGTAACTATTTACTTTGTACAATGCATATGTTCGTTGTAGGCAAAAGATTATTTACATAGAAGCCCCTTTGAGTTGTGACTTTTAATTAAATGTGGGCATCAGTTGTCTTGATTTTAAAGTAGCTCTAATATAGCCATCTTGATTTTCATCCCCGCACTCTTTTTCTGCTGCTTCTGTAACCAGTATTACATACCTCTCAACTGACTGGGTGTGGAATGGGAATTTGAGGTAGTTAAACGCTGATAGCGCTTTGTCTTTCAACAAAGAAGCAATGTGTTCAGTTGGCATCTTGGACAGTACTGGCGGCGGTGTTAACTTGCAGATTGACCAATCAATTACTTCGGTATAGTCGTTTGCTCTAAAATTTATTGAAGGTATTTTGAAGTCTCTTACGTAACCTTCAGCCGATGGCTCATTTCTGGATTTAAGGATCCTTCTTCAGCCAAGTTCTCTAATGTGTGGTCTCTCCATTATCATAGCCAACATAATATTTTCAGTGCGGCAACCCTGCTCGCAACTTTAGGTCTTTTGCGCGAATTCAGTAAAACAAGAATGGGTCTAATTACTTGTTGTATGCATTAAGGACACTCTTAAAAACACTTTTTTCACTATTACAACAAAAAAATGTATTTTTTTTGTAATTTTTTTTTAATTTACCGGGATTTTGACTTTTTTTTTTGTAACTTTAGGCCTTCTGCTCCGTTTCACTCTTGTACATTTTATTTGTTAGATTGGGCTTTGGGTTATATTACGTAATCTATTATAGATTTTTTTATTCCTACTTTTCATATTTCGTGTATATAGATGTATAGATGGATATTCTAATGTGGAAGTTTAATGTTCAATACAAACACTAAACTTCCACATTAGAATATAGTTTCCATACAAAATCATTCCATCGTTTCACTGTAAGTGTGTGTTCAATCGAGAGACAAACGCAGGTACTAGTGGACATATACTAGTCCGCGTACAATATATCGAACAAAAAATACAATATTCGAACGATAAAGCTGTTATTAATACTAGTCCTGCCTATTTACATAAATTTGCTATTTTGCACAGTATCTACTACCGATTTACATTTATGGCATAATAAAACCTGATCATATTTTATTGACAAAAATTTAAACAATTACCAATGGAAATAAACTTTGTCTTCACCCATTATAGTATAGCAGTAGCAACCAATAACAGCCTTTAAAAATTTAAATTGTTAAATGGGCTGAATTCATCATTCCCTTCAGTGTGAATTTTCAATGTGACTAGAAATGTTATACAAAATCATAGTTAACGTATAAAGCATAGACCAGCATACATATGTAGGTATATTAAACCTAGCTTAGAACCCATAAACCCAAAACCCATTAGTACTTAGTTACATTTAAGAGAAAAATTTAATATTCTGAGCTCCTCCCTCACCCTCTCCTTCCCCGCGCGCAAACAAATCCGTAGAACCAACCAAAGACTAATTGAACTCATTGCGAAATAATGTGATTAAACAAATGGGAAATAAGACAATTCCAAAATTTTACGAAGAAAACGAAACTGAATTTATTTATATAAACACTAGACAGGTTTAAACCTGGATACAATATTTATCATGCACATACCTACAATCTAGAATCATCTAACAGACAATAATTTCAAACAATTACGATGTGTTTTGAGATATCTTTATTGAATTTGATGCAACTTTCATCCGTATCTAAGCACAGCTGCACAATTTCTAGCGAAAGAACTCAAAGAACTAAAAGAACAAATAGAGTGTCTGATACCCTTTCACCCTTTCTCTTTTTTTGATTTTGTGTTTTGATTTTTTTGCAATTTTATATATTTTATTTTTACCTAGACACTGTCTATGGTTTAATAAAATTATCAGATTAATTGAAATGTTTCAATACACATCGGATATATTAATAAAAGTACTTTTTAAAAAGTTAACTCTTTAGTTATGTATTGTATTAAAAAGGCATTCAAATAGAAAGTGAAATAAATAAAGTTACATTATTTGAGTACACAGAAAATGTAACTAACGGATAGGTCTACTTTTTTGTAACACCTTGTATAATTAATATATTGCCGTTATATCCGTCCAATCAAAGCAATAACAATCAACTTAAGTGGTCGCCAATAAGAAAAATGTGTATTTCCTTGTGAGACTACTAAACTCGACTAGTACATTGTAATATACATTGTTATAAGCAAGGTGATGAAGTATAAATTTAGAGTAACTTGTCACATTTTGTATTTTTCTTCTACTGTACAGGCAAAACACATTTTCAAAACTTGCAACAGCTAATAGATTCTAATCTACATAATAAATATTCTCAACACAAATAAAACCGAACAACCATCCAACAATGTTGTGGTACTTTCAGCCTTATAAAATAGCATCGGTGGTGTATACACAAAAAAAACAGATTTTAGCGAAACCGATAGCCAGTAAATAACATCAATCAACCGGTGCGTTCGCTTACTGTCAATGGATGTCTGATCAATACTTAAAAAATGGGAAAATATCCGTCGCTAAAGGTTTGGCGCCTCTACAAACAGAAAATACAATTACAAAACAATATTGAATTTGTGTGAAGGCTAGAAGTATAATTTACCATAACAATACTGGTTTGATTAGTATTACAGTTTTTTTTAACAATGTCATATATCAGTTGATGCGCCGCTGAAACAGGCAAATTAATATCAAACACATGTATACAACACGATTCAAAAGTAAACCCTTGTTTGCTAATGGATTCACATCAATATTACACTCTATTCGTATAGTTTAAATGTGACTACACTTTAGCAAGAAAATGTATGATTTATTATTAAGTAATACGTGTTGCATATAATTTGCATTAGCTGTATCTGGTCTAACCAATTAATTAGTTAGTAACCAAGTAATTAGTTCGACGGTCTATGTGTGGAAGAAAAACAACGATTGACTTTTCTATACGACTCTTCTAACTTGTTCCGACAAGTAGTTCAGCACGTCGTTGTGTCTGTAGGCCGCTTTGCTATATTGAGCACTTGCGGGTGGTGTCTATTTCAATTCGGTATTATGATCTTGCTGACAATACGTTAATGTTATTCGTCATATGTTGCCGTGTACGTTTCCGTCTTCTTGGTGGAAATCTCTCGAAAGCTTCATTATTTCAAGTAATTCTCGTAGTAACTTGTGGTGATATTGTGTCGTTGTGGCTATTTCTTTAATACCGATATCATTCACGATGATTTCCATCTTGAAGCAAGTGTTCACAAAATGCAGATCAGTATATTCCTGCTGTGGGTGTTCCTATATTCAGCACTTCATGGTTCTTAGGGTGGGTTTATCAATGTAAGGATAAAAGTGTTAGGTAAGTAACTGACAGATATTGCTAACTGGCAGATAAAATTTAGCAACTACAATGCTTTGTCTTGCAGATAACTTCTATTTAACACTCAATAAATTTATTTATTTATCCTCACATTGATAAACCCACCCTCATTGGCTGTTGGACGTAATTTATCCCACGCAGCACTCAAGATCATTTATGCTTTGGGTGTGTAGTATTCAGGGCATTTAATAAGCTAAAAATTAATTCAAATCTGTTTTAACATCATCTAATGTCCCTGATAGTTAAATAAATTTCGTCAAATAGTTTATAATTAAACAAATAACACCGAAACGCATACGAATACAACGTATTTATACATATATTTCAAATAAGTTTTTGCCACCTGATATATTAGTGAGACAGCTTAGGTTTAAAATACTATAAGATAAGAAGACTAACATACATACATACATATATGTATGACTAAATAAAACACTAGGTACTACACGGATTCGATATTGTTTGTCTGTGATGACTACTGAATATGAAAAAATAGCAGAGGAAAGTTGAGAGAAGGCGTTACTCTAAGACAATGCGCCTGTTCATACGGTTTCTACTGCCGTTTACTGTGCCATTATGCGGCTTTCATGAAATCAACCATCCACCCTACAATCCTGACTGGGCTTCAAGATTCATTTTTTATTTCTGAACCTTCGACAGAATTTCCGTGCACGGCGTTCTGAAGAGGAAATGTCGTTGGAAAGTGGACATAACTAAAGAATCATTATGCATCCTTGCATGTTATTTTATTAGACTTCTAAATGTAATAACTATTACAAAACTTTGACGTTAGTGGAACAGCTTCGACTGTTTTTTTGACAAATAATACGTACAACGATTCGTTTCAATAAAGACATTTATTATTATTACTATGCAGGTGACCCGGATTTTATTTTACAGGCTGACAACAACACACAACTCCACACTCGGTATATTTACGGTTAAATATTTCGAATAAAAGTTGCTTTACCTCTTAAGCTTCATTTACATACAGGGTAGTGGGAGTTGTAGTGTAAGAGTAGTGGAGCGCCGAAGTTAGTTTTCATGTATTTAAGGGGACGTTTCCGCGCCTAAATTTTCATCATATCGTTCAAACTGTATTTTATGTCGCAACTGAAACATAGATGGCTCGGAGAGTACTATATTTCTATACACATCACAAATTTCCGTTTCAATTTAATGACCTTGTTTTAATTCCGTACTATAAGTTTATTTGCTTTGTATTTGGATTTACCTGAATAATCAGATTATCGGTTTATCTTTGTCAGTTGTATTGGATTAAGAAAGGGCAGAGCGAGCAATGAATACGTTGGGGTAAAAATTACATATTCGTTTTCTCGAAAGTTTCTTTACTCCACAACTACATCTGATGTAGTTGTGCATCAGCATCAATGTGGTATCAATGCATATTGCACCTAATTGTGTTTTTACTGTTCGCTAGTTGGTTTTTCTAGTCCTGCAAGAATTCGCAAGAGATTTATTTGTTAGCATTTTCATCATTTTTTACTATTATTGTTATTAGTGTAAATAAAAATACCGTATATACAGTAGTAATTCCAGGTTTGTGTATATAGCGGTGTTATATACTTATATAAATATTTTATGCTGCGATAGCTTATCGATTTACTAACTGTTTTGCTAGCATAAGAATTAGGTACATGCATAGAGTAATGTAGAGTAATTTTTTCAGGATTTGCAGAATGGGTAGAAGAGCAAGAAATACATCATTTCGTCAATGTATTCTTTATAAAAACCCTAGACTTTTGAAAATGCAGGAACGACGGGCAAAAAGTAAAATATGATATTCAGTCCTATATAAATTTTTTGAAATTTCGGTCTAATATATTTAGCTTTTTCTAGATCATATAGCTAATAATGGATTAATTCAAATTAAAAAAAGTACCTACTTGTACCAGTTTACATATCAATAAAACGTTTGTAGAACAAACAATTCAATTTATTATTATATCAATAATGAAGTAGTTCCTAAATTAGAAACATTTTATCAGACTTATATTTCCAGAAATAATTAATAAAAAAGCAAGCTGTGTTATTTCTTACCCATAACTATCCTTTTATGTAAAAATTAAGGTATTTTTATTTAACTTCTTAGGTTTTTAAGTATCCTTATTAACTTATTACTTTCTGTAGTAATCTGTTGCATACAGGTGAAACATATTAAAAATATAATTTAATAACAAAAATACTTTTTTGTTTCCTCTAATTTGTTAAACTGTTTAAATTGCAAGTATAGTATAAAACGATAATTTGGTAAAAATAATTTCAATTTGACATACAACAAAATTTTTTTCAAAAAAAAAAACGTAAATAGGCCTTAGATTAATAGTAAACCGCAATATTTAGAAATTTAAAATATTTGGAAAATAATTATAATAATTTCTCATAAGGTTTTAAATTTTGTTATGGCAATTGAAAATTTTATTAGCTTTGTTCGATTTGGTCTCTTGCTTTATATAGTAAAAGGCACTATCATGCGCCATAAAAATACCCTATTCCATGCATTGTCGTAAGAGCGAGTTTCGAATATCACTGCATGCGTCGTGTTGTAAACGTCTAAAAGGAACAAACCTATTGACATTTAATGAGCGTCATCTGTTACACAATCGCTGAACTTCATGCATGTACATTTGCCTTCGGCATCATATTATTGAGCTTTTACTAAAAAAATACCATACATTTTTTAATTACACTATATTTCTAGCTACTGTGTCTTTTTTATGGAACTACACGTATATATCTAGGTTATGATTAAGAGATATCGTTAAAAAAGCCTTACTTCGTCAAGTAATTTTTACTAATTTTTTTATTACAGGTCTTCCAATTTTCTTTTATTAATCAGCAACTGCCTAATGCAGTTATAGTTTTATAGAAATTATAATAATTTCGATATTCTTGCACGTTTAGAAATCTACGGTACTCTAAGCTAATAGCTGCCTCTAAAGAATTTTATAAATTATGGCTGTAATTTAAGATTTCGTGAAAAATGATTTATATAAAATGTGTTTATAAGTTTACTCTGTAGGTCCCGACGTAATGTTTTTTTTTAAATTTCGTATTAATAAATAAAATAAATCACAAAAAAAAATAATTTTGAAAAACCGGATACGTCCGCGCCTGCAGAATTTTATTCTAATTAATCTCTAATACATTTTTCTTCTATTTTCAATAATAAATAAATAATTCATTAAAAAATGAAATTTTTTATCAAAGCTGCCCTGCATTTGTTTATTTTCTTATTAGACGCTGCTATACGACCAGGGATCGGGAACATACGATTGAAAACAAAAAGTTGAGTGGGATAAAGATACGCCACTCCCCCGAGCTCTACCCCCCGACCCCGCAGCGAAGACGTTAAAATTCCCACCGAGGTATACGGCAACCTTAAACGATAGCATTTACATAAACAGTGCGACAGTAACGGTAGTGGAGAAGTAGTGCCAAAGTTCGCAAACTCCAAACATTCCCACTACACTACCGATACTTATACCAACGCGTCTGCGCAGAACAATCTACCGATAACAGCTGTTTTGTTGTGTTTACATTTGACTATACATTCATTACCAACTATCGTCGTTACGCATGCGCAACAAAGCAGTCGCATCGCCACTACTTTTCTTATGTAAATGCATTTATGCACTACAATACACCTTCCACTACTCTCTATGTAAATGAAGCTTTAAAGTCTACGAAATGGCAGAGTCTGTTTTATATTTGCTTATTGTTTTGAAGGTCGTTTGAAGGTCAACTTTTGTTTTTCTAATGGAATATTGTTGAATACAGCGTTATATTAACCAGAAAGATACAAATAGCTTTTGTCTGAAGAATTTTGCTTTTACGTTTACCATTATTGGGAAAATAATGTTAATTTTATGATTTATTGTCAAATATAATCCATTCATTTTAAGAAAACAGTAGTTAGCGCTGCGATCAGCGACCGTATCATACCGAAAAACTTTTGTGTTTGTAAAATCAACTGTTATAAATGTCATATAACCACCTATAACAAACATTTTGTGATAAATTTCTTCTTAATTGTAAATATAAATTGTAAGCTATTTGCTTTTGTCTACTACTAATAAGTTTCTCTTGAGGATTGTTTGATGAACCAGCAGGAATGTTAACATTTCGACAAACTACCTCGTCGTCACCCATGCTTATATCAAACCTGAACTATGAATCGTATTTAAGTACGATTAAAAAATAGCATTAGTAAAATATTACCTGAACTTATTTAAAGTATCCGATGAGTTAGATGTAATAACAATTGTTTTTAGTCAAATTTGTGTATAACACAACAAAATACAAAGAGAAACTATCAACGAAAATACCAAGCAATACACAATACTAAACAAAAATAAGAAAATTTGACAAGTGACAGCGAATCAAATTCAATAATAGCTAACAGTGATTTTTTCATTTTATCCAACTTAAATTTGATAAAAAGGTAGGATTTTTATTGTGGAGTAAACTTGGCTGGGCTATCAGCCAATCAGAATCCAAGAAATTATTGCCTATCTTACCTAATACTGTTTTCTTAACGTGAATATAGTTAGTAAAATACCTTTTGTACAAAAAACGTTTCTCGGTAGTACCCAGACAAGTTTCTCAGTATTTATTTAAAAGCTGCAAATGTAATTAAAAAACTTTTCAGGCAAAAGCTATTTGTATCTTTCTGGTTAATATAGCGCTGCATTCAAAAATATAGGTTTCTATGAAAAAAATAAAATTTGACCTTCAAACGACCTTCAAGACGCTAAGCAAATGTGAAAGTGACTGCGTCATTTCGTAGACTTTAAGAAGTAAAGCAACTTTTATTCGAAATATTTGATCGCAAATATACTGGGTGTGAGTTACAGTCTGTAAAATAAAATCCGGGACACCCTGTATACACTAAAATATGTTTGCAGTTTACACAATTAGGTCCACACAAAAATGTGTTAACTTGGCAACTTTCTCAGTGTGAAAACTAATCAAACACATACATGAAATAAATATGTATAATATACATGAATACATATGTGGACTAGGTATATGTATGTTTTACTGTGGTGTATACAACCATTCTTCGATGTATTATTAATTCCAATATGGATATTTAATCTTGGTTGTAGCGGATACTTTCAGTTCCGGTAATTGAAAATTATACCGAACGATAATATACAAGTTATATTTAACATACCCTCAGCGAAATAACCAAAAGTTGTTATGCAAAATAAACGGCTGGTTTATACTAACGTGTACTAATAGAAAAATTTAGAATTTTGATACGTGAAAAGATCTAAATAAGCAAGAAATAATCCGATTTATAATGGAAATATTACATCTGGTGCACTTATTTGTCAAGATTAGATCGTGATTTACGTTAGTCTAAAACTTAACCAGACTGTTTCTTCAAGCTCTAAACCGCGACAAATTATGCACGAAATTATCGGAAAGTTGACATTGCTGTCAACCGGGTTAAAAGAATTTGTTGTGGAAGTTAAAATAGCTTGACATATATAAATTGCGCGGTTGCTGGTGATGTGGACAGCAAGCAAAATATGCATCGACGATGTCGGTGAAACTTCGCATATTTTTATTTGCATTGTAGACGTTTAGCGGAAGTGTATAAAGAGCTAAACATAAAAATATTCGGTTTTATTATTATATCTAAGAATTTTATATTTCTGTACAATTTAAACTATTCTATTGCGTTATGTTCTATTAACAAAATTTAGCACCTTAATTACCTCTACACGACTATAGTCCTTTCATAACAAGAATATCGGACAAATATCTAAAAGCTTTATCATTAGAACATGAAACCTAAAATAATGAATTATTTAGTAATAAGAACGGAGCTTCCCTTAATTAACATTCGTTTATGACAGAACGATGAAAACCGCGTTCTAATTCTCCGGAGAAACGGTGAAATTTTTTCGGAAAGTTGATATCTAGATCGACTTAACATTCGCTGTTGGAAGGAAACACATTAACAACATTAACAGCGTGTAATTATAAAAGGAGATATGATGCTGTCACAAAGCTACTTGAACACAATTTACACACACAAAACTACATCGCGAGAGTTGCAGTAATAGCCATATAAGCGATACATCTTACGGAATCACTGCAATTAAGCATCCACCACAAATGAAAAAAAAATGCAATAGTGGCAATACTACAATGAATGGTACTTTAGGTGGCTTGGATACATTATTTTAAGGTTTTTCATTACGAGTACTAACATAATATCGGTATGTTTTCTTCTGAATATATTTATTAGGTAGAACAAATTAATGCGGGTTATAAATAAGGTTAATGGAATAAACAGTCTGGACGTCTTTTAAACAGGCAAACAAAATTTGAAGACGTCAAACAAAATTTGTCAACCGGCGCGACAGGATGTTCAAATTGGCCGTCAACCGGTGTCAATAATAATTATGCTTGTAATAATTACCGGAATCGTCTACAAAACTATTAGCGTTCAATACGATGTCACAACAAATAATAATGCTAAGTTGTCTCAGATTTTGTAGAAATAAGCTCACTACAATATAAGAACTACTGCAGGCTAGATAAAGATATACATAAGACCCTAATGATAATAAAACTTGTTATAAACATTTTGGATTATATTTTGAAGAGAGGACAATTCGAACAATTTCTTTAATTGTCCTTTTCAATGGTTTGAGTTTTTTTATTTTATTTTAATGGAGAAGTATTTACTTTGATACTGCGTTTTTTATTTAAACTGGTCAACTGCGGTATAGGGAATGAAGTTTTATTATCACCTTGATAATAACAGCGTTGCTGTCGAAACGCGCAGGTGTTTAGTTAATAGTTAGGGAATGGTATAACAAAGTTGTAGAATATTTAATTCTGCGTTTTACTAATCAATCATGTACAGGATGTTCCATTTGAATTAACGGAGATTTTTCATATTTCTATTCGTCAAATTTGATGACATTTTATGCGCACCCTTATACTGCAGATTAGTTTCTGACATGGTGTTCTGAAGAATTATTATTGCCTAACATTTAATCAAAAAATATTGTTTTCAGTTAAGTAACAAAAAAAATTGAGATATTTTAGTTGACGAAAATTTACTAGAAAAACATAGTCGGCCAAATATCTGAAAGACCGTCAGCTTTTTCATATGAATACCACCATAAAGTGCCTTTTATTTTTCATATCGATTTAAAATAAATGATAAAATATAGGTTTGCATTAAGAAAAACAATGTTGCTTTCCATCTGGGAGAAATGAAACACGCTGTATAATCGGCATTGTTTTAGGTTTGTAGATCTTTACAAAACTAGACACATGAAATAAAAAAAGATTCAATTATCTCTCTTATCAACCAAGATATTGGACTTCCGCGCACTAGATGGACACCCTGTATATATTGATATTCACAACTATATTTTTTCATGTATAAGTTTCTACCTATCCATAAATGCTTTGATGGTACATATTCCTAATAATTTTGCGTAATAATTTATTTTACAGCAGCACTGATTATGATACACTGCAACATGTTGCATTAAAATTTAACTTAAGTACTGAATAATAATTCGACTTAAGTTTCGTTATGATATTATGATGACATATTTATTTAAATGATTCAAGTAAATATCTTTAACAGTTTGCTGCTTACTTTTAATCTAGTAAACTCCTTAGTCAAGCATTTAAAAGTATTGGATTTTACGACAACAACAAAAAACTTTAATTCAAAATCAATGCTGTAGAACGAAGTCAGAATCTAATTTAATAGAGCAGCAATTTTTCAGTTACCATTTTAGTAAAAACCGAATTTCGACAAAATGCGACGTATTCTACAGCAAGCTTTCAATGTATTTGCAAGAGGTTATTTTTTCTGAAGTACTCAAAAATATACAACTGTAATGAAATGGTGGTTCTGGTAAACTTTTTTTAATTTCGCAATGGATACTTCGTCTTTATATTCGGAAGTAAACATTTACGTTAACTGAATGCAGGCGTATTTCTGAATAGTAACTTTCTTTTCGTGATATAACTACAATAAGTTTTAAAAGTGCTTCCGTTACCGACACTTTCCAGCAAAAAGACTAACAATGCAAACATGTTTGATGTAAAAAGTAATTAAATATTTGCTTTACTATTAAATATGTGACTCTTATAAGTTAAAACTGGAATTTTGTTTGCATCTATTAACGAGTAATTTATGCGTAAGTTGTACGTACTGAAGTGTTTCGCTTTCGGAAATGAATTAATCGTAAAAATATTATCAAAATGAAATACAGAAATACCTCGATTCACTATATTTTAAAGTTAAAATTTTGCAATCAAATTTACTTAATATTACCCACCCTTATCTTAAGAATTTTGAAGTGTGTTTCGTGTGTGTGTGTATATAACCAAAATGATTGATGAATCTTCTGTTCTTCGCGTATACGACGATTATACAACCGCAGCTAGATGGATTTTCTCTTTCGGGTTGTCTATTTTAACCTTCGATGTGTTGACGTTTAATAACCAAATTACACTTTAACAGCTTTTAATATGTTTAAATTTTCTAATTTTTGGGTTTGTTAAATAAAAGACGTGTTTTACCTATATATAGAAAACTTGCGATGTGAAAGTTTTCTATATACCTATATATAGAAAACTTGCGATGTGAAATGAATCAGTTTTGACACTGAAGGTTCTAATATTGTTTAATGATGTAAATTACTGTTTTTATTGAAAATAAAAACTAGAATTTGGGTTTGTTAAATAAAAGACGTGTTTAGCCTCGTGACGTTTCGGAAATATAATTTATTCCTTCATCAGACCTGTATTACGGAGAAATCAAATTATAAAATTTGTGCAAAAAATATAAAGTCTGGGCAAAAAACTTACAGTTGGCCGGCAGTAGGTATATATATATATAGAATTATTACTATTTCCATTTTTCGTGACATGCTTAATTACTTCTTCCAATCTTGACGGTATAAACTCAATGTATGACAATATTTGTCACAAACTTCTTTCCATTCGTGCACAATTTGTTGCCACAATAAATTTCTGTTTATTCATTCAATGGCATTTTTGCTCATTCTATTTTTTATGTAACCCCATAGGTTTTCAATGGGACTAAGATCTAGGCTTCCTGCAGGCCAATTTAATACTTTCAAATCATCATCAGTTATCGAATAATGTTAGTAGTATGTTAGAATATAAAACGATCATAAGGACATGTTACCGATGGTTACACATATCCATCCAACCAATGTAACTATGTAAACCCGGCATGTTTATGCTACTAATAAGTAAGTTGTAAGTCAATCCCAGCATATAACACAAGAGCGTCTATTAAATTATTAACATACTTTGTTAAATTCATGCACCATTTTTCCAAACACAGTGTAAAAAAAATATGTTTGTTAGTCTTGTGATTTCCAGTAAGATTGCCAAATATACACGACACAATACCTATTGTGTTTTCACAGGGTAGTCTTAAGCTTAAACACTTTTGAGAGAAAGCACGACTCTTTGATTCGTCATTTTTTAAATAATTATGGACTATTTAATATTCAAAATAAACAAAACACTAATAATTTTAAAAATAGAATATTAAAAAAATAGTAGACAAGTTGAATACAAAAGCAGAAACTATTAAAAACCACACTTCAATATTTGACAAAGTTCAGAAAACAAAATTGCAAAATCATATTTAATTCTCATGGCAAACTAATATGAAAAAATCGTTAGATAACTGTAATTTAATTCCGGCCTTTCCTAATAATAATATTCTACTATTCTAGTCATTTCGACAGAAATATCAAAAACAACCTTAATTATTTCAATAATCCGGAATTTATAATTTCTTAAATACTTGCCCTAAAGTTCACATTGACTACTAAAAGCAACATGTCGCTATAACAAAATATATTGTAATGGGAAATACTTTTAATAATAGTTAAGAAAATTGAGTTTTACTTTGCAAATAAAATTTGGGGTTTTAATAAAAAGAAATCTAAGGTTACCAAGTTGTTACAGCGCGTGTATTGAACCAAATACGAAAGCTTATCCTAGGCGGAGAAATACCCAAATTTATAACTTACAAGACAAAAAAATCAGAACAAAACAGAAAGATGGCTTACAGAAATAACATATAATTTATTAATTAAAAAAAATCTTTAGTAAAAAAATAGTTTACAATATTTTATACATCGTGAAAATCGCCACAAATTAGTTTATTTTTAAATGGTATTTTTTTATACCTAGAAAAGTTTACCTTTAAATTTACTGGAAATAAAATGATTTTAAGAATTTAAAAATTAATTATTATATTAGTTTAATTTAGTGTGTTTGAGGGTTCTGTGTCTTTCTCGAAAGCTTTTTTTTTCGCGCGCTCCAATTTGGTGGACGTCTTCATCATAGGAGTTTTGTAAATCTAGGTCATTTCGCGGTTAATTTACAGGTCCGGTCAAAATTCGTGGTACACAGAGTTATCGCAAAGCTGTTGATTTCATTACCACCTACTTTTTGCTCCTTAAAATTTCCCTAACTGGATTGATTTCTTCATCTGTGTGCTAATTTAATGGTGTAACTGTGTTATAATGTTTAAATGTGTCTTTGTACAATTTTAATTACATAAATTTAATAAATCACCTTAAAAACACATGATTGAAATTTTTATGGTGTATTTATCTTTCTGTCCTTGTTGCTGGTTGGACTTTATTTATTATTATTTATTAAGATCGCAGCTGATCTATACCCCCCTTCTATGTCAGACAGCTACTGAGCCAAAATCACACATCGACTCGTACACACATGTGCGGAAAATCATCAATGATACCAACTCGAAAAGTTTATCATTCTCTAACATTGGCATAGTATTTTAATAAAGAAATTGAATGAATTAAAATCATTATTCTCACATGTGCGATCGTATTGACGCTACGCAGTTTAATGTAATTGATTTTACTTTAAAAAGACACAGATCAGATAGTAAACTATGGTTTTGTAAATATTGTACTAATTGTGTTTTTACCTTTTTTCAGTTATCTAACGGGTGGTTACATATCTGTCAAGCGACAATGGAGTGAGGAACAATGCTTGCCAGAATAACATACCAATAAGGAGGTAAAAAAACAGTATTAAGTATACGCCACATGTTCCCTTACATTTTTGTATTACCCGCGCAGCCTCCGTAAAATTTCAGCAAAATACATACATATTTCTTTTTAGAAGTCTTCAGCTAACCATCGCAATTCAAAAATTGACATTCACAGTAGTCTACAGACGAAATTGTATGCAGTACCAAGAGTTTTACAGACAGCCATATTGCATCTATTACTTTATAAGTTGCAACACAGTGTACAAGTTGTACAATTTAAGTAGCGTTATTTAAATTTTTCCCCGTATTAATACACAGAGAAAAGTACGCAATTTCCTAACGACTCTTTGATAGAAGAGGCTTCGTTTCGGAGGCAAATTCAGCATAAAAACGTTAGACCACCATACGACACTGTTTCTGATCTTTGAGTTTTGATTTAAAATATCTAAAATTTCTTTTATTGTTACTTCAGTTAATTCACTTATCATTTCTTTTTTTTTGCGGCAGCTGTCCTAGTATAACTAAACATATAACATACATGTTTACGTCACTATTTAAGGAACATTGAAATGAAATTCCTTATTAATGGTTGAAAAGAACAATTTTCTGCAAATTATACATGCTCCGTAAGGTTTCAAGATCAAAAATACCATCAGATTTAATTAAAAATTTTCCAACAATCAGCGGCGTCTCGAGTAACATGCACAAGAATTATAATAATAAAGACGAAGTATTATACTTACGATAAACATACGCGAAATAAATTTACCCAAGCGTAGATTCAAAATAAAAACATTAGCTTTATTTATACTCTAGAGTTAATTCGGCTAACTCAAGTTTTGAGCAGCAAAATTCGAATTCTAGAAGCAGATGAAATTTCAAAATCGCTGTTTATACGAAAGTTTTGAAGCGGTAAAATTAATTATATTGGGCGAAGCTCGAGTATATGGCAATTAGATTTAACTGTTAAAGCTCTTATAGTCCGCGAAACGAACAAAAAGTATTTCAAACATGAGTAACTCAGAATTAACCTATGCCATGAGGATGTAGAAGTATTAAAACCGATTAATTTAGATTACAGTGTATTACACCGGAATATTACGAGGAGAAATCAGTATATATCGATGCTAATTTAGAGAAAACTAAAAATAAATATTCAAATATAAAAGCAGTTAAATTCATCACACGCATCAACAGATTTATAAAAAAATAACTGATACGAGAAAACGTAATCCGTGAAGTATTTCCGATTTTCCTAAAGTTATATTTACGATAACTTCTCCAATAGTTCTCGAAATATAATCCTTCTTATTCAGTATATATCAAGCATTGGCAGGTGTCCAACTAAGTTTAGTACGAACTTTGGAACCTAATTTGTCATCAAATTCGTGCCTTTCCAACCGTTGCTTAAATATTCATGCTTGTTGAACCGCAGTCATATCTGATGGATTTGGGTGAGTTTCATGTTTTTCAAAATTATTTTAAAAATCCTAAAAATGTTAGAATTTATGCAATTAAACTACTCCGCTATATTAAAAATAATTTATGAATCTTTCGATACAAAACTAAGGTTAATTTAGTAGATACGCAAATAGTTAGACAGCTAACGAATCAATGCAGTTCTGTTTAATAAGCTGTAGAAATGTTAATTTTGCTAGAGGTAGAAATAAAAACCAAAGTTAAAAGGGCAAAATCGCTCGTTCGATCGACTTCCGATAGATGTGGTGTAATAAAATATTAAATGGAATGCTTTTCTCGGCGTCCCGAGGCTATCAAAATGAAACGGTTTCGTCAGTGAGAAGTTTATGTTACTATAACATGATTCGATATACAGGCTGGTCTATTTAAAGTGTAACACTGTAATATCTTCGAAACCATTAGTGTTACGAAGAAAAGTGTTAGACAAAAGTTTAACTGTATGAAGGAGCTCATTCGATGGCGCTACTGTTGTCACTATAAAGAATGACACAAAGGTCATAGCAAGGTGAACTCTCTTTTTTCAAATAGCATATGGTATTTTTTATCAAATACTAAAAGAGCAATAAGTTGTGAATAGAAAAATAGTAAACCACATATAACTTCCAATTAATATTCATCGACATATTTCGAAAACAAGAACATAATAAAAGTCAGTGCAGGAATGTTTTCCTTCGTTTGTTAAATGTAAAAGTAGAAAATAAATGTTAATGGTAGCTACAAATTGTTTACATAAGGTAAACAGTTGAAAAAAGCAGCCGGCTATCGAATTAAATGTTCAAATTGGCGGTCACCTTGCTATGACCTTTGTGTCTTTCTTTATAGTTGTCACTATAAAGTAGCGCCATCGAATGAGCCACTTCATATAGTTAAACTTTTGTCTAATACTTTTCTTCGTAACACTAATGGTTTCGAAGATATTAAAGTGTTACACTTTAAATAGACGACCCTGTATACATAGTCTAGCAACCATGCATCGACGAAGGATTACGCTTCTATTTGATGATTACTCAAAAAGGTGATCATTTGGACATAGTAGTATATTCTGAAAATAGTGTGATTTATGTTTGAAAATTAAATGCCAGAACAAAATAGTACGTTTAAAATGAAACACTCTGCTATGCTGATTAGTAAATAATATTTGCCGCCAATAAAACAACTTACTTCAGTGCATTATGCCACTCAAGTAACAACAAAATAACTGAAAGCGATATACTATAAGAATTTCGACCCGCATCAACTATTTCTTAAGTTTAATATAGCTTGATCATATGTTAACATTATACCGAATGCTCTTTTTTGTAAAACTAAAAAATCACACTTCTCTTAATAAAAAATCGATTATATCTTTAGCTCGCTAAAAATATGATTTAAATTGCCTCTTGGTGATACAAAATATTCGACAAATGAATAAAAAAATACTTAACAAACTATTAGTGAAGGAAAACTGTGAACAAAAGGCGATAGTTCGAAAGAGCAGTCAAATTGTGTTTCTCTTGCATTTTATAGATTTGACAAATAACTTAGATCGTCACTAGATGTCTGTCAAAGCTTTTGGTTATGGTTGATTTTTATATACTTACTGTATCAAAAACTGGTAACAAAAATTATCTATAGCAAAACGGAAACACATTTTTGAGATAATCACGAAAAATCGTGGCCATAGTGTTTGTCTTAAGAGAATGTAACAGAAATTGGACAAGTAGAATTCATGTGCAAAGGTATCCTCATGCAGAGATAAAATTTAGATGTATTCAAAGCATTAACAGAACAATTCATAGAAACTGGAATTGTGACCTATAAAAAGAACAAAGTCATAATTATTGAGACAAACGAATTAGCTGTTTTATTAACGGTTCAAGAAAATTGATATAGTGCTTTGTTTAATTTTCACATATTTTTGCCATAAAATAACGCTAAGACAAAACAACAGGAAGGACAATAACGTACTAAGTATTAAAAAAATATATTGCCGTAAATCATAATGTAAGCAGTAGTATAGAATTTAACTCAGGAACTCAAAAATGCATATTAATCAAGTGTGAACGATGTAGTATCGCTTAATTGGTCATATCTAACAGCTTCAGTAAGGTGGGATAAGGGCGTTTGAACGAGTTCGGTGAGACGAGACTGTTGGAACAAGTTTGTTAGAACGAATCCACAGGAAGAAGTTCAGCAAGTTCAGCAAGCGGAACTATGCTAGAGAAAAACGAATCCGCCACTGGAGCCGGAATACTCATCGGTAAAACGTTTCGTAAAGGAAATAAATACGCTATTATGCAACAGCTCGATAGTTGCAGCAGCATGAGAGACTTACTAACCATGTAAGAGACGTATAATTTTTCTGACGACTGCGACACGTCTCAAGAGGTTGGTAGTGTTGGTAGGTTATCATCCGCTTTTGGTACACAATTAACGGTGTAACATTACTTACAGCATATGACGCATGGCTGATGCAGAAGATGTTACGAAGTAAGTAATGAAAGGGTCAATTAAAAATTAAATATCTAAGTCAAGTTGGGTTTTATTTTTAAATATTCAATTCTATGGAAGGTTAGGAAGACACTGTCGCTGAAACAATTTCGAAATAAACTGACAAATGAAATATCGCCTTTGGTCAGTTATTATACATATCAAACTCTCAATTATTTACATATCTTATTGTATAGTTAAATGACAAATGTTCGATTTTGGTTAATATTCCACAAAAGTATGGAGGAACTAAACTGTACGAGTTGATTATACTTTAATCTTCGTTTTCTTAGGGTAAGTAATAAAATAACGAAACTGGCATGATCTTAATGAATCCTTTTACCATTTTCACAGAACAAGAAGTCTCTCTTTATCGGTCTCGAAAGTATTTAAAACTTTCTACGTTTTAATTGCCGAATAGACCGCAGAACGATTAGAGAATTCTCCGAAAATTCGTTTGACTTGAAAAGTTCGGGAACGTCACAAAAACTGGTTTATACAAGTTTAGCCCTATTTGATCTTTATATTCCCTTTTATTATGAATTAAATTTGGTGAAAGCGAATCTGACAGCTGACAAAAAAATCACGGTACAGACATTGCAATTAAACTTCCTAAGAGCCTTAATTTGCCTTTCTTGTATTTAATCTAAAATTAAAGAAGTTATACGTGGTGTATGTATTTATAATTTAAATTTGATATATGTTGGTATTTGCGGAGGTTATGAAGATGCATCATTCAATAATTTACTAATTAACAACCAGGAATAAATTTAATATTGTTCCGGACGTTTATTATAATTGATTGTAGCATATTGCGGGAAGGGGTTGGTTCTCACTACCTACGAATTTATGTAGTTTTTGAAATTTGATCTTAATTAGCTTTAATGTATTATACTTAAGCGTAATAGATATATATATATTCTTGTAATAGAAGACTGCAATCTGTGAGCGTTAAGAAGGATCATCGCAATTTAAATGTCTGCTGCAATTTACGTTATAAGTGAAACTATTCTAGAGTTTTTTTAAAGTTGCTTTCTATTCCGGCGCGGTAAAATGTACATACATTATCGCACGAAGTTTTGGTTACGATTAATCCTTACGTTGTCGTACCGTAATTTGATGCCAAGTGCGAATAAATTAAATTTTCGAATCAGAAATGTTGAATTGTGAGTCAATCAACGGAAATAAGGTAATAGGTTAGGTATCAAAAATTATAGAAAGCATCAAGTGCATGTGGTTTGGGTTTTATTAGTACTCGATTAACAATAAGTAAACACAAATTGATTGACCAACGTCAAAAATGTTCAGCATTGAAAGTTTTTAAAGGGAATCAAATATGTTAATTTTTGTACAGCTTGTAAGAGACCGAAATAGAGAAAGGATATGTGTGCATGTATAAAATACCTGTATCATAAAACTTTTTATGCAACTTGTGTATGATAAGATGGCCGAACCATACAAATTTGAAGTTTTATGTGAACATTACGATAATGAGTTGTGCAGTTGAAACAGAATAAAGCGGTTTCATTCATCATGTTTTTGCCCGAATTATTGACAATACCAGTATTTCTGCGGAGCGACTGACATTAAATAAAGTCATTGCACTCATATGCTAATCTAAATGGTGCAGTAACAGCTCCAAATTGCCTTGAGGAGGAATATACGCAACGCTATAATAATAATTTCACTAGGTTGGGAATGTGGGTATGGCAGCCAAAGATTGCAACAGTAGACTTAAATTTTCGAATTCTGAGCTTTGGCAATTTATTCATTGCTTCATCAAAGAATTAAGCTACAAAAAGGCATGATACAATGTAGTTTATAAAAGAATATACATTATAACAAAACTTAGATAAGAGTGCCTACATAAGAGGCCCTAGTTGATCATCATCATGGTACTGGTCACTATTTCAACTTCGATAACGTGTCAGTTTTGAGCACTGAACACTCATATTTTAAAAGATTGTCTAATGAAATGTATTACATAAACATTAATAGAAATAGTATTAATTAGTAGTGATATCAACCACGTAAGTAATATCAAATATAATATAGACACATCGAAAAAAATCATAATTAGAGTAGGCTATGTGAATGGATAGTTACTTTAGCCACTTTCACATAATGACACTTATTCCTTGACATTTAATTTGAGGTTATAAAGGTCATAAACTAAAGTTACAATAAAATGTCAAGTAATAAATGTCATTATGTAATAGTGGCTAAAGCAACGATCAAAAACATTTACATAGCCTACCCTAATTATGTTTTTTTTCGATGGCACGTTACTAGTATTAATATGGTCAAAGATGTGTTAGTTCCATTACTGAAACAGAGAACGCGCCACAGTATATTCAGAACGGCGAGAGTTTTAAAGTAGAGCGGCAAGGGACGTTCGTAAACAAGCAGCGGACCAGACAAATTATTGCTTCTATGACACCTGTCAGATGTCTCGTCAATTTGAAATTAATTGACAGCCACAATTGACAGCCAATATTTGTCTCATCATAATCTTCTTTAACGTTCTACTATCGGCGACATCTATACTTCACTTAAAAAAGTATTCTTTGAACGTATGTATATTTACATAGTATTTGGTAATATTTATGCACAGTTATTTGAAATTGATATTAATTCACATAGTAAATAATGACCTATATCTTGACATTCCGTCCCATACATTTTTAACACCTTGTGTTGATTGCTCGCACAGTATATCATTTGCCTCTTGCATTTAGTTCCATTTATTTTTCACCGACTGTCAGGTCCTAACCTCACACATTTTCGCGCCTATTATTATCACATGGCGTTTTGCGTTTGTTGGCGTGGTCTCTCCCGCTGTTTAATTGAATTTTAATAATTGATTTTAATATGTGACTTGGTTTTTATTAATACTAATTTTAATATGTTATAATGCCTTATATAATGCCTGAAAATGTTTTTGAAGATACATCGTCAATCTACACTCTTATGTAAGTTCTGTTATAATGTATATTCTTTCATAAACTACATTGTATCATGCCTTTTGTAGCTTAATTCTCTGATGAAGCAATAAATAAATTGCAAAAGCTCAGAATTTGAAAATTTGAGTCTATTGTTGGAATCTTTGGCTGCCATACCCACATTCCCATCCTAGTGAACTTAACGAGTACAGCCAGTACTTCTTTTCAAAATATAATAATAATAATATAGAATTTATTGGCAAAAATAGAAAGAACAGAGTTACAGAGTCTAGATAGAAAAAAAGATATGTAATTTCACAACGAAGCCCATAGCGCTGAATACAAGGTGCTGTGGTAACATGGGGCCATTCCGCTCACAGCTGAAGGCGCGTACATCTTTGCTCATTCCATTTTCGCTATTCTCTGCATTGTCGACAACGACACCTGGTTATGGCACGCGATTTCACGGAAGGATACAGCTGCTATGTGCATACCCACAACCATTCCTCACCCAAACTCGCTCAGGTAACGCAAACAATCTTTCATTACGCACAAAATACGACTACATAGTACTCCTTCGCACCACAGTAAGAAAAGCCTGTTTCTTCCATACGTTTCGATTTTCATGCCCACGGATTATTGCACGTCTCGGATCCGTTTAGTAAAAAATGCAGCAATAACAAAACTGGTTGCTTCAACACGTCTTGGTAAAACCTTTATGCACAGCTAAAATTGTGTGTCTTTACGCGTTCAGATTCAATAAGGTGTGCTTGTCACTTTTTTCCAAGCGTGTATACATTGCTTGAAAAATATACATAATGCGTTTGAAAAGTGCTACCATTTGCATAGAGACAGGTATTGTTATAAGGAAAGGTAACTTACCTTCTATTTTCCGATTACTAAATTTTGTTGATATCGACAATCTAATTCATTCATTATGGAATTGACATCTTTGTTACATCGCAAACCAGTATTTTTTAACAAGCTATTTTTTTAAATGCAGATTGAATCCAACTTACAAATACATTGTCAACATGTTAGTTTATTTGCGCAAATTTGCATACCTAAACTAATACGAGTAAATTACTTGTGCGTGGAAACCTAGCATGACGGCATATTGCATATAAAATAAACTAAATACGCTATACAGCCAAAGAATCACCGAGGCACGTGATA
Source organism: Holotrichia oblita (assembly GCA_023690525.1). Classification (NCBI taxonomy): domain Eukaryota; kingdom Metazoa; phylum Arthropoda; class Insecta; order Coleoptera; family Scarabaeidae; genus Holotrichia; species Holotrichia oblita. The sequence continues at coordinate 92,673,334 of CM043015.1, forward strand.
GACCCATTCCATGCTTTATGCTAATAATCAGAACGCTATAGTTTAAGGGAAGCAGAATGAACTTGAATGCAATTATTCATTAGTGCTGATGCAGCTATCTAATTAGTTTTTATTTCAAATGCTAAAAAATACAACCTGCTTAACACATCTTAATAGAGTTGGCAGGTTAGTATTGTAGCAGACGAACTATATAGGTAAAGTAAACTATATAGGTAAAGTACGTTATAAATATGTTTTTTGGAATAATTCTGCTTCAGAATTCATTTTCAATTAAAGATGTGCAAAGGTATCTCCTTGAATTTTTATGTTTCTGTATGCTTTTCCCAGGACGATATTAAATAAAGTATGTTTTGCTAATACTTATTGGGATTGTTTTTAAAGTGCATCAGTATAAATCAATCTGCAACGGTATTCGTTATTTCTGCAAAACCACCCATTCTGAATAGGTATCACTACACATAATACGTCAAATACAAGCTTGAAAATAAGCAATATTTGAGTCTTATACGTAGTCGCTTAAATATTCTTGGCGATATCCTAGTATACATACATACGATATGGAACAACTCGTGTTTCCGTTGTAGTAGGCTTACGCTTACTGCAGTAACGTGTCTACTTACAATTATATCACAGTTATGCAAAAATAGTATTTGCATGAATTATCGAGTTGTTCTCATGTGCCTTACTATTATTTGGATCCATTTTCATATACAATATGGAGTGTTGTAGAGTTTCATAAAAGCTATTATTGGATTACTTTTGTTACTGATATTTGTCATCTTTTCATTTAACCTCGACGCTTGTAATTGATTCCTTAGGAAGATAAGTTTTATGGTGTTAGAAATGTATAAGTCTATATTATTCAAATCGCCTGATACATTACTAGTCTTTGTGACCAAAATGCACTGTAATATCTAGAACAAGTTAATAAGTAATGGTGCAGACTGTAGTCTCCGTTATAAAATGGTTAAAATGTGGTTCCCTAGAAACAATGGAGAACCACGATATTCAAAAGTGTTAAGATAGTAAATGCTTGGCGAGTATGTTCAAGTTAAGTGGCTTTTTCAGTTAAACATCGGTTGACATTTTAGAAATTAAGGGGTAATCGAGACATTGGTAACTACTGGAAAACGTACAGCGGACAAAACAAACACTGCTGTGCTTTTTCAGGTTTGCACTTGAATTGTCTGAATGCAAACAGTTGTCAGCTTCCACCGCGTTGTGCGCTGATTAGCAATCATTTACTATTCATAAAGCATAATCTTTATCATTCAGACAGGAAAGACAAACACAAGGACTGCTAGAGATGTTTAATGCTGAATTAATGAAAGACAGATACTTGGAAAAAATTGCTCTTTGTTGAGAAACTGCATCAACTTGATAGTCTACGATTGTTATGGTTAGAGCTGCTCAATTCACGCACAAACTTTTGTTTGTTATTTGTCTTGTTCTACAAAGTTTAGATACTTTTTTTCCTTTGCAAAACAAGTAGGATGGTTCGGTGAAAAGGATGAAGTTGAAGGCCTCAAGAAAAAACTAATTTTCAGTCATCAACTGTTCAGACTTACCATAAGTATTTCCTCTGAATTTATCTGTGCGCATATTTCATTAATTTTGAATCACCAGGATCATATGGCGCGATAGACTAGAAATATAGCAATAAAATTCGGTACGTAGTTAGAAGTCGAAAAAAAATTATTCGTATAATAAGGTCATTACTTATCTCGTCGTCAATCATATACAGAAATTTTTAGAGCGGAACGATATTTACTCGTATCGTAAATCGACAAACGACAACGATTGAATGGTTCGACAGTGCCATGATGTTGTATAAGAAATATTATTGTGTATTGCAAATGCATCTGTGCAATGATGCAAATTTAGATCAAAATATTATGATTACGGGTGGACTGAGAATGTTTTTAACTATGTTCGGTGAGGTATTACAGTTATCTGCATTTTTTATGAACAACAACAGGATACTCAATACGCTTATTAGACAAATACAATACATAGTAAATGATAATTGATGCTTACTGAACCATGTAACTCAGCTTGAGCAGTTGCTTTTTGATGACTATTTAGTTGTGCTAGTGAAACAAGTAACAAAAATTAGTCGTTACGAACTATAACAATTAGTGGCAGAGGCGTTTTTGTGAAAATTTCACAAATAAACACCTTTATTTCACACGGTCATGTAGTCCAAAACACAACCAATAAAATTTTGTTTCTTTTTTGTAATTCGGCTGTAGGTATCGCTGTTTGAAATATATCGACTAATAAACTATCATACAGTGTCGTGTTCCATCGTTACTGTATCATTGTCGCTTCGTAAATGCGACACCACCTTTATCGTTTCCGAAATTTTCTCATATGTCATGTTGCCTTGGACACCGTGTAAATAAGTTCGTAGAAGGGAAGTAATAATGAAACTATTACGCTTTATAGGGGTTCTAGTGTCACTTTGAGAAAGTTTCGTTCGCACATCACCTAATTAAAATCATATCACACAAGGCGGGCGAATTCAAATTCACTGTGCGTATTCAGCGTATTTCCAAATAAAGTTTCATTGAGCGGAAGCAACGTACTCGCTTCTGAAGATATAGGCCAAACTTCTTATATTAACCGAATTATCCGTGCCGAAAAAATTGAATTCCATCGCTGATGCAGGTTCGCTATGCGAATGAAGTTCTAGAAATGTAATTTTGTTTGTGCGTGAAGCATACATAATCGAAATAATCGGTTTATGATGTTTAATATGCGGTTATAATTTGATGCCAGCTTGTGAAACACTGTTGTGAATATGTATTTAGCGACGATAACGGCTATGTAGGGTGTAGGTGTATAATATAGTTCCCAGGAATTGTACTTGCTGCAATTAAAGTTAACATGCAAATTGTACGACTGGGGCAAATGTAACGTGTATAATTACTCAACTGCTTATATAGCAATTCACATATATCTACAGTAGTTTCAGTAATACAGGAGGGAGTATGCAATAGCTAAATTGATTTTCAAAAGCTGATTTTCAGCATATTTTATCATTTGTTGTTGTCTATAAAATTGTGGTAATATCGCTTAAGAAACAGAAAAATATTTTAAGAATCTGCACATCCTTAAAAATTAATACTATTAACCTAAATTAATTAATTAAAACTAAAATTAATAACTATTATAATTAATAAACTCGTTAATAAATAATTAAAACTCTGTCAATATTTTCCATACAGAGTAAATAAAAACCGTATACAGTTTATACGGTTGCGGATCGACTTGCCATTCGCTGTTGGGAGCAAAGTGATTAACAGCGCGGCATCATAAAAGGCGATACGATGCTGTCACAAAGCCATTTGAACACAACTTACACACACCAAACTACACGGCGAGAGTTGCAGTGATAGCCAGACAAGTAATACAGCTTACGGAGTCACTGCAACTAAGCACCCACAACACATAAAAAAAATACAGTCAGATTTACAGATATACATATGTTACATTTACGGTTATTTTCGTATGTAATTCTAACGAAATAAATTTTGTAGATTTGATAGAAAGTATGTATTTTGTATAGTATATACAAGTATAATTGTAGAGTGTATAAACACAAAGTTATAAAGTATTGAGGTGTACCGCTTTCGGAAATAAATTATAATCTTAAAGATATATTTTTTCAAATGAAATACAGAAATACCTCAATTCACTATATTTGTCGAGTCAAAATTTTACAATAAAATTTACCAAATATTACCCACCCTTACCTTAAGAATTTAGAAGTGTGATGCGTGTGTGTGCGTGTATACCAAAATGTTAGGCGAATTTTCTGTTCTTGACTTTCTCTCTTCACGTAGACGATGATGTACCAACCGCAGTTAGATGGATTTTTCTTGCGAGTTTTCCGTTTCACAGCTTCGATGTGTTGACGTTTAATAACCAAATTACACTTTAACAGCTTTTAATATGTTTAAATCTTCTAATTTTGAAATTATGCTGCCAAGATATCAATTTAGACGTTTTAAAATTCTTTTTTTAATTCAAATCTTCTTGTTGTTATTCGTCACGTTGGACACTCTGTCAAAGCCACTTTCCGCCAACTTAAATGGTTTCTGCTAAAATCTCCATGGATTCCACGTACTTACTTGAAGTTTATTGACCATCTAGACTGCTGTTTTGCTTTTAATACGGCGGATCATGAGGATCCCCGGACAACTCGCATGTAACACAGTGCAGCATAAAGATTCTTATTAGTAGATTATTAATATTAATAGATGATAATTAATTCCAATGCAAGACATTTAATCGAAAGCTATTTTCAGTGAATTTATAAATGCACGCGGTTTAAAGAAATTTCAAAAACGAAAAATGAGGTAGGTATGATATACTGGAGGCAAGAGAACAATAATAATACTGGACAGCACCTTAATTTACATTTTGTTACGCTCTCGCAAAATAGATAAACTCCGCTGATGTATTATGATGTATTTCAATAGGATAATATACATAATAAAGCAAACGGTTGATGTAGTGGAAATAAAGTACTCCTAACCTGTGTATTCGTCGAATTTGCAAATCAAATTCGCATATATACGGTTTGGAATGGATATACACTACCGTCCATAAGTATTTAGCCACCAATGTTTTTTCGAAATTCTTGGTTATAAAGTATCTATTATAAATAATGTAAATAGTAACAAAGAACCTTCATACAAAAACACATTATGAGTAAATTTCAATCGAAAATGGTCCATTAGTAAGTTCTTAGAAATATAAATTCGTTTTACCTATTGTGAGCAATAACGGGATTATCCCTGTTAATGTCACTTTCTTGGAATTGTGAAGTAAAGTTTGTCGATTTTGTAATAAAATTTTATAATCCGAGGTTTCTTTATACCATATCAGTGGAGTTTGTGTTAATTTGCAATTTTCTGTTCTTGAGATAACATAAAATCGAATTGTAATCTGCGAGTTTTGTTATTTGTTAATTATTTGTGTTATAATGCCGAAAACTAAAGAGTTGTCGCTTGAGATGCGTGCGTTAATTGTTAGTAACCATAGAAGTGGTAAAAGCAATCGACAAATTGCACGCGAGTTGAATATTAGTAGACAAATAGTGGACTACAACGTAAATAAATTTGCAAGTGGTGGTAGTTTATCCAATAAAAAGAGAAGTGGACGACCGATCACAACTACGCCAGCAGAAGATCGACAAATAGTAATGATTAGTAAACGAAATCGGCGAAAAACCGCGCCGGAAATCGCGGCTGAAGTAAGCGTGGGGCGCAGAAAACAAATTAGCGTAACTACAGTGAAGCGGCGCTTAAGTAAAGCTGGACTCCACGGTCGAGTAGCGGTGAGAAAACCCCTACTAAGAAAATTAAACAAGCGGAAACGGTATGCATGGGCACAAGCACACAAGAATTGGACCGTCGAAGACTGGAAACAGGTCTTGTGGAGTGACGAGTCGAAATTTGAAATTTATGGCTCACGAAGACGCGTATTTGTGCGAAGGCAGGTAGGAGAACGAGTGTCGGACCAATGTATTGTACCGACTGTCAAACACGGAGGAGGTTCGGTGATGATTTGGGGGTGTTTCGCAGGCACTTCTGTCGGGGATCTGGTAAAAATTGATGGGATTCTGCGAAAAGAAAGGTACAAAAATACTTTGCAACATAATGTGGTACCATCGGGGTTGCGACTGGTGGGTGAAAAATTCACTTTTCAGCACGACAATGACCCCAAACACACAGCCAAAATATGCCGAGATTACCTGCATGAAAAAGAAGAGGAGGGCAGTCTTACAGTGATGGAATGGCCCCCCAATCTCCCGACCTCAATCCGATTGAGTTGTTGTGGGATGAATTAGATCGGAAGGTGAAAACAGTCGCTCCAACATCAGCAGCCGTACTATGGACCCTTCTCCAACAAGAATGGGCCAAGATATCGGAAGAAACTTTGACAAAATTAATTGCCAGAATGCCTCGCCTATGTGCAGCTGTTATAAGAAATAGAGGAGGCTATATTGACGAGACCAAAGTTTGAGTTAATTTTGTATTATATGTTTGTATGTGTGTTTGTACATATGTAAATATTAATTAAGTACCATTATATAATAATATACTCCCTGAAATGCGTTTTCATTTCGAAATTCTAAAAAAAACATAGGTGGCCAAATACTTATGGACGGTAGTGTACATATAATAATATTTATTTATTTTTATTTAGTAAATTCATAGTTTTTCTAATTAACGAAGTCAAGTGAAACATATATTTGATTCTGTGATTTTGCACATAACGGATTGGATAATATTTTTACATGTAGGTGATGTGACGGTTAATTTAGTTTATTATTAGTATAGTAGTAAACAGTGGTACATACAACGGAAATTGCACATATCAAATAACTCTGATCTACAGAAGCAGAAATATCATATCCGTTCGTAAATACTTGCCATTTAATACCATTTCTTGCACGAACTAACATTTGCATTCTATAATTGTCAGCAATTTATTGTGATTGTATTAATAAATGAAATAAATAAGTGGTATACGTAAGTATTATAGCATTATGCCTAGAATTATCAAAAAGTAGAGCGATGGTGGCGCAGTATACAGATTGACCGGACAATTATCTAGGAATAGGAAACGATCCAGTAAGTACGAGTGAGTAGAGCATACATATGTGTGGATGTGTGAACAGACGAGTGCGGCGATAGAACGATCACTCTGTTAATATATCTGTTTAATATTAACACATATGTACGCTCTATTCACTCGTACTCATTGGATCGCTACCTATTCCTAGATAACTGCCCGGCTAATCTGTATACATACATATATACCATACGGCCGCGTTTGTCTGCACTATAGCGATACCTGTAGTGTAAGCGAAACACACAGAGGTGTCCGTGTATTAGAACTGTAACGTAGACGATAGATGTGGATTTTTTTGACAAGTGCGAGTGCATCATAGGGATATGTGTAATACTAGCTCTGTTGTAATCCAGTAGAACATTGCGTTTACTTGTTTACCGTTCTAACACTCGGACACCTCTGTGTATTTCGCTTACACTACAGGTATAGCTATAGTGCAGACGCACGCGGCCATATGGTGTGTATAGTTTGTATATTCAATAATATCTTCCTCGTTGAAGATCATACCAAACTTTCTTCCGCACACACAGATTCGGTCGTTTTCGAAAACGCGGCTTCAAAGAGGTACGATAGTAACCGTACTACTATGTTCACGGCCTATCATCCAAGATATTCTTAATACCCAACTATAAATCTCAAGGGCCATTTACGAAAACGACCGAACGGGCATAAGCGGAAGAAAGTTTGATAAGCGTTTCAAAGGTGAAGACATAACTTAATCCACAAGCTGTACATACTCGTACATAAAGTAAAGAATCTCTTCGCTACGCTAAGTTTGGTAGATCTGCTTCTACTACTGTTTACACGGTAAAGTTTTGTGTTGCACTCGTTGATGTTGTTACTATTTTCTTTAAAGTCCAGTATTCATTGTAAAATCAGATACTATCAACAAAAAAATGTTAATCGTTTGTTCCTTATTAGTTAGTTGCACTAAAAATTATTTCTATGTTTCATGCAGTAGTTGTAAATCTCGTTAATATACAGTATCCTATTTCCCAAATACGTAGGTTTCCAAATATGCGGAATTTTTCATATCACATATCTTTACTATTACAGATTCACATGAATTATCTTGTTTTAATAATGACTCGTTAGCCTCATTACATTATTTTTACACATTACGCAAATAATAGACTTTTACTGCGATTTGCAAGACTTTTTTATATACAGGCATGGTGGTCTAAATTCTTCACGTTTTCTTGTTGCCTTGTCTCTGATGTATTTACGAGATTTAGCAATTTATTTGTTGTGACTAAGTACGCATCCTTTACTATTCCTGTGTTGGTTCCACCTCCCGTTATATCACCAACATTTTATAAGGTTTTTTTTCATTACGAAATTCATTAAACCCAACTCCGTTAGATTTATATTGTCCTGATATGTTTTGTTATATTATTATATAGAAATTTGATTCACAATATGATCTATATATTTTTTTTCAATTTTGATGTTATTTTTAAGTTATCTACTAAACTATTGTTTTAGCTATACAAATCCTTTCTTTCCAAAGTTGTATTATATTGCTTCTATTGTCTACAAGTAATTGTATTTATTTTTCTTTTTCATGTCTTTTTAGGCCTAATTCTTTCTTTCCACATATTTTGTATTCAGTTCAATCTTCAATTTTCTTGGTTAATATTGTTCTGATGTAATTATTGTCACGATTAATCACTTCTTATATAATAATACATTTAACATTATGAAAAGTTAGTTTTTTAACTAACCTGCATGGAGACGGTGGTTTATTGTCTTTAATATTCATTTCCATTTTCATTTACACTTTCCTAAAATGAATATTAATGACAAAAACCACTGTCTTCATACTTTCAACCAACCCTGTATAATACTATGTTCATCCATTTCTTACTTATGACATATGTCATCTATCTATTCTATTAATCAGAAACATTGCATTAATAGCGTTAACTATCGAACTTATTCATGAAGCAACTAACTCATTCTCATTTTTAATGTTATATGTGGAATCTTTACTACTTTACTATGATGAATGAATTTATGTTATAGTTCTTATATGAGTGACTGTTAACTTCCATAGTTTTCGTCGGGTGACTAGCAATTTATGCTGTCATAATAATGTGGTTACTAATTTTCGGTATTGCATGAATCTTGATAAACAGCATATGTGACAGAAATTAAAATTCGCAATATGACAGAACACCCTAGAAACTGCTTTCGCCTTTGCTATTAAATTGTTCCAATCAAATAAAAGCAATTGCAATTAAGAAGTAATCTTTTTAACGCTAAACGAGGTAACTAAGCAAATACAACAAGAAAATAACAGAGGAGATATTAAATTTATTCTTTAGCCTCTTCAAAGTATAATGAATTCATCACTCTCCTTTTTAAAAATGTACGCGGCAGATTCTAAAATGAATGTAGTCAGTCTTCGAATTAATTGGTAAATTTAGTTAATAGTAATAAAGTTTTCCATTTTATTGTGAAAATGCGATGCCTTGTTTTCACATTTATACAATTACCCAATAATTTTGTAATACTTCATAATATAGCTTTAACTTTATGACTTGTATATAATAATTTTAATATGATTGCCTTGCTTGTTCATTTCATCGGTGTCTTAAGATCGCCCATGTAGTTGCTGTGTTGTTACCACTGATAATGGAATAATTTAATTGGGAAAGCTCTGGTAAATCAACGAAAGAAGACATTTTCTTTACGTGGCTGCTTTCTTTGGTATTTGTTTCCCTGATATAGCTATCTGTGTAAGTGTAAAAGGGAGATTTTTATGTTATATGTAGGCACTTAAAATACAATACATATACATACGGGAACAGCAGGAAACTACATATTTATAGATACCATTTACTGCTGTCAAATACTCTACAATACACAGATCAATGAAACACAGCTTTTCAAAAATACACACTCACAGCCACTAATAATAGAGATTCAATAAACGAATTCAGCAAAATTGAGGATTAAAATTTACTAACAGAATTTATGGGCAACTAATGTTGTTAAGTTTTATATTACAATTTGATTTTCACAAAATAATAGATATACAGACATGTGCGATTCATATCAATTATTTAGTAATAGAGTAGTATGTATGGTTGTGCATATGCATTCATCCTTGTTACTATTCATTAATTGTTAAAATAAATACAAATACCGTACAATAATAATAGTGAATGATATAGGCAATAGCCTATATCATTCACTATTATTGTGCCAACGTAATAACGTTATACATTCTGATGCACACGTTATTCATACGAATTTACGCGAATTCTATTACTTCTGGTATTGATATATGAGCAAGTAAATATTGCTTTAGTGAAATACGACCTTTAAAATATTACAAATATGAACTTAGCGCTTATAATGTGTGGATTTGATTTTATGTATTATATATGATTTTTCCGTTAACTTGTTTGAACTGAAATACAGAAATCGTTGTTTAAATATAATATAAAGCATCCATCATATACAAATTAAAGCGTGCAAACTTCCCATTCTTAAATTTTATACAGCTGTAATCTTTTGCTCGTATCTCCCTTTAATTGAATGCAGCAACGACGGCATCATCGGCGGCAGCCTGATGGCGTTGTATCATTTAATGTTCCTACTTTCCCTTTTAAAGCTCTCTTAATATTCTTCTAATAACTTTCAATATTTTCTTGAAGGCTTTGCTTTAAGTTTGATTTGATTTTTGCGGTGATAACAGTTTGAAAGCTTCTTGCTGCGTAATTATGACAATTTCGTTATTTTGGTGTATCGTTTATTAAAAACCAGATTATTTATAATTTTGAAATTTTGCAATTTACTTCTTTCTACTTTGCAAGACTGATTTCATAAAACTTCATAGCTTTGATCACACAGCCGGACCTTGATGAAAAGTGTTTGAATTTAATAGCATCATTCGTACTTTTAATTTACCTATTTTATTTTCATCTTGTCTTTTGTCTTTTTAATGTAGTTTTGCGGATAAACCTACATTACATTCATAAGTACATAGTAGTAGTCAAATGAAGCTAATGGCCAGTTAACATAATCTAATAGTGTTCGTATTTTCTTCTTCGGATATACTTGTCAAATATTTGGTTAGAGTTCAACGTACTGCATCATATTATTTTATGTACTGTGTTATCGATAATCTAATATACAATATAGGATTGTTAGAAAATAATATATTAGCTGAGGTAAACATCCGCTTCATTTTCGTTAGAATTCCACTTACTGTCCTTAATAAAAAAATTGATCTTAATGTATTATGTTATACTAGATATTATATTTTCTTACTACATTACTATACATATATGTATGTATGTATGTATAATAATTCTTACAAATTTGCGAAGGTTTATAAAGACAAATTTGCTGTCTTCGTGTTACATATTATAGTAAATAGTTTCTAAATTAAATGCATCTAATAAGCTATTTGTTAGACGTCTACGGTTATTACTGCAACAAATAAAAAACGCTATTTACAAATATCACGCATCTCATCAAACATTTTCCAAAATCTATTTACACTTAGCAAATATTTCGAACTTGGATAAAGTAGCAATGTCGTATATCTGGTTTTCTCATCTTCTATCTTAATACTCACTTAATACATACAGTTAGGACTACATAGTACAATGAAACAACATACTTGAAAATAAGCAGGTTTCTAATTTATTAAATATTCGACACGACTTAATTAGAAGAATACAAAACAGAATAAATTGTAAATAATGACTTGCGAGCTTAATTCCATATAAATTGTTTGTTGAAAATAAGGAACCTTCTATATATCTCCCGCTGAGAACAAAATTGCTTCCGTTTAGGAATTACTTTTATCCGTACGAATTAAATCAACGAAAGCTAAAACATGCAGTTTGGTGATCTTAACTACTTAAATAAGCATTGGCAGATATTGTAACTTACCTAATTATTTCAATTATGCTATAAACAGATCTGTAACAAAAAAAAGAGATTAATAACTAGCAATTTGTAAACAAGTTAGTATATTAAACGAAAGACACAGTTTAATTTAGCAACCAATTTCCACAACTTTTAAGTTACAAATTATTAAAAATGTTTGGAATGTAAGACTATATCATAGTGTAGAGGTATCTAGTAGGATTTTCGTTAACGTAAGCTCTAAATTTCTTTAGATTAGAATCTACAATGGCGAATTTCATCCATATATGTAGGCTTACACTCTTGGACAAAATACAGGAGCCCACTCTGCGTAACCCGAATGCTTGAATATAGCGAAATGGGAATTTGGTACAGAAATAGTATTAAACCAGTACGACTTACAGTCATTAACACAGTGATGCAACATTGCTAGGTGGGGTGTATTAATAGCAGGAGCACCCTTCCCGACCTGCCAGTATCACAGAAATGCGATTAGGCATGGAGTCACGGGGCGTTGTATAGCATGTAAAGAATGTCCAGCCATTCTTCGATCGATAATGTCTCTGACATTCCGACTGAATTGTAAACCAGATTGCACTCACTAATGTGTGAGAGTACGACAGCGTTTCTCTGCATGACGACAATCCGTCGTCGTCTCTTCTATAAGCACTACACCTATACGTCTACCAGATGCTGTAACGCCCAATACTATTGTGCGCAACTGTGGATGGATATGGTGTAGTTAAACGCGCGCATTAATTAGGTGTTCACCAAGATTTGAACTAACCAAATCCACTCGACCAGCCACAAATCGGATGAATCATGGTTTGTCAGATATGTAATAAACTTAGCCGCCATTTGACATGCCACCTTTTCTTAGCATCACACCATTGGACGTGCTAGCATTGCACTATTTATCAATCGCAGCTGTAGTTGGCGTACTTAATGCTCTTTTCCTATCCGCATACTTGCGTGAATTCCGAAAAAAAAACGAAGTATGCGACTCCATCACAGCATAAACCATGGCGCGATCCTCGTGTTCCGTAGTAATGGGAAAATGGGTTGACCTACGAGCTGGCACTCTGCTCTTCAATAATCCATTCCCGTTGTGCATGGTCAATATGCCTCAAGGATTTATTGCTCTATACGCCGCACGATATCATAGAAGGACAAACTGGCTAAATGTGTCTCAATAATCGGCCTCTCTCGCACTCGCTCAGGTAGCCTTGTTTACTCTCCATTGTCCATGTGGAAGGTACACACTTTGCCTTGTAAAAGTATACTAACGTCTACTGATTCTGAAAACGCACCGCTTCGATAGCAGCTATAGGTGATCGAAGCCTATTCTCACCACTACGGGAATATACAAAGGTGATCCTGTACATTCCAAATACATCCGGCATGCTCAAAATTTGTGTGCAAGAGTGTATATCAAATAATAATATTTACTATTCTTAACAATGATTTTTAGCAAGAAGTTGTTTAAAGTATCTGTACTGTGCAGTAGCAACTACTGAGAGTACACATTTCTTGATTTTCCTATTTTGTTTAACGTGGGATATTACCGCGTGTAGATTAACATTAAACCAACAATCTATCACAATAGACCTCAACTTGTATACAGATCGCTGATTTTGTAAATGCGGTTTGCATCAAATGCAACTACTAATACCATTGTTTGTCAGAGTTGGATGCGAACCGGCAAATATCTACTTTTACCACAACTGATATTAAATTCCGGCGAACGTATTCCAGGATTTGATGCCTAGGCGACAAAGCTCCTTCAAAATAGGGGATTTATTGTTGGTCACATACATACGTACATATACCTATCTGAAATTGCTAGATAACGGAAACAGCGATTCATACAAGTGGACCATATATTCAAATTCAACACATTATATTTTCTAGTATAGTATACACGCAAATGTCTATTTCATGCGAAATCTAATTTAATAAAGAGATCTAAGTTTCTTTGTAGATGATACTTGGTAGAGCTGAAAAGGATGTCAAAACGAAGTTTTGGTTGGTTTTGAAAAACTCAAACGATGTATCTAATTCGAAAAACAATGTTTATAACTGCTTGTTCTTACTGCTTGTGTTATACTGTGCTGTAGGAATTACCCCGATTTTGATTTCACGTATGAAAGCAAGGAAATTGCTGTCTATCCGATTTAAATGACGTGTCTAGACATGTTTTCTAAATACATTTTTCTTTGAAACAAATACAGTAAACCTTTTTTTTTTGTCATAAATTCCTTAATAGAACGACTGGTACTTTGTACAAGACGTTGTATACATATTTTCTTTGATATCGGTAGGTAGGACTGTCAGTTGATAGTTATTTCGATGACGTCACGATATAATGGCTAAATATCACGTGTTGGAGTATGACCTAACTTTTAGCTTTTTAGATTTAGTTTCATAATGCTGTGGCCAGAAAAAAGATAATTCCATTTGTTTGGTGTGAATGTTAGGTACGCGTAAATCAATAAGAGCACTAGAGATGTATCTCAGAAGAAATATTTATCTTGGACGCTATATTAACTTCTAAATTTATAGAATAAGATTCCAACTGCCTAAATGCAAATGCAATATCTACTATATAAATATATCAAATATTAGCAAACACATATAATTTGAAAATTTAGTGCACAACCATCGTATTTGAATAGTATCTATCTCTATCTTCTATCAACACGCTTGAAATCAAATATTAGGCTACTATACAACAAAAGGCTGTATATGTACATATATACATATACTACGCAGTATATTTACTTTTGGATTGGATTTTATCCAATTTACATGGTTTCTGTACGTTTCTCTATAAAACGTAATTTGCGTTAAAGTTTGTATGACATGATTGTACAAGAAGAAACAAAATACGGACGCCTTTATTTTCTGTTCTATACAGCTCACCCTTGGCTTTACGACTCGATATCTTATCCTTCATCAACACATCGAATCCAAACCCTCATGAAAGAAAGGATAGAGCTCGATGTATTCCTCATCGTCTAAATTTGCTTAGAGGTTACCCAATAAGAAATACACATATCTCTATAAAACTGGCTTATACAGGTGTGCGGTTTACAGTTAACTATAAACATGCACATATCTTTTTGAAAGATTTTATTTAGTTTACTGTTTTTATTTTGTAAAATAAAAGCATTCCAAACAGCAGCTATTTCATTTAATACCAGAAATATTAATGGCAATTCATGGCACGATTCAAGTGAAACAATTGTAAACACTCCAGGTTGCTAATTATATAACTATGTAAAATTGGACATTTGTCAGAATTCATTCAGTATTCAGTGCTTATGGATGTTTTCTATCTGTTAACCGATATAATAGTTTTATTGTTCAAATGTGCTATATATTAAATGGAAAATATGCAACGACAAAAATGTGATTCAGAACGGAATGCTATGTAATAGTGAATATTAAACAATTATAGGGCAGTAAATCGTCTACGGTGTTCTTATAAATAGTAAATGTATTGATCACACATATGCATAATTCTAGAAGTTAAACTATCAGTTTCAATTAAATGTGTCACTTTTGGTGCTTTTGCTGGTACAGTTCTAAATTAAAGTCATAGATATAATTCAATCATTATAATGACTCCTTTATTTCTGTCACCCTAAAATATCGGTTTATAGACAGTCAGTTAAATGCACTCAGGAAAATCAATTATCCCGACTACATAATAATATACGATTTAACAAGCATGATCTATTTAGGTACTAGTAAACAGTATATACTGAAATGAAGATGTGTATTATTGGCACCAAATCGGTTTTCGATTTGCGACGATGGATTTCGGATTTTCAACAAAGTCGTTGATTTATATGTCGTTTCACTTAAATCGACTTTTCGTGTGGATGTACAAAATATAGTCAATTTACGATGAATTGAAACTGCAACCAACATGTAATTTAGTCGAAAATCGATAATCTACTTGGTGGATACATATAGTAGACGCCGATGGTGTTATTTACAGGATTCAATATAAATACAACAATAGGAGGTAAATAGTTTAAACAGAGAAAGTGCATTATATAATCCGTTTGGTAGATTATCTCCCTTACGAACATCACAAAAATTACCACTAACTTTCTTTTCCTTTAAAGCATGATCCGTGCGGTATCTGACGAGAGTGCGTACACAAAATCTGGCCGACACTACATAGAAATTTGTACCGTATCTACTGTATGTTACATAGTAAATATTACTTACGGACTAAAACCAAAAACAGTATATGAAGTGTCAGATGCTCTCCTTGACATCTTGTATGCTTGAATAGGTGCGTGGTGTGTAATAAGATATGTTCCCCAAAAATGTGTTTACTGGCCAACTGTAGCGTTTGTTATAGCGTGTTATTAGTGTGTGATGCTAGTTTGGATATACGTTTATCCAAAAAAAAGTGACCCACATCGACAGAAATGGTGCGCGATCTTGAAAATAAGTTGAAAAAACGCTGGTTTAGTCACAAAGCAAGTTTTCGTCTGTTAATACAGATGACAATGTTTTGAGGAATATACCAAAAGGGCAGAATGTGTCTTTATCTTCTAGCAATGTATTATCAGTTCGTGTGGAAAAAGCAGACCAGTCTGTACTCTATATTAAATATGCAACATTAAAGTACTAATTATCACCTTCAACATTTTTATTGTAATAATATTGTAAATTCATTAGCATTATATAACTAGCAATATTATCAAACACTATTTTAACATGTTTACGGTTAATAATGATGAAAGCTAATTTATTAACTCCACAAACATTGAAGGCGACACCGAAACCTATTAGAATATAGAGACTGTAAGCAGCCTTATGTGGACCAAACTAGACTATGTTCGGATTATTTGCATAGTACTGTATTGTGTTCTACCAAAAACTGCTTTGTATAAATATTCCACTATATATCATAATTTATATTTTGAAAATTTTACCATATAAAAAATGATTTCCCCAATCTTCCGCATGTTTGATCATACGTCAGATAATATAGTAAATACCTTTAGCAATTATACAGATTGGCGTAATGAACGGTTCCCATTCGACTTCAAATACACACACATAGACACATACATACAGAGAGGAAGGGCTGTCGTGCATGTCACATTCCTCGGTCGCTTTTGCAAATTTCATTATAGAATTTTGTTTCGTTTTGAATATAAGAATTTTACTTTAGTTACAATTTTTATAAAGCTTTGTTTCAGTTCAATGTTATTGCAGAGATATATCATTTGGAAAATTAAATAATCAAGCTACACGAAAAATATGCGTGCGCTAGTGTGTATGTACATACATACAGTCGGGAATAATAATAATATCCTGGTTGGTCGAAGAAGAATAAGGTCAGCAAATCTATTTTGATTTGACTCGTTTTATAAATCGCATTTATATTGTCTTTAGTAATGTAAATTTTTTTGCCTTTTTACAAGACTGCCGAAAACAGACACATGAATACCAGTATCACTTATTATGTATGCTTCATATCCGTATTGTAGCATATAGCAAGTATATGCGTGTACATATAACACGAAAATGATAGATTCTAATCCAAATTTCGCGCTTTTACAGTAATAAAATATAATTCATATTTCAGCAAGTATACCAGAAAAGTAAATTATACAACAGCGGTGAAGCTACATTTCATAAAAGAATATTTAGAACCATCACTTGTTTTATAGCAAAACAAACAGTGAGAAGCTGAAGAATCGGTTAAATTTTTAAAGTGTACCCACAGATCCATTTCGTCCCAGTCATCTTCACCAATATATCGGATATACATATATAGTGCTCGGTACCAAAAAATGTAAGGAATGACAAGAATAAACGTTTAAAATTTTATAACTATTATATTAGTGTCTATATACAGAGTGTGGCACGAAGAGTTATGGTTAGAAGTTTTTAGGGATGCAGTAATAAGCGAAACGTAAATTAAAAAGATAGGAATTGAATACTGATATAATATACCGGATGTTGTATTTAAAATAAGCGAGTTATAATTGTTTGAAGCTGTTAGAATTGGGTGATATAGAAAACGCTCTGTATAAAAAATTCAATATTTTAAAGGACGAGACACTTTAGTGATGTCTTGCAATTCCCCATGTCAAATTTTAAGTCAGTAGCATGTTTGTTCGCAGCAATATGTGTTTTTTTTTTAAAATTGAAAAAATTTGAAATATCTTAAAAACTAGATCATTCGTGAAAATATTATATTTAAAATCAGCATTATCGATAGTGTAATCTGATAAAATTGGACATTTCGCCTATTACTGTATCCCTACAAACTTCTAATCAAAACTCTTCACGCCACACCCGGTATAAGTAGAATAACAAATTACATCAAACTTCATTGCATCTGCTGTACATACCTTTCAGCTCTCCTGAAGAAATTTAAAAAATTTACTACCTAGGTTATAAATACTAAAGTTAAATGTGTATCTTAGCTAGGTCAGCTAGCATTTATGTTGTGATTGTTGGTATTTCTGGTCAATACGTCAATAAAGTTTGGCGAAATTTATTAAGTCAGCGGTATGGTAGTACATCTATTGGACATTCCTTGTTTTATCTATACAACCTATTAAACTGTCGAAGTTTTTAATTGGATGGAAAAATTTATTGTCGTCCTACAATGTTGTATAGAAGCTTATTGCGAACAGTTGAAGTGTTAATAAAAGTTCAGTGAACTTAGTAAACGAAAATTATAGATTTTGCTGTATTAATATTAGCTTTTATAAATTTACAGTAGCCACAAGTTGAAATATATCGAATTTCCCAACGATCATTTAATAATATAAATTATATTATCTTATGAAAACTTTTGTTTATTGTTTTAGACAATACAGAACAATTGTAACCTTCCACTCCTATTAATATTATTTTTTAGTACGATACAGATCTTAAATCTAGAGAACCTAATTATTTGTTGCATCGTTGGAAAGAGTTAAAGGAATTGGGATAAACGATCATTGTATAATTCTAGTACTAGGCTTCTCCAGAGTGCAAGCGAAGGATCGAAAGTTGCGTACCAACTCGACATCAATTGTGTAACATAAGAAAACTTAAAGGTACATGTTTCATCAAATCTTTTATCAAACGTGGTACAAATAATTCTGTGTTAGAATCATTAAGAACTATTAATAGTATTGTAACGGTTATACCATTACTTTTAAACCGTGCTGTATTTCATCGCAATAATTTTTTCACTTGCGCGATGAGTATCCGAGTTGACTTGGTAAGTTAAGTCAAATAAATTCTTTCTTCTCCCTCTTGGCGCTGCAAGCTCCACTGTCTCTTTCGGGACGAGTACACCAGTCTTCGATTTGGTTAGTATCTTTTATAATTTCCTTTTCTTAATTATCTTTGTTAACTTTTACTGAGAGTATATACACTCATTTTTATTTTGAAATAGGATATTATATGGTAGATCTTTTCTTGGAGGTTTTGGTAGAAATTAAGTTAACCGTTTTTCTCGTACGAAACATTTTCTGGTTTTCGTTTGTCGTGTTTGTAGGTTAAATTTTCCACGAGGTCCGTCAATGAGTGTTCCATACCTTCCAAAGAGTCCAGAACATTGTAACATTGCCCGGGAGAAAGACAGTGTGGGAGAGAGAACTAGAGAGAGAGGCTAGGCACGTATCCTGCGTCGCAGGGTTTTTTCTTTTAGGAAGTAAAACAAGGTTAGGCCTTTTTAAAATTGTTTTTATTTCGATTAAAATATATGTAAAAATCAAATCTTGCATAAATTGTGCTAATTGGGTTTTCTTTTAAAAAGCGTAAAGATAAAATCATTGTATAAATACCAGCTGGTTTAGAATCACGTCAAGTTAAAATTTTAGGTATTTCTCATGCTTTTTTTGTGTCTTTTGCACTGTACTCACAAATATAATTTTTTTATTTATAAGTATAAGTTTATCTGCTATTGCTTTAATAATATATACATACATTCAGAATGTTTCATCATTGTATTTTATTTAATTAGTTTAAATTATTCTTGTAATTTTTTAAAAGCTTTTCTGAATTGTTAAAATTTAAACCGTTTATTTATTGTAAAATTTCAAAGTTTTTTAAATTTGTAAATTGTTAATGTTCTAATTTTCTTTTAAATAGTTTTGTAATAAACATTGTTATTACAATAATGCAATTTTTTTTCCAAACGCCAATTATTTAAACATATTTTTATATAAAAATATGCCGTCCCGAAGTGGAGTCGAACCACCTTGTAGGGCTATCGCGGCTCTACCGCATACCGATGCGACCACGGGGGGCTTCGACTACACAAGTAAACTTCACAAATATATGCGAACGAGATGTTATAATGACCTAGGATAGGCAACATTTTTGACACCGAAGTGTATTATTTTCTTGGCGTATGTAAATACAATAATGCAATTTTTCCCAAACGCCAATTATTTAAACATATTTTTATATAAAAATATGCCGTCCCGAAAGTGGAGTCGAACCACCTTGTAGGGCTATCGCGGCTCTACCGCATACCGATGCGACCACGGGGGCTTCGACTACACAAGTAAACTTCACAAATATATGCGAACGAGATGTTATAATGACCTAGGATAGGCAACATTTTTGACACCGAAGTGTATTATTTTCTTGGCGTATGTAAATACAATAATGCAATTTTTCCCAAACGCCAATTATTTAAACATATTTTTATATAAAAATATGCCGTCCCGAAGTGGAGTCGAACCACCTTGTAGGGCTATCGCGGCTCTACCGCATACCGATGCGACCACGGGGGCTTCGACTACACAAGTAAACTTCACAAATATATGCGAACGAGATGTTATAATGACCTAGGATAGGCAACATTTTTGACACCGAAGTGTATTATTTTCTTGGCGTATGTAAATACAATAATGCAATTTTCCCAAACGCCAATTATTTAAACATATTTTTATATAAAAATATGCCGTCCCGAAGTGGAGTCGAACCACCTTGTAGGGCTATCGCGGCTCTACCGCATACCGATGCGACCACGGGGGCTTCGACTACACAAGTAAACTTCACAAATATATGCGAACGAGATGTTATAATGACCTAGGATAGGCAACATTTTTGACACCGAAGTGTATTATTTTCTTGGCGTATGTAAATACAATAATGCAATTTTTTTTTTCCCAAACGCCAATTATTTAAACATATTTTTATATAAAAATATGCCGTCCCGAAGTGGAGTCGAACCACCTTGTAGGGCTATCGCGGCTCTACCGCATACCGATGCGACCACGGGGGGCTTCGACTACACAAGTAAACTTCACAAATATATGCGAACGAGATGTTATAATGACCTAGGATAGGCAACATTTTTGACACCGAAGTGTATTATTTTCTTGGCGTATGTAAATACAATAATGCAATTTTTCCCAAACGCCAATTATTTAAACATATTTTTATATAAAAAAATATTAGTTAATTAGTGTTTCCTTTACTTATTCTCACTACACGCACCTAGCTTGAGAGCTCATGTTACTATCGGGGAATATGCACCCCTATTTAAAAAATTTGCATATTGGCGCCCTGTTTTTTTTAAGCCTCGTAAACCGCTGAGGTTTGGGTGATTTAATTTTCATTTTTAAATTTTAAAAGCTGATAACGTCGTTATAGTATACTGAACCGTATACCAGAAGACCTGTATATAAAAATTCCAATCAAGAATTTAATGTTATGTAAAGAAGAGGAATATATTTGTAATGTCTCTTAATATAAAACTGATTAAAAATAGAAAACAAAAGATTCAGTTTAATGATATTTTTGTTTCAAATTCTATAGTTTCACTTCGACGACTACCGTACATAATTGCGACAATCTGTGGCAAGTCTGTGCCTCTGCATTGCTAAATTATAACAACCATGATACCCTACATGGCATAAGATCGGCTACAGATTATTGAAAGTTAACCAAATCTATAGATGATGCCGTTTCGTTCTTGATACATATAAAATAAGATTACTCTGGACTCAACAGCTCTGCGATACATATTACAATTTTTGATTGAAAATCAATTTCCTTTATAAAACCAATTGTTTTCCTCTTGGTACAATAAAGGACTGAAGCGTTCTAACAGCAACATAAAGAAAACTTAAAAGAACAACGCAAAAGGAACATTTAAATCTACACCTTGACGTTTTGTCGGAGCAAACTTAATAGAAACAAAAAGAGGTCTGTTTCTAAAGACCGAGCAGCTATTACACAACGCTCGTATTGAACGATACGTTCGCAAAAAAGAAAATATTAGCGAAATTCTGTTGGGTACGTTTAAGCGTAAAAATAAAGAAAAATCCCTTTTCACTGCGAAAAACGTTTGAGTGCAAACAAGTGCTAGAAATATTATATCTTTTTGTTATCGCTCTAAACCCGACTTTTATAAATTCGAATTTCTTAATGATAATC
The DNA here is from genome assembly GCA_023690525.1 of Holotrichia oblita. NCBI lineage: Eukaryota > Metazoa > Arthropoda > Insecta > Coleoptera > Scarabaeidae > Holotrichia > Holotrichia oblita. The sequence continues at coordinate 92,695,297 of CM043015.1, forward strand.
AATATGATTTGCCTGACACATCTATTTCTGGAACAATTTTTCACTTGTGTATTGATAATTTGATAATTTTCATAGCTATTAAATTAATTCTAATTAGCAGAGAAAACCTAAGAAAATTTGAAAGAAGAATAAATGAAATGCTGAAAACTTCTTTTATAAATAAAATTCTTAAGTAACATTTCGGCAATCGCTTGAACAATTCATATAGTTCAGTATGTTTTATACATTTTTGATGGTGAATTAAGAGGTATTTATATAAGCAAGTTAAGGCAGTGTTAAAAAATGAAGAAATGAGTTTATATACAACTTTCATTACTTGCCTGTTCCTGCTCTGATGCCTGCTTTCGTGGTTTCGATATATGGCAAAGGTAAGCAACAAATGTCTACTTTATGGAGGATAATAACGTTATGAGATTTATTAGATTTGCAATAATACAGTTGCAATTACACTATAGGCATCCTATTGTAAATCAGAAAATGTATTATATAATTAACATGGTATGAAACTACATGAAACAGCATTGTAAACTATACTAGTTACAAGAGTGATGTCTTTATTCAGTTTATGGAAGTAGCTGCCTGCGGTTTAATGTATTCTGTATATCATTTCTAAGAGATTTGTATTAAGAACAAGACATTCTGCTATCGTTTACACCTTTAATTTCCCCTGAAGAAGTCAATTACATTATTGGTGAAACATTGAGTGGTATATTTTGTATTTCCTTTGTGTTGCTATTTTAACCAATTCTTTTCTATAAACAGCTAGCAAACAATTTAGGGCATCATAAAACTACACTAAGGCGATTTACATCATGTCATGTTTTCATATACTTCAGAAGTTTTTGCTCCAAAAATATTAAAATAAAAAGATATGGTAATATTTATTAGCAAATTTCTGGGATAATATAGAAACAGTCCTGATTAAAAATCGGGAAATACCGCAAAAATATCGCAAAAATAACCCTAAGTGTCCCTTTCTTTGCAGACGTACACTTAACGAAAGATATCAAAAAACTTTTAGGACTTTTTTTGTAGAGCATGAAATCTTCTCCAAAAAAGACTGGTAGAGCACTATTCTAATTGTTATGGTTTTCGAGCTAATTCTGTTCGTGATTAAGCCGGGCCCCGACCATAGATGCAAGATTAGTAGTGTATAAGCAACAATTTGTATTAAAAACGATGTGTAGTTATAATTACTTTAAAAAGAATCAAGGAAGTGTATTTATACAGTTTAATATAAAAGTAATCTTGTTTATGAGAGGTAACCTAGACAAGGAAGAAATGTCAATTCAATTTTTTAATTCGTCGGATATGCGATTATATTCTTGATCCTCCGGTAAACAAGGAACGTTAGACAAGGGCTTTGTATTAAGCTTTTGATTTTCTCTTACAGTGACAAGCAATATTATACGGGTCTGAAAAGAATTTTAATCCGAGAGTCAAACAACCTATTTTGCTCCGGTGTGATCCTCGGATAGAGCTTTATATCCAGAGACAGGGTAGCGACTCCTGCCTGAAAGCTTCAAGATATATTGATCTACTGTGCGTGGATGTTCTTGGCAATAGTGATTGCTAGGACGTACTTTCCGGTCTTCTCATACCATATAATAAACACTTTGAAAGGTAGATATATAAATGACGCAAACTTATATCGTACTTGGAAACTAGGTTTGCGTAATTAAAATAATGTCAAGGTTAGTAAGAAATAGTAATTACGTTCTAGAGGAAAGGTCACATAGAGGCGGGATAAAAATGAAAAGCTTTTACGCGTATATACAACTTCAACGTACTTCATATGAAGTGCATAACATGGTGTACCTAGTTTGCAGGCCACTTTCAACGTAACTTAGTTATCTATCTAGGTCTCCTTCATATTCAAAGTTAAGTACAGCAATTGATTTTCGAGAAGTCATACGGTAGGATGTTGTTTATAATTAAACTAGATCCTTCAAATCAAAACTACATTGTCCTAGTTTTTGATTATAATGATCCTTTGGAGCGAACGGGTATTCTTACGGGTATGTAAACCTATTTCATTCATGTTGATTTAAATTTATCAAATCTCAATATTGCAGATTGCTTTAAACAAGTCACATACAAATTCAAAGAAGGTTACCTTCGTACACGTGCTGGAGACCTGTTCCGGGTTAAGTAGCACTTAATTTCTGTATTGATTTCATTTTGGTCACTTTGACAATCAACAGGTCAGAAAAGAATAGAAGACATGGATTTTTAAACTGAAATATCTTGGAATCAATATAATACAAAATAAATAGTATTATTATTAGTAATAAAAATGCGAAAACATCACTTCCACTCCTGTAGCAGCAAGGCTTCACAGAGCCATGGCAAAAGGCGGGACTAAACCTGTGATGGCCTTGAGAAAACCAGATGGCAGCTACACGGAAGGGGAAATGGAGCGGGCTGACCTGCTCCTTCAAACACACTTCCCTGGCAGCAAGCAAGCAGATCCGGCAGAGACAATCCCTAGCACCAAGAGACCCAAACGGGAGGAATGGGAAATCGCTAGGCGAATCTGCACGAGACAACGCATGGAGTGGGCAATAAACATGGGATGGGATTTTCCCCGTGCTCCTGCAGAAAGGACAGGAAGAGGTGCTACAGCACCTCGTAAATATAACGAGAAGCAGTCTCGCGTTGGGATATGTCCCCAAAGACTGGAGAAGGGCGAAAGTCACCTTCATACCAAAAATAGGGAAGGAAGATGGGACTGACCCCAAATCCTTCAGACCTATTTGCCTGACATCTTTTCTATTGAAAGCAATGGAAAAAGTAATAGACAACTATATAAGAATGGAGGTTATGGAGAAAGCTCCACTTCACACAAGTCAGCACGCATACAGGGCAGGCAGATCGACAGAGACTGCCCTGGAAGAGCTAACAAGAACCATTCAGGAAACCTTGAATGAAAAAGAAACAGCTATCTGTGCCTTCCTAGATATCTCAGGTGCGTTTGATAACACGTCGCATGATGCGATCAGACGAGCACTGGAGACAAGAGGGGTGAGTAAAACAGTAACCAAATGGATAAGTGAGGTGCTCTCCACAAGGACAGCTGAGACAACGGTAGGTCAATACACTACGAAGATCAGAACTACCCGTGGAACACCTCAAGGCGGCGTGTGCTCGCCTTTGATGTGGAGCCTGGTGGCGGATGAGCTGCTTAACAGGTTGACCGCGTTCGGCGTACACTGCATAGGATATGCCGATGACATTGTTATAATAGCAAAAGGCAAATTTGAGGGAATTCTTTGTGACCTGATACAAACAAGCCTTAGAATTACAAGCGAATGGTGTCGATCAGTGGGGCTGAGCATTAACTCAGCAAAAACCACAATCGTACCTTTCACTAGGAGGAGGAAACTACCGAAAATGAAAGATATATGTCTAGATACAGCTGTAATCGAATGCAAAACAGAAGTCAAATATCTAGGAATAACCCTGGACAAAAAACTTCTGTGGAACAAGCATATCGAACTGACTGTGAATAAAGCAACAAGAGCTTTAATGATATGCCGGAATTTAGCAGGCAAAACGTGGGGTTGTAACCCAAATATACTGCGATGGCTGTATACTAGTATAGTAAGACCTATGGTAACATATGGGGCAATAACCTGGTTCCAAAAGGTCACACACGTCACAACCAAGAATATCCTTGGCAAGCTGCAAAGGTTAGCATGTGTATGCATTACCGGAGCAATGGGAACCTGCCCAACCGCTGCCCTAGAGGTCATCCTAGACCTCACACCTCTACATCTAGTAGTGGAGGGAGTGGCCCGTGCGGCAGTGTACCGACTAGCCAGGGCACGGACGGGAGGGGGCGAGTCTTTATGCCAAGGAGCTTTGTCATCCATGGCGGGACTCTCCCCACTTTCGGATCTGCCAAGCGACGAAATGGTTAGGAAATACAGCTTCGAAAAGAACTTTTCAACGAAGTTGAGCAACAAGAGAGAGTGGGAAGGAGAATCCTCCACCTACTCTCTAAAAGCAAACACCATCAAATGGTACACGGATGGGTCCAAAACTGAAAAAGGAACAGGTGTAGGGGTATTCGGGCCAGGAACCAAATACTCAGAGCCGATGGGAATATACCCCAGTGTCTTCCAGGCAGAGATTAATGCGATTGGAAGATGTGCTCAGGTGAATCTTGACAGGAACTATCGGAAGGAGAATATTGCAATCTTCTCCGACAGTCAGGCAGCCTTATTGGCGCTGAGTTCTAACACCATCAGCTCCAAGTTAGTTTGGGAATGCCGGGATAAACTAAACAACCTGGGCAAAGAAAACAAAGTTGCATTGTGCTGGGTACCAGGACACAATGGAATCAGTGGCAATGAGAAAGCTAATCTATTAGCAAAGGAGGCCGCCACAACATCGTTTGTGGGACCGGAACCATTCTGTGGAATAGGGATGAGCACCTATAAGAAAGAACTTAAAGACAGGGAAGAGGACGTCAGAGCTTCCCTCTGGCACAATCTTCCTGGTCTGAGACATTCCAAGGTATTCCTTGGAAATTTCAACAAGCAGAGAGCAAAAACCATGCTAGAACTAAACAGGAACAGATTACGCATTCTCACAGGTTTCCTTACAGGGCATTGTCACCTCGGGGAGCACATGAAGAGAATAGGTCTGAAACAGAATAGCGACTGCAGGTTCTGCGGGGCGGAAGATGAAAGTCCGGAACACCTGATATCCAACTGCACAGAAATTGAAGAAATTCGCGCCAACTATCTTGGCAAAGGCGTTATAGACGAGGAAGAAATACCCTCTTTGAAACCATCACATCTGTTACAGTTTATTAAAGCCCTCAGGCTGGATGGGGAGCTGTGACTGCGGGCAAAACCCAGCAGCTTACACCTCATGTAAGGGGGCACAATAGACCCACGGTCGCGGTGCAACATCACCCTTATATCTAAATCTAAATCTAGTAATAAATAAGTGAAGTTATGGTTATCGAAATAATTGTAATCAAGAAACTAGTCGTTAAAATTTTACAATATATTTAAAAATCTTACAAACCATGCATGATTTTAGTATCGCATACGTAAGAAGTATTAGAAATTTAGTTTACCTAAAACGATTGTTAATAGTATCCACTGGAAAAAATTAACGCCATTTAAATTCAAGTGTGTGTTTTATACCTCCGCTATAAAATTAAGGGGAGCTAAACTGTATCCCGTACAACATTTGGGAATCTGCATGCCCTCGACAGAAGGTGCAGATTCCTTACGATATCAGAACAAACGGAAAGCACATCGCACGTTTGAGTAAAAACCTAGGCGGTAGTTATTTAGTGAAAGTATTCGGGCAGAAAGGATTCTGTAAGAGTAAAGTATGACAACTTGTTGCACTAGAAAGACTTGGAATGCGCTAAAATATGTACAGCTAGCAAGTCAGAATTATTGATTTTTATCCATTAGAAAAATGTATAAATTTCAGTTAGGAAGTAAGTTAATGGTAGGAGGAAGGGAGAGAGGATAGAGACAAACAAGGAAAGAAATGCCTAAATAATTAAAACCAGATAACTGTAAAATTTCGAAGAAGACATTGCTACATTAAACAGAATCACACAAAGATGGAAAAAATTAAAACTAAACCATTTAGAAGGAAGGGTACCGATTTCAAATCTTAATTGATGCCTAGAGTTTACCACGCACAACATGCATCACATAAAACATAATTTAAGTTTATTATTAAATGTGGTCTTATAATAAATTATTTTATACTTTCAACAATTCTGGCTAATAGGAATAGGTAACCGAAATTTACTTATTTAAATGAGATCATTTCACATCTATATATTGTCATGATCAAATATATGTCAAAGGGAAATCAAGAAAATAAAATTCGCAAGAATCAAACATCAATCTGCAAACAAACACTAATTACTACTACGAATGCGGTAAAGGTTTGGCAGCTACGTTACGAAGATTTTACACGAATACAGCTCTTAAATGAGGCGCTTGTCTAACTGAACCATACCGTAATTAAATTAAAGAAAAGGTTCTGTAGGTAATTATCTGAGATAAACAAGACCAAACAATGATTTTCTAGTTGTAAAAATACTTCAGAGAAATCAGAACTTGGAACAAGGGTACGAATTTTAAGGAGGATAAACCACTCCTGCAACTTCACTGACCAATTGAAGACTAATTGGTGTATCAGTCGCTATAAAGTTTATAAAAACAAGATGGTTAATATTTTAGAACTGTGTGAACGAAAACTATTGTTCTCTTAGCGAATTTGTCGTATACGTGGTCCGAATAGAAGATTTCAAAATTAGTGGCACATTAAGGTGGCCAATTTTTAGTAAATGTAATAACTGTCGAGAAGTCCTCACTTTAATAGAAGAGCATAGAATTAAAATTAGAATTAACGGGTATCTTCGTTCTGCGAATTTTACTTTAGTAGAAACGTCGCCTCGATCTCTGATACTGGCTTAATTTTAACTTCTAACAGATAATACACAGTGCGTCGATAAAGTAACGCATAAATTCATTATTAGCTAAATAAACACTAATATTAGAAATTCCCGAAACAGATCGATTTTTTATTTTAATTTACTGTTTTTTCAAATTATAATCTAATGTACATGGTGAACCACCTTCGTGTGATGACGTCATCACCATTTTCTAAAAATAGAACACCCATTTTTTATCAAATTTTTAAGATAGTAATTCGTTTCGAAAATGAATCCTTTTTAGACAAATATTTTTAGTATATTCACTCAAACACTGGATAATGTAATTTTCACGCATAATAGATAACTATAGATGTAGAAAGTCAAAGTACCATAATGTTGTGAAGTTGATACCGTAGATATGTTATTGAATATAATTATTGAAAAATCGATACCCATAAATCATCGCTAAGTACCGATACTAAGGTATCAATACCAAGGTATCGGTTCTAACATATCGATACCTGTCGGTACTTAATCGTTTCCATTACTCGGAATCGATGTCATACCTCCATTGGTATCGAAAATGTAGGTATCGCCCTAGTCAATACTATCATGCAAATAAAAAATGGTATGTTGCCTGTTTTTATGCCCATCCTTTAAATACACACATAAGTATATGTATGCATATTTTATTTTAAGGTACATTTATTATATTAATTATAATTATATTATTAATTGTTACCCATATTACATTTATAAAATCTGTAAATAGTAAACTCTTAATTAGAGATTTTTCTGTTTGAGTCTCAAACTTGAAACAAATAAATAACAAAAATTAATAGAAGTAGTACATTAGAATATCCTAAAAATTGCCGAAAAATTGCTGTATTCCATTCAGATACATTTAGAACATTTTTGTTCTAAACGTATCTGAATATGAGGAATTCAAGACGTACTAGACCAATGTAAAAATAAGCATCTTCATCAGCATCTCAAGCAGATCTGGGAGAATGTTAGAAGTACAGAAAATTGTAATAATTTGAATGCATCTATGCCTCGAAGACTTCAATACGTAGTAGATGCCAACTACTACTATTAATGTTTTTCTATTATTGTTATTTATTAGATTGCTTTTTTTTATTATTATTAATGACAACATATACATATAAATTACAACATATTACATGTTATGTCTATATATATAATATATATTCTTGAAAAAGAATCAGAAAGAAATCTTGTTTTCTATTTTATGTAGAAGCAGTATGTTATGTAGTACTATTAATTGCTGTATATTTAGTTCTTGTGTTTTCCTGAAAATGTGTTTTGTTGGTCTGTAATGCATTTTGTGTATTATTTTTATTATTTTGTTTTGCTGTCGTCGTATTTTGGATATATTTTTGGCTGTTGTGTTTCGCCATATGTTTATTAAATAACTCTTTATTGCAGTAAAAAGTGCATCGTAAATTGTTTTTTTATAAGCAGGTGGTAATATTTGCGATTGTTCTGGTGTTTTGTTTGACTATGTGTTATATATGTTTATCCCATTTCATTGTATTTTGTAGGTGCAATCCCAGATAAATTGTTTCTTTGATCACGTTTAGTTTTTGTTCGTTCAGTTCAATTTTTACTTCTTGCTTCTCCCTCGTAGGGTTGTATAACATGTATGCCGTTTTTGTTTCGTTTATAGTAAGAAGGTTATTAAAACACCACTCTTCTAGTCGTTATATGTCTTCTTTTATTTTTTCCTCCATGGTTTTGATATGTTGTCCGGAGTAAAGTATACAAGTGTCGTCTGCATACGCATACAGTTTTCCATTAAAGGGTTGTTCCAATAAGTCGTTTACGTAGAGTGTATATAGAATGGGAGGTAGATTTCCACCTTGTGGTAGTCCGTATTCAGCATAACTTGATTCAGTTAAAACGTTGTTTATTTTTGTTATTTGTTTTCTGTTGGAGATATAGGATTTTATTATATCCTTGCTTTTGAATCCATAGCTTTCAAGTTTTTGTATGAGTTTATCTATGGATATCGTATCAAACGTTTTTCACATATCTATAAATATTACTATTACTTTTTTTTGTGATCAAGTTCTTTTCTGATGTCATTTATCAAATCATAAGCGGCTGTCATCGTGCTTGGTTTTTGTTTGAAAAGCGTATTGGCTGTAATTTATAATGTCGTTTTTTTGTATGTGTGTTGTTATTCTTAGTTGAATGGTCTTTTCTAGAATCTTACTTATTGTTGACAACTGTAACGGGACGCGATATTTTATATTATTTTATCTTTCAGTCGCATTAACCTGACAAGGAAAACAGGTATTTATTAGATGTAGTAAAGGATATTATTTATAATTTAAGTAATGAAATGCACCTATTCGAATATATTCCGAAATTATATATATATATATGTTCCCGATGTTAAAACGTTCATATAATTATAATAGTTTGAAATTGTAATAGTTTTAACCGTTAACTGTAAAACATGTGACTTATGGTGTAAGCTGTACCTGCGTAGGGATTCGCATCGCTTCCTCCGCTAAAAAAGAACACTTTTCGCTAGGCCACCACAGAGAGTAGTTCGCTTCGCAGTTAGTTATACATATTTGCCAGTTCAGGGCTAGTTAGTGTACCAGTTTTATCACGTTTGTTGAATTAGTCAGTACAAAAAGGCCGTGTTCACGGGGATACCCCGCACGAAGTCATAAATAAAAAATACTGATAAGCAGCAAACAAGAAAGGACACGCCCGAAGCCCATAGACTAGGCGAAGAAGGAAGCGGACATCTTGGTGGGTCGAATCAACGCCAGCAAGTATACGCAGATAAGCGAAGAATATGTACGTACAGGTATTTGGCCAATAAACTATTATATGCTACGAATACGAGCTCGTAATAAATAGAATCATTTGTATTAAAGTTAAATTGATTCCGCGTTCGTTGTTAAGTTCACTATTACGTATATATATATATATTTTTCCGTTGTAATTATTTAGAAATTAAACGCGTGTGTAGTTATAGTAAGAGTAAGATAGGTGCATCGTTAATGTTAAGATTCTGTTTAATATTTTCTAACTTTTGTGTTTACCTATTTATTCAGTTATTTTATTTAATATATTTGTTATTCGTTCATTTGTTGCATTTTCATTTATTCAGTAGTAAATCAGATTGCATGTTTTGTGTTATTAATTATTGTTTAAATACTGTAAATCCTCCATTTACCGCACGCACCGGAGAACGTATAAGGAAAAGATTATAAGAAAGTTTGTAAAGTAAGTATCTGTTTTCTTGATTACGTTAGAGCGATTGCGACCGACATTTTGCTAGTCAGGGGAATTAGTTTATTCATTTCGGTATCAGTAACGTCCGTCGTTGTGGGTTCAAAGGGGGATTTGTTAAATTACCGTGGCGCCCAAGATTATAAACACACATTATCACAAAATAAGTCCGTTCTATCACAATATGGCGACCAACTAAGGGCTCGTTTGGAGGTATATTCAAATTTTTATTTGTGAAATTTTAATATTTTGTGTAAAATATTGTGTTTAAATTATTTTATGAAGTTTCGTGAGTTGTTTTACATTTATTCTAATATATTTTGTGTATTTTACCGAACGATAAATACACTGGTGGTCATAAGTGACGGATCATTTCAACATACACTAGTGGTCATAAGTGACGGATCGTATCAAAATAGGCAAGGTTGCGTATAAAGACGTGATTTTTCGCTAGTAAATGTTAAATATACAGTGTGAGTCGGAATATTGTCGCGTTAAAGTATTTTTTGAATTAAGGAGTGTTTATTTAAAATAAATTTTTGAATTTCGACGATTTATATACCGAGGGTGTCGTACCTAACGGGTTACAATAAATTTATTTTGTGCAGAAAATATCAAATATACAGAGGGGTACGAAAGTTTTAGACAATAATTATACCGGACGTGTCAAGTACAAGGTGTTGTTTTTGAAATACAGTGTTGGTCACAAATAAAGGTGCAATTTTTGTTAGTGGATTATCATATACAGCGTGTGCCGAAAGTGTATGTACACGCTAGGGGGGTGATCAGGAGTAGAAATTCAAGATTTTTTCTTCGTGTTTAGCCTTGTTGTATTATTTTAAATTTTGTTGCATTTTTATCTGAGCCGCGTTGTATTTAGTATATTGTTATTAAATAAAGAGGTAAAAAAGATATTGGTATTTTTTGTCAATAACAAAGGAAATTAATAAAATAAAGGAGTTATGTACCTAAGAAATGGAAAAATGCTAGGACAAAAACAAACGGCTACTATTGAACCTGTCGGTGAAGACACTACTAGCCAGAAGGACCAAGAGGAATTTGGAAGTACCACCTCAATGGAAACTGTAGAAGAGACGCTTCCTGCACAAGGTGTAAGCAACTTAAATGATTTATTTACAGCCATAAAGCAAATGATGGATCAAAATAAACAAAATAATGAACAGTTGAGCAAAAAGATGGACGATATAAGTCGACGCAATAGAGAAGAAAATGAAGAAACAAGAAGACAAAACAAGGAAGATAACGAAAAATTGGTGAAAGACATTGAGCATTTCAACCAGTGTATGTATGAACAAGTATGGGAAGAGCCGGGAAAAATACGAAAAGAAATGCAAGATGAGGTGCAAGATTTTGAAGAAGAAATCGTAACCGAATTGGAAAGAAACATAGAAATGAAAATCGAAGACCAAACGTTCGTGCTGAATCAGGAAACGGTTAGCTCACAATACCCGATCGAAATAATGATAGAAAAGGGTATCACCATGAGTACCCAAATTAATCAAGACGTGTTAAGTCTCAGATGGGAAAGGATCCAACATGATAGGATAAAGGCAAGGCAGGAGGCAGACGAAAAAGAAGTAACCAACTGGCTAACAAAATATCTCGATATACGACCATTGATATCTGAGTACAGAAAGTATGAGGAATCAGCTGACACAAGATTATTCAATGTCTTTATTAACCAACGGGAAAATGACGTTGCGATAGAGGTCAGCAATGGAAAAAGACAGTTGAAGACTTTAAAAAACACAAAAAGCAAAAGACCTAAACGTTTGATCAAACAAATGATCAGATACCAAAATAGGACAAGCAGATCTGGAAATGAAAGAAGACTCCTAGCTGAGAAACGCCCACGGGATAAAGCGACCAAACAGAAAAATCGGCATAACCATAGAATTAATTCGGCCGTATACCGAATAGGAAAAGACATGAAGAAATTTCTTCAACTGTATGACAAACCTGACATAATATTGCGGCTAGTAAATGGAAATGCTTGTTGGCCAGGTGATCCGGATAAACGATATGCAACGGATTGGAACCAACTTATGACGATATAAGAACCGATTAAGGACTTAACGAATACCAATAAGGATTGTATATATGTAAATAATAGTGATTAGTTACTTTTTCCTTGATAACTAACGAGGACGCTACGGTATCGCGAAAAAAGTAAGGGGGGTACTGTAACGGGACGCGATATTTTATATTATTTTATCTTTCAGTCGCATTAACCTGACAAGGAAAACAGGTATTTATTAGATGTAGTAAAGGATATTATTTATAATTTAAGTAATGAAATGCACCTATTCGAATATATTCCGAAATTATATATATATATATGTTCCCGATGTTAAAACGTTCATATAATTATAATAGTTTGAAATTGTAATAGTTTTAACCGTTAACTGTAAAATATGTGACTTATGGTGTAAGCTGTACCTGCGTAGGGATTCGCATCGCTTCCTCCGCTAAAAAAGAACACTTTTCGCTAGGCCACCACAGAGAGTAGTTCGCTTCGCAGTTAGTTATACATATTTGCCAGTTCAGGGCTAGTTAGTGTACCAGTTTTATCACGTTTGTTGAATTAGTCAGTACAAAAAGGCCGTGTTCACGGGGATACCCCGCACGAAGTCATAAATAAAAAATACTGATAAGCAGCAAACAAGAAAGGACACGCCCGAAGCCCATAGACTAGGCGAAGAAGGAAGCGGACATCTTGGTGGGTCGAATCAACGCCAGCAAGTATACGCAGATAAGCGAAGAATATGTACGTACAGGTATTTGGCCAATAAACTATTATATGCTACGAATACGAGCTCGTAATAAATAGAATCATTTGTATTAAAGTTAAATTGATTCCGCGTTCGTTGTTAAGTTCACTATTACGTATATATATATATATTTTTCCGTTGTAATTATTTAGAAATTAAACGCGTGTGTAGTTATAGTAAGAGTAAGATAGGTGCATCGTTAATGTTAAGATTCTGTTTAATATTTTCTAACTTTTGTATTTACCTATTTATTCAGTTATTTTATTTAATATATTTGTTATTCGTTCATTTGTTGCATTTTCATTTATTCAGTAGTAAATCAGATTGCATGTTTTGTGTTATTAATTATTGTTTAAATACTGTAAATCCTCCATTTACCGCACGCACCGGAGAACGTATAAGGAAAAGATTATAAGAAAGTTTGTAAAGTAAGTATCTGTTTTCTTGATTACGTTAGAGCGATTGCGACCGACATTTTGCTAGTCAGGGGAATTAGTTTATTCATTTCGGTATCAGTAACGTCCGTCGTTGTGGGTTCAAAGGGGGATTTGTTAAATTACCGTGGCGCCCAAGATTATAAACACACATTATCACAAAATAAGTCCGTTCTATCACACAACAAGGAGATCGGGGTGTAATTTTCTTGGATATTTTGGTCATATTTCTTATGGATGGTTATTATTATTATTGTTTTCAGATAGTCTGGATATGTGCCTTTCTGCAGTGATTGGTTCATTAGCATGCTTAGTATTGGTGCTAGCTTTGCGCTATTTTGTTTTATTATATTTAGTTAATTTGTGGTATGATTTTCTTTCTAGTGGTAGTTTGTGGTATTTTGTTCTGAGTGTTCAATTGCTTTTGTGCTAACTTTTTGTCGACTGTTGCAAAGTACTTGTTTAATTCGTTGGCTATTTCTTTGAGGTTTGTTGTTGTTCCGTCTTCTTTCATTACTTCCGTTATTTGGTTGTTTGATTTCTGATTCTCGTTTATTTCAGCGTTTATAATTTGCGATACTTTGTTAGAGTCTGCTTTGTGTTTCTTAAATATTCTTTCGAAATATTGGTTCTTAGTACTTTTGACTAGTTGGTTTGTGTATTCGTTTTGGGTTTTATATTCTACTTTGTATGTGTCATTTAGTGGATGTTGTTTTTGCTTTTTATATAGCTTATTTATTTGACCTATGACGTTTTTGTCTATCCAGGGGCAGTTTTGTCTCCTTTGGATTTTCGTGCTTTTTGGGTGTGTTTCTATTATGTTTTGAATTTTCTTAGATAGTTCTTCCATGGTTGTTATATTGTATGTTGCAAGGTTTTCTATTTCTGTTGATAGGTATCTGTTTATAGTCAGTTTGAAAATATTCTATATGTTCGTACTTGTGCTTTTGTTTTGCGGTCTCGTTAATTTCAGTTATAACAGCATTATGATCGGATAAATTTGTCGTAATATGTATTTTTATTTTAGCAATTTTTTCTGTAGTGTTTGTGATGACATGGTCCAACATAAAGTCGTTTCCGTTCGGATTTATTCATGTGCAGTGTTTTTTTTTGATTTAGGATTCATTATTTTGTAATTCCTTTCTTCGAGTAGATTCTAATATTCTTTCGTTGTTTTGTTTCTTTCGGCAATATTTATATTAAAATCTCCTATAAGTATGTGCTTTCTTGCTGCTTACCGTATTATTTTAGAGGACAGTTTTAAAGGTTTCGAAATTCAGCTGAGGTGGTTTATATATGAATGTTAGCGTAATGACTAGGTATGTGTTGTAGCTATATATATAAAATTTCCACTTTACTTATTGTTTTGTTTGTTAAAATGTTGAATTATATGTTTTTCCTTATGTAAAGAACTAGTCCCCCACCTCTGCCTTTCTTGAGTATACTGCTTTGTAATTGTTTAGCTTGTAAAGATATTCTTCAGATGGATACAGCCACGTTTCTGTTATGGCTATTATTTCCGGTTGTTTGTGAGTGCTTGGAATCATCTCTATTTCATGGAATTTGTTTTTGATGCTTCTTGCATTTTACATGTATATCTTGAATTTTATCTGCACTTTCTCTTGGTTTGGTTCTTGGTGTTTACGATTTGTTTTGTTAGAATTTATTCAAATCATCTTCTTCTCGTATTGTTATCTTTTCATCTGATTCGTGATGTTTAATGTATATTTTTCCATCTCTCGTCCACGCGTATTTGATCTTATTTTCCTTTTTTGTGTTGCCTAGCGTAATAAAATATTTTGTTAGCTCTTATTAGTTGTTCATTGATATATATTACGTTGTTTCCCCCTTTTAGTCCACAGTTAATCGTTTTTATTATTTCAATTTTTTTACGTGCTTTTGATTCTTTATTGTTAATTGTGCTATGATTTGTGAATCTTGTTTGTTATTTCTATAGCAATCCCTTACACTTATTAGCATCTCTGATTTTTAATTTCTTTATTTTTTCGACGGTTTCTTTTGTATTTTCTTCTTTCCCTTGCTTCTCTATTCCATTTATTATTATGTTGTTCTCTAATTTCTCCCATTCGAACTTTTCCATTGTCTTTTCTATATCGTGAATTTTGCGTTTAAGTTGTTTGTTTTCCTTTTGAAGTGAAACATGTAATGCATAGGTTGTATGGTAATATTAAAATTTCTAACAGTGACTGGTAGTTAATTGTAGATACTGAGGTTACCACATGAACCAACGTGGTTGTTCAAATTGATTAAACTATTTAAACCGCATAAAGTAAAAGTAATGAAAACATTATGTAATTCACGCAACAGAAAGAAAGTAAAGATTTAAGAAAGTGCGATTAACGATTGCAATGAGATTTGCATTTCTTAATATAGAAAAAAGTTATATAGTATTAATAACTGAAGAGGAAATTTTTGTTTTCGTTTGGAAAATAATCAGTATGTGATAACAAAAAAATATTAGCAGCATGGTATTAAACTGTCTCAAAATGGTCAAAGAACGGCGGAGAAAATAATGATCAATAAAACCATTTAAAATCAATAGTAATTAATAGTAGTGAGTATGTTAATTTTAATTCTTTATTGTTAACTACTATGATTTGTGAATCTTGTTTGTTATTTCTATAGCAATCCCTTACACTTATATTAGCCTCTCTGATTTTTAATTTCTTTATTATTTTTTCGACGGTTTCTTTTGTATTTTCTTCTTTCCCTTGCTTCTCTATTCCATTTATTATTATGTTGTTCTCTAATTTCTCCCATTCGAACTTTTCCATTGTCTTTTCTATATCGTGAATTTTGCGTTTAAGTTGTTTGTTTTCCTTTTCCTGTTGCTTGAGTAGTTTACGTGTTTCTTCGTTTTCCTTCTTTAGTTCATCAAATTTATCAGACATGAACTGTATTGCTCTCCATTTTTTCTGGATTTTTTAAGATTTAGTTGTTACTTATTTTGTCTTCACTCTCACTTGTGTCATTTGTTTTTGTTTTTGGCATTTTAACTGGATTGTTTATAAGAAATAGGTTTTAGAGAAAAATTGTACAGAGGATATGGTATAACACGCGTTTCACGCCTAGAGGTCTTTCAAGGCGGCTTTCACAACAAAAGACCTCGGTAGTTGGGATTAGAGAGTAATATCACTCTATTTATTTGGTTTTATGTTTCTATAAGTCCTGTAGTTGTTTCTACATATGTAGATGTGTATAAGTAAACATATATCTATTTATGTATGTGTGTACTGGAAAGAAATTGGTAGACAACGCATAAAAACCGCTGCTGTGTTTAATATTGCATTTATCTTAAAAGATATTTATAGTTTTATTGATTACAACTTTAACTATTTAAACCCTATCTTTGTTACAGTGACAACAGTAAAATATAAGAAATTTGGCGGTGGGAGTTTTGTTGTCATTGTTTAAATATAAATACCTTATTTGTTGATCTTATATCAGAACACTACTTCACACACGTCTTCTTCGCTCAACTCGACAAATTATAATACCATATTTCGTGGTACTATGTTTTAATAGATTTTTTTAGCTGTTGTGAGTCCAAATTTCAGGGGCTTCTTCTTGCTTATCTGACTACTGCTGCAACTGTTGCTTTGTAATTAATGTGTGTCTAAGTGCGTTTGATGACTACAGCACTACTATACTTGCCGTTTATAATACTGCACCGTTAATTAATTTCTAACTGCATAAAAAATATCACCGTCCCCGCGGGTGTTTCAACCCAGACTCCCAGTAATCTCTCCCATTAGGCAGTCGCTTAAGCACTACAGTGTCACATCCGTTTTATTAGAATTTACTTTATAGCCACACATGCATTTCTAGAATAGGTACCTTTATTTTGTCTTTGCCTACATTAGAACATTTTTTATTTTCATTTTTTTTATTATGCATACATCTCTATTTTCAGAATACTGTTGTTTTATTTGGTAGTTACCCTATTTATTTGTCATTTAGCCGAGCTATCATAAATAAATTGTCTTTTTCATTGTTATTTGTTTAATTTATTATTAATACAGCAACACATACTGTGCCATTAAAGTGTAGTGTAAAGTTGTTATGATTACAAGTTTGGTGTAATAGATTGCTAAGACTTAAGTATATAAAGCCAAATTTTGAAGATAAACAAACACTTAGAAAATATGTATTTATAACATATGCTGTAGAATTTGTTAAGGTTAAAATTTACAGTACTTTCCTAAGGCCCGGTTTTTCAATCGGTGGTTAATTGTTTCTGTTAACTGGGTGGTAGTTAAGCTTAACTTCAAGTTAAATTGATAGCTTAGATTATATGTACTTTGACCTGCAGTTGGTTTAAACTGTGAGATCGATAAACACTTTAGCCAACACGTTTGGGTTCTCCTGTCAGTTAAAATTTGTTAACCAGCGATTTAAAAACCGGCCCCAAATATATTAAATTAGATGTACGATACAACCAGTTAACCACGTAAACTTCAATATGGTCGTTACAATCTCCGAAACGAACGTCCTCAAATTATATTCACGCACGTGATACCTTTGGATATATAAACCAATATTATTTAGTATGCTGGAAATGTACCGATCTAATTTGAATTTAAGCAGTATTTGTCTATTTACAAAGCGGCATGTCTAATGTTTAATTCACTCCGCAAACAGTTTCAATCACATTGTCTATTAACACATCATAGATGCACGATCCCGCCCTAACACTGTAAACGACATATGTAGATTGACATGGGGATACTAATCAAACAATTTCTGCATGTACAGTGGTTGTGTGCCATTTATAGGCAGCGAGTGCCGATGAATTTTGCCAATCTAAACACGTGTGTATATGCGTCATTCAGTGCAGTTCTAAAGTGTCCTCCCCTCTCCCGCCCCTCCTCCTCCTCACGCCACGCTAACTTTTAATCGGTTTAAGGGGCTATTATCAGTTGTTGGTGGGAAATTTGAAATTGCGTTATTTTTACTTGCAATAATTTTTGTGAAGAATGATTATAAACAAGAAATTATTACTGGAATATTAACATTTAATTATAAATTGGTGGACGAATAGTAAGTGACAGAAATTACGTGTTTAATAAAAAAGAATTTTTTTTTATTTTTTAAAGTAAAGTACTCCAAGAGTTATAAACTTATTCGTCCACTAAATATGAACGGGAATAAGCATGGTGTACATTATAAAAAGAAATATAATGCTAAATAAAAAAGAGTATTGCAAGAAACGTATTCGGTAGTAAAACAGATAACTGTAGACTTTCCAAAAGTTTGGCACCTTTCTAAAAGAGGGGCACATCATCGCCGCAATTACTGCAATTCGAATTTACTTTATATTCCTTTCTACGTGCTTATACCCCTTTCACGACATGTCTCTATGTCACGATCTTGCTATCTCATTTTGTATATTGCTGTCTTTCATCTCGCAGTATGATCGACAACTGGTACTATTAGCTCCCTCTGTTATCCAATTTATTTGTAATGCCAGCCGATGTTAGTATAGGATGTGCTCGCTAGGAATGAAAATAGACCCTTAATACAGAGGTTCCAATGTTGGGTCATTAATATGAAACATTATATACTACATTCCTGAAGTAAAATTTCTATTTAGTTTCAAAAATTGACGACAGGGGGCGGTACAGTATCAAAATTTTAAATGGAGTGGGGATTCGATTTATTCATTTTAAAGGGCTTACTGAGTATGGTATAATACCAAAATTTCATAACATTTTATTCACTCTTATGAACATAATAATAGAACAAAGTTTTATTTGATTATACATTTTATGTTTTGTGCACACAACTCCTTAATATAAATTCAAAAAATCTTAGGTGGGTATGAACTCTAAAGCGCGCGTCACTTACTAGGCCTATACTTACCTTATAAATGTCATGAAATAGAATTTTATTGAAACAATTTTAGTGCCACAATCAGCAATAATAAATGTTGACTTTCTTTGATGCATTACAATTGTGCCAATTAAATTCTATTTCAAAAAATTAACAAATAAACTGAACTACTAGCTAAATTTTAAGAACAAAATTAATACTTATTTTTCTGAAATAATTCCGTGCAGCTGGTGTACACTTATTCTACTGTTACTACTTGCCAAAATTCTATATGCAAGTCTTGAATGTTAACATCGGTATTTATTTTGTATTGTATATATGTACTTTACTATGACGCGGTCAAAACCCGGAAGCCCTCATAACAGATACTCAGACCGTGGAAGCCTTCGATATAATTTAACATCGGTATAAGTCGCTCAAACTGTCACTGCAGTAAGAACGATACGGCAATATTCCCTAATAAAAATTTGCTCGTGAAAAGCAAATATACATCATTTAGGATACAACAGAACTCTTCTGTCTTCATAATAATACCAGAGGTTAAAAAATCCATGTAGGTGATACAAAACTTGTCTTCGCAGCGCTAGTGGCACATTTGCTTCCTCATGCGAGAGAACGATATTCGAAACCAAGTGCCACATTTTTGAGTTTGATTCCCTGACAAATGTCAGGGAAAATGCAAATAGGTATCAACTTAAGGCAGTCGAAAATCCAACAGATGTTATACAAATGGATTATTATTGATTACTAGAATAATAAGCACTGGTCCTCTCGTTCGTCGAAATTTTTTGGTCGTAGTACTTCTGCAGATCTTTATTGCATTGATACATTCAACGCATAATTAAACGATTTAGAAAATGTTAGTCTCCATTATTAAAACTGTTCTTTAACTTAGTAGTGAAGCCATCTATGCCGGGAAAGGTGGGAAGCTAGTTTTCATAAATGATATTCTGCACTTATGTCCTAGGAAGATTTTCTTAAAGATGTCATAACTGGCACTACTCCGAGTGCCGCGTATGGTTATATGACCGTTAAAGTTCCAATATCTTACCACCACGGAAAGTATTACGTCATAACAGTGCTGTGCTTGCCATGTCATATACAGAGTGGGGCACCACATTCGCCTAGGTTGATATACAACAAACGGTAACACATATTTAAAATCCTTTTGTTGGAACATGTGTAGGTTCATTGAGAGCATGTACTAAAATTATTTTGAAATATACAGGGTGTCCCAAAAGAAAGTTACACATCAACTTCTAACACTAAATTGACATTTAAAAAGAAACTGTAAGAGGTAGGTATAAGGAATCTTAATAACATTTTAAAATTAAAATCCAATGATGATGTTAGATACAGGGTGTTCCATTTAAAATAAGCAAGTTATTGAGCATTAATGGTACCCACAATTAGAGGTAACATTTTAACCGCCCTGTATAATTTTTAGAAAAAATAATACAACTTGAAACACGTAACTTAAATACGTACGCCAGGTACTCATTCTAAATATTGATCGACATTTTCAAAAATTATTATATATCTCAGAAACTGTTGGACCTAGGTATAGGGAATACAACAGTGACTTGCCTTTATTTAGTCTGCGTCATCGAAATATGCAACAATATACATGGTGTTCGATTTGAATTTTGATAACTTTGATGTGTAACTTCTTTTGGGACACCCTGTATATTTCAAAATAATTTTAAAACGTGCTCCTAATGGACCTACATATGCTCCAGCAAAAATATTTAAAATATGTGTTACCGTTTTTTGTATATCAACCGAGGCGAATGTGGTGCCCCATCCTGTATATAGTTCTATGAGACTAACACCACCACCAATTCTGTAGTCGGTCCTTTTTATTACACATCAAAGAACTGACTTGCAACACCTATGTTACTTGATGACAATAGGTGATACTACTTATATTAATACACTGCAACACTAGAATCTTTTCCCGCTTTTTCTTCAGTATCCGTCGTAATACTGAAATTATTTTAGCACAACTAGACACACTAGCTTGCAACTTACGGTAATCTAGGTAAAATATTTATGAAAATAGAGTAGGAGAGAAATGCGGATGACATTAAGCGGTACTAATTGAAAGTGGAATTGACCGTGTTTTTCTTAATGAATTACAAACTAACAGCAAGCTGCTGCAGAAAATTGTACAAGCACAAATTTACTACAGTGTACCTGAGTAATGATTTAAATGCGAATGACGTTAAATTAACAATCAAAACAATATCAAGTATGTGCCGGAGCGTGTACTCGCAATTCGCTAGTTTGAAGTATACGTATATATTCTGTTTCTGACACAACAATACGGAAATTTCATAATAGCAATATTAAATTAAAGCGGATTCTTATTATTTCAATCAAAAGCAAATAAGATCGATGTATGCTTAGATTTGAAGATTACAAGTGTTTTAAAGTTTTAAATAAAGACAAATAATATTTTGATTTGAAAGCCATTTGAAGTGAAACATGTAATGCATAGAGTGTATGGTAATATTAAAATTTCTAACAGTGACTGGTAATTAATTGTAGATACTGAGGTTACCACATGAACCAAAGTGGTTGTTCAAATTGATGAAAATATTTAAACCGCATAAAGTAAAAGTAATGAAAACATTATGTAATTCACGCAACAGAAAGAAAGTAGAGATTTAAGAAAGTGGGATTAACGATTGCAATGAGATTTGCATTTCTTAATACAGAAAAAACTTATATAGTATTAATAACTGAAGAGGAAATTTGTTTTTTTTTTTTGGAAAATAATCAGTATGTGACAGCAAAAAAATATTAGCAACATGGTATCAAACTGTCTCATAAAAAATGGTCAAAGAACAGCGGAGAGAATAATGATCATTGAAGCCATTTAAAATCAATAGTAATTCATAGTAATGATGTATAAATTACAAAATACAACTAACCTAATGTTTTTACAATTTTCTTGGCAGCTGGAAAGAACTTTTAGTTCTTTTTAGTAGCTGGGATGTGTGGATGTGGAGTCGCACATATAATATCTTTGATAATTATTGATAAAACGGGTCGATGGCCGCAGTGGTTAGGCGGCTAACTATTGTTGTGAGAGGACGATAGGTGCCGGGGTTCAATTCTCTGGAGGGACGGTGACATTTTTTCAGAGAGTTTAATCCCGGATCGACTTGCGATTCGCTGTTGGGAGCAAAGTGATTAACAGCGCGGCATCATAAAAGGCGATATGATGCTGTCACAAAGCCATTTAAACACAACTTACACACACTAAACCACACCACAAGAGTTGCAGTGATAGCCAGGTAAGTGATACAGCTTACGGAGTCACTGCAACTAAGCACCCACCACACATTAAAAAAAAATTACTATTTTACGAAGAACCGTAAAAATTCTCTTTTGATAGTAATGATCGAAAATGTAGAAAGTTATTCAGAACATGCCTCGTGTAAAATAGAGAACATGAACAACTATAAACTTGATACCTAACAATCTAATGAAAGTATTGCAGACAGCGATTCGACATGTCAGTATCACGACTCTGCGGAAGATGATGCTCACCACACCTTCTTCGAATGCGAGAGGTGGAGTGACTACAGGGACGCTCTACAAGACGAAGTAGGACCTCTAACGCCAGATAACGTCGTGCAAACGATGCTGTCCGGACACGACCGCTGGCAGAAGATTGCCACGTTCGTCGAGAAGGTGCTGAAGGAGAAGAAGAGAGAGACCCAAGCAATGGAGGCAGCCGATTGAGGCTAACTACGAGGTGCCATTCTGAAGTAATGCGACCAGCGGTTCCGGGATGGATTCTACACCTGACAAAGTGAGGTTTTTTAGTGGGTGCGAGCCCCACACACCGGGGACGGGTCTCGTCCCTGATGGTGCGTTAAGGCATTTTTCCTCACTTAAAAAAAAATAATAAATTGCAGACAGCGATTATTTCTTAAAACTTCAGTATGGAATACATTAGGATTAGGATATATGCGGAAATGTGAAGTTAGTTTGTAAAGTAATTTAAATTACCCAAGTATATAATGAATAAGCATTACTATATGAAATAAATCTATTTGTTAGTGGTGTACGTCCCCAACATTCTTTTGAATAATATAATAATCAGTAGCGATATTATTACTATTTTCGCATGCACATGTATTAAATAAACAAATATAAAAATATATGTCTGTTACATTTTCCCTTTAATGTACTCATTTGTTTACAAGAAATCATTTTTATGAATATATGTGACATATGTGTTCGTCACCATATGCATATGTATTGTATGTATAAATAAGTCGTCATGTATGTATTACATATGCCTATACATGTATGCCGTGACAACACTAATAATTACTAGATACGCACGTCCAGAGTGACTTTACAATATGTTCTTACCATAAATTTCTTTTTAAATATTTTTGTAGTGCACCCTGCACCTTACAATTTCAATCAGTCGAAGTCTGTATCCACAGTACGCGCTTAACAGCTCTGTTATTTAAAACGACTAAGGCCAGCTAGAAAAGAGATAGCTCTAGAGTGGGGCGGTTGTAAAACATATACGGAATTAACGCAAGCGTGCTATTCCCCCTTCCTCGTTGTGAAAACGAAACGAGGGCATACGCGTACATGAGCGATCTACTTCCCACACTAGCCTAAGTACTATTACTAGGAAGATCGAAACTTATCACAGCGAAGAAGGGGGAATAGCACGCTTGCGTTAATTAATATGTTTTAGGACCGCCCCACTCTAGATCTATCTCTTTTCTAACTGGCCTTAGTCCCTCTAAATGATCTGTGTATATATAGATGTAATATAACATGTATCGAAAGGGCTAACAGAGCTGTTAAATCGCGTACTGTGGATACAGACTTCGACTGAATGTATGTATGTCAACTATCAGATATGTCTTAGAGCATCAAAAAACAAATACTTTGATATATAATACTAAGTATTTATCTTGTTGTATTGTTTATATGCAGATATAATATACAGCATTGGCCAATTGTATGAGACACCCTCATAAAACCCCAGTATTATTAGTATTATTATATGTCCAAGAAAATGACAACCGAATTTATGCTTAGTTTGCATATTTAATGGGATTTTAATGAGGTACTTTTCTTACTTTGAGACAAAAAATATTTGAAGAATGGGAGAAAATATCTGTAGACGAATGTTATCATCTTGTAGCAAGTATGCCAAAGAGAGTCCGTGCTGCTATAAAAGGAGGAAGCACTAAATATTAATAATTCTACTATTTGTAAATAAATTATCGTTAAATGCATTTTTGTTCTCGTAGGTTTATTCTATTTCTTACTATTTGGTTCGAACCTATGAAAGTGAAGGGTGTCTAATAAAATTGACCAAGGCTATACCTATGTTTTCCGTTCTAAAAAAGTAGATTTCATGCTATATAAGCTTGCTGGAGATTTAATAAAATCAAAACCGGTTCAAGCTGTATTTAGAAAAATCAACTACCATATAGAAATACTGGCTTTACTGTTCAAATTTAGGTAATATTTGAATCCTTCAGCGATTCAATCTCTAGCGGAACGGCTTCTTCCACTTTACTTTCCGACTACATTCGGATACATAATATAGAGAGGAAGAATAGTGGTTAAAAAGTGAAGGTACGAAGAGACATAAGTAATTAAAAGCATGTCCATGTAATTTCTTAGAAACATTTGTGAAAATTAAAAGTTCAGTAAAAGAAATACGGCTCTCATTTGCTGTCGGTGTTAAATTCGAATGGCTTTCGTCCAAAGAGATTGTTGGATACAGTTTTGCAATCTTTAGGTCAATGTATTGTAATGCGAACAGTAATGTGTTGATAAGTAAAACACGAGTACTTTGCAGCATCGATGAGATTTGGCCTAACCAGAAATTTGAAAGTTAAAATGTACTAACCGAGAAGTAATATAGAAAAAAAGCTTCATCTCGGGTTTTAACCAAATGTTTGCACATAAGAAGATATAAGTCGCTACTGTTGCTATTCCAATTCTGCCAGGTGTTCCACCAACATATTGCTTGCGCATAAATTTGGCATTTAAATGTTCGGACACCAAGGCAAACAGGTGTTATCTAGCCGGGTCTAAACAAGTAATGCATATACAGGGTGGCCCATCGAAAACGAAAGAGACGAATTGCCATTGAAACGGTAGCTTTTTGAAAAAAAATCCGAAAGATGTTAAAGTTGTTGTCTAGAAGGACACATGTATACATTTGTACAGCACAAAATAAACGCAAACTGCAAAAATTTCTATTATTTCTGGATCTTTTTACAAAAAAAAATTGTCCGCGGTTTGAGTGAAGTCTAGCGAATTTCGTTGTAAAGAGAATTTAATTTCCTTTCACTTGAGGCATCACTTGACCCCTGTTCTCTATGATGATATGGGAAGGGGTAGCCCTCTCTACAGGGGAGGATAAAGTTAGGAGGTTAAATTTATAACGTACATGTATCCCCCTAGACAACAACTTTAGCGTCTTTCGGCATTTTTTTCAAAAACCTACCGTTTCAATGACAATTCGTCTGTTTCGTTTTCGATGGGCTGCCCTGTATATGTTTTATTTAAAATAGATTACTGTGCATTTATTGGTAGTCATTTGCATAACTATTTCAGAAGACGCTCGACTGCTCGACTCGTAAACTGCTGTATCGTTTGT
Source organism: Holotrichia oblita (assembly GCA_023690525.1). Lineage (NCBI taxonomy): Eukaryota > Metazoa > Arthropoda > Insecta > Coleoptera > Scarabaeidae > Holotrichia > Holotrichia oblita. The sequence goes on from CM043015.1 coordinate 92,720,737, forward strand.
ATATTCTACCAGGATTGTTTACACCTTCCATAAAAGTATCAACATGAAGAGGCGCCGCTTTAGAAAGCAATGTATATTAACAAAACAAAATACCTAACCTATAACAGATAGAGAACATCTAGATTAACCGAAAATTTTGAATTCTAGAATTTCTGCTTTAAAAATGTTCAACTTGTTTTTTTTCTAAGCCTGTAAACCTTTAATGTTCGTCTATTAAAATAATGGATCATACTGCATCCGATTATAGAATTGGAACGAAAAGTATAACATGTATGAGAAAGATTACACTCAAAAGTAGTACTCCCCTAATTATTTCAGGTTTCATCAATATCACCTATACAGGGTGGTCCATTTAAAGTGTAACACTGTAATATCTTCGAAACCATTAGTGTTATGAAGAAATGTGTTAGACAAAAGTTTAACTATATGAAGGATTCATTCGGTGGCGCTACTGTTGTCACGATAAAGAAAGACACAAAGGTCATAGCAATGCCAACTCTTTTTTTCAAATAGCATATGGTATTTTTTTAATCAAATTCTAAAAGAGCAATAAGGTCTGAATAGAAAAATATTAAACCACATATAACCTCAAATTATTATTAATCCAGGTATTTCGAAAAAATAAGGACATAATAAAAGTCAGTGCAGCAATGTTTTTCCTTCGTTTGTTAAATGTAAAAGTAGAAATATAAATGTTAATAGTAGCTACGTATTGTTTACATAAGCTAAACAGTTGAAGAAAACAGTCGGCTATCGAATTAAATGTTCAAATTGGCGGCCAGCAGCCTCAATGCACTTTTGTATTCGCGCAGAAAAATCTATGCACACGCATCAGTAACATGTCTTCAGAAATGTCTTCACATGCATGTCTTATTTTCTGCTGCATGTTTTCTGGTTGTTGGTTCCGTGTCATATACAACAAGTCAATATTCTACTATCTTACTACTTCTTATAATACTTCAGTGTTAAAAAAGTCGATATTGTACACTTAAAATAAATATAGCGATTCTTTTGCGCGAATACAAAAGCGCATTGGGGCTGGTGGCCGCCAGCCTGTATACGAACAACAAGTGCCTAAAGTGTCTCGGAATTTAATCTTGTCCCTGGCAGAATCGGGATCAAATATGAAATACGTACAAACTTTGTACATTTTAGCATATGTGTACATAGAAGAATGCATACCCAGTTACTCGAAAAAGTGATAGTTCTAATCAAAATGAATGTATTTGTTCTCTTTTACCGATTAAATTACATCTAAAACCCGGAGTTAAAAAAAAGTGATAGAATTGTTGTCTAATAAAGATAAGTTAAATACCGATTTAACACCATAAATACAATACCCCATACTACATAATTCATCGATCAGGAGAATACATCCAAATGTAAAACATTTTATCTGCTTTCGAGAAACTCGACACCGAAGTAAATCCGAAAAAATAAAAATGTTATCCTAAAAGAATTAGATTTGATTAGATTGCACTTCCTTAATTTCCGCATAAGCATATTGTTAGAGGAAGGGTAGCGTTCTTGTTCCAACACGAATAACGGCTATTCTGTGTACTTTGGTTAACGAAAATCGACGCTGCATTTTACGTACGTATCAAATATAGAAATCATAAGAAGTGGGTGAAAATAAATAGTGACTTACTGACAAAAGAGGGCATAGATGATAAAAGTAAGTACCTAGTATAATTATAGGTAAACCAGACACATTCATATCACAGGCTGTAGCTGGATAACATCTGTAAAGCCGGCGACTGACTGAAGGCGAGCGCTGTAATGTAATGCTCACATCGAGCATTACATTACAAAAGTCCGTAACATACCTCCAGCGAATGCTCACTTTGAACGCTCGGCTCAAAAGTGCTCCATCATCGGTTTTCTTAATATTGCTTAATTGCGATAAAAAACAAACTTTTCTCTTGAGACCACTCCATTATTATTATTATATAATAATAGAACTCATAATGCACATAGATTTTTGCAGTTGGGCGCTATATCAACTACTAATTAGTATTAACAGATCCGATGACTGTGGTCACATTGAAGACAAGCGCGACCAAGTGGAGCGCGATTTGCTCGACCTGAGCGGTTCTGTTCGGCACTCGCTTTGGTGACTGATAGCGAATTCTCGCGTTCCATTACATTACATTACAGCGCTCGGCTTCAGTCAGTCGCTGGCTTAATAAATACCAACACACATTCCTCTCTTTTTAGGATATTCTGCATTTGTGACGGTTTTTATAGATAGTGGTATAGTACCTGGCAGCAGGGTGTAGGAGGCCCCGGTGCAAAAGTCCAAATGCATTCCTGAACTGTGATTTCCAAAAGTTAATTTCGGGCGCCTGATTTCGGTTATCCCGATGCGGTTGTACCGAGCTAGCCTCTGGTGGCTGGTACTGACGTCAGTAGGACGGCGCGAAGAATGAACTCTAAGGCTCGATCCACACTATGATGCCGTTCACGGTTCAATCTTGCTCCGGTCTCGATCCGATCAAATCTCGCTGTGTCTACACTACTAGTCTCACAACCAGCCTGTCTCGATCCATGGCCGATATACGATGTATTTTAAAATAGTCACATAAATTTGACTCGGCAAAAAATGGTATTTAATTTTTCACTTGAAGAATTAGCGATAATAGCTATTATTTTCGATGAACAGGATACAAATAAACAAAATTACAACATAAAATAAAAAGAACAAGAATGTGAATACATCTCAGTTTATTAACGAGAAAAGAAGAAGGCGAATAACACACGTTATATCGTCATTTGATAGACGACGAAGAAAAATGTTTACAATATTGTCGAATGGACTCAGGAACATTTGAACATCTGAAAAAATTGAGTGCAAAATTTCAAAAACAAAACGCTTATAAAAAAGTAAAAATAATTATAGTTAATTATAATAATATGTTATAAATTACACCCATAAATACTTACCTTTTTCAGAATGCCACGATTTATTACTGGCCATCATTAAAAGAAAAATGTAACGTCTTGCTGTACGATCAATGAAAGCCTGGAGTTGATACAAAAGCGTATTCACACTGTCGGTACAAGTCAGGACAAGTGCGGTCTCGCTTCAGTCAAATATTCTTTTGGATGAACCGGTACCGGCGCCATATCGGATTGGTACTAGAGCGATACGATAGTGAGAATTCTCTGATTCTATCTTGTTCAAGAATATTTGACCGGACCGAGACCGGAGCGAGATTGAACCGTGAACGACATCATAGTGTGGATCGAGCCTAACTCTTCTGAGGGTAACAGTTACCACCTCAGAAGTAAAGAATTTATTCTTTTCGAGTTAAAACTAACACTTCGCAGGATAACCCTAACTCTTTTCGGGGTAACAGTAACTACCTCAGAATTTAAGCATAGCTCCTTTTCGAGATAACTCTAACTCTTTTCAGGATAACAGATACTATATCGAGGTTAATTATTTTTACTTTTCGAGATGAGACTAACACTTTAAAAGATATAAGCAACTACCGCAGGAACAATGTTGTTATCACTTCTGAATATAACACTAGCACTTTTTATTCTAACTCCATTAATTTTAACACCAGAAGCGGATGGACGCGAGGGAACACCGAAAAAGTGTTGAAAAAGTGTTAAAATTAACCCCAGATTTTTATGTGTGCAGTTTGCTGTGTACCATTTGAATATAAACGGTTAATTTTGCTTAGCACAGTGAGATATAATATTAATTCGATGTTTTCTCAAAAAAATTGAAATGGTTTGAGGATTTCAGACACTGTTTTCTTAATTTGAAATACAAAATCTGTAGCGTCGACCCTAAGGAACTAGTAAACTTTTATGCTTATTGAAATATCTTAATATACATCGCGTACTCGTTAAAGGATTTTGAATACAAATGAAAAGTTTTATAATGGTTAATTCTGTACTACAGCTGTATTTAAGCTAGAAACGTATACACACAATAGCTAATACTACCTGCATTAGCTCTCTAGTAATAGTTGTATATAAAACTGTCTTATCTCTGCCGCTTTATACGCTCGAACGCGGGAAATTGCTATCTATATAGAATGTGCACATAATGTATACCATACATAACGTACGCTCGGATATATAAACTTTATGATATATATCAGAACATAAACTTTTATTTTAGGTATTCCCGTGGTGTAAAAGTAGAAATAATATGAAAGCCCATGATTACTGGAAAATAAACAAAAAATAAATTGGAATGGCGCTAAATAAAACGCTTGAAAACGGCGAGTAATATAATACAATAAATACTAAAAGAAAACTCTTCCGAGTTTATGGCTTAACTAATAAATAAATTAATTTCCACTGTTGCCAAATTTATTGCCTCCTATGTCAAAATTAATATCACTTTCTCTAATTATAGTGCAACATGCACGATAATATTATATATCACATCCTATATTACAGCTAATAGCGGTATTTTGTTCATATTCTAGTACAGCGGTAAAAACCGAAATCAAAGACAAAAATAATATATTTATGTACGTATACTAGGAACACTTTGTATTTGTACACCATGTTGCTCAACATTCGTAGGATGAATAGTAGACAGCTTATTGCATACATTGCCCGCGTCCAAATATGTAAACACAGATGCAATTTCTGTGTCTATTTTAAAAACGCTGTAGCTGCATTTATAAATGTAGAAAAAAGCATCTATTATTTGACGTATTTGAGTAGGAAGAAATTTGTTTGATGTTTCAAGTATTTCGAATAAAATAATACTGTAGTCTTATTAAATTGTTTTGAGAGGTAATTTCTTCTACTTCTACTTTCTTTACTTTTTGCGGTGAACTTTTTTGTGGTTGAACTAGGGTAAGATCTAAACCAAAAGCATGTTTATTATACAATAAATAACAATATCAAAGGTTTACTACTTTTATTTATTTAAAACATAACGAAATAATCATAAGTATATACTTATGTTGAAATGCATGATGCTTATGAATGAATGAATGTGCGGTTTTTGTGTCTGTTTTAAAAACGCTGTAGTTGCATTTATGAATTTATAAGGCCGATTCCATCTATTTATTTGGTCTTTGCGTAGACATAGACAGGTAAGCAAAAAAAAAACATATTCTGTATTTCTGGAATCTTTATTTATGTGAATATAACACAGGCTTATTGATAAGTATTCATAGACCAGTCATCCAGATAAATGTCGAAAATATGCTTTCTCGAATGATGAGTCATATTAGACACTGACGTATATAAAAACAAGCAGACACCACAATAATATTCAGTTCTTTATACAGCATTAGGAACAGTTAAATGCATACGTGTCGAACAATATGATGTCAATAGAAGACAGGATGCGTGCAATAACAATGTTGGAAAACGGATGGAGTCTACGTGCTGTAGCGCGTGAATTTGGTGTTAATCCCAATACAATTTTTTGCAAATGAACCAAAAACTTCAAAACGAAGAATATCCACTGCTTATCAAGATACCATGTTAAGGCAATTTTACGCAGAGCATCCATTCACAAGTTGCAAGCAATCCATTACAGCTACCGCCTTTCCCGGTTCCGTAACGACGGCAAGAAAAAGGTTGAGGGCAAGTGGCCTCAAAAGCTATCGTGCTGCTATTAAAACAGAACTTTCTGAGCGCAATCGCCAAGACAGAATAAATTTTGCACTATACTATCAGAATATGCCCATAGATTTTTGGAAAACGGTAATCTTCAGCGACGAGTCGACGTTTCAAAGCTCCCCAAACACCCACACGCGCCTAGTTACCCGTCCTCGTAACTATAGCCTTGCACCACAATATGTTCATCCGAAAAATAGAAGTGGACGGCTTTCTGTAGCAGTGTGGGGTTGGATGTCATACGCAGGACCTGGTACTATTTGGGATATTAATGGACACTTGACAGTGTTACAATATAGAGATATTTTGGAGAATGTAATGTTGCCATCGGTAACATCTCTTTATGATCAGTTTACATTCCAACATGACAACTCACCCATTCATACGGCTAATGTTGTCCAACAATGGATTACAGACAATAATTTGAGATTATTAAATTGGCCGGCACGAAGCCCGGATCTGAACCCCATAGAAAACCTATGGGGTTATATAAAAAAAAGAATGAGGGAAAACCCTATAGAACAAGGAGACAGAAATTTGTTGTGGCAAAAAATTGTGCAGAAATGGGAAAAAGTTACTGACGACTATTGCCATAAATTAATAGAGTCCATACCGTCAAGATTGGAAGAAGTTATACAAAATAACGGCGGATGGACTCATTATTGATTTCAGCATAAGTGTATACGTATAATTATTTCGTTATATTATGTTTTAAATAAATAAAAGTAGTAAACCTTTGATATTGTTATTTATTGTATAATAAATATGCTTTTAGTTTAGATCTTCAAAACAACGACTTCTTCAACGACAAAAAAAGTTCACCGCAAAAAGTAATGAAATTACCTGTCAAAACAATTTAATAAGACTACAGTATTATTTTATTCGAAATACTTGAAACATCAAACAAATTTCTTTCTACTCAAATACATCAAATAATAGATGCTTTTTTCCACATTTATAAATGCAGCTACAGCGTTTTTAAAATAGACCCGCAAATCGCATCTGTGTTTACATATTTTGACGAGCGCAATGAATGCAATATTGTCTGAAGTAAGTGAATGCAATACTGTCTACTATCCATCCTACGTATGTGCAGTGGCAGGTCGTCCAACCAAAAAGAATTCTTAGTGTACATAAATTTGTATAATGCATCAATGGGAATGTATTGTGCTTTTACTTCTAGCTGAGAAGCAACTTTATTCACAAGGAAACGATCGCAGCTGTCAAATTCAGTTCTTAATAAAACTCCCTACGTGAGTATGTGAGATTTGACTTTCAGTTTCCTGGAACTATTGAACGGAAATAATGTGATAAAAATTTAAATGCAAAATTTGTAGCATATCGGAAACCTAAACTCGAAATCTTCAAGCTTCAAAGAAGTGGATACTAAGTTAAAAAAAAAACATCTAGAACTATTTTGCACAAAATCACTAAATTTTGCTGATATGGATTGGATACTCTACAATTAGAAAACTTTGCTACCAATCTTATTAATAATCTTAAACCTGTAATCCAGACTTATATCGCTGAGCAAGTGTATAAGGCAAAGAAAGCAGTTTCAACATGGAGATATGTACATTCAGGATGTTCCTAAGTATTTCAAAATACAAAGAAAGCTGTTTTATGTATATCCGTACTACTGACAGTACTGATATGACGTAAGGATAAATTTAACTTCCACGTACAGCAAACTCTATGTCGACCCGCAAACATTGTTATTGAAGCACCTTCGGGTAAATTAACCAGTAAATTGTTTAATAATTCTTTGTTAATATTAACTTATCAAGCACTAGTCCAAAAAGTCTTATATTTCTAGACTCGTAGACAGGTTCATTATTATGGATGCATGCATTTAGAATACGAAAGGGATTTATGCGACGATCTGTGACCTCAATACTTTCTATATTCTCACAAATGCTTTCAATGTTGTAATTATACATGTATTTTTTATTCTTGATGCAAAACCATTTTAGGCTTTAATTACACTGCCCAACACAATTTTTTCTCATACATAATTAGGTCACCATTAGTCATTTTTCATGCTGATTCTGAAACTAATTTTAAATTTGCTCTATCACGTCAACATTTTGAGAAATTTTTGTAAACAGCATTTTTAAAAAGTACATTAAATTTTACAGAATTTCAAAGTGACTTTTATATAAGAAATATATCACAAGATATTACAAGTTATATTGTAGTGCCGCGCAATGAGTGGACATATGTTCATATGTCCGTGCCTGTTTCCTACGTCACAGCATTTTGTATATTTCCGGCTGTGTTGGTATCCATACAGGGTGTAAGTGGTTTGAGTGCCATAATTATAACGTAGCGTAGACTGAGTGAAACTGAAGAGAATAGGTAACTTGATAAATTTTTAGTCTATCACTTACGATTTCCAAGCTAAGTAAACGCAAGGCAACAAAGCACTTCAAAAAGTTAAATGTCCGTAGACGGAGGACTTGCCACGACTATAATAATTAACAGTACATCGTGATATTACCGTGTAGTATAGCGCCCCATCGTGCTAAGACCAACACTTTACACAGTACTAATATTTCTATGTATTTTGTCACATAATTCACTAAAATATCGTTTGATGTAACATAAAGCATTTGTATTCATTTATTCAGGAATCATACGACTTAATTGTACGTGTCAGTTTATTCTTTAAAGGTGCAACGTCTACAATTTTGTTAACGATGCCGCAGCCTCCAACTGCTGTGAAGCACATCTGTTTGTATATAGTTATGGTAGGTCATGTTTCAGCGTTGCTAAAGCTATAGACATTTTACATGTACTTCAATTTCTATTTTTTTTAACCTTACCTTAGATTGTAGAACAAACTTCGATAACAATTTTTTCTTTGTATTTACGTGATGAGTCCATTGTAAAATTCACACTTTAAAATACTTATAACTGCCTAAGATAGCGCGATTTAAATGTTGGAACTTTGCTTTTGTTTTTCTGGAAAACTATTTATTTTAACGCCTACTTCATAATAAACTTTTATAATCCTATTTACTTGCTCTATATGCTGGCAACATTTTGGCAGTCAAACTCCTTACACCCTGTATATGGAGCGACGCACGGCTCGCCAGATTTATTTTAGGTCTGTTTGTGATAGCTGAATGTCTTTTTGTTTCATAATGTCCCAAGCGTGTAAAAATAATCCCAACAGCTCCTGTTATGTATGTGAAGAATTTATTACCCAACGACATAAACGGAATATTACGCTTTCAATAGAAAATTAAGAAGAAATTCAATAGAAAACACCTCATTCACATTAAATAATTGATACTAAACATTTTGTTAGTGCATCTACTTCCATGCTTCTATTTGTATGAATTCTGAACATTAGAACGCACTCATGCAAACTCTTGCAAACTTTGCAACTCACGCAAATGAACCAATTAGTGCCGTTTTAAATAGGAGTAGAAGATAAGTAGCTAGCATACGATAAGAAAATGTATCTTTCAATCCCGGAAGTATTTCCACTTGTAGGTCAATGAAACAAAAAATTAATTTATTAAATACCAATTTATTCCAGAAGATATAAAATTATGTTTTCCTTAATAAGACTTTTTCAGTGGAAGAAATTGACAATTTCTTCTAGTCTTGTTAACGAAAACATAATTTTATGTGTTCTGGAATAAATTGGTATCTAATTAATTTGCTGTTCAATTGACCTACAAGTGGAAATACTTCGAAATTGAAAGATAAGTACATAAAGGTCATAACATAGATATATTAATAAGAAAATATAAGAGGAGCATAAGATCTTCTCATATTAATGTCAGCTTTGGAACATCTTTTGTTACTGAAAACGTTTCAAAATCCATTAAGTATATTAAAGGTAGCTAAGTTGTGCTAATATCTTATTACTATAATGAACTTTAGCGTAAGAGGGTTACAATTAAATACAGCACCTTGTATATATCAAATTCACGTGTTCTAAAGTCCTATGTATGTGGTACAGCTTTTTCATTTCAATTTTTTTAACACCTACATATAACAGATATAGGTGTCAAGAGTTAAATGAAGTAAACTAAAAATCTACCGAATTTTAACCTACCTAAGTTTCGTGAAGATCTGAATTTGACACCCGGTAAGTTTCACCTGTCAGTTCAGAAGTGCGTATAGATTTTCCGATGTGAGTGTGTTTGCTAGGATATGTAGCAACTATGTTGATCTAACAAGAGTAATATGTAAGAATAGATACTCGTTTGGGATAATCTTGTGTTACAGTTTTTTGTGCTAATAGAATGATAGTGTAGAAATAGGACCTTATTAAACTAATCACCCGAATCTTTTCTATATTTTTTGTAAATTTTAGTAAGTGGAAATTATGAAAGCTTTAAATTACAAAAACCCTATGCACTTCATCTCGTAGTTCGAGAAGCATTTTAGCTTTGTTAACTTTTCATGATGTCCCGTGTTTGACAGGAAAATTTCTGTCACGTCTTTGATAACGGTTCTTGTAATCAATATAGTATGTACATATGTATATTATGCGGCAGTTAGTACTAACTGACCGACTGCTCACATTGAAACAAGAAGATATTGCTTCAAGAAATATATGCTCTGGCATAGACATATACTTCATAATATTATGTTTTAATTGATAATATTTCAGGGTCAGTCCGAATTTATAGTATTATATAATAAAAATTGATTAATGCGATTAATGATATTTAAACGGGTCGATGGCCGCAGTGGTTAGGCGGCTGACTATTGTTGTGAGAGGACGATAGGCGCCGGGGTTCAATTCTCTGGAGGGACGGTGACATTTTTTCAGAGAGTCTAATCCCGGATCGACTTGCCATTCGCTGTTGGGAGCAAAGTGATTAACAGCGCGGCATCATAAAAGGCGAGATGATGCTGTCACAAAGCCAATGGAACACAACATACACACACACAAACTACACCGCGAGAGTTGCAGTGATAGCCAGACAAGCGATACAGTTTACGGAGTCACTGCCAAGCACCCACCACATTAAAAAAAAAATTAATATTGCTTGATATACTTGTTGATTTAATTTGACTTGTACGTCAATATACGCTTCTTTTGCAGAACGATTCAGTAGTGCCCTTACATTTTATCGCATATTACAGCTGCAGCAATACAGCAGGTATTTCAGCCAAATTTGAAAGTTCTGGCAATATGTTTGTTGTATGTGTTGTATCTCATTTTCATATGCCATAGTAAATATACTATTGTTGCCAAGTCCTTACAGTATCTGTACCTAAAACGATTTGAATCAAACAGTTCACGTTTTGATACAAATAATGAGCCAGTTCGTAGCAGTATTTTAACTCGTTTTTTATTGTTTTTAGTATTAAAAAATCTACACATAAATACAGTTAGCTACAAGAGTAGGCGATATGGCAACAGCAGAGAAAAGTTTTTTTATTTTCCGTTAATTGAAAACCTCGTTGCATGTTTGCAGTTTTTAAAAACAAGTCCGATTATTAAATTTCAGTTTAAGACCAGTTGCTAATTGTACCTATGAATTAAATTATTACGAAATTTTAGGATTATCAGCTTCCTAATGGTAGATAACATATGAACGAATGAATGATTAAAATAAAGAAAAAATAATCAGACCACGATAAATAAAAATACTAAACCATAATACATACTGTAGCGTAAAAGTTATTAATTCGATGATAAGATTTTTACTCCAATGCTATAACTAATATTTTCTATAAACTACGAAAGATGAAACAATAATTCAAAATTAATGCTAAGTATAGACGATTATATACCTACTGTGAATGTCAACCTAATTTGCATTCCCCTGTTCCATGACGACAAATATATTAGTGTCTCAACTATCGTGACAGTGTCTGTCTCCTACCATCTTGTATAAACCATACAGGAATATGCAAATGAAACAAATGTTATGGCTTGATTCACTACACGAACAAGTTATCTTTAGCGGAAGCTCCCTCCTTGAAAGATAACCTGTCTCTCCCACTAATTTACAATTATAAATCAAATTAAATTAATACTAGAGCAGATTTGATCGATGATAATGTCGTTAGGAGCGCGATCTTTGCAATTAATACTAACTACGCGTATATCAACCCCGAAACTTCACACCTTGTCTACCCTAAGCTATTATAATAGCCGTCCCCGTAGGACGGCTATTATTCCTAAATTAGATTTTCATTATTAAACTATTATTGTGCTATTAAATGAAGAGAATACCTCACCTTTATAGTGAAGATCCGATCTTTATCCGTATGTATGTATGTATTAGTGGAGGTGATTGCAAACGCTATAAAATTTAATAGAGATATCTTGTAGAGGGTAGAATTCACGAAACGCAAAAATACGTCAATAAGTTTAAAAAAGAACACAGGCTAGTCATTTACTTGGCGATAGGAATTCTACTGGTAAAATTAAAAAGAAACATTTACTCGATATTGGCAAACCAGCACTTTTAAATCAGCAATTCTTACAATACAAGTACGAAAACGCCAGCAAGTAATTCCCTATTATCAGCCCGATGCCGTTCTGTATTGCTAAAATTTAACCGCCAATTTAGCCTAGGTGCCATTTTCTGTCTGAGCAGTACTTTACATACAGTCGACGCTGCATTTCCGCCGATAGAGAAAGATGCAATCGCCTGAATAGTCGCACTACCCGACCATACATTTAGCTTGTCATCTTTGAGCATAATTTTGTCGCATCTAATTACGATTTTTGTAATTGCAGCATCTCAAATTATGTTAATACCACACAGTGCTGTTATTGTGCATGTTACTCATCAAAAAATATATCCGTTTTATGAAATTACAATCGTTGACATCATTATCTCACAAAGTTTTGTTGCCATTAGTAAGATCTGATCAATTTCCTTGTTTACCGTTTGTAGTTATCTCAAAACTAAAATTAAAAATTGATTACATTTTCAGTATTTTATTAAACTAGTTATATAGTCATTGTAGGTATTATTTAATTTGTTAATAAACATTCTGATTTTTTATTGAACTTCCATTTGTTAAAGTTTTTTGAACAACAGTATGAAAAACTGAAAAAATGAAATGAAAATCTCAATCCAATAAAAAAATATATAAAAGTGATTTAAAAACGATTTAGAAACTACACATTTCGAAATAACGTTGGTGGCTGGAGTCCAGATATAAATGAAGAAAGAATAAGAGCATTTAGTAGGATGCTACTAAGGACAAACAATTTTCGAGCGGAGGAAGGACAAAATTTGGATTATAAAACATACACATATACAGGGTGATTGGTGAGAATGGCCTATTAGAAGTATTATGCAAACGGAACTGAATTTTGAAACAAAACTTTGCAGTTGGATATAATTGAATATGAACTATCACGCGAAAATATTTTTGAATAAATATCACTTCCGGGCATCAACTTCGATTTTTTAAATAGCATGCTATAAAATAAATTTCAAATTCAGCTTCTATGATAAATTTTACACATTTTTCATGTATCATAACCCTATACCTAAACACCAATCCTTCTGAGTTATTCGCAATGAAAGAAAAAAAAGTGACAGATACCGATCTTACTTTATAGTGATATTACGTCACGTAGGAGTAACAGAGACAAATGAAATTTTGCGTACGCACAGCTGATATTGTGTAGTTACACAACATTTGAAGTTCTTCTCTGCGATATTATACAGGGTGTTTAAAAACTTAGTTGCTTAAAAAGAAGTTCTATCTGTGGACAGTAGATTTTTTAATGGAAAGGTATATATTTTCTTAGATATTCTGATTGAATTCTGAAGTTAATGCCTACTTCCGGTTAACCGGAAGCGATATTTATTCAAAAATATTTTCACTTCAATACTTCAATATTTTTTTATATAAGTGAGAGGGTGGGATATGATTTAGGATCTTTTTGTACAATATTTACTATTATATTTGTGTAAAAACACATTATTTTGCATTTTTGTCGAGGTTGATAGAACACTATATTTTTCGGACTTTAATTGCATCCTGTATATAGTTACACAGAGCGATTAGCGATCTCTTCTTTTCTCATTTAAAGACTATCCAAGCACTACTAATTAACTATTAACTATTAAACTACTATTTAGCGGCCACAGCAAAAAGAACTGTAACACAGAAATCATTATTTTATACTGGTCTTGTGGAATATAATAACACCATTGTATATTAGATCTGTAGCAGTGCTAGGGGAATTTAGACCATTGTTGGTTAGTTTTGCAAGGAAAAACTTTTAATGTGCATAGGATACATTTAATCACGATTTTTATAATATTTATTGTTGTATTGGATTTTGGATAGCAGAATGTTGCTGACAAAATAGTATTATTATTATTATTATTATCGTTTGCAATTCCAATAATTGTTTACCTAGAAGCAAAAGTCCTATTTGTTGAAACATACATATATTCAAATTTATTTCCATCCTCTTATTTCCGTTATTTATAATTTGCATTAAAGCAAAATTTATTTCTCAATTGCTTGAGAAACTGACTAGTTTTTCCCGAACAATTTACAGAGATTGTAAAATACTCGTATATCATTAACGTTAACATTCTCAGCTAAAATTAAAACATTTTTCTTAATATAATGATCTCATTTTTACGTCACAGATTTGATTATATTACCATTTGCGTTACAGCGATTCAGCTCGGAAGCAAATACTGCATTTTCAACATCTCATATTACGCTTCATTATGCTTTCTAAGTCATTACTGAGTAAAATATTCATACTCGTAAAAGATTATACCTTTATTATTCATCGCTGATGCTATTTTTCCGCTAGAGCTCTTTCAGAATACATAATGATCTAAGGTGTTCCTTTCGCGTGTAATTTAGAATTTAAATACAGAATGGAATGGGAAGACATAAGATGATTTGTATTGCCGGAAAGATCTAGATAATCAAAAGTCTACTACTAAATTTAGCTTACATGCTTTAATGCACAGAATTCCTTTAAAGCTTCGTTGCCCCAATTTTTTTAAGTGCAGAAAGTTTTTCTTTGTGTCTGGATTTGATAGTTTTAATTAGAAAATATAAAAAATAGTGAATAAGGAATGAAATAACGAGTATTGCAAGGCAGTTGCACGCAACGCAAATATTAAATATCGTAATATATAAAAAGAAAGATTTTGCGAATTATATTGGAATCGGTTAGAATAGACTAACATGAATTACTATACATAATAATATAAATACAGAAAAATAATAAAATGTTCTCATAAGAATCTGTAGTGGGCCATTACAGTTGCCTACTATAGCAATACAAAATAAAAGAAACTAAAGTTATTGTAATCAAACGTCAGCTGTTACTTGAATGTGTGATGCATTGCTTCCGTCAATATGCATGGTAACACCTATTCTAAAAAAACAACTAGAGATCGCTGGAACATATTGTTCGGTCAATTGCGACAGAAATGAAAAAATGAAATGATTTTCACACAAATATAATAATAAATATTGTACAAAATGTCCCAAATATTATCCCGCCCTCCTTCTTTCCTTAAATTTAAATGAGTGTAATGTGTGTGTTATATAAAAGTCCAATTTCTCCTCCCTCCACCGCTTGATCCGCTTGTAAAATGTTTAATCACCTATTGCTTCTTTCTGTATTGTGATGTCTTGGACTCAGCTATCAACTTTATGTTTAATTATGTGGTTTTTAGTTCGTTATTATCACTTTTATATCTTTTTATTTTGATTGAAAAGTTTTGTTGACTATTTTCTGCCTGTCAATTTTCAATTCTGTTTATATTCCAACCTGTTGCACCCAGGACTACCAAAAGCCGCCTTGACGTCACCCCACACTAGATTTCCAATTTTTCTTGTACGATATGCTTGTAATTTGGAAATTGATGCCTAAATCGAGTCGTATTGTGTTATGTATGTGTTTTGTATGTGTATGTTACATTAATTTTTAATTTGTTTTCCTAAAATAAAAATATATAATATTATATTTGTGCTTTTCATTTTTCACCCTATTTATCGCTGTTTAAACACTTTTTTTAATTAAATAATTAACGCCTGTCATAACTATCTGGCCCTATATGTCCTCACTGTATTCAAAACGAAAACATTAAGTACCTACCAGACTTATGTGTAAATTAATGAAATTAAAAACAAATTGAATATACCTAATATAATAATATATAACCGAATTTATTTCAAAACGTCATTCAGTATCCTGTTGCTGTGGGTGCTTCTATTACTATCACAGAGGAACCATTTCGAAAACGCACAACTGAGTATCAGCCCAGTTAAGTTATTGAACTAGTCTAGGTTTCTGACTCGGAAAACGCTATGATTATGTCATATATTTTCGTTGCAGTATAAAAAAGACATGTAACCGAGTTATTCCAATTGTTAACGGCGTAGCTTCATTAAAGTCAGTGCCATCCACTCCTGTTATATATAAAACTGCGTAAATAAAATGGGGAAGGCATTTTGTCCAAATTAATGGTTTCGAAATAGTCATTATTTGTGTTAGATGGGAACGCTACCCGTTCTCAGACAAAGTTCTTGTGCGGGCAGTCAACATATGTAATCTAATTCTTTGCGGGACAAATTCAGTGTTGACTTTTCCCAACGTAAATAAAATATTTTACATTTGGGTATATCTTAATCAATGAATTATTTATTTATAGATAATTTGTTGTTTTTATGGTGTTACATCGTAATTAAACTTATTTCGATTGGACTACAATCATATCACTGATTTTTACGTGTAATTATAATTTAATAGGGAAAAAGCAACTTCTTTGATAACAACGTATATTGTAACACCAATTGAAAGGATAATAATTTATTCCAACAACTTTTATGTGTGTAAGATAAGGCACTACGACTCCTATATCTGACGGAACTTTTTGAGAAGTTATAATAATTAAGAGCACGACTCACACTTCATGTAATTATACGGAAAACAGGCAAAAGTAGGTCAAAATATAAGTGTTTCACAAATATGGCGAAAGAAGTATGGTCGAATGTTGTCGAGAAATGTATAAAGAAGGAAAAATATGAATCAAAGAATCTATCAAGGAAATAAATTTATTTATTTTTTATTTTATTTATTATACAACATGGAAAAAACAGGGACAATCCCCAAGAAAAGTTCCCACATCTAATGAATTCTAAATATATAAAATATATACAGTGCCGAAAACAGCCTTAAGAGTATGGAACTAAAGTAGCATGTATCCGAGCACAAACGTTGGAGGCGACAGTGCCATCACGAGTTAAACCACCTAATACGACCAAAATTGAAATTATTGTAGTGAAACATTGAAAATTAAAGATCGAGAAATAATTAACTAAAAATGAAATAAAAAAATTATCCTCACATAATCACTAACAATAACCTCGACCACTGCTACTCTCAGCCGCAGCATCGAGATATGGAATATGTCTAATCTCTCGCAAATTTTATTGTAACTATTACACATGGGAGAGTTCAAGCCAGAGTTAGTTCTTTGTGTATTTAAATAAAAAGTTGTTGACTGTCTGGAGTCAATTCGAGGTACGTTAAACACAGAGCCAAAAAATAGCGTAAATACAATAAAAACGTTCGTTAATATAATAACTTACGCATTAAAATTGAGCCGATGCAGAAATTTATTATGCCAATGAAACCCCGTACATTATAATAACGTACGCGAATTTGTTCATAACCTTAATAATCAACTTGTTAACTTTTCAATGTATGTACATCGCGTTAATCATTTCGGTTATTAATGTAAAAATCGTACATTGTTACTGAAAAGTATGCATACCTAACATGAATGAATGAAATTATAAACGTGATAATCAATAGTTACATATTCTATTAAATGTATTTATAGAAATTATGTACAATTTCATTGATTTCATAAAGTATATCCATTATTTTATAGAACTTGTTTATTATTAGAGCTGGCTCCCAACTGAGCAATTTTTTTTAATCTGTAAGTATTAAAAACAGTGGCTGTATTCACCATGAAGCAGTGAGTTTGACGACTACCATAATATTTACTCCAATTTGCTTGCTTTTTAATAATTACCTACTAAAACATTGCAAAGTTATCATGTATTACGGTTACGTTTCTTTCATGAAAAGTAGCAAATTCTATTATGTAGTATGCGTTCTAAAGAGCATTTGTTCCAGTGTGCATATTTACGGCAAATGTGAACCAGGAATTCCAACTGTAATCTGAAAACATGGTCAGTTCTATTTATTATTACGTATAATCGTTGTAGATTATTTATTCAATATTATTTATACATACCTTAGATGATATACTTTAGATCTAAGAAATCATACTTACTGTTAAATCTTCTATCAGCATCCCCATTGATCGAAGATATTAGGATTTTACTCGTATTGATATCTTTCAAATTAATACGAAAAGACATAAAATACATTTGATGTTCATTGTTTTAAATGTATTTTTTTGTGTTACTCAATTGAGGGAATAATTTTGTTAAAATTCTATTCTAAAGCTGTTGCAAATGTTTTTTAATAATTGTTATTAATAACCTATTTTTAGGAGGATGCTAAACACGACAGGAGGACGACTTGCCGAATTCTTCCCTACACATTAAATAGTGGTCCCGTTTTGCTCAAACATCGCAGGTGCAGATCACATGATACTTTATTTATTAGTTTGGCAGTTATAATACAAGCTTTTATTCATGCGATAAACAGGTACATATTCAATGTACAAAATTATTGGGATATATATATGTATTTCATTAGTTCAATGAATGATAAAATCCACATTCATTACTCGCACCTTCGGTTACAGCTGAGTTAGAATTTCTATTCGTTACCATATATGGTACTCTGGTTAGTGAATGCTCTCTTCCATTGATACAAGGAAATTGTCTTATAAAAATTCTTCTCTACGGTTCGTAACTTGTTTTATACTTCTAATAAAAAAAAATTATATAGATAAAAGATAGATAGCTTTGATAAATATTTTGTAATCCGTATTCATTGACACAATTATCGACGATACATCCACTCAATGTTTACGTTATTGGCTAATAACGAGCCTTCATTGTATTAATGTACGAAATTCCTATATTTAATTAATTTTTAGTCTATAAACAGCATTTATCAGTATTACGAACCATATTTTTCTCTGTGAAAGACAAATAAGATATTACACCACTGCGTAACTTATACTGCAAAATCTTATATAAAGTGATAATTTCGTTAACAGTTTTTCTATTAGATAATGATATTAAATTGTGTCAGGTCAATTTGCTGCTGTAGGACGAATTGTTTTTATGAAATTTGTAATCTAAGAATTTTAGGAATTTCTTTTGTACTTTGACTCATTTCTATCAACATGGATATTATAAAAAGGATTCCATATGACCGAGCCGTACATCAGAACACTGATTACAAGCGAGCTAAGCAGTATCTTTAGAAGGTTTATACTGCTGAAAGGTCTAGTAATTCGTAATAAAATAAATTAAGAATATAGAAATGTCCTCAAGAACTATCATGTTGTAATCTTCATTCTACTGCCAAGATAAATTATTTTAATATAGAATATACTGAATAAATTAAAAGGTGGTGGAGTTAAAAGGTATGTAACGTTTGTTGCTTTGTAGATCTTCATTTTTCGCGTATCGGGTTTTTACCGTACAATCTTGTCTCTTCATCCAATCCTTAGTATTTTGGCAAAATCAATAACTATACGTATGCACAAGAGGCGAACGACTTAAACGAAGTACTAATTCTAATTGAAAATCAACCAATAATAGCTTACCATCAAGTATAGACACATACCGTATTTAAAAGTACATAAAATCTTATGTATAAGCATGACATTGCAAGAATATAAAGTAATGTGATGAACTCTGCAGTATGTAAAACGGTTGTCACATTTATATGCGTTCCTACTCTCTATTATGTTAAACCGATACGGCTTTACAGTCAGTGCAATAATAAAGGTTCATTATTTAGAATGTCTTTACTTAATTGGACAGAATCGGTACCAATGTTAGAGAGAAATACATATCTCTAATTCTGAGTAATAAGGATACTTTGTCTTTCGGATACACAAAAAAAGGAAAAAGACAGGAATAAGAAACAGAGCTTTAATATTAGCAATCCCTAGTTTATCTGTTTCAAAAATTAATTTTTCTTTGCAATTTTCTCTGATACCCTACTTCTAGATAAAATTTATAAGAAACCGCATGGTTCTACAATTACATTCATAATTAAAATACTACTACTACTATGCAACTAGAAGAATTACATACAAAGCATTTCCAACAGTTGCTTCTATCTAGTATAGTGATTGATTTATTGTTTGCTAACCAATGTTAGCCTTTAAAGTGTGATGTAACGTAGTGTGTATGTATTAACATGATTCAAAGTAAATCAAAATGAAATGAAACAATGTATGTATATTCAAACAACTTTTACTAAACAAATTTTATAGAACGTATAAGAATTTTGAATCTATGTTTGTATGATTTTAGCTTTATATCTATAATTGTCTGCAGAAAAAATGCGGAAATTGTGCAGTGCATTATTTACTAGTTAATTTTGTCTATCCCACGAAAGTACAGTATCGTGGGAAGATAGGCAAAACATTTTTTATGGAAAACATTATAATTTGTTTGAACGTTGTACATACGCTTTTTACAAATTTAACTACTTAATAAAATTGTAGGTACTAGGTATCGAAAATCATATTATTATCAAATATGCAGTTGTGTAATTCAGTGATCTTAATCATGTTGTCCAACGATATAAAAATGTACGTACCCATATACCGACCGAAACTAATCTGTTCGATAAAACTTCAAGTGTTAGTTTTTGCAATATATATTGCGGTTTTAACAGTATTAGAGTTTGCAAAAGTTTTATTACAAGCAGTGAACACCATGTCAAAGTCTAAAGAACTTGCGATTACATATTGTGCAAATATGAATAATTCATGTTTTCTCTAGAAAGTTTTACACTTTGTCAAGCTACCCTACTATTCCGAAATTGATGATATTCAATCCAATCATACCATATTCGCCTGTTTGTTATGAATGTACATACTATCCTAGATCTAGAAAGAGATAATATGATTTGATTATAAGCTAAATGTTTAATGCTTGCACACTTAAATAATATGTACAGTATCAGTTAATAGATGAGTGCATTTTTGCAATCGGGAACTTATATTTAGTAATTAAACTTTTCTTTAAAGTGAATTTAATGTGTGTGCAGGTTACTTGTGATTTCCACAGATATGAAAATTCTCCAAGACTTGTTTATTAATATACATACAGTGAAATCCGTTTAATACGAAACTGACGGGACCGAAATATTTTTTCGGGTTGAAAGATTTTCGTGTTAAAAGATATTACAAAAAGTGTATATTTGTATATACAGGATGGTCCATTTAAAGTGTAACACTGTAATATCTTCGAAACAGTTAGTGTTATGAAGAAAAGTATTAGACAAAAGTTTAACTATATGAAGGGGCTCATTTCATGGCGCTACTGTTGTCACTATAAAGAAAGACACAAAGGTCATGGCAAGGTCAACTCTTTTTCTCAAATAGCATATCATATTTTTTTATCAAAATCTGAAAGAGCAATAAATTGTGAATAGGAAAATAGTAAACCACATATGACCTCAAATTAATATTAATCGAGATATTTCGAAAAAATGAGGATATAATAAAAGTCAGTGCAGCTAATGTTTTTTATTTGTTAGTTAAATGTTAATAGTTGCTACAAATTGTTTATATAAGGTAAATAGTGGAAAAAGGCAGACGGCTATCGAATTAAATGTTCGAATTGGCGCTCGCCAGCCCCAATGCACTTTTGTATTCGCGCAGTAGAATCGCTATATTTATTTTAAGTGTACAATATTGACTTGTTGTATATGACACAGAACCAACAACACCAGAAAACATGCAGCAGAGAATAACACGTACATGTGCAGACATTTCTGAAGACATGTTACTGCGTGTGCATACAGATTTTTCTTTTTTCGGTCCACATCGAGAGATGTGTGTGTGAAGTTATCCTTGTGACAACTTAACGGATCTTTCGACGCACCTTCACAAATTTGTCTTAGATGAGATTAGTTTTAGATATAAGGGTGATATTGCACCGCGACCGTCGGTCTATTGTGCTCCCTTATATAAGGTGTAAACTGCTGGGTTTTACCCGCAGTCACAGCTCCCCATCCAGCCTGAGAGCTTTAATAAACTGTAGCAGTTATGATGGTTTCAGAGAGGGTATTTCTTCCTCTTCTATAACGCCTTTGCCAAAATGGTTGGCGCAAATTTTTTCAATTGCTGTGCTGTTGGATATCAGGTGTTCCGGACTTTTATCTTCCGCCCCGCAAAACCTGCAATCACTATTTCAGACCTATCCTCTTCATGTGTTCTCCGAGGTGACAATGCCCTGTAAGGAAGTCTGTGAGAATGCGTAGTCTGTTCCTGTTTAGTTCTAGCATAGTTTTTGTTTTCTGCTTGTTGAAATTTCCAAGGAATATCTTGGAATGTCTCAAACCAGGAAGATTGTGCCAGAGGGAAGGTCTGACGTCCTCTTCCCTGTCTTTAAGTTCTTTCTTATAGGTGCTATTCCAGAGAATGGTTCCGGTCCCACAAACGAAGTTGTGGCGGCCCCCTTTGCTAATATATTACCTTTCTCATTGCCACTGACTCCAGTATGTCCTGGTACCCAGCATAATGCAACTTTGATTTCTTTGCCCAGGTTGTTTAGTTTATCCCGGCATTCCCAAACTAACTTGGAGCTGATAATGTTAAAACTCAGCGCCAGTAAGGCTGCCTGACTGTCGGAGAAGATTGCAATGCTCTCCTTCCGATAGTTCCTATCAAGATTCACCTGAACACATCTTCCAATCGCATTAATCTCTGCCTGGAAGACGCTGGGGTATATTCCCATCGGCTCTGAGTATTTGGTTCCTGGCCCGAATACCCCTGCACCTGTTTGTTTTTCAGTTTTGGACCCATCCGTATACTATTTGATGGTGTTTGCTTTCACGGAGTAGGTGGAGGATTCTCCTTTCCATTCTCTCTTGTTACTCAACTTCGTTGAAATGTTCTTTTCGAAGCTATATTTCCTAACCATTTAGTCGTTTGGCAGACCGGAAAGTGGGGAGAGTCCCATCATGGATGACAAAGCTCCTTGGCATAGAGTCTCGTTCCCTCCCGTCCCTGCCCTGGCTAATCGGTACATTGCCGCACGGGCTCCTCTCTCCACTACTAGGTTCAGAGGTGTGAGGTCTAGGATGACCTCTAGGGCCGCGGTTGGGCATATTCCCATTGCTCCGGCGATGCATACACAGGCTAACCTTTGCAGCTTACCAAGGCTATTCTTGTTTGCGACATGTGTGACCTTTTGGAACCAGGTTATTGCCCCATATGTTACCATAGCTATTACTATATTAGCGTACAGCCATCGCAGTATATTTGGGTTACAACCCCACGTTTTGCCTGGTAAGTTCCGGCATATCATTAAAGCTCTTGTTGCTTTATTCATAGTCAGTTCGATATGCTTGTTCCAGTTTTTTGTCCAGAGTTATTCCTAGATATTTCCTCCTAGATCCTCCTAGTGAAGAGCACGAATGTGGTTTTTGCTGAGTCAATGCTCAGCCCCACTGATCGACAACATTCGCTAGTCATTCTAGGGCTTGTTTGTATCAGGTCACAGAGAATTGCCTCAAACTTGCCTTTTGTTATTATAACAATGTCATCGGCATATGCAGTGTACGCCGAAAGCACTCAGCCTGTTAAGCAGCTCATCCGCCACCAGACTCCACATCAAAGGCGAGCAAACTCCGCCTTGAAGTATTCCACTGGCAGTTCTGATCTTCGTAGTGTGTTGGCCTACCGTTGCCTCAGCTATCCTTCTGGAAAGCACCTCGCTTATCTATTTGGTTACTGTTTTGCTCACCCTTCTTGTCTCCAGAGCTCGTCTGATAGCATCATGCAACGTGTTGTCAAACGCACCTGAGATATCTAGGAAGGCGCAGATGGCTGTTTCTTTTTCATTCAGGGTTTTCTGAATAATCCTTGTTAGCTCTTCCACGGCAGTCTCAGTTGATATGCCTGCCCTGTATGTGTGCTGACTTGTGTGAAGTGGAGCTTTCTCCATAACCTCCATTCTTACATATTTATCTATTACTTTTTCCATTTCTTTGAATAGAAAAGATGCCAGGCAAATAGATCTAAAGGATTTGGGGTCAGTCCCATCTTCCTTCCCTATTTTTGGTATGAAGGTTAACCTACTCCAGTTGTTGGGTATATATCCCAATGCCAGACTGCTTCTCGTTATGTTTACGAGATGCTGTATTTGTCTTAGTATAAGAAAATCTGAATCCTTGTGAATAACACTTTTAAATAAGACATATCCACAATTTTTTATCTTTCAATTCTGCTTTAATTCTTCTTCCAACATAGTCACGAGTAGATGGCATAATGTTTCTTATCGATGTCCGACTTGGTAATGTATAATCGGAATACTTCCTCCAGTAGGAGGCAAATGTTTCTTGACCTGGTAAAGTGAACGGTAGGTTACATAGAATAAAACAAACAGCTATATGAAATGTTAATTTTTCGCTGTATTGTTTGCCACGGATTGCAGAACAGTGTTTTATACTTTTAGATGGCGTTCACACTTCCACTTGCTGGTACACGTAAAATAATTGTCGCACCTTAGACATTTAATTCTATCGCCTTCGTATTCTAAATCCGGCATACTCTATTACGTGTTCTAATTTCCTCGAAATACGCCGTTTCCGAAACGTACCTAAATGCGACATTTTCTAAGTATGTGTGTACTGACAACACTCACAACAACCAGTGGAATAAATCTGAACAAATATGTTTTCATACGGGCGCTCGAGTTTCCATGCTACGCAGTTCGCCCCTCCATGTTGTTCTCTGTACTACACTGAACCTACCTATTCTTTGGCGAGTTTAGTTATTAGGCGATCTTGATCAAACTCGCACATATTACTTTAATTTATTAAATGATATCGAAGGGTTCCACGGCTTAATTTATGTTTACGCCTACTCGTGGCGCAGATAATGAACTACATGACAATATCTATATTGAAGAATAGTTTAAGATTTAAAATTTTACATTTTAATTTATTAATCGTTGCTTAATAAATATTTTTATTCGTTTAGTGCATTTCGCTTTTTGTTATTCTTCTGCCCCCTAACTCATCAAACTACGCCTTCATCACTGAGCCGGCGGCCTTCAATGTACTCATATTACTTTATTACATCCAGGTAAATCAAGCGGCGTCTCTATTATTTCAATTTCTATATTATCGCATCTGGCCCTGTTCTCTTTTAATTTTATTTTGAGCTTCCCATTTAGCGTGAAATTGGTTAAGTTAAATTAACATTTTGTAGGTATTGGATCTCGATAAGGCAGTGGATGTGCACCCACTGCGACATCTGCTGTAATAAATTTTTTATACCACTCAATTTTTCAATTTCAACCTAAATCGATATATTCTCCTGTATCAATGTACTTCACATATTTTCACAATACACACCTTTTAAAATAACAAAGGTTATGTGACAGTTCATTGTGCCGTTGAGTTTATCATTGAACTCGAGCTGGCTTTATTCGCTAAAAAGTGCAAATTTTATCAGCAGGGTCACAATACAGGGTTGTGTGGTTAGTGGGGACATTTTTTATTTCGATGCAATACTTTACAAAAATCATTAATAAAAGGAAATTGCAACAGCATTTGTTACCCTGTTGCCAAGTTACTGACATATATCTAATTTAGAAAAATTAACGTATAAAAAAACTTTAGGAGAGAAAATTTTCCGTCACTCGCCTCACTGGCCGTGCAACTTTATATGAATAATTGGAATACCAAAAACACTCACAGAAATTGCAGTGCAATATCTTGCAAGCACTGGTTAGTGTAACGCTTTCTTTGAATGTTGGAGACATTTTTACATTTTAATAGTAATTAAAAATCCGTGATTTATTCAAATAAAAAAAATAAAAGGAGTATACTTGTATACTGCGTTCCTTAAAATAAGAAATTTACCGTCAAAATTCTTTGGCGGGAATCGCACTGAAAGACAATTTACATTCTTCTGGTAGTTTATTAATGTTTACTTATGTTTGACTATTATGCCACAAAATGTGGTTTCAAATCGGCAGGTGTTTCCAATTTCTTAATGAAACAGTCAGTATGACAACAGCAACGGATAGTTCTTATAAATCGTATTAAAAGTTACTTTAAAGTACTGGATTTTTAGTAGATTCCATATTAATAGATGGTTGGTGTCATGTGCGCTGTATTTGAATTCCAATATGGAATAAAATTATACCAGAACCGTTTGGCGATTATCGTAATATACGCGCGCGTTGCATCTCTTTTTAAGCAGGCGTTTAATAGTATCTAGACATCTTACTTATACTTACTTCGGGTTATATCGAAAATTCTAATTAGCTTCCGTATTTCAAATAAAATTTTTTCTTTCTTTTTCATTTTTGCTTTTTTGTATTAGGTGTACGTTTGAATTGCTTGTCAAAACCAACTCAGTATTTTCAGTATGTAGAAATGTGTTTTTATGGCCATATTACATTTTCTCGTCGTAAATTATTAAATGCCGACCTTCTGAGACGTGCAACAAATAAAAAGGGTGTTTAACAGTATTACATCGACAGACTGAGATTCTTGAGTTCTTTATACATAATGATCCAAATTAATTATTCCAAAGCTGAACGTTTAAGAAATTATTGTAGTATGACGCAAGCGATATAAACCGCTACAAACCGATTAAATTTAAAATATCTATCAAATTTCTTACAATATTTCAGTTACGTTAAATTGCTACTTACAAAATCAGTTGAAACTAATTAAAATCATCTGAGATGGTGAATTTAAGCGCATTATTGAAAGGTTTTGCAAAATATCTCATAAATTTCTATATAAATCTAGCGAGAATAAAAAATTGTTATAAAAATACAGAATATTAGGCATAATGGACACTTCCGTTTAAAACCGGGTCC
Organism: Holotrichia oblita; assembly: GCA_023690525.1. Classification (NCBI taxonomy): domain Eukaryota; kingdom Metazoa; phylum Arthropoda; class Insecta; order Coleoptera; family Scarabaeidae; genus Holotrichia; species Holotrichia oblita. Next base: position 92,747,350 of record CM043015.1, read on the forward strand.
ATTATGCCTAAGGTTCTGTATTTTTATACAAAACGCAGTTTTAAAAGGGAGTCTTCCAATACTAATGATACAGACTGCCGCAATTGTCCTTACACAAAAAATAAGACAAAAACCTTAGCTTAGACCGCAAACACATTGCCAAGACAGATGATCTCGCAATATTTATTGTGCTGTTAGGCATAATCCACTTATTAGTGTTGTGTATATCGGAAATTTAAATGCATATCGAAAATTTAAATGAATAGCTAACATTATTCATCGATTCATGATAATGTTCTGTTGCATACAAATATTTGAGGAACTAAATTTGAAGAGAACAATTTTGGAATAAATGAAGCATGATAAATTTATTTTCAGCATGACGGCCATCCATAATTGTTGACTTAGTATTGATCCGAATATTTAAGAGCAAATTGATTGGTAGCAACGGTTCTATTTTATGTGTATCACCTTTTTTCGATGTGACGCCTCTCACTTTCTTTCATTAAGGGTGTATGAAAAAGAAGCTCTTTTTCTAGACGACAGCAACGGAAAACTATCAGAATTGAGTTAGAGAGGCGCTAATTCCTTAACGCATTATAAAGCTCTAAGAAAAATCCCAAGTGAGAAAATGTTCTAGAGCTAGTATATAAAAGTAGTAGTAGTAGTAGTAATTCGACTATTTTTTCATGTTTCACTTCAATAAAGACGGTTGCAATAATTCGAATCTTGGTAGATGGGACAGTTACCTAAATCTTAAATCGGTTAATAGCATAAGTTGTGAACAGTTTACATAACAATAAACTGCATTTAAACAAAAATTGCAAATAAAACAACACATTTAACTTGTGCTGCGTATGATGTACGTTTCCATACACGAAAGTATGGGCAGATGGGTCAGATGCTGCCAATACTAATATATGTATACGATGCAATTAAGAAACGTACCGGGTGGTCAACTAAGAATGTCGCTCGGCCATATCTCAGGAACGGTTTACAGTACAGCTTTGAGAAAAAATATTACTGACTAAAGTGACACCGAGAAACATCTTGAAATTATTTAGAAAAGCGTAGAATTACCGCTAGAGGGCGTAACTGATCACCAAAAATTGTAATTCTTATTTTACACAAAATTTACCAACTTAAGGTCTATCATAAATATGAAAATCGGAATCTACTGAAAATTTGCATATTTTACATCTGACACCTTTTTTGTATTTTCTCAAATAAGGGGAAGAGAGGAGGGGCAACTTTGTATTGAAGGAACGCTGATACCCCCGGTTCTGTTAAACCGAATTTTGCAAACTTAGTCTCGTTGAAAACAGCATCACTCCTCCAATCTAATGCTTACAAATTGGTACCAATCTAGTAAGTGACGTGCATGCTAGAGGGCGCTGTTTACATTTTTCCGGAAATTTTGTTTTTTCTCAAAAATATTAACTGAAAACATACATTTTTGGCAACAAATCAAAAAAGTAGGCTAAGTGCTAAAGTGAAAACCGGATATCGTTATCTTTTACCAATCCGAGGATATGTTCAAAAACATTTGAGTGGTAAAAATTTCTTCTATAACTTTAAATTATTCTGCTTCCCGTGAACGAAATTGAGCAAATTTGGTCTTATTAGAAAGGATTTTCATTGGCGTATGTTTCGTGGTTTAAACTGTTTAATATTGTTTTATCCATTACCGCAAGAGGGCGTTAAAGAAATTTTAATATGTCAATTTTATGATTTTTTAAAAGAACAGTGCATAGAAGGTTATATTTATGCTCATACTCTAAAATAATGAATTCATAGCTTAAGATTTTAGTGACAAACACAACGGTATAATTAAAATAAACAATGCAGAAAAACAACAAAAAAAGAAACAGCATAATAAAGTTAATATTAGTCGCAGCATAAATCGCCTATTATTTTCGATGCAAACTTTCTTAACTTTTTTTCTTAACTTCAACTGTCTTAGAAATACTTTGAACTATATTTCCTATTCCCACAACCAAGTTGTTATGGCCAGTAGATCGCGTTGCAAAAATAAGATATTTTTTCGCCCCCACAAATAAAAATCTAAACAAGTCAAATTTGGGGTCCTGGGTGGCTATTGAAAAAGACTGGCGTGTTCCTTTCACCTATCAGGGTCCAGAAAATCAGGAACATTTACGGAGAAATGCGCAGCAGACTCATCATTATATTGAAAAGCATATTGTTGCGAATTGCTAGCGACATATCTTCTATTATGTTCTCTCTAACGCCCTCCAGCGGTGACAGAAATATAGATAATATTAAACAATTTAAACCACTAGCAGTAGGTTTAGGAAAATCCATGATAGTCTATTTTTTTGGCCGTCAAGCATTCCACGCACTGGTCGTGTAAAAAAAAACATAAAATTTACGTATTTAAATTTCTTTATCGCCCTCTAGCGGTGACGGACAAGATAAAATTAAACAGCTTCAAACACTAAACAAAGCACAATGAAAATCCTTTCTAATAACAGCAAATTTGCTAAAATCCGTTCACGGGAAGCAGAATAATGTAAATTTATAGAAGACATTGTTGCCATTCACACGTTTCTGAAGATATCTTCGTATTGGTAAAAGATAGAGAGGCCCGGTTTTCGTTGATTTGTTGGTAATTTAATTTGTTGTCAAAAATGTATGTTTCCATTTAATATTTTCGAGAAAAAACAAAATTCCCGAAAAAAATAAAATAACGCCCTCTAGCATGCACGTCACTTATGAGATTGGCCCCAATTTGTAAGCATCAGATTGCAGAAGTAATTCTGTTTTCAACGAGACTAAGTTTGCAAAATTCAGTTCAAGAGAACCGGAGTTATAAGCGTTCCTTCAATACAGAATTTCCCCTCGACCCCTCCCCTTATTTAACAAAATACAAGAAAGTTGTCCGATGTAAAATATACAAAATTTTCAGTAGATTCCGATTTTCATATTTATGATAGACCTTAAGTTGGCAAATTGCGTAAAATAAGAATTAAAATTTTCAGTTGCGCCCTCTAGAGGTAATCCTACGCTTTTCTAAATAATTTCAAGATGTTTCTCGGGGTCACTTTAGTCAGTAAATTTTTTTTCTCAAAGCTGTACTGTAAACCGTTCCTGTGATATGGCCGAGCGACGTTCTTAGTTGGCCACCCGGTACAAAATTTTTTTTCGAGGCTCACTTACTATTAAAATAGAAAATCGTTCTAAATGAACTTGATGAGTGGTAAAGCCAACTCGATAGTTCATCCGTTTTGAAATTATATTTTAATTATACGTAAAATAATTATATTTAAAATATAAGTTCAAAACAGAGTTTTCATCCGCAGAGATGGAATAATATTCATATAATTCACTAATATATCCTTCTATATACTCGCCAACTCATTTGCACTCGTAGTTATCCAAAATAGACAAATTTTGAATTTATTGAAACTAATACCCGTGCGGTTACAGCAAAGTTATTTCTATGTGATATATGTATTGCCATATAAGAGAGGGGTCATTACATGTGTGTGTGTGTTGAATGAAAAATTTTAAAATTGCAAAAACCGTATCTCTGCAGTTATCGACCAGTTAAACTTTATTATTTAGGAATATAAATTTTATTGCTTCTTTCATGTCTAAGAATGCAGTACAATAAAAATCGATGAACAGTCGTCTTCCTGATATACATAGAACCCCATTAGGGTGAGTTAAACCATTTTCCGGTAATGTAAGACGATTAAGTTCTAAATGTGCACAAGAAACAAGAACCCACGAAAAGAGAAATTTAAAAAGTAAATATAGTTTAGTATGTGTCATCGTTATGCAATAAAAAAATTAATAGATCGGATTTTTGTATTTTAAACTGCTCAAGTTTCCAGCATATGTAACATAAAATAAGATACACGCAAACGTACTAGACGAGGTACATGCCTCTAAAACTCATTCAAGCAGCTGTTTTTACAATATTTATGAAATTCATATTACACAGTATGTCCTCGGATCGACGCATGAATAGGTAATTATTTTTATGGCACACTTAAAATATAAAACAACACAAACATTTCCTTGGCATACTCCTTGGCACAACTTATTAATCTGAACAACTTTTCTCAACAACATTTCATGATATCTCCTGCAGAAACACTTTATTAATGGAAAGAATAACTTTTTTGTGGATTTCCAAAGTATGTTCGATCTTGTTAAAATTTTGCATACTTGCATAGATTATTATTCTGAATAACTTTTCTTAATAACATTTTGTCGTATCTCGTACAGAAAAGGTACTTCATTAGTGATAAGAACTACCTTTTTGTAAATTTTCAAGGCATGCGTGATTTTTGAAAATTAAAAGTTTGGCACAAATTACTTTCTACCCAAGCAGGGTTGAACCCCAGAAGATGAAATTTCAACTAACACATTTACAGACTCTCATACCTATTCATGCGTCGATCCGGGGACATACGGTATAGGCTAGTGGTTCTCAGTCTGCGAGGCAGGCGTAAGGAGGCACAAGGCTATTTAAAGGAAGTCACATATAAATATGAAAAAAAGTAAAAAAATCAAAGGCTATCAACACATGCGCAATAGAGTCAGCAGTGTGTATTAAATAGTGATGAATAATTATGTTCCTGTATATGAAACTTTGCTTAACTTGACAGTTTTGAACTTGAGAGTTTTAATTTCCAAATAAATAACCTAACTAATTAAGATCAAAATTAAACCTTGTTGTGAAATAAAACAAACAAATGTTTAAGATTTACACTATATTTAATAACAACAACAACTGTTTCGCTACACTGTAGCTTCTTAGGGGAGGACCAAGGAAAACTAAAAAAATTACTTAGAAAACAGAATATTAATATTGCATAAAAACAAACAATAACCTAATAACCTTGCAAAATACATCAAGAACAATAAAGGAAAAACTAATCGCAACAATAAGTTGGGAGTCTATAAGTTAACTTGTGGTTATGTACTAATAAAGGGTATATATATTCGTATATTGAGTCAGTAATACAGTTTCCCTAATTTCACACATAACATCTGTTAGCAGTATATTTAGTTACACGTATGTACTTTCTGTGCAGACCCGACACTTTTAGACAAGAAATTGTTCTTTATATTTTAGTTCTTAGAATTCCTAATAACCACACACTATATATAAGAATCAAGGGTATGTAGATAGTTATTATTGTATATGGCAACCTGAAGAAGCTACAGTGTACTAAAACAGCTGTCGTTGTTATTAAATATAGTATAAATCTTAAACATTTGTTTGTTTTATTTCACATTGAAAATGGATTTACATCAAGTAAAGACCAATTCGATCCAAGATTTAAACCTTGTCAACTGAAGTCACTAGAATACATATCTAAGTAACTCGTTCTTGCAAAGAGGCGCAAGATATTTCAATTAAACGGCACTATTTGGAAATATATAGCTCTAACCTACACAAATATATCAAATTTTGATCAAACAACTTACAGTTCCTTAGTCGGAAATTTATCAAGTTATAAATACCGGCCAAATATTACTCTTTCACGAAGATAAATCGACCGTTATTAGCTTCTTGAATATCGCTTTTAATTATCGGGTTTGTTTGCTTTTGTAATCAAACGCCCCTTTATCGATTTGATTAATTAATAAAAAAAGAAGGCAGCAAATTCTTCGGTAAATTATTTGGCCAGCGGATAAGCATTTCTAGTATCAGTTTACAATCGATTAGATTGTGTCATTAATGTGAAATATTGTACAGTAAAAGTGAAGGGTGAGCAGAAAACTCATTAATCATTTGCTTCTAATTAGTTGCATAGAAGATGAAGTGCACCAGAGAAAGATAGATTGGTACTTTTGTTTATTCTGCCGCTTGTTTCCGCGTTAAAGATAAAAATAGCAGTTGTAAAAAGTATAATTTTCAGAAAAACTCTAGATCGAAGTAGTAACCAAACAAGTAAGATCTTTGGATTTTGCAGAAATTCTGCCATCTTATTAATTACCGATTGAGCAGTTATAGAAAAACAAATTGGTTATATATCGAATCCAAGAGATGTAGTTGTATATTTCAAAAAGAGCATCCACTTAATGGAGCGGCTCATTATAGTGTACTGTCAAAGTTTTTCACCATCTGGACAACAATTCTATTCATTTCACGAAGTAAAACCCATCCTCTTCTAGATGGTGAAATTGTACAAGACATTCGGATAAGGAAATTGTTCATTTCATGGAAAACTGGAACGGGGAACAGTATTTGGTATAATATTTGCTGCCTCTTTGCAAGAGAATTTCCATTTCGTGTAAAGATTATTTGATGACGAATTATTTGTCATAAGAATAAAACCAGCTTGAATGAAAGAGGGTAGATCGATATTATCGCTTTTCAATTTCTTTTCGTTGGAAAATTCAAGTAAAGCTTAAATCATTACGATTACAGTACCAAATTCGTTTGTTACAGACGTTTAAAGACCTGCGAAAAATCTTTCTGACTTTTGTGGCATCCTACATCTCGCAAAGTATAATGGTCGTAAATATATGAACCAGATGATAATACGGGATAGCTATAAGTACTATAACAGTCCATACGAAAGAGATCTCCAGTTGCGACAACGCAACATTCTTACGTTAAACATTGTTTTTCATACAACCAAATGCCGTAGTTTTATGTAATTACATAATCTGAAAAAAGGGTAGGTACATGATGAAGAATTTTGACATTACACTATGAGAAGCGACTTCATCTTCATGAAATCCTGAATTACATCTTCTAGATTCGACATATATGTACGGAGTGGCTAAATAAGATTGACTCTGGGGCATATCTCAGGAATATTTTATAGTACAACGTCAGGGAAAAAATATCGCTTAAAGTGTGCTCGAAAAACATCAGAAAATGATTTAGGAAATTGTAGGATTATTGCTAATGGCGTAACTGAACAACAAAAATTTTAATTTTTATTTTATCCGAAACATACCAACTTGACATCTATCACAAATATGAAAATCTGAATTTTCTGAAAATTCTGCATATTTTATACCGGAAAGCTGACCACGAATTAAAAATTTGTAAGAATTTCCACGTTTCTGAAGATATCTCCGGATAGGTAAAAGATATCGATACGCGGTTTTCGTTAATTTGTTGGAAGTTTGCCCCTATTTTTTAACCCGTGGTTAAAAATGGTTTGTCATTTGTCGTTGTTTTTCGGGACCACTTTAGTCGAAGCTGTACTGTAAATCGTTCCCGAGATATGGTCGAGCGCCATTCTTATATATGTACACTAGGAATACTTTCTGATTGGACGACCTTCAGCTGCACATACGTAGGATGGATAATAGACAGTATTGCATTCACTCACTTCAGACTATATTGCATTCATTGCGCACGTCGAAATATGTAAACACAGCTGCGATTTCTGGGACTATTTTAAAAACGCTGTAGCTGCATTTATAAATGTGGAAAAAGCATCTATTATTTGACGTATTTGACTAGGAAGAAATTTGTTTGATGTTTCATTTATTTCGAATAAAATAATACTGTAGTCTTATTAAATTGTTTTGAAAAGTAATTTCATTACTTTTGCGGTTTGTCCTTGAACTAGGGTAAGATCTAAACCGAAAGCATGATTATTATACAATAAATAATATCAAATGTTTAGTACTTTTATTTATTTAAAATATAACGAAATAATTATAAGTATACATTTATGCTGAAATATTATATATTCTGTATTTCTGGAATATTGTGTGAATATAACACAGGCTTATTGATCAGTACTCATAAACAAGCAATCCAGATAAATGTCGAAAATAGTCTTTCACGAAAAATAAGTAATATTAGAGACTGACCTATATAAAAGCAAGCAGACACGACAATAATATTCAGTTCTTTATACAACATTAGGAACAGTTAAATGCATACACGTGTCGCACAATACGCGTGTTTTCTGGTGACGTCTGGGGTAGATTATGATCTCATATCCAGACAACGGCCATCTATGATTTTTCTCTGTGTATTTCATATGGCGTTAAAATTAGTGTTCGTATTTTAATTAGTTTTTCATGATTATTTAAGTGATTATTTAAGAACCTTTTTTGTATTAGTTTGTACGTATTTTCATAATTATAGACGATTATTCATTGTCACTGTGCGTGTTATTTAAGAAAATGTAGTGCGTTATTCTGTATTTTTATTTTTGTACGTAAAAATGTATATTTTTCGTTATTTATTAAAGAAACGTTTCTTTTCTCTAACAGCTGCACAATCTATAGGAAGAGATTACTAATCTAAAACATTTATTTGTTCAGTCTTGTCTACTAGATATCAGTGAAGCTCCTATTACATAAACAATAGTGTATGTATAAAAAGTTAACAAGTGCTGATAATTTAATGACATGCTTAGTACAAACCCCTGTCTATAAATACAAAATTAGTAATATTTCCTTAATCTTTATGATCTGCTACTTATTATTGCAACTGTATATTTGGAGAAACAGTTTCCCGATGGAAGTAGACAAAGAATTCTGTAAAACATACTCTTCCTATTGATTCTGCAGATGTTGCGAAGAAAAAAATCTGCTTTTAATAAACAACGGAAAATGTAATTTTTTTACTTACAAAAATAAAAATACATAATAACACACTATAGTAAACGTATACGTATTGCTAACTGAACATGACCACTCAATAATCGTCCATAATTCTGAAAATACTTAAAACCTACACATAAGATTGTGTTGAATGATTCACTACAATTTGCAGAACCTACCTAACACAAAAGAGGTCCTTAAATAATCACAATTATATGAAAAACTACTTAAAATACGAACACTAAATTTAACACCATCTAAAATACAGGGAGAAAAATCAAAAGTGGCCTTTGTTTGGATATGAGATCATGATCTACCCCAGTCTCTGACGTCACCAGAAAACACGCGTATTGTGGTGTCTGCTTGCTTTCATATAGTAGGTCAGTGTCTAATATGACTCATTATTGTCTTGTGTATGAATACTTATCAATAAGCCTGTTATATTCGCATAAACAAAGATTCCAGAAATACAGAATATGGTTTTTTGCCTACCTGTCTATGTCTACGCAAAGACCACAATAAACAGATGCAATCGGCCTTGTAAATTCATAAATGCACTACAGCATTTTTAAAATAGACACAGAAACCGCACATTCATTTATTGGACGCATTCAGTTATTACATCGGCAAGTCACCGGTAAGTAATGATGAGTGAAGTACTGTACTGAATATCTATATGGTAGGAGTACAGTACCTAAAGTGCAGGTATTCAGTTCATTACTTCATTAATGTGGATTTACCAATGTGGTAACTGAACACGACCATTGATAAGCATCATCATGCATTTCAACATAAGTGTATACTTATAATTATTTCGTTATGTTTTAAATAGATAAAAGTACTAAACCTTTGATATTGTTATTTATTGTATGCAACATGTATGTAACATGCTTTTGGTTTAGATCTTACGCTAGTTCAACTACAAAAAGTTCACCGCAAAAAGTAATGAAATTATTTTTAAAACAATTTAATAAGACTACAGTATTATTTTATTCGAAATACTTGAAACATCAAACAAATTTGTTCCTACTCAAATACGTCAAATAATAGATGCTTTTTCTACATTTATAAATGCAGCTACAGCGTTTTTAAAATAGACACAGAAATCGCATCTGTGTTTACATATTTCGACGCGGGCAATGTATGCAATAAGCTGTCTACTATTCATCCTACGAATGTTGAGCAACATGGTGTACAAATACAAAGTGTTCTTACTGTACATACATACATATATCCACAATCCCAGCTGCATCATAATTGCATACATTTTTGTTAATTAAAATTATTTCAATTCAATTAATTTTAATAAGACATTTTAATTAACGATTTCTAAGCTTTAATTAAAAGCGCATATACGTTAAAAATTGAGAACGCCATTTTCACTAGACTTCAGTGTTTACTTACAGTTTTTTTTACACCTCGCATTAAAACTTCTCTCTACTTTAGAGTCTATCCCTATCTGGCTGAATATTTCGCTAAAAAATAGTTTTCCACGGTTGTGCGTGAATTAAAAAAAATTTCAATTGAATTATTTGTTTTCTTATTTCTAATTAACACATGTGTTATTTACTTCAATGACATTCTACTAAAACTGTCACCACCAACCACTAATTAGAATAATTCTCTTGCTTTTTTACTTTTATTTGTATCTAGTAATAGTACCGCCATGACAATTGTTGGCTTTTTGATGATGTTGAAATGGCAAAATAACTTATATGGTTGCATTTGAAAATCAAGACTAATAAGGGAACAAAGGCAACTGTCACACTCTGATTTTGATGAAACTTTACAAATGGAAAGGCTACTTTAATATAAGAAATACGTATTTTTTTGTTTCGGCGGAAACGCCCGATTTTTTGGTACAGCCCCCTAAAAAGTGTGGACGATTTTGTAATAAACGAAGAGTGTGGAATGTGCACCTTAATTACATGGTTTGTTGTGAAAATGGAGAATGATCAAATATTACTTGAAAATAATCAGTAATATTTCCTTATTTACAATGAGTCATAAGAAATTATTAAAAATGCATTTTATTTCTTCTTTCTTTATCATCACATTCGCACGATACAGCTTATTTTCCTACAATATTGAATCTATTTTCTTTTCATACTTAATTATGATTGACATATTATTTTCTTCCTAATTAAATTCCTCTTTGTCTATTTATAGCTATTTTCCGATTGAACTGTCCACATTGTACGGAGAAATAAATTAAACTTACCGAAACCGTCGGCAAGTTAAATTATAGGCCTAACAGCCTAGGTTTGAACTTCAAATAAGTGTCAGAAAAGAACAAAAGGAACACATAATTTAATATTTTTTATACTGTACGCATTTATTTTTTCATTATTTGTGACATAATAGAATACCATCCAAATATACTGAAATTTACCATAGAAAACACGATCATATACTAGAAACGTAAATCAGGCACACACTTTGCAGTGTTTACCACAAGCGATGTCTTCTTGATGCGCATTAAATATGTATACAGTATATACAAGAAGTCGAAGTATATGCAAAAAATATTTGAGCAGTAATGACGTTCAGGCGAAAAATATCCCCAGAAAGATCTTAAAAGGAAAGTATTATCTTTAGAAATACGATGCCTACAGCGAAAAAGACGACTAAAATGCTTCCTTCGTATATTTTGAGTGGAAACGCCACCCCAGAATGACGTTAGGAAGGGAATACTTCCCACGGAAAAATTTCGTATGTAAACGGCGTTTATTAAAATCTTTTATGGAGGATACATAGCGTACTTGGTACGATGCCTACATTGAATTAAAGCAGCAAGTATGTTCTTTCGTTAAGCAAATAAGGAAATATATCTCCGAAATGTGAAAGCCTTCGGCGATTATATATTGCGGAAGGTAGATTTTCCAATAGTATTCTTTCAGAATAACGGATGGCTTTTATAACCCATACAGAGCTTCCATGTGATCAAACGAATTCTAAATCGTCCTGATTTATAAAGCAAATAGTTAACGAATTCTGGGTCGTTCAATCATAAAACTAACAGTTAATTTTAAATCGGGAATTGACGTAAAAAGCAATGGGAAAGTACAGAAGATATGTACATCTCTATACGAGATGTATCAATTATTATATTATTATTAATGTTAAATCTTTATTGGTAGTTTACAGAAGCGATAAATGCACATTGTAAGAAAGCTGACTTGTTTTTATATTTTTTTTATCGCCAGAGGCAGGGCTTATTTTTGTTGTTGTTGTTTTATACAATCTCGTCAACAGTTCCATCTTATATAATTACATGGGTATTGCTCCACTGCTGTAGGCTTTCTTTCGGCCTCACATTTTAGTTAACTATTTATAGTCGTTATCTACCCGACACTTTTAGACAAGAAATTGTTCTTTATATTTTAGTTCTTAGAATTCCTAATAACCACACACTATATATAAGAATCAAGGGTATGTAGAAAGTTATTATTGTATATGGCAACCTGAAGAAGCTACAGTGTACTAAAACAGCTGTCGTTGTTATTAAATATAGTATAAATCTTAAACATTTGTTTGTTTTATTTCACATTGAAAATGGATTTACATCAAGTAAAGACCAATTCGATCCAAGATTTAAACCTTGTCAACTGAAGTCACTAGAATACATATCTAAGTAACTCGTTCTTGCAAAGAGGCGCAAGATATTTCAATTAAACGGCACTATTTGGAAATATATAGCTCTAACCTACACAAATATATCAAATTTTGATCAAACAACTTACAGTTCCTTAGTCGGAAATTTATCAAGTTATAAATACCGGCCAAATATTACTCTTTCACGAAGATAAATCGACCGTTATTAGCTTCTTGAATATCGCTTTTAATTATCGGGTTTGTTTGCTTTTGTAATCAAACGCCCCTTTATCGATTTGATTAATTAATAAAAAAGAAGGCAGCAAATTCTTCGGTAAATTATTTGGCCAGCGGATAAGCATTTCTAGTATCAGTTTACAATCGATTAGATTGTGTCATTAATGTGAAATATTGTACAGTAAAAGTGAAGGGTGAGCAGAAAACTCATTAATCATTTGCTTCTAATTAGTTGCATAGAAGATGAAGTGCACCAGAGAAAGATAGATTGGTACTTTTGTTTATTCTGCCGCTTGTTTCCGCGTTAAAGATAAAAATAGCAGTTGTAAAAAGTATAATTTTCAGAAAAACTCTAGATCGAAGTAGTAACCAAACAAGTAAGATCTTTGGATTTTGCAGAAATTCTGCCATCTTATTAATTACCGATTGAGCAGTTATAGAAAAACAAATTGGTTATATATCGAATCCAAGAGATGTAGTTGTATATTTCAAAAAAGAGCATCCACTTAATGGAGCGGCTCATTATAGTGTACTGTCAAAGTTTTTCACCATCTGGACAACAATTCTATTCATTTCACGAAGTAAAACCCATCCTCTTCTAGATGGTGAAATTGTACAAGACATTCGGATAAGGAAATTGTTCATTTCATGGAAAACTGGAACGGGGAACAGTATTTGGTATAATATTTGCTGCCTCTTTGCAAGAGAATTTCCATTTCGTGTAAAGATTATTTGATGACGAATTATTTGTCATAAGAATAAAAACCAGCTTGAATGAAAGAGGGTAGATCGATATTATCGCTTTTCAATTTCTTTTCGTTGGAAAATTCAAGTAAAGCTTAAATCATTACGATTACAGTACCAAATTCGTTTGTTACAGACGTTTAAAGACCTGCGAAAAATCTTTCTGACTTTTGTGGCATCCTACATCTCGCAAAGTATAATGGTCGTAAATATATGAACCAGATGATAATACGGGATAGCTATAAGTACTATAACAGTCCATACGAAAGAGATCTCCAGTTGCGACAACGCAACATTCTTACGTTAAACATTGTTTTTCATACAACCAAATGCCGTAGTTTTATGTAATTACATAATCTGAAAAAGGGTAGGTACATGATGAAGAATTTTGACATTACACTATGAGAAGCGACTTCATCTTCATGAAATCCTGAATTACATCTTCTAGATTCGACATATATGTACGGAGTGGCTAAATAAGATTGACTCTGGGGCATATCTCAGGAATATTTTATAGTACAACGTCAGGGAAAAAATATCGCTTAAAGTGTGCTCGAAAAACATCAGAAAATGATTTAGGAAATTGTAGGATTATTGCTAATGGCGTAACTGAACAACAAAAATTTTAATTTTTATTTTATCCGAAACATACCAACTTGACATCTATCACAAATATGAAAATCTGAATTTTCTGAAAATTCTGCATATTTTATACCGGAAAGCTGACCACGAATTAAAAATTTGTAAGAATTTCCACGTTTCTGAAGATATCTCCGGATAGGTAAAAGATATCGATACGCGGTTTTCGTTAATTTGTTGGAAGTTTGCCCCTATTTTTTAACCCGTGGTTAAAAATGGTTTGTCATTTGTCGTTGTTTTTCGGGACCACTTTAGTCGAAGCTGTACTGTAAATCGTTCCCGAGATATGGTCGAGCGCCATTCTTATATATGTACACTAGAATACTTTCTGATTGGACGACCTTCAGCTGCACATACGTAGGATGGATAATAGACAGTATTGCATTCACTCACTTCAGACTATATTGCATTCATTGCGCACGTCGAAATATGTAAACACAGCTGCGATTTCTGGGACTATTTTAAAAACGCTGTAGCTGCATTTATAAATGTGGAAAAAGCATCTATTATTTGACGTATTTGACTAGGAAGAAATTTGTTTGATGTTTCATTTATTTCGAATAAAATAATACTGTAGTCTTATTAAATTGTTTTGAAAAGTAATTTCATTACTTTTGCGGTTTGTCCTTGAACTAGGGTAAGATCTAAACCGAAAGCATGATTATTATACAATAAATAATATCAAATGTTTAGTACTTTTATTTATTTAAAATATAACGAAATAATTATAAGTATACATTTATGCTGAAATATTATATATTCTGTATTTCTGGAATATTGTGTGAATATAACACAGGCTTATTGATCAGTACTCATAAACAAGCAATCCAGATAAATGTCGAAAATAGTCTTTCACGAAAAATAAGTAATATTAGAGACTGACCTATATAAAAGCAAGCAGACACGACAATAATATTCAGTTCTTTATACAACATTAGGAACAGTTAAATGCATACACGTGTCGCACAATACGCGTGTTTTCTGGTGACGTCTGGGGTAGATTATGATCTCATATCCAGACAACGGCCATCTATGATTTTTCTCTGTGTATTTCATATGGCGTTAAAATTAGTGTTCGTATTTTAATTAGTTTTTCATGATTATTTAAGTGATTATTTAAGAACCTTTTTTGTATTAGTTTGTACGTATTTTCATAATTATAGACGATTATTCATTGTCACTGTGCGTGTTATTTAAGAAAATGTAGTGCGTTATTCTGTATTTTTATTTTTGTACGTAAAAATGTATATTTTTCGTTATTTATTAAAGAAACGTTTCTTTTCTCTAACAGCTGCACAATCTATAGGAAGAGATTACTAATCTAAAACATTTATTTGTTCAGTCTTGTCTACTAGATATCAGTGAAGCTCCTATTACATAAACAATAGTGTATGTATAAAAAGTTAACAAGTGCTGATAATTTAATGACATGCTTAGTACAAACCCCTGTCTATAAATACAAAATTAGTAATATTTCCTTAATCTTTATGATCTGCTACTTATTATTGCAACTGTATATTTGGAGAAACAGTTTCCCGATGGAAGTAGACAAAGAATTCTGTAAAACATACTCTTCCTATTGATTCTGCAGATGTTGCGAAGAAAAAAATCTGCTTTTAATAAACAACGGAAAATGTAATTTTTTTACTTACAAAAATAAAAATACATAATAACACACTATAGTAAACGTATACGTATTGCTAACTGAACATGACCACTCAATAATCGTCCATAATTCTGAAAATACTTAAAACCTACACATAAGATTGTGTTGAATGATTCACTACAATTTGCAGAACCTACCTAACACAAAAGAGGTCCTTAAATAATCACAATTATATGAAAAACTACTTAAAATACGAACACTAAATTTAACACCATCTAAAATACAGGGAGAAAAATCAAAAGTGGCCTTTGTTTGGATATGAGATCATGATCTACCCCAGTCTCTGACGTCACCAGAAAACACGCGTATTGTGGTGTCTGCTTGCTTTCATATAGTAGGTCAGTGTCTAATATGACTCATTATTGTCTTGTGTATGAATACTTATCAATAAGCCTGTTATATTCGCATAAACAAAGATTCCAGAAATACAGAATATGGTTTTTTGCCTACCTGTCTATGTCTACGCAAAGACCACAATAAACAGATGCAATCGGCCTTGTAAATTCATAAATGCACTACAGCATTTTTAAAATAGACACAGAAACCGCACATTCATTTATTGGACGCATTCAGTTATTACATCGGCAAGTCACCGGTAAGTAATGATGAGTGAAGTACTGTACTGAATATCTATATGGTAGGAGTACAGTACCTAAAGTGCAGGTATTCAGTTCATTACTTCATTAATGTGGATTTACCAATGTGGTAACTGAACACGACCATTGATAAGCATCATCATGCATTTCAACATAAGTGTATACTTATAATTATTTCGTTATGTTTTAAATAGATAAAAGTACTAAACCTTTGATATTGTTATTTATTGTATGCAACATGTATGTAACATGCTTTTGGTTTAGATCTTACGCTAGTTCAACTACAAAAAAAGTTCACCGCAAAAAGTAATGAAATTATTTTTTAAAACAATTTAATAAGACTACAGTATTATTTTATTCGAAATACTTGAAACATCAAACAAATTTGTTCCTACTCAAATACGTCAAATAATAGATGCTTTTTTCTACATTTATAAATGCAGCTACAGCGTTTTTAAAATAGACACAGAAATCGCATCTGTGTTTACATATTTCGACGCGGGCAATGTATGCAATAAGCTGTCTACTATTCATCCTACGAATGTTGAGCAACATGGTGTACAAATACAAAGTGTTCTTACTGTACATACATACATATATCCACAATCCCAGCTGCATCATAATTGCATACATTTTTGTTAATTAAAATTATTTCAATTCAATTAATTTTAATAAGACATTTTAATTAACGATTTCTAAGCTTTAATTAAAAGCGCATATACGTTAAAAATTGAGAACGCCATTTTCACTAGACTTCAGTGTTTACTTACAGTTTTTTTTACACCTCGCATTAAAACTTCTCTCTACTTTAGAGTCTATCCCTATCTGGCTGAATATTTCGCTAAAAAATAGTTTTCCACGGTTGTGCGTGAATTAAAAAAATTTCAATTGAATTATTTGTTTTCTTATTTCTAATTAACACATGTGTTATTTACTTCAATGACATTCTACTAAAACTGTCACCACCAACCACTAATTAGAATAATTCTCTTGCTTTTTTACTTTTATTTGTATCTAGTAATAGTACCGCCATGACAATTGTTGGCTTTTTGATGATGTTGAAATGGCAAAATAACTTATATGGTTGCATTTGAAAATCAAGACTAATAAGGGAACAAAGGCAACTGTCACACTCTGATTTTGATGAAACTTTACAAATGGAAAGGCTACTTTAATATAAGAAATACGTATTTTTTTGTTTCGGCGGAAACGCCCGATTTTTGGTACAGCCCCTAAAAAGTGTGGACGATTTTGTAATAAACGAAGAGTGTGGAATGTGCACCTTAATTACATGGTTTGTTGTGAAAATGGAGAATGATCAAATATTACTTGAAAATAATCAGTAATATTTCCTTATTTACAATGAGTCATAAGAAATTATTAAAAATGCATTTTATTTCTTCTTTCTTTATCATCACATTCGCACGATACAGCTTATTTTCCTACAATATTGAATCTATTTTCTTTTCATACTTAATTATGATTGACATATTATTTTCTTCCTAATTAAATTCCTCTTTGTCTATTTATAGCTATTTTCCGATTGAACTGTCCACATTGTACGGAGAAATAAATTAAACTTACCGAAACCGTCGGCAAGTTAAATTATAGGCCTAACAGCCTAGGTTTGAACTTCAAATAAGTGTCAGAAAAGAACAAAAGGAACACATAATTTAATATTTTTTATACTGTACGCATTTATTTTTTCATTATTTGTGACATAATAGAATACCATCCAAATATACTGAAATTTACCATAGAAAACACGATCATATACTAGAAACGTAAATCAGGCACACACTTTGCAGTGTTTACCACAAGCGATGTCTTCTTGATGCGCATTAAATATGTATACAGTATATACAAGAAGTCGAAGTATATGCAAAAAATATTTGAGCAGTAATGACGTTCAGGCGAAAAATATCCCCAGAAAGATCTTAAAAGGAAAGTATTATCTTTAGAAATACGATGCCTACAGCGAAAAAGACGACTAAAATGCTTCCTTCGTATATTTTGAGTGGAAACGCCACCCCAGAATGACGTTAGGAAGGGAATACTTCCCACGGAAAAATTTCGTATGTAAACGGCGTTTATTAAAATCTTTTATGGAGGATACATAGCGTACTTGGTACGATGCCTACATTGAATTAAAGCAGCAAGTATGTTCTTTCGTTAAGCAAATAAGGAAATATATCTCCGAAATGTGAAAGCCTTCGGCGATTATATATTGCGGAAGGTAGATTTTCCAATAGTATTCTTTCAGAATAACGGATGGCTTTTATAACCCATACAGAGCTTCCATGTGATCAAACGAATTCTAAATCGTCCTGATTTATAAAGCAAATAGTTAACGAATTCTGGGTCGTTCAATCATAAAACTAACAGTTAATTTTAAATCGGGAATTGACGTAAAAAGCAATGGGAAAGTACAGAAGATATGTACATCTCTATACGAGATGTATCAATTATTATATTATTATTAATGTTAAATCTTTATTGGTAGTTTACAGAAGCGATAAATGCACATTGTAAGAAAGCTGACTTGTTTTTATATTTTTTTTATCGCCAGAGGCAGGGCTTATTTTTGTTGTTGTTGTTTTATACAATCTCGTCAACAGTTCCATCTTATATAATTACATGGGTATTGCTCCACTGCTGTAGGCTTTCTTTCGGCCTCACATTTTAGTTAACTATTTATAGTCGTTATCTACCAAAGTACTTAGTGTTACTACAACATGTCATTGCTAATTTTATTGCGTTGCTTTGGAATTATAAAAAAAAATTAGTACTATTGCGATTGAGCTGCTTTTATTCGCTTTCAATCGTACCCCGAAAATTATTATAAACGTAAATGTGATTCTGATGATAATCTTTTGCGTCAAGTATAGCTAGCTACAAATGTATGATTGCCGAACATATGCGTTCCGTAATATATCAGCAGTTCTTTCCACAACAAATCTTTCACAGAGGGATATATTGTCGCCGATTTCGTTAAAAGTTTACTCTGAATTTAGTAAAGACGTCAAAAACGGAAAAATATCATTTGAAAGGAGATATATTTACTAATATTATGGAGTTATACAAACGATTATTTCGTACTTGATAATAAAGAGCGTTAGTTGCTCGCTAACAAAGTTGGTATGGAGCGAAAGGAATTTAGACACTCTGTTTTGGTTGAAATTATAACCGAATAGGAAAATATAACATTCTACAGTTTTAGTTAGTTTAACACCTTTCCAAAGCGAAATTTCTCTAAAATGAGGAATTGCATTTCACTCGGTCAAACTTTTAATTTTTTAGTATGTGTTCACGATATATATTATTTATTCCCAATTTTTGGTTTGTATTGGTCATCCTCTATTGTTGCTATGTTGAATGTTTTCTACGAATTTCGGCTCTTCCAATCATAAGATGTCTTATGAGAAGAAATATAGCAGGAGTAATAAGGATAGCAAGTTCTCCAACGACTACGAACCTTAGCTGATTATTACGTCAAAAATAAGATTAATGTCTTTTGATCAATCAAATCAATATACGCATGTTGATGATCATGTTGAGGACAAATTGAAATAGGAAATCTGAATCAAATTGCATTGTTGTTTAATAGGGATTGGGATAATTCTAGAATTAGAGTTAGCACTTGTAAAAATTTCTTAGTTTCGATATCCTATCCGATTCCTAGAACTCCATGCTATCATTCAGGATTTTTAAGAACCCAAAGCTCAAAAACGCATGTGCTACATTAATAAATGAGTTTTCGTTTACAAATTTCAGCATTGAGCTGATTCGCTGGTACACCTTTATGTTATTTGTTTCTAAATAAGTACATATTATTAAAACTATTACTCAAAGTTATTAAAAATCCAGAATGATTTCTTTAATTCCAAAAATTAGAATAATTAAGTTCGTTTCTAAACAATATCCACTAAATAGAATACGTACCTACCATCAGTACGTGTATTTCCTACTCTATTTAATATCTGTTCGCGATCGCTTTGCATGAGTAACGTCCACAACATACCGTCACGAGCAAGCATAAAGCATAATGATTTTCGTGCAAAAACGTCACACCAACATTTTATATTTTTGTTGATTACAGTACAATTGATTAGGTAATTGAACAATCGAAAATTCCTAAAATTGATTTGCTATATCTTTGGAAATCCACGTAACAATAATTGGAAGCCGTTTTATTCATGAAAACGTCTTAAATTTTGTATTATTTCGGAACATTTCTGAAAGACGACAATCGTAAGTAAGTTTCTCACTCCTCGTAATTTCGTTCTGAACTTTCCTACCTTAATATTTGCATACTATCTACAAAGTTTCTCTCACCTTTACTGATATAAAAAGACTAGAAATAGCAAGTTTGTTGAGGAAACTAGGACTTTTATTATTTCCTCTCTCTAGAATACCCGACATTATACTTACGTAACTTATTCCTCATTATACTTTTTTTAATTTATTTCGTTATTATTATAAGCTCAGCTATATTCATTCTTGAGTAATTTATCGAACAACTAATGTAAGTTTGCACCTCCAGGCAATTTTCTTTCTTTATAAGTGGGAGTAACGTACGATTTACAACTTTCTGACAGTAATTAATTGCGCAAAATTAAAGTTCAGAACCTTATTTCAAAATTCGTTAACCTACTGAGCTGATGATGCTGTGAGGAGCATTCAGACTATTAGAAGGGAATTGCATTGAGGAATATTGAACGAGAGAGAGTCACATTAAGACGGACCCACATACACATACAAATTAAGTAAGGGTGGGCATTCTTTAGATCCTAAATTGTAAAATTTATTTGATTAAAAAAATTGTAATGACCTTCAGTTTAATATTTTTAATCTCAACAACATCAATACTAAATCAAACTAACAGTAGAACATCATGCAATTTATAGAACGGAAACTAGTGGAATGGAGTGAGAAACGGACAGAGGAACTAGGAAGTAACTCACCTGATTCAGGTTCCTAAGAGAAAATTTAGATAACGTACCACAAGAATTGAAATACTCGTTTATGATGTAATCCATGGTTTGTATCAATTTTTTTACTTCCATTTTAAATTGAATAAGTAATATTTTCAAGTTGTTACTATTCTCTGTAGAATAAACAGCTCCAACAAATTAACAAGTTTTGTAGGTTAAAAATAAGTATTCAATTCTATTTTTCTTTGGTTTCAACAACCAAATTACGCACAGCACTAAAAGCTTACTCATCGTAAACGATTGTGCATAATATAATTTACCATATATCATTGCTTATAGGTGCACTATACTCAGAAATAGTTTTCCTATGGTTCTTCAATTCTTCAGATCGCGAATATTTTATTTCCATAAAAAGCAAATAATGCTTGTTTCAGAACGTACAGTAGTTACAATTGCGGCTAAATTAATTACCATTTAACAACACGTATTTGCTAAAGGCCAAACTGATTGGTGTCGATAACGTTGGTAAAATCTATTGGGATCTCTATGTATCCGAGGGGATTAATTATTTGTTCACCATCATTCAACAGTATCGCAATTACTAGTACGAATGCTTGTATGCTTGGAATTTACATATCAATGTAAATTTTTCGTTACAAACACATATTTACATTACATATATATACTACATGTTTTTCAAACAAAAAATAATTCGGTTCGTATACGTATATTTATCTGAGTTGTTGATACTCATTTAACGAAATTGCTGAAGCAATCATCTCCCCTGTTACAACCTTTTCAACGGTCTTCCAAGTTCGTCCATTAATAATTGCAAATGAATCGAGTTGGAATTGAATAAATAATCATTTCGCGTGTGGTTATGTCGTCTGATTGTTAATAATCGTGTCATTAATGCTTGAATAATTGAACACACGTGAATCGCGCGTAATTACACTGTGGAAATCCTAGCGGTAATATGACATTCACTGACGGAGCGATTGTTAGACTAAATTATTAATGCAGTTATTTAAATCGAGACGCACTGTTGAATTGGTTGCATGCATACATTGCCAATGCTTTTACTCGAAAGCAAGCTCTCGTACTGATATATTCATTATAGAACAGATTAGATTAGGTTGAATTATATATCTGACTATTCAACTAATCTGACATTGATTGCTTTAGGTCTATAGACTTGTTATTTTGGATGCATGTGAAGTTGTGAGAACACACGTTATTCTAGGTTTCTATGCTGACAAATTATGGATATTAAATTGCGCGACTAATATGTTCATCAAGTGCTCAACATTTAATCCTTTGGAAGATTTTATTGAAGAAAATACAATGAAAATTCATGAACTTAAAGTTTCTTAAATTAATTGTCTGTTATGAATGTGAAGTGAAATGTTACTCCGTGAAGGAATTTTTCCATTTTAAAATTTCAAATATACTACAGTGGACTTATATAGTAACAAATAATTTTTTTTCTATGAATGATAGTGATAACAATTTATTCATCAAAAAATAATAATTGATAGACTAAGACGACAAATACTTTACAGCGTTCATCGCCAATCTTAGTGAACGCATTCAAAAAACAACTTTTTCGCTGCATTAAAAAATATTTAGATTATGCGTCTTGCTCGCAACGTTGTTTCTATTGGGAATCTCTCATGTTATACTCGTATATCTACAAAATGTGTTTTTCTCTCGCTACTTTTTGAAGCATAACGTCGTCGATCATTTTTTATAATTTTATTGTTATGGATAATACTCCTTCTGTGAGTTCTTCATACATGATTTAAACAGCCAAACAATGATTTATTGTTGTTATTGATACTATTTTTTAGGTCTTCTAATAAAGTTATATAAATTATAGAAATAAAACGTTGCCGTTTGTTGTCAGTTTTCCTTATTGTGATTGCACGTGATTAGTTGACAATTGTTAAGAGTCCGTTGCAGGTGATTATATATACATATATGTATACCCACACCTGAACATTAAAAATAAATTTGGTAACACATGCAAAAGATAATTCTCAATTAAACTTTCTTGACCTTACGCTCATCTACAATAACTACATCGTTCAATTGCATTTTAAATAGTACTGAATTAGCATATATTACGCCGGCTAAAGAAACTTTTAATAAGAAAGTTTTAAAGTTAAGATATTTTGCAACTGATTGCGATTTTGGTTATTTTCCGAAGCTGCAACATTTTTGTTTAAAGCACTGGAATCCGCATAAGTGTTTTTGATACAAAATAGCTTCGGTTCGTAAACACTACGAATATTTCATACTGATTATTAACTTTTATGTAGTTATGTCGATGTATATGGTTACATTAATACTATGTAGATACATATTATCTAGAATTGTTTAAATATATAGCAGTAAGCACAGCATTTAAGTAAATAATAAATCAGTCTATGTACACTTTTCGGAAACGTACAGGGGCCCGATTCTCGAATCGCGAATGATGAATGTCGCATGCGACACAAGTCAAATGTCGAATGAAATGTGCGCAGTCGTATTCTTGAATGTCGTGTGCTACAATTTTTAGTCGAGATTTCAGCGAGTGGGTAACAACCATTCGACATACAAAATCTTATGCGACAATACTGCTACTTGTTTACACTTGGTGGCGTAAATATAGTATATTATAAAATAGCGAAAATATTGCTGTAATATACGGGCTGTCGTGATTTAAATGCTTGTCAAATTGACACTCGTCTTCGTCGCTATGCAATAAGCATTCGTGAAATTATCGATAAATTCAAAGCTCTTATGGTATTACTACAGATAATTACGAAAAATATCTGACGTTCACTTAACGTGCTCATATTACCCGACATTATCCTATATTACAGCAATATTTTCGCTATTTTATAATATACTATATTTACGCCACCAAGTGTAAACAAGTAGCAGTATTGTCGCATAAGATTTTGTATGTCGAATGGTTGGTCGATGCACATTTATATCCATTAAAGCGCTGTTGCCGCTACTTACCAATCGACAATTATTTCGAGCGATCGTCTTAGTGTCGATGAGTATTCGAGAATAGATCATCTCAACGTCACTCGACAAATTCGTGCGACATTTGTCGTACGCGACAAATTTCATTCGAGATTCGAGAATCGGGCCCCAGCTATGGAAAAATGTATGAAGCACCCTCTACATTTTTAAAGGTACTAAATATTATAAAAGGAAATTAAAAACTAAGGAATATGTATAATTTTATTAACAAATTTTAAAAATATTACACAATACTAAAATTATTTCGATCGATGACACCGATTGTTCTCCAGCAGTATATGCTCCTTGCCATAACGTAAAAATGATAATTGTATAGTTAACTAACACTGGGGTTTCCCTGTTTGTGTGACCTTCTAGGCCTGGAAGTGATCGCCAACGGAAAATTTGCGGACAATATTAAAGAAGAAAATGTTAATCGACAGACGAATGAAAGGACAAAATTTAGAAGAAAAGTCAACTGGCCGATTTGTACCAAAAGCTTGTGTGCAATATGACCAAAAAGTGCCAAATAGTATTAAGTAATTACTTCAAAATTCTTAACAAACTCATATACTCATTCGTTTTTAATTTTCTTTTGTAATAGTTAGTATCTCTAAAGATGTTTAGGGTGGTCCATACTTTCTTTTATAGCTGTGTACAACATTATACCAGAGCATGTTTCTAAGCTTCTGCTATTTTTGGATATTCTACCATTTAGAGTATCTATATAAACATTAAAATACACGTGGATTACACAAATTAATTTCGAATTATTGAAACGTCGAAAAATGCCAGAACATAAAAACCAAAAAACTGCCTATAATAGGGCCTCATGGTATATTGTTGGAATTCACCATGCGAATGAATGCAGTGAAAATAGATCAAGCATTAGAAACGGACCACGTGGTTTTGACCTTCTAGATCTCGTCAGCGCAACTACGAATGCAAGATCTAATTTCATCACCCTTCACATCACAACTTCAACGGTATAATACCCCTGACAATGGACTAATTCAAACGCATTGGCCTCTAGTGGGTATTACTATCGTACTCAGAACTGACAGCATCTTTGTCCTGCAGTGATCAGTTCTATCCTTAATAGTGTTAGTATTATCTCGATAAAAAGTAACGCTTAACTTCTGTGGCACTAACTGATACACAAGAAGAGTTGAAAAGTGTCAGACATTTGTCCTAAAAGTGTAAGTATGTATTATCCGGAAAGACAAAAATGTTTCACTTTCATTTCTGGTAGGGAATCTATTTTGCCCGAGCAATGCTTTCGCAATAGTCATTATGCGTATTAAAACAGGAACACCCATAACCTAACAACTTTTTTATGCAGGCAGTAAACAAGTGCAATCTAAAAAAGTAAAATCTGATCTATATTGTAACACCAACAAAACACAGCTCGCTTATGTAAAATGTAATACAATATAATTATTTTGTGTTCTAAACTACTGTAAAATGTACGTATTTTCAGCATGAAATGTAAATTGATAATTTCAAATTATTGCGATTTGAAGTAGATGACATTAGAGGTTTACTACAGATCACAAAGTTCAATTGTCGTTGACTACTCGAAAATTGTATGTTGTCTACAAAAGAAAATTCATGTTTTTCTTGTAATATGAAAGTTTGGATAACATGGAATTAACAACACGGCGCTTTCATTATAATTCATATTCGTTACATCAAAGTCACTGTAGCTTTTGATATACAACATGAACGAAAAAGTCAATTTATATGACTGTAACTTAATAATCACATATAAAACTACTAGGTTACTCATATGGATTTTTATTTCATTCTTGCAAAAGTTTCCGCGAAAATTATATTCTCTGAACCGGTATTCGTTCGCTATATTATATTAAAAAAAGTTAGCATGTTACATTCGCTCGGGTGAATATACTAAAGGAAATTCCAGTAAAAACAAAATTTTCATTCAGATTTTATTTCCGTTTTTATATAGAAACCGTATTATTATATTTTATGTATAATGCTTCTAGCACCTAACTGAATAATTCTTTGCTTTTAGTACCAACTTTAATATGGATATAAAATGAAACCGTTAAAACTAGCACAATACTACGTTAATAAGATAACAAATACAATCTCATAATTTATGCGAAAATAAAACATTCATCGAGAAACTAATGGCTGTAGCGGGACTCCCTAAAATTTTAATTAAGAAAAAACAATAGAAAGAAGTACTGACGGAGCGGACTATTTGAATAAATTTACTCTCGCAACAAAATATGACACTCTCAAGAAAAATAAAAAGGGAAAGTGAAGACTCGAGTAAAAGTTTATTTTTCGGTGTAAGTTTACATGACAGGCTTTGAGAGTACAGTATCCTACTACCAGTTGCGAGACATTTTTTAACTTCCAGGTTGTGGTAACTCCAAACATCTATTGATTAGTTCAATTATGCACCAACTTTACTATCACTGTACACAAAAATATACATATATTACGTACATAATATAAATGGGCACTGCAAGAACGATATTTTTGATCCAAAGAAACATTTACCAAGATACAACTTTTCTTACGGCAAATAAATTATTACTTTGGGGAAAATTCTTTCTAGACTTTAATAGGTAATATTAATTTCAAATAAACTTCTATTTATTATGCCATAAAGAATCTATACAAATCGGTTCTCGAGAAAGGCTCAGTATGTCGATCACTTTTGAAAATATGCCACGCAAAATAACATCATCAGTATTCAAGTGTCGGGTATTTACCCAATATTTATGACTTTTCAACGTGTGAATTCAAACAATTGTACTTGGTCATCCAAGCAAAAAATTCAAAGACTACCAGAAGGACATATCAGAAATATAAATGTTTCTTCATTACAACTTTTGGTGTGTGAACATGTTTATAAAAACATCTATTTTAGTTCCTCATTAATATACGTTGTTTTTCGATAAAATAAATATGTTTGAGTCAAAACTGTTTTCAAAGAAACATCGTTGTTGTCATAAACAAGTCAGTGATTCTGTGTACCTACATAAATGTTTTGGACATAAGAAAATATATTTTTAACCCAAAGAAATATTATCAAAGATATACATTTTGAAAAAGAAGAAGAAATAATGTTTCGTCGTAAAATGTTTTTGTTCAAATAGTGTGTTTGTGTCTTCCTTTTAAATATTTCTTCTTCCGTTTGAAAGAAATATGTCCTTTCTATATTACTTATCAAGACAACATACATATATATCTGCTGCAGCTCAAGCTATTTTGAACTATGTCATTTTCTATACAAACAGTTAATACATGCATAGTTATTAAAAATTTAAGTAATTATTTAAGAAACTTTGTTGCGTCAAGTTCTGTATTATAAACTTTACAAAACAATTTTGAGTATTGATCGCATTTCTTATTACTTCCCTAGAATCTTTTAACCGAATGCCGTCGTGACATATCCCGTACAAAAGATCATATTTCATAAGCAGATAACAAGAAACTATTTACACAACTAACTACTATACAACCAACTACTTTTCGATTACGAAAGTATTTTCCCACACTTGACAGAAACCATCGAGAGACTACATTCTTCAAACAAAACGACAATATATAATAATTTGCCAGAACTTGAACAGCATGACATTACTTTTATTTGCATGTAATCTCTCAAACAATGTTTTAGTTATGGTATACACAAGGTAGAAACTTTGAGATAAAAAAAATTCGTGACGAACATAATTTTTTGCTGGATGGCGTTGAGATTTCTTTTCAATTTTAATAGAGGTTTTCATATCATTCTCGCACAGTCGAAGCTCAAACATCTAACGACGCACCCTTGTTGCAATATCGTTTCGTTGCAGACGTAAAAGGATACAAAACAGAGAACTGTATGTACACCCTGTGCTATAAAAACGTGATGAGTATGAGGTCTTTGCGACGTTTTATGACGAACTGAAGTATTTTTAATACAATATTGATCGGATACATCATAAAGAGAAAATAAGAGAGATATGTATCACTGTTTCACATTGCTTCCGTTCTTTTCCTTTTAAAAAGATATTTATCGATAATTATTTAAAATTAGCATAGTTAATATCTACCATTAAAATATTCGATTTTTAACCTAGCAAAAAATAATCTGCATCCAGCTATCAAAACAGAAATGCAACTAATAAACATTCAGCTAAATATAGCTGTACGTAGGTACTACATATGTAGGTATAAGTGACAAGTGTACGCATGTTACTAAACCGAATTAGCTATAATACATTGGAAGATTTGTACGCTTTTCTTTGCAGTATACATACATAGAAAGTATAAAATTGTGTATTTCAACCATAATGAGGCTAGACAGAAATAGTACTTTCACATGAACATGTACATATAATGCATTAAAATAAATTTAACTTAGGAGCATTTTAAATTGGCGCTACTATGTATAATCTACTACAATACACTGACAAAAAAGATGTTAAGGAAATCCAAATTATTGTTCTTATTTTCCTTTACAGAGGATGCAAAAATTTTTCGGTCATTAGTATCATTCCATTAGTTGACATTGATATATACTGTTTTCGTTACCTTATTAATGTTGATTAGAATAGTCCCAAGGTGAAAGAATGCAAAATATACAGCACCCAGCGTCAATATACTCATTTTGTATTGATTAAATCAATTTATAGAGTTAATTCAACACAACACACTTAGCATTGATATAAATCATTGTTGGCGTTGCATATATAGAATTCTAATATAGTGTTAAATGGACATGATTTGCACTACAATAATCCATTCATTTTTAGTGTACACGAATGAAACCTAATCAATTGGAAAAGATTAAATTTAAATATGAATTTATTAACGTTTTAAAATTTTAAAAATAAATTTTATGAGTTGAAGGATATAGGGACAGTCTTATCGGCTTAATAAATCAGTAAATTTGTTAGATACTTCAATAAGCCGTGAAAGGGGCCAAATTTTCATAGGTTAGTACATTAAAGCCACACATTCAGGTAGACATTTTCATTTTGTATTAAACACTCCTTTTCAATACAAAATAGGTGTTATAAGAAGTCTTATCGATCGATGCTACAAGTCCTCAGGACTTCCAAAATAGTAATATAAATAAATAATAAAAGTAATCATCTCGTAGCTTTCATTAACAAACTTATAGAAAAGAGAATTTCGATTTCAAAAGAAAAATGGTCTTTAGTGGAAAATAATAAGCAAGAACAAGCACATATTTCATTTCAAAAATAGAAAAATAGAAACCTTACCACCTCGAAATAACATATAAACTAAACAGTAAAACCAACCAGAATTAAAGAATATATAGTACAAACAAAATAATACTCGCAAAAAGAAAAATAAATTAAAAATTTGGCAAAATACCAAGTGGATAATCCTAGTTACATTGCGAAAGGCATCAGTCAATATTTAAAATAACTACTTTTCTCACACAGGTCTGAACAAAGAAACAAACTTTTTGAAACAGAATAGAAACAATTAATAAAATGCATTGTTTTGCACAAACTATTATAAAAAGGATGTTGTCAAAAGAAAAGAATAATCAATGGATTTACGAAACAGAATTACGAAAACCTATTCTCTGTGTTATTCCAAGTGGTCTTGATTACATTACCGATTAATTATCATGTTTATATAAAATTTGCAGTATATGTACTTACATACGCCAAGAAAATAAATACACTTCGGTGTCAAAAATTATCATGTTTGCCACCGAACGAGCACGACTTTCTTCTTTTAAGTTTTGGTTTCGTGGTTTATCAATTTCCATTAATACTTACTTTACATTACAAAAAAATCTGGTCAAACAATTCTCTTTTTCCTGCGCTTGCTCATCAGCTACTAAGAAACATATATTAAAGCCATTACATTTCGTTCTCAATATTTAGAACTTGATGGAACGTGATTTTATGGAAATGTGTTACAGAATACTCGGGAATACTTACTTAGGCAATTTCTCACAGAATATCAAAACGACAATAACATAAATTGTAATAATTAACTAATTTAAAAATATTCCTGACAAATGTAGATGTAAACTTATCCAAACGATAGAAGCTGTTTGTCTAGAAATTGAGATGTATATATATTATATTAAATCA
The DNA here is from genome assembly GCA_023690525.1 of Holotrichia oblita. Lineage (NCBI taxonomy): Eukaryota > Metazoa > Arthropoda > Insecta > Coleoptera > Scarabaeidae > Holotrichia > Holotrichia oblita. The sequence continues at coordinate 92,777,420 of CM043015.1, forward strand.
ACAAAGGGAGTATTGGTGCTTTTGAAAATAAACTAAAATACGGAAAGCTTATTCCTTATTTCCACATTGTTTCTTTAAGTGGTTGCGACATACAACGGGTATTTTCAATGCTCAGAAAGCCACGAGCATCGAGAAGAATTAATTTCACCGACGAAAAATCAATACGAACAGTTCATTGTTGGTTTAAATGTACACATCTTTCTCGAAAATTTCCATATTTACTACAATTTATTTGAACTGCTTACTACTAACGCACTAAGCATTAATTTAAATTTATCATCTACCGGCCTAGCATTTTTTCTGGTATAATTAGCAATATTTTATAGTGGTCATTGCGCTCAGTAATTCCATTTAACAATCGCAAACATATTGTACGAATTATTAGGTATGTTACTTGACTATTGTGGGATTGACTACTACAATAAACTAAAAAACATGTCGGATTGGGCGTTTATTGCAAAAGCAAAAGTAAATTATTCATAGCGCTCCTATTATCTATTTTCTTGGCCTTGGTTAAAAACTGACCAACTACTAGCCACTAACAACCGCTTGCTCGAAATATAGGCTACTAACTAACGACGTTTAATTTGTAAAGATGTACACAAAAGGCACTATTTCACCTACAAAGTACTAAACATTCAATACAAAGTTAATATGTTTCAATAGCGCAACGTTTGGTATTTTGTGGATGATATGATGCTTTTTGTTTTCAACTTCTAAAGCAAGTAATCTAACCAAGGACTTGTCAGTGCACGCATGTTTTCTTATTAAAATGAAAACACATTTACTAATGTTTGCATAAAATATTGTATTAAGACAATAATAATCAAAATAGAATAACTGAGAATATAATTTTATAAGATTATTCAAAACGATAACCATCTATCTGCCACACATACTTCTAGTCCATTACGAAAATTATTGCACGCTTGTTCTGTATTATCGTTATTTAGCGAGTAACATTTTCAATTGCTTCTCTAATACACTTTTTAAAAACTTTTTGCTTTAAGCTAACTCACAAAAAAATTATAATGGATAAGTCAGGGGAAGTAGTACCTCTCTATTCATTTCCTACCGAAATTTATTATGGTAGTGCTGGATAAACATCATACTGAAAACGCAAATCCCTTAAGACATCTAATGGTATATTTTCCAAAAGCTTCTCTAGAGAATTATTTAGCATGCAAAAAGTAATATTCAATTGAAAACAACAGAACAGCAAACGTTAACTTTCTTAAAGTCTAAATAGACAGTAAAATTTGGACTATAGTTTTACTTTAATAACGACAATGTGACATGAAAAAAGTGTTTATCGGAAAAAAATTACTACTAAATTTTTAAATAATAATAATAATATTAATAATATTGTTCATTATTAAAACATCCCATTTACAAAAATATTACAATAGGTGCCTTACTTATAGATAACAGACGATGTTATAACAAAGGATTACATTCAGTTCTTTCAATTGAAAGTGACTGTTTTTCGAACGCAACCGAATACATTATAAAGAAAAAAAAACAACAGTCGCACGCAGAATGTCAAAAAGAAACTATAAAAATACTATTAAATTGTTGGAACAGAAAGTACAATAGTGGAGAAAGAATACAATGTGTATTGTAATGGTATCAGGCGCTCAGACTAACTTACCGAGCTGAGAATCATGTCACGCGCAAGTCGTTTGAATGAGTATAAGGTAAGACCAGGCAGAGACACGGAAAATACATTATAAAACCGAGGAATATTTAAATAATAATAATAATAATAATAATAATAATAATAATAATAATATATTTGCCCAATAGATACAAAACCCAATTCTAGGACAAGGTAATATAAACATATGCAATATCGAATACATACAGATAAACCTATAGCTAATCTTAAAACTAAACTACAAACAACATGACCTTAAGCAATACCATACATTCAACAAATCTACGCAAATCTAGACATAATGATAACTACTATTACAGTGATTTAATATGGTTGGTAGAGAAGAAAAGTTGATGTCAACACTATTGCAAGACAAATTATTATAGCAACGACATATTCTATATACTGGAGATTTCAACATAATATTTGTTTTTGGTGGAGCACAATAAAAAGTATTTGTTGATCTGGTCGCTTGTCTAGGAACCACAAAGTTAAGTTTGGCCAGTAGTTCAGGCAAACTTAATATTGCTATGACACCTGCGAAGTTCCAAGGGTTCCACGTTAAATGTAGCCAAAAGGTCACCATGACTGTATCCACGAGGCGGATATTCTCCTGTACGCCTGAAACTCATATACTTTAGAAGACGTCTTTGAACCTGCTCGAGAAGACATATGTGCGACTTATAAAACGGTGACCATACCAGAGACGCATATTCCAGTTTCGATCGGACGTAGGAAAAGTAAAGCGGTAATATGCAGTCAATTGATGGAAACAATCGTGTTGTTCTGATCACGAAGCCCAAAGTCCTCAAAGAAGCGTTAGCTATTGTGTGAATATGCGTCGAGAATGATAACTTCGCATCGAAGGTAACACCTAAATCCTTTATATTGAGAGACCTCTCAAGTTGAACATCATTCAATACATAATCGAAGTTAGTTGGGTTAATTTTTCTGGTGAGGGTAACAATTCGACACTTGGATATGTTCAGATGTAAGCTGTTATTTAGACACCACGTTGAAGTTTGTCAAGTTGTTCCTGGAGAAAAATGCAGTCCGAAAGATCGTTTACGGCATGAAATATCTTTAAATCATCTGCAAAGAGCAACTTGTGGCAGTCCAGTCCATCGACCACATCATTGATAAACACTGTAAAGAGTAATGGTCCAAGGTTAGTTCCTTGCGGCACACCTGATGTGCAATAAAAATTTTGAGACTTATGTCCTTTGTGATACACGTAATTACTCCGGTTTGTGAGATAAGAAGTGAATAAAGCAACAAGAGATGGAGAGAAACCGATATTTTTTAGCTTATGTAATAGTAAACGATGATCTATTCGGTCAAATGCTTTCGAAAAGTCCGTAAAAATAACGTCAACCTGAGTATTCCGATCGAGATTTTCACTTAAGTATTGTGTGAAAGTTGCAAGGTTTGTAACAGTTGACCGTTTACTAATCAATCCGTGCTGGGAGGTGTTTAGAGATGACTCCAATTGGGGATAAATTGCAGAGTGGAGGCACTTTTCAAAGACTTTGGCAAAGTTGTTGATGATCGCAATAGGACGATAATTTTCTACACATCTTGCCTCTCCCTTCTTGAAAACTGGTGTTACCCTTGCGATTTTCCAGCAAGCGGGAAAAGCACATGATCGAATTGCGATGTTAAAGAAAATGACCGCTCAAACATGACTGTGCGGCGAAAGGAGGGAGTAATAAGGTGCGGGCAGCGAATGTTAATGTTGTGGACATCACTTCTAAAAGTTAATCTAAGATAGAGATATGGCGGGGATTTCTCAGTGAGAATGTTGAAAAAGAAAGCAAGGAGATGCAGGTGACGACGATCTAGGTCACCAAGTTTGTGAGGCACGTGTTGAATTTTTCTAAGACCAAAAATAAATTTAATAGACGCATTTTCAACCTTTTGCATTCTTTGTGAAGCGGCAGCATCAAGACATGGACCGTAGACCACATCAGAATGATTAAAATGAGATAAAACCAAACTATCACAAAGAAATCTATTCGAAACGGATAAAAATTTTCTGTGCGTATACAGGTGTTTTATATTACTATAACTTTTGCGAATGCACTGGGAAATATGATTTTTAAACCTAAGATGAGAACCCATCAGTAGTACAAGATTTCTGGCAGTTTTATCGATGGGTATGTGTTTATTATTCACAAGAATAGATAGCCTAGAAGACGCAAATTCAATGTCAGTCCTTCTCCCAAATACCAGAGCAGAGGTTTTTATTTGCATTAATATTGAGACAGTGGTGGTCAGCAAATCTAACAATGCGGGCAAGATCAGAGTTTATTAGCAGTAACTATATCAGAGCGATCGAAAGATAAATTTGTTAAAATAATAAGCTCGTCTCAAATCCAGTTGCTAATTCTATACATTTTAAAGGGCGCTACGAAAACTTGAGTATAATTTTGTCAAAGTTGAAATACAGAGACCGTTAATGGACGATATGTACAGATTTGAAAGTGCTTTCCATGCGACAGCGAGGAGGTTACACCAGATATCCGTTTCTTATGTACATATGTAGATGGAATAGTCTAAACACAACCCAGCACTGAATAAAAAGGTGGTCAACAGCGAGATCTGGGCTGGAAATTGGGATAAAGAAAGCCGTGGAGAAAAGCCAAAAGTCCAAAGAACGTACTCCCGTCTGTACTTCACATCAAACGATAAGGAAGCAACTTTTTAACGCTCTCTCTAAAGAAGGGAAATGTTTCAAATGTTTGCACAATAAATTCCCTGCATTGTCCCATGCAAAAATCAAAGAGAGAGTTTTTGTTGGTTCTGACAGTTTAAGATGATAATGGGGGCAAGCAAAGAAAGGAAAAGGCAGCTTGGTTTTTACTCAATAAAGACGCAAATAGCAAAGCAATCGTCGAAGACATGCTACCAACTTTAGTAGTACTATTGTGTCGTTAAAATCTTTGGATGATTCTGTACTTTTCATTATTTAGAATTGGTCAAATGAAAATATGAAGTGGTAAAAAATAATTAAGGAAAAATAGAAAATAACAATACATACATATTGACAGTTGTATCTTCTAAATTAATATCATAAAATGAAAACAGAAAATTGTTTAACCAGCATTATGCATCGGTATGAAGCAAAACGAAATTCATTTGCAGACACGAGGAAGTTTGTAAATATCATCATACAGAAAAATTCCTATAAATTTGTGCTTTCCATAATGCAACCGTCTCTCACTAAGGGTTAGGTTTAATTTACTCTGGCATTCAATTCACGAACACTTTATTACAGTCCAAGCTGTGGAATTATAACTCTAATTTATGCGGAGAAGTTTTATGCCGACGGGATTTTAAGCTGAGATTAATCAAATTCAAAATGTGCACCATACATGGTGAATACTAAGTATATTTAATAAAGTCAGACAACAATTTTTATTTTTGGTATTCCGGCTTATCAACAGCGGGAACACATTCATCTGGTAAAGTAGGTAAAATAGGCATTTCCAGTGTAAATAATTGAGCGCATGTTTGAGTATCAAACTTGTTTTAACTCAAATAATAAAGTAAATCATGAAGGCGTTAGCTGAAATTTAAGGTTGTGTGATATGTATATATACCCTATTATTAGTATTTTAACCGGCATATTTACTAACTTGCCGAAGTAACAAATCAGAATAATTGGGAAACGGTCGGTAAAAAGATTTTATCTCACAAACTCTTAATGTAATAGCCGTTAATTTCGTAAAACGTTATAATATTCAATATGTTTCATCCCCTAAGAGTCGTTTTATATATACAGACCGTATATTATGTTAATAGCTTATACGGCTTCGTTTTCTTAAATACTACATACTGTTTACCACCTTACGTTAATGTGGAACCTTCATATTGGTAATTTAACTGACAGCTATTGGAATCATATTCCTATCTACTGCTGAGATAGTGTTCACTTTAATTTAAAGATGTAGTTTATCGGCATTCCAAATGACTTCTACACAATTAATTTGATTTCAACATTACTTTTTAAATGCAACACGCGAATATAAATAATTAGTAAATGTTCCAAGTAATTCTTTGTCGCTAATTCAACAGTACAGATTTTTGAAACTTCATAGCTGTTGCAGTCCTGAAGATATGCATTGACCTTGAAATCACTCGGAACATAAGGTCTAATATTCAAAAACTTTTTCAAACCCTTTATCAATCAAGGTACTACATATCCACCTAGCAAGTTTAACCTCGACCAGAGTTACAGACAAATCAAATAATGTAAGTATGAATTAATTATGTAAACCAATATTACCTAGTTTGAGAACATCAAACAAAAGGAGGTTATAATATAAGTAATCAAAAAAAGCATAGTAATTAAAACAAAAAACCTCGAAACTTAATCAATAATAATAATTTGGGAGGCTATTTCGTAATTCTCATCCACAGTGGTCAGTAAGGTAATCTGTACCTTTAAATCATTTCCTCTGAAATTTAGCAATCCAATATTTAGCCATTCAGATCTAGATAGAAAGACCAAGATAGAAAGGCTCATTAATCACATGTACTATCGCGAGCATTTTAAACGACTCAAACTTCAAGCGTTATGGCCGTATACAGCTACTCAAAACATTTGAGAAGTAGCACTGGGCGACTGTAATTAGAGGTCTATAGCAAGCAGGTAGAAAGATTCGCAATAAATTATATATCCTATGATGATTGTAATACGCTCTGTTTGATATTATGTCTAGAAAATTCATACGCAGTGCAAGTTTAAAATATATTTTTATATATAATGTTACTACTGTGTTTATAGGAAATCTGATGAAGGAAAAACAATGTTTGCAAAACATTAAGAAATGATTAAAATTAAATATCAATTTAAAGAAATATTTATTTCTGAATATATATAAACTTTTTATTATGGCGAAATATATCTAAGGTAATTATCACTTAATTTAGGAACATTTTATTGGACGAGACAATTGACAACGTATTGCACGGCACCTGACTGGTCTTTATAAATTAAACATTTTCCAGATAGTTAACGGTTGACAATTAGTTCTACATTAAGAAATTATATTGAATTTACTTCAGTAATGCAAATTGTTCTAAGAAATAACTATTGTTGGCTTTAAATTCTTATTAAATTAATATAACTGTTGTATTTATACAAACGTTTAAAGTTCTTAAGATTCCGGTAAAACAAACACCGACAAATATTATCATTAATCTTCTTTTATATAACCATAACGTGCATCTATAAGCAACTATATTTCTTCAACAAATTTTGTATTGTTAATGTCAGTAAATTATAAGTACTATTTCAATTGAAACCTACATATTAAATAAAATTTCACAAAAGGCTAAGAAATAATCGATATTTTAGTATTAGAAGTATACCTTGTTTAATTTGAGACTTCTTGTAAAAAGACGTTAATCACATAATATTTCTATACGTTATCTATTATCGGCTGTTTTAATTAAAACATTGAATTATTATAATTTAGTTTATAATTTTTGCAATAATTGTTGTTAGATCAATATTTTCTCTGAGAAAAATGATGACATTTTCTCTTATTCAATTAACTTGAGTACGCTCTACCTCTTCGCTCAGTACATCATATTCATGTCAAATATATTCATAATTCTTTTCGCTTAGATTTCTTTTAAATAGTGTCTACCCTCCGGCCTGCGGCTATACGGCTTATTACAGTTGCCCAGTTTACCTGAATATTGCTCCAAGTAAGGAAAGCCTACAATAGATACGTTTTATGGCAGTTTGAGTCGTTTAAAATGCTCGCGATAGTACTCTCAGAGAAAAAATAGTCGAGACAAACTTCCCCTACGCGCAGTTTACCATCATACTCGCACCGTCTACCGAGTTTTACATTCTGTGCGTGTGCGAATGAGACGGTAAACTGCGCGTAGGGTAAGTTTGTCTCGACTATTTTTTTCTCTGACTGTACATATACATACCATTCAAAGCTCACAGATAAAGTATTACACCAACCAACGGCTAATATAAAAATATATTACCAAATCATCAATTAATACATTAAGTTTCTAATTAAAGTTAAAGTTCTATTAAAATTAGTAACGACAATATTGCGCCGTTTAAACCTGATAATAGCAATGATAGTCTCCAGGGCATCATTAAGAGCAAAGTCACGTTCTTCAAACTGACAATCAAGCAACGAACTAATATTAATAGCAACCTCTGCCATCCTTTCGCGCGTGTCCTTCCGAAATATTCCATATTCGGAGATATGTAGTTATTTCACCATTCATTATTTGTCAATCATATCTGAATATCCATAAGAATTTCAAGAAAAGAATGTTGGTAGTATATGGTTTATTGGCATAACTTGAAAGCTCAGCGTAGACTATTATCTATTTAATTAAAATTATTATTATTAGTTATATGTAGTTGAGTTAAGCAAATGTCTAGTTTTAGATGGTAGATCTTTATTATCAAAAATTAATAATCAAATAAAAATCAACTTAAGATGAGACGCATATTGGAAAATTGGAACGTGGTGCTGTTGTAGATTTCTCTATAAAAAATACTGTTGAATCTGTTGATTACACAGGAATGACTATATTTACGATTGCCAGTAGGATATATAAAACAATGTAATAAAACACATCGACAAATGCTCTGAAAACAACTGGAGGCAACAGCCAGTGTGGTCCCACCTCAGGGCGTCGAGCAATAAAGTTCCTATTCTCAGCAAGACAGCTCATTGAAAAACCACTAAAACAGAACAAAAAAGATTGCTTCTTCGTTAACCTTAAAAAAGTGTTCGATACTGTAACCCGACAGAAAATTTCGAACATTTTAGAAAACCAAAAAGTTGGAAATAAAACGCTGTTCGCAATTAAATGAATGGGAACAAGCAAGTAACGCAAAGGAAGAGTTTATTACTCATAAGTGGCATCCACTACAGATTAAAAAAAATAAGATACTAGTTTTAAAAATTTTATACGTTGATGCCCTGATAATGTGTATTAGTCAAGTTGGACATCAACGTGGAAAAAATAGAAATACTAGTGGTCATACAATTGAGGAAGAATTTTAAATATACAGGAGTGAGTTTAACAGCATGTAGAAAGTGTGGATGTTATGAAAATAAAAAACATAATAGAAAATGCAACCAGTCATTATCCTCTGACGACTATTCGAAAATTTCAATTAACAAAGATCTATCCATTAGAACCCTTAATAGTGTGTATGCCCCGGTCTTAATGTGTACATGTGAAGCATTAGGAGCTACGTAAAAAAAACAAAATTCAAAATAATAAATTCGTTTTCTTTGGACTAGCACAGCACGGGATCGATCCAACTGGTCTCCAAATGGATGAAAGAGTATTAGTAGAATTCGGACGCAATTTCACGACAGCTACTGAATTAAAATGTAAAACAGGCAGACCTTGCATAATTAAAGATAGAATACAATTCGTTTGAGAATTAGGAACTGAAATTATCTTCAGTTTGTAATTCTTTCTAATGGAAAATATACAAATAAATAAACAAAATAATTAAAAATATTTCTAACTCTCAGTTTTTAGTGCCCAAATGCATAAAGGTACAAAGCAGAGTAGCAACGCTTTTATATTTGTAAGCCGAGTTGCTAAACCAACCTTATAAAGTATTTCAGAATTACTCATGAATGTTGTTGCATCGTATTTTATGCAAAGCAAATTGTGGTCAAAATGTAGTAGGAGCAAACACACCCTCGAAATTATGTATGTATAACTGAAGTAACCTCACTCTATATGTCTTGTACTTCATTGGTTAGTGCGAGCTCTTGGGGACCCTCCAGACAGACAAATGTTTGGATGACGAGGTGCTAAAGTTACGCACCATTCTGTATGATAAGATTAGAACTCTGTGGTAAAGAATAATGAATCTGAAATTAGTAACGCCTGATATTACAAGACTTACTTTACATAGTTCCTGCAATTACTATAGATAACAAAGCTTCACAAAGGTTGAACTCTTTGTTACGCTATAGACTTAGATGTATACAGTCAGATATTGGTACAGGAGAAAGATCGTCGATGGCTTCATTGAGGCGAATATGGATCCTATTCTATGTAATTCCAACTTTATGATAACTAACTAAAATCAACTATGTCACGAAACTGTCAATATGTAAAACATTCGTTTTAGAAACGAACCTAACGAGCCATTTCTTCACCTTCTGCGACGAAAATAATGTACTATGTCTCTGTCTTTATGGAAAAGTTTGTAGTGCCGATTTATAAACCTCGAAAATCATGCAATTTTGAACGTTCCTATAGAACAGTATCTTTACTAGTTACAATATTATTCTTCGGTGAGCATTTTTGACCGGATTGTTTTGTTCTGACCAATTAATAAACAAAACGACAATCTAGACGCATTATTATTCTTTTACGACATAAAGCAGATTAATTAGCAGAAAATTAATAAAAAGTCGAAATGAACATATTGAATACGATAATGCGTAAAATTTGAAAGGAAAAGGGTAAGATTAATGCTAAGCACTAATTGTTTCGAATTCTAAGACGAGAAACGTAGACACCAAAAACTCGTGTTGCTGGTTATCTAATTAGTTTATGTAGGAGTCTAATGCTTTTCATTACATTAAGAACCTAAACAAAACCTTCTTCTCTGTGTTTATTTAATCAGCTCACGTATCCTACAACTTCATAACATAATCCTATACAAAACCAACGGCTGTATGCGAATCTAGGTGGAATCACCAAGACGAAATCTAACTGTATACGTAACAGATGTAATCTGATACGCACTTTCGCCCGAGTGTCATTATGCAAACCCACAGATTTCTTTGTATTCAGAAGAAGGAGAATTCATTGTCGGGTGATTCTATTCTAGAGAATTTAAATTAAATTTAAAACGGGCTTGATCTTGCGAATCTTAATCTGAAACATGGAGTTGCGTTAACTAAGTTACCAAAGCCACTGTAAAAGGATTATTATGGTGTTATAGTGGGTTTGTTTTCATTTTGTGAGAACCGCCTTTTGAATTTTTAAATCTAATTCAGTTAGGAATTATGCATACGATTATCAAAATAAGGAATTTGCATGTTTATCTGTGACTATAAATCACGTTTTGTACGAATTGCATATAATTACATTTAAATTTAATTCATATTAAATTAGTAGCTATTCCCACCATAATAATAAAAGCAGTAATTTTTTGTAAATAACCACAACAAATTAATTTCGATTTGCAGTACATACACTAGCTTTAAATTTCTGTAACATATATTTTAATAACAGTAGAAAATGCTTTCCTAAAGACCACTAGGAGATAGGTAACACAATTCAGCAAAGGTTTACATAATTCAGACAGCTTCACCTGCAGGCATTCTCTCGTGAAATAAAAGATAATTCACGAACGCAGCGATAGTATCTAATAATAGTTCGACCATTCAACTGGAACTACCTACATACATCTTACTGATATTTACATAAGTGTTTGTTTTATAAATATGTTACTGTCTTCGAATTACCCTCTTAAGATGCTCATGATATGCTAGCAATTTATCAATGTCAATGTTACGTGAACTGTGTATAATCTTCCATTTAGATGTCGACATGTCCTCTATCGTGAGATTAATATCACAAAATATTTGTTTAATATTACTCAGGGCAAGTGGTTCACTACAAATGAGAATGGTTATTATATGAGAACATGCCCATTTGTAGGTATGTACCTATAAACATTATTTAATCTAGAGGGAACCTCGCCTTGTATTGCACCCCAGGTTTTATAAAACTTAACGACTTTATAGTTTTCATAACTTCTCTACGAATATACTTAGAATGGCACTCTTAAAATTTTTTATTCTATACTACTCGTATAACAAGAGACCAAATATCAAGTGATTTTTTAAAATTCATTTCACTAAAAAGATTAATCATATTCTTCGTGATTTTACATTCACAACTAGTGCATCTTCAGATCGATGCAGTTATTTCCAGTACTGCTTAGTATTTTAAATAGCGATGAGAACGCCGTAACATCTAATTTTATAACTTCCTGATTATATATTTTAAAATGCATAAAACAAACATATTTCCTAGAAATATTTGAATAATAGGCAAAAATATTCACAATAGGGAATATAATATATAAAAAATTACTTTGTTAAGCCATCTTACACCGAAGACAGTTTTCGAAATACTGTTTTGACAGCCCTTCTAGATGTAGATATAGCTTCACCAATTATAGTCTGAATCACAGCGTGATTCTGAAATTTTGGATAATTATCCATTATTAATTAGTATCAATCCGGAAATTTTATAAGTGGCCATTTGTTGCTAACTGCACAATTTGAAGTTCTCGAAAGCAATGAGACAAGGCAGAAATCACATCAATAAGTTGCGTCTAAACCAATTATCATCTATGTAAGTGGTAAAGTATTGTGGTATTACTCTTAATAGTTTAAGTAAAAGAAGTTAAAGGAAAGTATCGAAATAAAAGTACTTACATAATCATAAAATTGTTGAGGTGACAGTTTGTTTTAGGCGATTTTCTGAAACAAAAAAGAAATCTGTGTAAGGTGAGTAGATAAAAAGTAGTAAAATAACATATTTTTACACGTAAAAACTAAATTCCTAAAAGATATCTATCGTTACTAGCATAATCTGTCATTTAGGTAGAGTTACTATTTCACAATCTTGAAGGTTATTATTAAAAATTCAGGTTTGCAATCTACCCTGTATGAGGTATGCGATGTATTTATTTTCGATGAATACATCTATGTATGTATACATACATGTAAAATAAGAAAGAAAAATACATGTATTTAAAACAACAAAAATGTATGTATGTAACATACAGGGTTTCCACGGCCGCGTGGGACATAGAGAGAATACATAAAATCGGTTTTCGGTGAATATCTTCTCCCTAATACTACTTTATCCAAATTTAATTCCTGCATATTATAACTGGGTTAACAATGAACATTTCCACAATCATAGTACAAAGAAAGTCATTTTAATAAAGCCCAATTCACGTACAATAGATTTAGAAATAATAATTTTCTGACTTTATTAAAATGACTTTCTTTGTACTATGATTGTGGAAATGTTCATTGTTAACCAAATTATGCATAATATGCGGCACTTAAATTTGGATGAAGTAGTATCAGGGATATAATATTCACCGAAAACCGATTTTATGTATTCTCCTATGCCCCACTCGGCCGTGGAAACCCTGTATGTAGGTATGTACTAAATGTAAAACAAATTATGTATGTAACATATGTATTAAATGTAAATGAAAAATAATATACATATGCAAGAGTTTTGACACAATCAAAAGGTGTGATTCGGTGAGCAAAGATAAACTTCGCCCCCATTATTCCATCCAAACATTGAAAATAGTACCATACAAATTAATAAGACCAAATACACTAATGTGATTACATTACATCTGCGATATGCCAAGCCTATTAATATAACACCGTTACTGCTGAAAGCAAAATGAAACACAATGGAAACTAATCAAATGGCTTTTTAAATTGATTTTTGTATGGGACATAATACCAGTAGTATTTTTTTTTTGGTCAACGGAAGTAATGTCCCTTGCACTGTCTATTGCATGTATACTCAACACGGTGTTCACATATTCATTATTTAAATGCAAATGCGTAATGCATATATTGATATGAGTTACATGAATATTCTGCATCCGGAATTTGCAGAATTAATATACTGCGCCAGGTTGTAGAGTCGACCTGTAATTGAACTTCTTCCGTACGTTGTGTACTACGGTACCAATTTATTGAATCGTCCTAATTTTAATAGAAAAGTGGCTTTCAAACTAAACAATACTGTGTTGTAACTCACTTACTTCAAATAGCATAACTTGCCCTCTTGTGTTTACAGATGATTCAAATGACCAAAATTGTGGTTATAGGTAATTCTTTAACATCATTTAATATCAAATATGTAGCTGAATCGAATAGCAAGATGTAATCACTAAAGCCTATAATTTGCTACCTATAACCCATAGCACACTGTATATGATGTATGTACAGCGTACATAAATATGTTTAGTAATGTCCTTCAATACCTTGCTCTGACATTAAAAGTGGCTGCACTTCCATTCATATACACTTGTATTTTATTATCACTTTACCAAAGAGCGCTGGTTTTCACATTTATTTTAATCTACCAAATAATTTATTATATTATAACCAGAATGATCATTTAACCAAGATTGAATGAAAATCGCAGAAATTGATTTCTGATCGAGTGGTATCTTCACGATTCTGAAACCTATCCTGATGGTTGACAATAAGTAGTCCTTTCTGAGTGCAGAACTTGGTTGGCTTCCCAGAAGTATGTGAACCTGCGTCCATACTACGTATTATCCGTCCATAATACCACAAGGATCATTATAAATTCGTTGATTGGAAACGGATCCAAACATTATTATGAGGACTTCCGGGTTTTGACAACAGCGTAGTGTATTTCTATATTGTACACGTATATGTACAATATAAAAATAAACAAAATACATACTTTATCCAGGATCCGGCCAAGTACATTTTACGTAAGAACTTTGGCAATAAGTGACATTGTCAGCCAACGTGATTGTACTATACTAAGAAATGGAAACCATCTCAGAGACTGATAGATTAGCCTCACAACTTTTGATATTATCCAACGGGCTAAGCTCTTATAATAGTGACAGAATACAGAAGGATTCAGCAAATGTTAACACAATCAATTCACATCGGACCGAAAAACTACTTGTGCTAAGTTATTATTTATTGCTACAGCACATACTCATTGAAAATATGGATATAGTGGCGTGTTGTTTCTTTTCTTCTTCTATCATGTCTTCTTTCTTACAAGATTTTAATTATTACGTACACCAATTGACGCAGTTTGTTAGATATCGAACTAGTATCTGGGATAGACAGTTCGCACATGAACAAACTTAAGAATACTGTATTTTTCTCGACAAGCAGTTACACATCCTACAACAAATCTCACTTTTCGACTAATAAGTGAAGAAAGGATGTAGTCGCTATCCTTTCTTTTTTTGTGTAGTGAGTATTAGTATACAATTCATTATCTATAAAAATCGATACAACTAATAAGGATGTGACAGCTTTAGCCACGAAAAATAAGTACAATATATTGACTTTTGAGAGGGAAACCTTTCTGATTGCCATTTTAAAGGGAAAGAGCATTGACATATTGAAAAGTAAAACTTCAGGATTTCCAGATAGTGTTCACTCCATTACAATAACATTAAAAGTTATTAAGCTTCCTATTCCTTACCGTACCGCCTTTACCCTTGAGAATACACCCTGACTGATTTAATGTGTTCTCCCATCCAAATGAGACAATATATCTCAGCCTCTAGGAGGGCATATTTACACATGATAAACCACAATCGCTAACTTGTGTCGATGTTGGTTAATTAAAGTCTGTATTCGTTGTAATATATCTCGGGTCAAATAATTATAATTGACTGCTTACATTATCTCTCGTTCTAACTTGTTATTGTTAATGATTAACAATTTTAGATAGAAGCAAGATAGGATGGCTAACACATGGAATATACTAAGTTCGATATTGATATTTTAAAATGAGAAATAATTTGCTTATCTGTGATGTATTGTTGTTTGTGTTAATGGCATGAAGTAGAAAGTTTTAACTAGTTTATTAGGGAATATCGTAACACCATTGAAACAGGTAATAATATAACCTAGTTACTCATCACCTTGCTAGTTTAATTTCACAACCTTCGCTAGAATATAACGATTTAACTTTGTTGGTGTTATGATGTTTGCGAAAATGAAATAATCTAGAAATCCGAATTAGGTAAGTTGAATACTTCCACGTACTGTTTTCGATTTTATTATCCTTCCCCTTCTGATATAATACTAATGCTGCAGAGTGACATTGGACATCGAAATAATGCTTCCACCACAAAAGTAGTGTACAGGAATCATGGTACAGTCTACTTTATAAATTTGGTGGAGGTGCCGGTTTGGTATTATATTTCAACATGTTTATAATATGAAATCTATGTAATTAATTCTAGATATCTGATACTAAATGAAGGACAAACCATTAGCGAGAATTCCTATGAATATTGAAAAATAGTCGCTTTCAGAAGGCCTGCAGAATAAAATAAACATCAAGCGAGGTATTAAGAGTAGAGTTAAAGTTTGTGCATATTCTGTGGATTAGTGATTTAATTAAACTCTTAATGTTTGGTTTGCTACAATAAAAAACATTCGACGGTCTGGATGCAAAGCAGAATACAAATTAATTAAATTAATTTGTTGTAAGAGTGTCGGTGCGTCTAACGATTGTTAAGCAGATTATGCAGAAATTTAATGTCCATATGGTTACAGGGAAGCTCTAAAGCATCTGCCTTGAGTGAATTCGAATACTCACGATCTCATCCCATTTGACAAATACGGTTGATAAAGCCTTAGAGCTTTATGAAGATATACGATAATGTTTGACTTAAGTTGGGGACACTCAAGAATGGAGTGTTGGATATTTGTATAAAGCAATGGCTGCACGCATTATTAGTTGTGTCCTTTGTGTGGCGGCCATGTATACGGACACAAATTCTCAAGAATACTCAGCAGGATGCAAAGACAGGTCTACCAGGATATAACAGGAGCGATAAATATGACGTCAATTGCTGCAATGGAGATAACACTAGAATGCTTCGGCTGCATCTGTTTGTCGTAGAAGTGTTAAAATCCCTACTTAGGTTAAACGTTACAACCCGTGCCAAAAGGGCACTCCTCAATTCTTAAACTTACCCTCCGCCATCCCATACTAGATATGATGGTAATGACAAGCTGGACGGATTGTGGCACGTTTTGCGCGGTATCATAGTTGAGCTACTATTGTCTCTCTCTTGGGAAATAATTTACAGGGCAGTGTTACTTACGGCTAGGTAATATGGTAACAAAGTCATGAGGAACCCATTTACACACATAAATTACATAGCAAAAGCTGAAGTGGTTGTCGCAATAAGCAATAAAGCTTAGGAAGCAGGTGGTGTTGTATCCACTAGTAGAAAGCTTCTGTAACGCCGTGGATCTAGAACAATTACATAAGTTGTTGAAATCTTGGGATTGATTTGAATTACAGCTGTGTAATTGAATGCGAATCTCTTCCTTGTTTTTGTAACTGCTATGAGGACGTAAAGATGCGTACTAATTCTTTGTGAAAATTATTACGTTTGGATATTTTGACAATGCTCAATGGACTGAAGAATTCCGTATAGGAGTTTCTTCGTCTTTGTTACAGATGCTGTTTAACAGTATCAGCTGTGCAGGAGTCTGCGAACGTTGAACACAAAGTTACCATAAATTACTTTTTTTATTGCTGTCAAAATGGGTGGAATATTGCAGCTTCACCTGTGTCATATAGTACACACACATTTCTTTTTTAATTGGGCGGCTTGCAATTACTCATGCTTTTTCTTTAATGCTATCTGTCACGTATATTCAATACGTATAATAATATACTCTTCTGTCTATTAAAGAAATAATAAAGAGAAATATAGACTGATCCTGTTGTGAGACAATATTATCCTCTAAGTTGCAACTTTCAACTTTTTTCTAACGATATTCTTTCTCGACATTTAACTACCAAGTAAACGAGTTCATTGATTAACTAAGTTATAGTACTTTTTGCGATCTAAGCAAACTTATTCACAATGTACTAAAATTGGTTGTCTTGTCATAAATTTAAATGTATGGTAAGTTGATGTGTTTGTCCACAGTCCATAGAAAACGGCTCTTGTAAAAGCAAGAACGTTACCAGTTAATTAAACTTATCTGTGACGCTGCGTCATTGCGACGACCTTAAAAGGTATATTCAGCGTTCAACGATTATAATTAATTCTTAAGTGGCTTGTACAGCGAGCTATTGCGAGTAAAATTTAATACAAACATTTAGAAAACAAATTCATGAAGAACATTTTATGCTGAAATGAATATTACATAGCGAGATAGTATCTGCAGCAAGTTAATTATGCATGTCTGAAAAGAAAAACTTATTTGCGCACCTCGTCATTTAATATACTCAGGAACTACTTGATTTTATTGGAGTATTACAACTACAACAGTTTCTAAAATATATATTTTCAATAATATATCATGACATTTGAACAACTGCCGACATAAAGAATGCATGTCTGCACCTGAATAAGTTACAGTAACCATAAGCTAAAGTTTGTAAGTGCTAATTACACGTTAGGGTAACAAGTTTATTTTCACTATGCACCGTAATTGAATCAGAACGTTTCAAATAATTGTTGGGCTTGTAATTTCGTGACCTGCTTTACATAGTGAATGGAAACAAAATCACCGTTTTTCTCCTATAGAACGAGAATATACAGTTTTCTATTTTAAAACGGAATTTACGTTCTTACTTCCGTATTATATCGTATTCTACATCGATTGTTGCATACATATCTCTAAAGACCGCAACAATTGGTCCGGTTCCAGTGACAGTCGTCTATCGTACGAGTATGTATATAGTGAAATGAGAAATTCGTAGGCAGCCATCGTACAGTATTGTTGCATGATAATGCATTGCAAGTACGTGTACCTATAATTCGGCGGCAACGCATTTAAAATGTCGAAAGTTCGTGAAAATGCTTCAACGTGTTTACTCAGTTACTAATGAGTGTTTATATTAACAAGAAAAGTAGGGTTAGGACGAAAAAAGACGCTTTGGCATTGCCTCATCAGAAATTGTTATACATTTTCTTGCTTCAATGTTGAAAACTCTAGTAACATTGTTTATTTAACCAACAGGTTTCTCCTTTATTTTCAATCATGCATGATTCTTCTAATAATCTTCTAATAATGATAAATGATTTATTTCCTGAACATTAACAATAAATAGACATCTATAGAAAAAAAGAAAAAACAAACAGGAAAAAGGATTGGGTTCAGCATGCCACTAAGGTCGTAACAATCCGCTCTTCCACCCAACCCGCAGAGAGCAAAACAATCTACTTCTATAACATTAAATACATATAAGCTATATTAAACATTGCATATCGTGAATAAAACGAAAATTAAGTTGGAGGGCTTTAAATACCGCCACTCTGTTGCCCCGCACGAAGGTACAAAGAATATATTTTAAGTTGTGATTAATACTGCCGATTTTATTGCTATCGGAATTGAGTTGTAGATATAAGTGATTTGTACCAGAAATTTTTCTTAAATTGCTCGAGTCTATGCATAAGTGGCGTCAGAGCACCTTTTGTGAATCTCCGATCTGAATTTTATTCTATTGTATAAATAAGGTGACTGACTCGTGATAGAGTGTAGCAGAATGTAATAATCTACGGTTCCTCATATCGAGTCAATTAACCACCTCCAGCTTGTGTAAGATATGCTGCCTGCGACCAATCCCAAATATAAGTCGCAAACACGAATTTTGCACTTTTTGAATTTTTTTTGCATTTATGGATGATATGCAGGAGTTATAGAGAGCATCGCAAAAATTAAAATGTGAGAGAACTAATGATTCAAAAAGGAGTATCTTTGCTTTACGGTTTAAACACATTCTACTAGCAAAGATTACTTTTAAATAAGAATATGCGTGTTGGGTGCACATATTCATATGTTCAGTAAAATTGAGTTCATCGTTTAATGCTACGTCCAAGTGTTTTACTAACGAACTGAGCGAAACAACAGTATCACCGATCTTAGTATTTATTATGCTACGAAAGTCAGAATCTAACCTCCTGCGCCTTGGTCCAAACAAAATAAGTTCTCCCTTTCCGTAAGATAATCATATAATAAAGCGACTGCAGCCTGTCCCAAACCAATATGATAAAGTATGCTTGACATCAGTACATGATTGAGAGTGTTAAAAGCTTTAGTGTAGTCCAATACATTGTTAATACCCTTATCATTATTTTCGATTATTTCATCATCATAGTACTCGATATGAGTATACTATTTATTAGCCCAATATAAAGTGAGAGAAATTAACAATATTTCTTGTAACGTTGCCGTTCGTTACACGATGAGAAATAGCCATAATCCGGGAATATGCATTATGGAAGAGCACTCAGAAAACAACTACGAGTAGTAAACGGCTTTATCCTATTCAAAACCTGATATAAGCGTTACAAAGCCTAACTGATTCACATTAATATCGAATTCTATTCGTATTGTATTACAAACATTAACTAATGAGAAGGATACATTTTCCTTATTATGTTTATTAAAATTTTCAAAATTAGAATAAACATGTAGTATCGCGTGGGTATTCGACATCTAGTATCGTCGTTAACAAAAAAAAAAACGTTGTACACTTAATTGTCAGTTATAGCGTATTTTATTAACTTATATTAACAACATATTCGATTTACGTAACAATCATTATACCTGTTAAATTTTGGGATACGAAATTCATATTCAATAAAAATTTTACATTTATATTTGCATGAAAAAGATCCCTTCAATTCATGCATCATACATTTTGAAGAATCACCCTTAATCGAAAACCAAATTTATTCGTTCAAGCTACCCCGCAAAAATAGGAAAACCGTAAGTGCTGCTATAAATAAAACGGTACAATCTTATGAAACCTATATGAAGGCTTAAGCAAAGAAATAAGAAAATTGAAGTAAATTCAATCTCGGCTACCCTATGGGAATGACTCGTAATGCTTTTAAATTCTGCACAAACTGCTTAGATTCTCTTTTCAAAGGAAATGCTAACTTGTGGGACACGCTTGATAAAAATATGTGATCGCGATAGCGACGTTTCTATTCTAGTACTACAAATCGTTGAAGATAAGACTAAATTATACAATTGCAAATTTCCTTAGGCTTTCAGCTCAGCGGGTTGTTTATTTTAAGCTTTAATTACTACAGTATCGTATCGAGTTCTTACATGCAAGTCAGATAAACCACACCACTCAAGTTTATCGATCAGTTTCAAAGTTTCTCCAGAAAAACTTAATTTTATTGCTTTGGCTTTTAAATGTATTACACCGGGAACTGCAACGAACGATTGTGGGAAAACTATAGGTAGGAATAATTTGAAATTTTGGCACTATACTAAAGTCAATGGGGGCCATTCGCCTAAAATATTTTCAAGATGGCGGTGCTGCGGGGTATAACCGAAATAAGCACCAACTTCGTAATTTTAAATGGAATATCCCGTATATTGTCACGTTTTTAGAGTTTACGTGAAATTCTAAATATATTTTATGTAGGTAGTGTCATATACCTAAGTCTAACCCTTTTTGACTTATTGACATTCTTATGCTAAATTTGACGTTTGCAGGCAGATAATCAATTGCACTTTTTCCATATAAGAAGAAATTTATTATTTAATTTGAAGTAAATTATCTCAAGTAGATGTAGTATTAATGTATCCTATTTAAAATTACGAAGTTGGCGCTTACTTTCGGAGCAGACTTTTCGAGCACCGCCATTTTGAAAATATTTTAGGCGAATGGCCCTCATCGACTTTAGTATAGTGTCAAGATTTCAGATCCCTCCTAGCTATAGTTTTCCCACAATCGATAGTTGCAGTTCCCGGTAAACCACTCTGTATACTGACACAAATAAAGCTACAAATGTTCGTCATTTTAGAAATAATTCCCTATATTACAATAATAACAAAATCAGTCGGTAATACATACTCAATAATAACCTGCATTTACGTGTGACAAAAAGAATTACTAAAGTAACCGCGCCAATCTGTCCTATTGTAACTACTTGATAACTGGGCTACACACATAGGAGACAAATTCAGATGTTACTGTATTGTATGTAGTAGGTACTCATGCTCGGATATTGTGTTTATATACATTTTGCGCAATTGTTCCAAATACGAACTGCAACACTGGTTTCGAGCTATCCATTGATTATATTCGAACAGCGTTCAGACTGAAATTGCCATTGTTCGCAAAGTTAAAACATGCAGTCCATTTCAAATACGAACATTGCCACGAGAGAGTGACTTTTTATAGACAATATTTCATTCGCAAATTGTTTTATCTACAAAATTGTTTCTATATTTTTCCGAAAGTAATAGTAACTTGAATAAACTAAAGATACATTATAGAGTCTACGTATGTTATATGAATTACAAAGAGAAAAAGGAATCTATTAAACAGTGTCATGTATTTTAACTTAAATGAAATTAAGTTTATAGAAGTGAACTATTGAATAGAAGAACTCATTGATATGATTTTTGTATTGGGTAAGAGTGAGAAAAACTGTTTTGTTACCAGTAGAATTTATGCGACTCCGTTTCTCAACAGGCAACATCCAGAAGATATCAGTTTTGTCAGACTTCTTGAGCACTTTGTTGAAACAGGAAATGTTAACTACAAAAAGATAGAAAGAACAAAGACGGCAACAAATGAGTTGGTAGTTTTGTTGACAGTTGCAGAAAGTCGAAATACTAATAAACCAAGTGTAGGGCAAGAAGTTGAAATAAGTAAGAAGTTAGCACAAATAATTCTAAAGAAATATCCCTTTTATGCGTACCACATTAAGTTGCACCAGGCTCTGAATGAAAATGCCTTTTCAGCGCAAGATAGAGGTTTGCAGGTCGACACAAGTTTGCAGGTCGACACAACTGCTCCTCCAAGAAAACCATTTTTTATTAATGTGCTTTTTTTCGATGAGGCAACGTTTCATAACACTGGATGCGTCAACTGATATAATTATCATTATTATTCTGTCCTCCGGTTTTACGTAGAATTCAAATCTATCCTTTCATTAAAGTTTCAAAATTCAAATCTATCCTTTCATTAAAGTTTCAATAATTTACTGTATTTATTTTTTTTTCTATTGTTTCTCTCGGTGTATTTTGAACTTATTCAAACAAGTACAAATAATGGACGAATATCTTAGCAAAACATTAAAGCAAGTAAAAATGAAGCGGTAGGTTATGTGAGTAGTTGGCAAAGGCAACCCACACACACATTCTGGAATTTGAAATCACGCTTAACTGAACACCACAGGTAGAGTTCTCTCCTTTTATTTGAAGTATAAACAGGAAAATATAGGAGGCCTATATAAAGCGGAGTTTTATGGGAATAACAGAATAAAGCATTAGGTATTCAAATAAATCAGAAATAAGTCTTTTTAACCAGATATTATATTTTCAAATTATAAACATTTTGGTAAATCTTGTATAATATCTCAGTACATGAAATCTTCGTAAACAAAAGAAATTCTTATAAAAGAAGATTCGATTTAATGAAATAAGTTTGCTGTAACTAATCTATTTTTAAATTTCTCTCGAAATATTGGTATTACGTTGGAGGTAGCATGATTCTGTTATCAACTTGTATATCTGGACAATAATAGACCCTTTATAAGAGTAATCAGAAGGATATTTTGAAACTTCTTTTAATTAAATAGTTTGCAAGTATCTATTGAATGCTTCATTAATGTGTACAGCGCTTTCAGCGACTTTTACGACTTACATACAATGTAATTCCAGAACAACTCACAATTTTAAAAATACTGCCACTAGGGAAATCATATCACGCTTACTTAAACACCTGAATGATCCGAATAAATCACGGACACCGTATAAATAAAGTATGTCATATGTGTCGAACATGTCACGAAGTCAAAGACAAATTTCAAACGTTCCATTTCCTGTATGCGAATATTAGATTAGATTTAGATTTAAGTAAGGGCAATATTGCGCTGCGACCTATTGATCTACTCTGCCCGCTTGCATGAGCTGTAAGCTGCTGGGTAACTAATTAGCTCGGCTTTCCGTAATGGCGGTACAGTAAGATGTCAAGTGTTCAGGATTTTCATTCTCCGGCCCGCAGGAGCTGCAGTCACTGTTCTGTTTTAAACCTATCCTTGTCATGTGTTCCCCAAGATGACAACGTCCTGTAAGAAAACCTCTGAGGATGTATAGTCTATTTCTGCTTAATTCTAGTAAAGTTTTTGCTCTGTGCTTATTGTAGTTTCCAACGAAAATCTTGAAGTGTCTCAGACCAGGGAAATTCTTCCAGAGTAATGCTCTGAGCCTCTCTTCTCTATTCTATCTATCTATCTCTAAGTTATTTTTTTGGTAGAATGGTTCCAGTCCCACAAACGAAGTTGTGGCGGCCTTCCTTGCTAATAGATTAACTTCTTCGTTGCCTCTAATTCCAGTATGTCCTGGTACGCAACATAATGCAACTCTGTTTTCCTTGCCTAGGTTGTTTAATCTGTTAAGATATTCCCAGACTAATTTCGAGCTGATGGTGTTAGAACTCAGCGCTGCTATGGCTGTTTGCCTATCGGAGAAAATTTTAACGCTCTGCTTCCGATATTTCCTGCTCAGGTTCAGCACATCCTCCAATGGCGTTTATCTCCGCTTGGAAGACACTGGGCTATATTCCGATTGGCTTGGAGTATTTGGTTCCTGGCCCAACTATCCCCGCACTTGCTCCTATGTCGAATATTAATTTTGTATATGTGACGTTAACAATTCCAATTCAAGAAATAAAAGAGACATGAAATATCCCGATTTACTGTCAGCCATAAATTGAGTTTAGGCACTACTTTTTACAAGATGGTCCTCTGGTATATCACTATTTACTATGTGCCCTAGAAACTTTATCGTAAGTTCGTAGTGGCTAGATATTGTATATAGACTCATGTAAGACCAATTGGGTTGTTCTCTTATAAAATAGCGATAAACCTTCATGGAATAAATTAATTATTTCGGTTATTGTAAATATTTATAAAAATTCCCGAAACACATAAAATTTAAATTATAAATTGACATTCTTCAACATGAAAATGCGATCCCTACCTTCAACCCCATTCAAATGACAGCTACAACCCCCATTTTTCCATCATTCCAAATGTAATACAAAATGCAAAAAAAAAGTAAAATATCAAAAAGAACTAGGAGTGTCAAAGAAGTAGATGTTCAAAATGTTTTGTGTTTTACATTTTTCTTTACATTTTGCATTACATTTTATTTTTTGAGTATATTGTAGCGATTTTCGATAACAACATGGTTTTCTTTTATTCTATCTTAATTGCTACAACAAACTTAAAAACGATAACATTTTTGAATAGAGAATAAAGAGACCTTTCAAACGATATGTCACAAGCCTATACTTCCAAAAAAAAATGAGGGTTGTACCTGTCATTCGAAGGGGGTTGAATGTAGGAATTGCATTTTCATGTTGAAGAATGTCAACTTATAATATAAATTTGACGTGCTTCGGGATTTTTTATAAATATTTACAATAACCGAAATAATGAATTTATTCCATTTGGCTTTTACACACTGTATATTTGGTATGTTAGAATGTAAAGCTATCAACTTATCATTGTTAAGTACAATATTATCTAAGCAATGCTTTTTATTTCGTAATTTGTATTACACTCGGATGTGACAGGAAAAATATAAATCAAGTCTGATATCACAACAACAAATTTAGTCAATGTACCCTATTAAAATTCATGCCTCCCCGAACAATTTGTAAAGTAGTATAATTAACAAGTTTAATCTAAAGTGTCTCCAACCATGAAAATCGACTACATTGTCAAACTTATTCTAATTACAACATCAAAAAAGCAGAAGATTTTTGCCTCTTGTGTGGTTTATACATCGAGTTACCGTGACCTTCTAGCGCCCACTACCCACATTTGCTGTATTTATGAGAATTTTTGTCATTTAGACTAAACTATCAAATTCATCCATTCATTTATTAGTTACTCATCACACACATAAAAATATTTAAGGTAATTTACAGCATTATGAAATATCTACTAATTTTGAAGTAATTATAAAATCAGTATCTCTTAGCTCTGCAAACTTGTAATCACTGAAGATTGATAGAGCTGTAAAACAATCATATAATCCTAAGTAGTTAATTAATGAATTACTGAGTATACAAAAACTTTTATTACAGAATCACTAAACTCTGCTGCGCCAAATTGAAACATTCATTTGCCCTGTATAAATTTACACTTTAGTTTTGCATAAATTACATAAGCAGCGGTATGACACGGTTCCTTATGAAAATGAAGCTATGAATATTGAATGGTTATTGTTATGCATAAGAGATTTATTTGATAGTTCACCATTGCTGTTCAAAGTTGTTAAATATATATACGGGACCAACGATTTCGTACAATACATTTGATAATATGAAGTCATTCGAAACTAAAAGTTGAATGTTGACCATGGTATTTAACGGATATTCTTTTCTGCTAGCTCACACAATATGCAGTGATTCTGGAAAGAAAAATTACGAGAAATAGTAAACTAAAGAAAAACTATTTTCATAAAATTAAATTAACGCTAAACGGGTCGATAGTTGCAGTGGTCAGACGGCAGCTCAGTAGTATAACAGAACGGAGGGGAGGGGGGCATCGGAGATTAATTCTTCAATCTACCACTAGATGTTGGGAGCACAATGATTAATAGTGCAGTATTATAAACGTCGAAATAGTGTTGTAACAAGGTCATTGGACACATTGAACACACACAATTTACGCAACAAGAGCTACAGCGGTAGTTAGACATGTAATATAGCTTAAGAAGTCACCCACCATAGATAAAAAGACAGCATCGCTATACAGGGTGGGGAGAAATTGGCGTAAGAGCTGCACGTAACAGTATTCTTCATTCAATTCCGAGTGAAAAGTTTTAATACTATTAGTGTGTATCATCCTTCGTGTGCCTTCGGGAACTGCTTGAAGAAAACATACATTTGGCAACAGTGTTGTATGTATGTATAGTACTGAAGATTGTATTGATTTGCGCTGTAATTGAGGGTGCACAGAAACCTATTGTATGAAGTTTTGCACTATTAATGTTATTGTACTGTAATAAATGGAAAAACAACGCTTTTTAATTCAATAAGTACTTATTTATCGAAACAAAATTAACTTCGAAAGTTTTTTTTATTTAAAAATTACAATTACAATTTTTATCGTACGCTTATCACATTGTGTTAACGAAATAAAAACTAAAACGCGAAAAAAACCGAACAAGGATCTAAATAAACTTACCTACCTAAAATAATAAACCTACTGCTGTTATGAATAACAGAAGATACTAGAAATTATTATTTTGAATGAGAAAAACAGCCAAGGATGACAATTAAATTTGATAACTCGAAATATGTATGTCAACTATTTATTAATAAAATCTGACAAGGTAACCTATCATGCTATTTTAAATCGTTTTAAATACTGCATTCACAATACTATGTTGCCATATGTATTTAAAGTAAAAATATAGACACAAAGAAATGTTAAAAACATCATTATAATGCGAAAGGATAGTATTTATGAAAAACTAATCTTTAAAGTACCACATTATTTAACTTTTCTTTCTTTTACCAACAAAGGGATAGTTAAAAATGCGCCGTTAATAACTCCAAAACTGAAACTTTAGAGACTTCGTGTAGACGCAGGATGTAAGATAGAAGAGTTTCGGATTAAGATAAACGGCTAAGAATTTAACAAAGAAGATCGCCACGTGTAGATCTTACGCGAATTTCTCCCCACCCTATATATGTATTTACATAATTTAGCACTTTCTAGCTGCATGTCCATAATGCTATGATATAAGTGTAATTAGATATGTGCTGCAACAAAACAATGCATGCGCTTGTATAGAAAGTACTACAAGACGAAATTTTCATAGGTAAAGGTACCTTTGGTAATGGTCAAAGCTACGTACATTAGATAGTACTATAGGTGCATAATTGAATACTCACCAAGAAGTTTAGTGCTACGTGGATTTTCAGAGAAGTACTTGTTCAAAATGACATACAGTATTTATTTTCAAGAACATTATACGATATCTGCATATGCAGAACTATGCAAAAGAAATCGGTACTAGTATATCTCCCATTTATAATTAAAAATCTATAAACAAAATTACGAGATAGAATTTTCAACCACAAAGTAAACATACTTTTTCGTATTTCACCGTTACTAAATCTTCACCCACATCCATAATTACTTACGGTGTGCGTTGTATTTGTCTAAACTTTCCATGTCGTCCCACGTAATTTATGTTGGTGTTGACTACGTTTTTGTTCACCACATAGTACACACGCCAACATAAATTAGGACACACAACGTACAAATTTTCGTCAAATACAATGTAGGGCTCGTAGTGTAGATTGTGTTTTAGAAACAATATTATTCGTTTACTACCCCGGAGATAAATACACATAAAAAGTTAATAAAAATAATTTGATTTGTAAGTAAGATCTATGAGAAATTAATATTCGCCTGTAATTTCGTATGTTGAATATACTTTTTCTTGAGGTAATAGGATACGTAATTCTAAACTGTAATAATACAAATGTTGACAGGTTAGAACAGACAAAACATTAATTGTAGACAAACACAGATTTACTTTTAAATTATTGGAACGAAATTTCAAAATATAGGGAGTTGTGATCAACTACTGACCGTGAAAAATGTGAACAATATACAAAAACATCTGAATTTAACAATCGTTTGTTTACAATCAAAAAAACTAAACCAACCTAACAATTTAACAGAAAGTATACAAGTAGGTCCAAGTGTTATCATAAGATCATTCAGCGAATGTGGACTAAGGGAGTATGTTGTACCAAAACACAACCTCTTTTACCTAAACGAATGAAAGGGATTTGCTATCTATCGTAACTGAGAATTCACTCAAAGTCCAAGATGTAGTTATTTGAAAGAGGCAGTACGTTAAAAGGAGCAACGGCTATATATATATCCACGAATGCTTGGAAAACGCAGTGATCACTGGCGGCAGCAGTATTCAGTTTTGGGGTTGTACATCTTATGTGGAAGTTACAAAATACCAAATTATCCTGCAAATGAAGCCGTTTTATATGAACGAGAGCTCCATAACTTTACTTCACAGACCATAATGTCGCGCTGCGAGGTGGCTCCTTAAGGTCAGCTGTTGTGAGTATGACATTTTGGCCAAAAATTTAACGAAGTACGTAGTCGCTGGTAGTGTAACATCTTATTCAAACTTGTTAAACCCATGATATGTGATTTAAACCTGTAGTGTTCTGATATTGGAGCAAAAATATTCTGTAGTATCTCGATATATTGATCTGTATTCACAGGAAGACGACGATTCCCTGATATTGATAAAAATATAAAGCAATAATGCTGCTGGCCGATAATTCCGCTGATACGGTTATTTAAATGTAATGGGTTTTTGTGCTTCAACTGGGGGTTGGTGTCTCTTCAGTATCTGTAATTTTGCCTGTTCGCATTTTGAAGAAAGATACTATTGAGGTTCGTAAGCCTCTCCAACATTTAGTTTGCAAATTGAAATCACTGAATATGGACAGTTGGCGTTAATTTCTTTACCATTTGAATTTTGTATTGATGCTTACGCAAGTCCCTATATAGAATGCGAATTAAAGATGTTTTGGACATATTTAAGACACTAGATCACTTCGAAGTAGAGAAACCAGGCTGTTCTCTAACATACGCTTGCACACGTTCTATGTTTAAGAGCTGTGGTGATGTAGGCTATATAATAGTTTAGTTAAAGTAGTCTTCAGGCTTTCACGGCCGCTGTTGATGGCTGCTCTTCGGTTCTCGGGTTCTCTACCGTGTAGAAAAGTTGTAGTTGTTCAACGCTCCTGAGAAATTATCCACCAAACTACCTTCACCTAAAGATCCTACACCTCCGCTCCAAAATCCAGAAGTATACGAGATTCTCTGCACTTGTGGAAAAGTGTACATTGGACAAACAGGCAGAAACATCAGCACCAGATTAAAAGAACATACACGAGATACTAAGTACGAATATACTCTCAAATCAGCAATAGCAGAACACTCTACAAACACCAAACACCGAATCAATTTCGACAAATGCAGGAAACTAGCAACGGAACCACATTACTGGAGAAGAGTCTACAGAGAAGCCATCGAAATACAGAAGAATCCGAATAACATCAACAGAGAAGACGGACTACAGCTACCCAGTATTTGGAAAGGATTCTTCCAACCGCGACGAGGAACTACGGACACGCTTCAACAGACCGGAACGGTCACGCCTCAAGCAACGCACTGTTATATATAAACCTGATCGTCAACCAACCAGTCACTTCACTTCTGAAGAAGATCACGACAAGATGATCGAAACGTCAAGTACCACAACTTTTCTACACGGCAGAGAATCCGAGAACCGAAGAGTAGTTTAGTTAAAGTTGAACCGGTTACCTTGAACGTCTATACCCATTTTTTGACCGCAAAATCGTTGTTCCGATAATATTTGTTCACACAAATACCAAGTTGCACACGGCTGCAGCTTTAGTGAACACTTTTACGTTTAGTAAGCCCTCCGCTCCAATGCCCTCGCTTACGTTGATGCAGTAGCCGTTTCAAACATTAACGGACTTTTTGGTCATTTTTTTGGTTTTAAGACAATACACTACTACAGTAGTAGTGTATTGTCTTAAAACCGCCTGATTTAGCATTTTATCACCGACATCCATACAATCGCAAATGTACTCGATTATATTTAACTTTAGGCTTCGAGGCTGCCTTGCGTACTTCATTCTTCTTCTCCGGATAAATAATTTTGGCTGTATGTTCTTTTATTTATTTATTTAGAATTTTAGAACAAGATGACCAAACAGTCCGTTAATGTTTGAAACGGCTACTGCATCAACGTAAGCGAGGGCATTGGAGCGGAGGGCTACACCAGTATTTATACTGCAGTACGTGTAGCAAGCAATAATAAATAAGATTTAATTTTTGTAATATAGTAGCAGTAAATATTGAATTTCAAAACGGAGTCTTCAAGGGGAAAGTCGCCAGTAAATTCCGCCTTTTTATTATAATTTTCCAAGAATTTCTTTTCACGTTTTCCTTTTTACGGCAATTATATTCCAGACTATAAAATTACAAAAAAATTAATAAAGCAAAACAACTAGATAGAAATACCACCTTCTACAAATAATGTTACATTTTCGCCTTCCTCTTTATACAACCTTTGTGGTTAGCTCAAAATATTTCGACATTAACATAGTTGCACAGATTACATTCCCTGTAGTGTCAAATAATCTAAGGAATGCTAAGGATAAATTTGGCATGTCGGTGCCACATATTAATAGTTCTCGTCTCACAATTATTAAATATTCTCGCAAGATAAGTGCTTAAAAATAATAATAATCCATATATGTACATATGTATGTAACCTACATTTTCGCCATTGATTTATTTACTCATCTTATCCTTTAGATTTTAGGTATATAATGGAAGTTCGCGTGTTACATCCTGCTTAATAACTTATTCACATAATTAGAATTACTCAAGACTGAATTGACGTAAATCTATGCTAAGCGCTAACATAGTTCTTCGTTATTTATTTACGATAAATTCACCAAACGCTAGCTCATAATAAATTCTCGAATTAATTGTTTATGATGACTTATAGATGTGTGTACTTAGAGGGTAATGCTTTCCAAAGCTCATTATTGCAATGGTGGTAGATTGCGGTAGTAGAGATATCGATTAGAACTAAAGATGTTCCCTAACTCCTAAATAAATGTGTGTGAATTACAGTAAATCGACCAACATTGCTGAGCAGTATTGAAAATGTTGAAAATTGTTGAGAACTGGTCAATATTAGTTTCATTATAATTAAAAATTAAAAAGTTTAATTGTTGTGAAATATATTCAGCGAATTCACATATGCTCTTCAATTACTTTTGAAGTGTGCGCTTTCTACTGCATTAAGTTTGTATATCTGATGATTTATCAACAGTTTTACATTCAATACATATCTGATACGTTTATATACGCAAAAAAATATTCCGCGTAATATAATAATAATAATAATAATAATAATAATAATAATAATAATTCAAGCTACACTTTACAAGCCATGCTGAATCTACGCGCTTTTCCGAACGTCTGAAAATATGCGAGTGACATGATGCTCTGCAAGCGCGGTAAAAATCGAACTTTTCCAACAAGCTTTAGGCCGATAAGTCTTCTCTCAAATCTGCCCAAGATCGCCGAGTCCATAATCCTTTCTAGGCTTCGTGAATTTATCACGGAGGGTAACCTCTTATCGGATGAACATTTCGAATTTCGAGAGGGCTTCCCGACCGACTTTCAGCTCCTTCGACTCACGGAGGAGATTCGAAATGCGCTTTATCTGAGGCACTCGATAGGTGCCGTTTTTCTGGATTTGGCCCGCGCGTTTGATTGAGTATGGTATGAAGGTCTACTGTTTAAGATGGGCAGTTTTGGTATGAATCTCAACATCATAGTACTTATCGGCTCCTATCTGACCGACAGGATCCTTGGTATCAAGGTGAACGACGCACGACCCGACCACAGGGTTCGCTTCTGGGCCCGGAGCTATTTATTCTATACACGAGCGACATACCAAGGTCATTATCCACTCATCTTGTAATTTATGCAGATGATACAGCAATATACACAACATCTCGCAACGACGTATTGATATGTCACCGTCTTCAGATATCCATCGACAAGATCTGCGACTGGGCGACAAAGTGGCGGCTCACTATCAACGCCGATAAGTGCTTGTCTAAAAGGTTCTCCGGGAAAAAAAATCGTTCCTCGACCAACATAATAATTGGGGGTCAAATGCTGCCTTGGCAATCGCGCCTACAGTACGTGGAACGAAGTCTGGATACAAGGCTGACGTTTACACATCGTTTCTTTACGATTGTTGCCAAGATTTTTCGAGCGCACGTGGCTCTAGCTGCTCTCCTGTGCTGGAAAATCTCTTTGAGTTTAAAGATCAAGCTTATGATCTATATAGTGTTTCTCCGACCGATTCTTACTTATGGTATCTTGACCGGGTCCAGCGCCATTAAATCGCAAGTAAAACGGCTCAACATTCTTCAGAACTGGGCGCTGCGAATCATCGGCGCAGCGCTTTGGTGCGTGAGCAACGCTCAGATCCACAGAGATCTCAATATTCCGCCTCTGAGCGGGTATGCGGTGGCGCTGGCCAGGGGAACCCTTCTGAGGGCTTCCCGGTCGGAGAACCCACTGATCCAGCACTTATGAGAGCTAGATTCCGACAGATCCCCATCACGTGGCAGAAACTAGGAGAATCCTATCTATGACAAAATAGCACCCGGCTGCGATTGGGTCGCCCTATTGCAGATCTCCGAAAATTCCGAGACCCTGAAACCCTGTGATTAGAAGAACCACCCTTATCATGCAGACAAAAAGGCTTACGTACATGACCAGTCTAAGACCAGCAAATGAGCTATGGTCTACCCTTTTCCGTCGCCTGAAACAGATTATTTATTTAACTATGTACTTTAACTGACAATGATCTATATCACAGCTTTAATATCGCTATTATTTCATTTTATTTCACTTTAATTTCTTCAAACAACTACTTTTCTGCTTTTCATTTAGGTGCTCTGAATAAAAAGTTACGAGTGTTTAGTTGTGGGATACCGAAGTGCTAGGCGTGTGTGTTGGCAAAGTATATATTTTCATTTGCTTCGCAAATATAGTCATAATATTTACATAAACAAAACAATTTATTATTGAAAAATTAGTGAAAAACTAAAATTTCTATATTACTAAAGATAAAAGCATACCTTGCTTACGACTGTAACCACATAAAGTATAAAGCATAAGTTCATTGCATTTAAATTGCTCAACCGCAGTCAGTCTCTAAGCGTTATAACTGCTGCCCAAGATATTTTAATAACCTGGACCGAAGAAGATGTTTGAAATAATTTACTCTAAACATACAGGCTTTAGTGGGAGGATGACATCACAACTAATATTTACGATATTTGGCTCGAGGTTAAAATTAACAGTTGACTATTTAATAGCAAGAATATTAATTAAACTACTAAACAGTTTTTTTAGATGTATATGCATCTGCTCTCACTACTTTTTCGAAAATTTCTGTTACGTAGATTGAAGAATTTCAAATAAATGATTTTAAATATTTTAAAATAGCTTTAAGTAATACTACTAAAATAATTTGAACACGAGTATACGCAATCAATATAAACAAAATTTATAGCGTCAAATAATTTATAAATTGATCTTACCTTACAATTCAGTTGTAAGTCTTTATTTTGATACACTTGCCTCGTTTACCTTAATTACCATAATTTTTCGTTATTGATTCACTTCCGCGTTAACGTCCAATAAATTGAAACGAAACTGAAGTTTATCGCTGGACACTTATATCGGCGAAAACTGCTCGTGCTCAATTATTGTCGTAAAACGAAGTTATCTCTATTATCTTTGCTGGAACCCAGTCTAATGGCGAGCACTATCTTCCAAGCAACGATAAATCTGAATAACGCGCAGTAGACATGACATTTTGGATTGAAATCCAACGGGAAACGCGATAAAAGTCTATGTCGAATGTACCCTACTAGAGCAATAAGAGCAACACCCTCAAGGTTTCTCAGAAAGTATACCGTATGCGCATAAGTAAACAAGGTAGACATAAGTTGAACTCATAAATATAATAATAATAGAAATTTATTTCCACATACAACAAAGTAATATACAATTCAATAACAGTAGATGTGTATGTAACAGAAAATGCATGTATGTGGAGACTACAAGGTCTGATTCAGCATCCAATACCTGGTTGTTGTTCTCCCTACACCTTGAATTAAAACAAATAAAAAGAAGCGCTATCAATGTGCGTAAAATTATCTCAAAAACTAAATTCTGTGATACAATTTCCATACGGTTACAAATGCTGAATGATGTAATTGTACAAGAAAAAAAACAAATAAAATAAAATAAGAAAATAAAAATAATAATAAATTTCTCACAAATCTAATTAGAATCATAGACTGAACACAGCTCTGCACCCATGTTTAAATCTTGGGAGTGGTAGTAATTTTACGCTATTTGGCAAAGAGTTCCATACCTTAGCAATTTAATACGAAAAGCTACATTGAAAAAGCGTAGTACGAGAGGCCGGTGGAGTGACTATTCTTTTAAACTATGAGGCATAGACCCGAATTTTTAACTCTTTGTATACTATGACGCGTTAACCGTGATACAGGTACCATAAAGTTCACTGCGGACGTTAAAATTTAATAATGCAGGAGATTCGCGGTGATCTCTTTTAACTGCTATAGATAAATTGTGACGATGATGATATCTTAATTTTAAATTAGCATAAGGTGCTCTGGTACACTTCTGCATATGAGCGTCAACTCTAAACTGAGTATCCAAAATAAGTCCAAAGTTTTTGTGTTCACTTTTAATTGGAAGCTGAGGAGCGTTAATTGAAAATTGTGCAAATATCCTAAATGTGGGAACATTAGATTTATTGCCAAAAACCTGTACAACTGATTTAGATGGATTAATAACTAGGACATGTTGAGCTGCCACATCGTAAATCCTGCTAAAGTCAACATTAATAGCAGTGACGGCAGTTTCACTATGTAATCGAAAAGAATGATATAATTGTACATCATCAGCAGTCATATGCAATTTGCTATTGCTCACGCGAATGTATTATGAAACCGTATAAAGAATAAATAAAAATGGTCACAAAATAGAGCCGTAACGTACTCCAAAATAGATCTAAAATTAGATATGTTGCCACTGAAACAGCACATTGTACACTAAGTACCATTAAGGTAAGATGAGAATAGTTAAATAGCTGCACAAAAGAGACCAGTATAAGCTAAGACTACTAACAGTAGGTTACAAGCAATGGTATCAAATGCCCTACTAAAATCTAGCAAGACCAGGACAGAAGGCATTCGTTTGTCAGCTGCCGAAATCAAGTCATCAATCACATCTAACACCACGGCCACAGTATAAGTATAAGCAGGAGCGACACTTCTCATAAGAGCAATGGTAACACATTGAATGACCCTTTTTCGTACTCCTTATGACGGTGTAATTAGATTTTATTTAAAACGGTTTCTCTTGTTTTGGTAATCATCGATTCCATTTTTTCTTATGAGCGCCATGGTAGATATTAATATAATTAAATAAAGCCATTTCTTCCTTATTTAATAAATGACAAAATGCAGAAAATGTTGAAAATACTACAAAGACAAATATGGCGGGTTCTAATGACATTCGGATATCTTCGCAACATTTACTTTTGTTTATCGTTTAACTAGACGGAGCGAAATTTTTTTTTCCGTCAATATCCAGAAAATTCGAACGATAAATGTAATTAAAGCTCGAAAGAAGTATGAATATTGTTCTAACAATGATAAGAATAACGAAATATTTGAAGAGGTAATTGCTTTAATTTATAAATGTGTACTCTTTTAATTCTTGCTTTGTCCATAAAATAATAAATAATAGGTATAAACAGAAACCTAAATTTGTTCTTTTAGATTAAGAAGAACAGCAAAATGCTAGAAAATATACGTATCGCACGCTTTCTGGGCATGTCTAACGACGTTTAGAATAGTGTCAGTCGATTAACAACAGGAACGACAATTTTGTAAGTAACATTGTTTGGACGGATGTAAGTAAATGCTTAAATTGTCGGTTGTTTAATTAAACTAATAAGGAGGCCTGGGTACGTAAACATTCAAGATCCAGTAAACTATATCTATCTGTTAATAATTCTTTCTTTCTTCTTTTCGCCAACTTTTCAAAATTTTATTTTTATCCATTACGTGCTTCTCAATGCCCTATTCCACAGTCTTACAGAACTATTGTGGCGAACTATTCGGACCTCTTGTTTATATGTGGGTATTTTCAACTTTTATATTGCCGCTATTATAGTACTATATCTTTGGTTTCTTCCATCAATTAGCATCCATATACGGTAGTGTTTGTCTGGCCCATAAAAATTTGATTTAAAAATAAACTTTGGGTACGCTGTTTATTTCTTACAGCATTGTTTTATATTTAAATGTTGCAAAAAGTATTGTTGTTGTACATAACTTGGAGCTTTTGTCGTCTGAACGCAATTATGACCACGCTTACATTACAAGAAAATTAGTTCAGCAAAAACTGCTGCTCATAAATTTTCCATTTAAATTACTTAATGTACGCATAACTTTTAGATACATTCAGAATATATTTAAAGTTTTCACGTGAATACATACATACGTGCACATCACCGCAGAAACTTCATTAGGCAATAAATGGTTGAGGTGTACTGTTTGAACGATATTAGTGTGCGGTAGAATAGTAGCGGGTAATGAGAACTTCGAACTATATGTATGTCTCGACGTGCGACGTTAACAATTTCCGTGCAGCAAGACTATCCAATAACCTGAACGTTTCGTTAAAACGCGTCCAATCAATCGGTAGTCAACCCCATTCTATCCTTCTATATAATGTGAAATTAGATTTATTTAATCTGCTACGTCTGTCGAAAATTAACGTCCCAGTGAAGGTTAACTTTTCTTTAGTCTGTAATGTTGTTCTACATTATGCTTTGGATTGAATAATAAATCGATCTTTCGCTCATCTCACAGTCAAATTTGGAATGTCAATTCCTTCAATTAAACTTAGGCTTTCAGACAATGGTAACATTTCCATCTTGGAAGAATTCGAATTATAGTAATATATCATTATTTTCTCAAAAAACAATTATCCAAGATTAAGATGAACTTTTAAAACAGACACTTACAAAGTTATAAATGTATGTTTTATAAAGTTTGGAAATACGTTTTAAAATAATATCAATTATTTCATCTTTTTTACAATATGAACTTATTTGAAGGAGCAGAAATCATCTACATTCGTTTATTTATAAAACTAAATACAATTTTATTTTAATGTATATTTATATTAAAAATAGACAAGGCAATTAAAAAGAACGCAATAGTGATCCTGGAAGCGTTATTAATAGTTTTAGCAGAAAATGTTGTTAATAGAAAGTTTAGAGTTTATTATTCGGCATATTAGGACAATCTCTAATTCTTTATACAATGTCACATTTTTCATCGATTTTTTAAAATAGCAACATATATTGATTACATCAAAATCAAATAGCTTTGTGTCTTCCGCTTACGGTCATATAAGACACTTTTAGCAAAATTCTAGAAAATTCTTGGAAATTTGTTAATGACATTATTAATACTTTTTTGCTATTATTGCCGGTATGTCAGTGTTTAACAATAATCGAATAATCAAACAAGATAATATGAAATAAAAATAATTAATACAAGGAGATAGTCTTTGCGTTTTAATCTATGATGCCTTTAGATAGATCTGTAACATGTCCTGTATTATAAACTTTGAATTTATTTTTGCAACCAAATGTACAAATTGTAGAATATGTATAATACACAAATACAAACAAAATAATCATCAAATCACTATCAACATAAGCAACACTAGAAACAGCAAGAATAGAAAATAGGAAATAACAAGAAATTTTCTTCGGATCTATTGAAACTAGTTTAAAGAACAATATTGCAGAACGTAAACACCAATATTCTCGTAAGTACACTGATATCCAGGTGACCGTTATGACAGCGACAACATAGAACAGTGACATCTTAGAATCTTTAATTATTTGTTTGGGCCAGACATCCCTAAGCATTTTTAAAACCATTTTCTTGGATGTGTAATATTTTTATGTGACCGTAAAGATAATGCACAAAACTATCAAATTTTGATTTCTTTTTGTTGTTGACAGGCACGGGTATATACACTCCCCAAAATAATTATCACAACACCTGAATTTTTTTAGTCTTCGACCATTTAAACGTTCTGTTTGCTATTAAATTGACCTTTTTTGTCGTTGACAAACTGACATCTAAACAACATACCAAAAAAACATTCGTTTTAAT
This sequence comes from Holotrichia oblita, assembly GCA_023690525.1. Lineage (NCBI taxonomy): Eukaryota > Metazoa > Arthropoda > Insecta > Coleoptera > Scarabaeidae > Holotrichia > Holotrichia oblita. The sequence continues at coordinate 92,815,830 of CM043015.1, forward strand.
GCCTGCTTTTTTGATAAGTGCCGAAGTCTTGCAATACAGAGCATTTCAAATATTGTAGTTTGTTAGTCAGATCGGTTCAATTTTTTTTTTAATTAACACTGATGGAAAATGGTCGTAGCATGTGATATGTAGCTAGAGCACTATGAGTACAGCCATCAACTGTAAGGAGAGCAGTAGCACGATTTAGGGAAACTGGGGACTATAGAAGAAGGCCTGGGCAAGGTCGCAAAAGAGCTGCTACTCCACGAGATGATCGTTTTCTGCGTACGCGCCATTTCACTGCTAAATTTCTCAAGAATGAGCTTTTAGCGGCTATAAATTTACAGCTTTCCGCACAAACTATACGCAACCGTCTTCGAGAAGATGAGATAACAGCTCAAGTTCCTGCTCACGGACCACTTTTCACCAGAGAGCACCGGGTAGCCCGATTACAGTTTGCACGTGAACACGCGGATTGGAGCATAAATTTGTAGGCCAATGTCATCTTTTCGGATGAGTCTAGCTTTGTGGTCTTCTGACAGACGTCTGCCGGTGTAGAGACGACCTGGCAAACGTTATGCCTGTAGCTTCCGTCCACGTGTCCCTTTTGGACACGTGATGGTATGGGGAGGCATTTCTTTAGTGGTCATACAGCATCGATACAATCAAAAAACTGTAAGATTGCCAGATCACAGATACCAAACTGTTACCAAAGATTCCTTCATCTATTAAACATTTTTAAAAAGAACATAATCACGAAACCACAAAAAAAGAATCTGTCTAGAAATGATTCTCCCTCTCAAGTTACTGAAAAGATGAACCTAATGAACGTCGTCTTAACGAAATTTAAATAGCTTGTAATTTTGTATGAATAATAAATACAGAGAAATGAACTTGTATCTGAATTGTTTACGTCTTTAGAAGTACGCATGAAAAAAACTAATTTTAGAAAGTTCTTAAAACAAATCACGCCGCTTATTGCAGCTACAATATAGGCTTAAGTATATTAATGTATTGTGAAGTGTCCCTGCCACTCGACTTGGTAGGGACAAATAACAAAGAGAAGAGGATAAGATACCGTTTACAATTCCTTATAGACCAAATGTAGCGAAAGCTACTGTAGCTCAGATACAGAGGAGAAGTTTTCAACAATAGGTCTTTCGATCTTCTTTTGGTTTGAACAGAATTGTACATTTATCACACTTTTAATGTAGTTTTTGTGGCAATCTACCTTCTTGATATTTACCTTAATACCTGAATTGGACATAATATAGTTTTAATTAAATATCGTCAATCATGAATCATATTATTTTAAAACGAACTATGGAATGTAAACAAAATATATCCGTCAATTTAAAGTGAAACATACAAACTTCAATCGTAGAAAACATTATACACTGAAACAAATGCTTTATCAAGTCCTTACTTTAGAAGTCACATGTTACGATACAATTTTAAATTTCGTATACTATTATATATCCGAATGATTCACTACAAATGTTCAATGCGTATCCTTATTTACCTTTCTTAAGTTATTTTAGATTTATTTTAAAATTGTAGATATTACATATTTCAGAGATACATATGTTTAACGATAAAATACATTTTTCCTGTTGAACTGTCATAAGAAAAAACATATCACTTTTTCTCTGGCATTTAATTAAATACTACATTACACATTACTGACTGATGATTGGCATACAAGACACGGACGGCTATTATTCCGTGTAAATAAGTTAAATAAATGGCTATTTTTCCGGGGTTATGGAAACGTTATTTCCGATTATGTCTGTGGCGTGTTGATTTGCAGTGACACAGCTATAAATTGAACGGAAGTGCAGACCGTCTTCCGCCTCTATTGCCGCTATCCAACGAAAACGACATCGTGACATCTCTCATTCTTTCAATTTCGTTTTAGCGCATGTGCACGAAAGCAGAAGAGTACAAAGATAAAATATGATACCACTTAAGGTAAATTGTTTCATCAAATGATCTATGCAACCTTACAAAGTATATCAGTCGAGGCAAAGTTTAATATATTAAATTCTAGATTGCTTCATAAATTGGCTACGCCTCTGCAAATAATTTACTCTGAAACTTAACGGTTGCTGTAGCTAGAAGGAAATTCGCTTTACTATTCTAAAATACATATATTTCGCGCGAAATGAACTCTATTCAAAGTACAAGTACGTATTCAACTCAACATAAGTATCTATCGTAGTTACGTAGGCGTATGTAGGATTATTCATAGCATAGCTATGTGCTACGTTCTACAAATAGATTTTTATTTGGAAAGAATTTGATTTTAACAATCTGTTAATTTCTCTTGGTACATTTTGACTGAATGTCGTTCCAATTCCTAAGGAAAATTGTACGAATACACAGTAGTTCAACAAAATTTCATAGATTGAAGAATTAATTTTTTCATTCACAACTTACTGCAGCTCCATGGGGGCTATTTTATTTTGCAGCAGCTTTACATATTAGTAAAGATTATTTCGATGTATCAAAAAATTATTAGTTTCTGGGTACCTTAACATAAACATATTTTTTTAAAAACTTTACAGCTATAAAGAATTGAATTCAATTCATTTTACTGTAAACCAACTAACTGAAGATACTAATTGGTGGAAATTGGCAAACATAGGTACTCAACAAATTATATAAATTTTGTGAATTCCATCATGGTTTATATACTAAAATCATCATCATGTATCATTAAACAGTATTTCTAATTTCAAAACGTGATTGTCTTTAAATAATTTTATGCTAATGAAGCAGATAAACAAAGTATTCTAGCATATATGCTCGTATGTATTGTAAACCAGAATGAATGTATACTATAAAACGATTATAAAGGGAAGCACATATGAATAAGACAAGCACTCGTAGTCTTTAACATGGTTTTTCATGCACTCTTTACTTTGCATATCAAAGGATATGCTGAATAAGTTTGAAACGATTCCGATGTACGAACAATTTGCTATAAACATGATTTAATACCATGGCAGTTATTTTCTATCGAAGCATGAAGTTAAATTGACGTGTTGCGTATAATTAATGTTTAGGAGCAATATATCGTTTAAAATTAAATAGGTATCGCTAAATCCTTTTAGTTTTGCTGAAAAAAAAAACAGAAAAATGCAATGGTATAAGTTGAATGTTTAATGCATTTGCCATTTAAAATGCAAGTGTATAATTTAATAGACAAAGATGAATTTAATGCTCTAACGAATATTGAAATATAAAAGCGATAGATAGAAGATGGAAATAACACAGCTATTAACAAATACTCATTGGGACAATCAAAAAATATTACCTGGTATGCAAGACTTTAGTTTATACTCCAATAAAATCAGCAAAATGTATTTATTCTCATATTATTGTATCAATTTCGTACTAGTAAATTCTTAAAATTAAATTCGTTAATAAATAAATATATCTAGATTCCAATTTGCGAAGCATAAAGTGGTGAGAAATCTTATACAACGGGTTTTGCTATACGCTTTCTAGTTCGATGATATTGGGTTCGATGTCTAATGATCCCTTCTTGAGTGTTGGTTTCTTGTAGGTTTCTACACTCCTGAACGTATTCGGATATGTATTACTCATAGCCTAAAGATGCTCCCTGTAATTGACAGTAGTTGTTGCAATATACGAAGGCGTAAATTATTGATAATATATAACTTAAAGTGATCTCTCTCTCTCTCTCTTAGTTTCATATCCCTATTTCGTGTCGTGTACTTCCTAAAATTCAGCAATACGAATGATGTTTACTCAAACATAAGTTGATATATGTACATGTTATTTTCCAATGTTAAATTCCGTTACTAACAGAAATTGTTTTGAACGGTGGACGAACTAAATTGAACAAAATATAAGAGAACCCGTTGCTTCAGCTTTATTTGCACGCACTAGAATTTGGCGCAACGTTAAACAGTTCTCATGTAAGCACTACAATATTATTGCTCAACAAATCGTAGAAGAATATGAATAGCAATTAAATCAGCTATCCGAGTCTTGCTTTAAAACAAGAAAGTTTGTGTGATGAGGGCTTCCGTGTTTCAACCGCGCCATAGTAAAGTAAATGTATACAATACAAAAAAATTAATAAAGCAAAGGCAAAGAATAAAATGAAAATACAAAAATATATCTACAAATCTTACTAAAATTCGATGTCTCGTCACTAATGTAAGTAGCTTTTTCAGGAGCAAAAATTGGGCGAAAATATCACGGTAACTCGACATGTAAAATACCTGGGGGCAAAAACCTTCTGACCTGCTGACGTCAGAAGGTGTGAACCTCGGTATGAAGGCTTACAAAGTTCAAGTAGTCCAATAAATAAAGCCTTACGATCATCCGATGCTTTTCAGGTTTGGACAATGCGTTAGAGATCGCTTGGCTGAAGATGAGCATTTTTACCGAAAAATCATCTTTTTAGATGAAGCCCATTTCCATATCGCAGACTATGTCAGTAAGCAAACTTGTCACATTTGGGGCTTCGAAAATCCAAATGTCATCATTGAGAAGTCGATGCACCCAAAACAAGTGACTGTTTCGTGCGGATTTTGGGACGGTGACATCATTGGGCCATTCTTCTTAAAAAATTATCAAGGATCCGTCATTCGGTCAATGGCAACCGTAGCATCCTCAACGAATTTTTGTTGAGTATAGTACGAACGACGTTTGGTTTCAGTAGAACGGTGCTACTTGCCACACAGCCAATTCATGAAATTCAAGCCTAAACTATCGAAAACATATTTGATAGTTGGATTGATCGGATGGCGCACTGTAGTGCCAGCCGTGGCAATCATGTTGTGTTTTATTGTTAAATGTAAAGGTTCAATCTATGCCATACTTTAAAAAATATTCATTTCCTTTTTCATACCTGATTCAAATTCCAAACGTTATTTAGCCCATCCGCTATTTATTTTACTATGACGCGGTTAAAGTTTAACGTCCGGTTTTGGCCTCTAGCGTGGTATAGACGTCGAGTTACCATGTTACCGTCGGGTTACCCAGTTTTTACTCCTGAAGAAGCCACTTATTTTTATTGCAAAACGACGAGTTTTAGTAAGTTTTGTATATATTTTGTCTTTTTTATTTTATTTTATTTTTGCTTTTGTTTTATTTTTTGTATTCTATACATTTACTTTAATATGACGCTGTCAAAACCCGGAAGCCCTCGTAAAGAGAGACTCGGGCCGCGGAAACCTTCGATATAATTTAACAAATTTTATAGTATAATTAAGCAGACCAATCCGATCAATATACCAATTTTGTACTAAGCGTATGCAAGCAAACGTACGTAGAAAGATTTAGATTTCAAACTTACCGTGCCGCTAGGAAGCGCAAAAACTGTAATGAGAGGAAAACATTTGCACATCTGGAGATTGGTAATTTAATATTAAACATTAAATTTATTAATTAGGATTAAATACTGAAAATTCAGCATTAATTAGAATATTAATTACATTTTTGGTGATTTTCCAGATCTGCTCCGGCGGTGAAAGCATATTTGAAATTTTAGGCAAACTATTGTCGCTATCTTTTAGTACTCATAAAATAGTTATATATTTGTCTAAACTTTTTTTTGACGTCTTATAGTTTTGGAGATATTAAAGCAAATAGCGAAATGTAGCGTTGGCTTTAGGGCGCCCAACCCCCGAAAACGTGCGATTTAGCATATATGAAAGTTATCGTTGTTCTTACACTGCATCAGTCTACAAACCTACCAAGTTTCATTTAAATCGGTGAGGGACACTTCCATGTGTTTCCTTGTAAGTGAATTACCTATTTACAACTGTCTTGACTGTTTTATCCAAGGGTATTATTGAAGGTGTTTCAAAATCAGTATAAGGTGTCAAAAATTAATTATCTGCTGGTCGCTACAATAAACCGTCAAGTTAGACAGTTGTACTTAAAAGTAACACTCATGTATGGCGCGCTAATACATTGTGAAATAACTTTACGTTTAAATTTCCGTTGCATGGTTTTCCATTTAAAACTCAAATTAAGAATATGAGTCTGTGATGTTTCACTTTTTCTTAAGCTTGTATTTTCACGTCTCAATATGGTATACTTACTTTCATATACTGAACCCTGTTTCATTGTGCATGACGCTTTTTTAGTAAAAGTTTCGAATGATGAACGAATTTCGTCAGAAGGTATGTTATTTGATATATCGTTACAGACAGATAGATTATAATAGATCTGATTATTATCAGTGAATACGCAACATCAATATTCTAATCATGTAACCAGAAAGTATTTAGAAGTTATTTATTTTACTATGACCATGCACCATGTCAGTCTAGTTGTCTAGGACAGTGCATATACCACATATCTATTTTGCACGTGTTACCTTGCATTGTAAATCAAGTAGTAAATCGTATTACGCCTATTGCGTACAATGCCCTTAAGATCCGTTATAATTAGAAATACTGTATATATTGGAAATTGAATCCTTGACGAATCCAGGGACGTAAATTGTTAGCGAAATATGGTTTGCGGTTGCCAAGCAATCAATTGGACTCCCCAAACCACAGCGCGTGGTTCCACAGCCACCCACCGAATTCTGTCTTTCTTGTTCTATACTATGTAGGCTGTGCTTTCTACGTTCCCTTATCATGATCACGATAGTACGGTTCGCTGGACAAGCTAATTTCCGAATTAAATTTGACGTCGGGCATAACTTTGATATAGATATTTTATACTCACATATTTTCGACCGCCGGAACTTTTCCCGAATATTGAATATTGCGGTTAAAATTGGTTTTTATATTCTAGAGGCAAAATCGGAGCATTTTTTTATTTTCAAAGAAATCAAGATGCGATAACACAGATATTTTCTCGTGGAACTTCTTCAGATATTACTTATTTGAAATTACCAAATAAAATCTGAAGGAGATCTTTGTTTCCGAACACACCATGGCATTTTGATAAGAGATATTTATTTCCCTTTGAAAATTATCTTGAAGTACAAAAATAAGGTCAACAAAAATGTGCCCGCAATTAAAAATGGTTTTCTTTTTAGATGTGAAACAGATTGTTTGACATCAAAGGTATGTAAAAAAATATATTGAATCCTGAATACTTCTACGTTAAACAAGGTGACATATTTTTATCAATACAAAGCTCACATTTAGATAAACAATTGTACTACACTGAAAATTTAAAAATTTGTTTGATGTAATCTTTCCTCCCCGCAAAAGCTGCAACAAGATTACTGTCACTTTGTGCTGATATAGCATATCTATGCTAAAAACATATTTTAAACATGTGATAATGACAATGACACTCCAGAAATATCACTTTAAAAAACTATAAGAAACATAGAGGTTTAGTATATTGAGAAACCTTATGTCATATTTTTTAGTAGAAGCTTTCTAGTTAATCAACATAAAGGTTGTTATATAACATTATCTTATTATTGGATTAACTGTACAAATAATTTTTTTATTTGGGTTATATCAACACCGTTATGATTTAGATAACCTAACCTCTCCGTGCTATTCAGACTCGACGTTTCACAACTAATGCAAGTGGCTTCTTCTAGGAGCAAAACTAGGTGAAGGGCGCCAGAAGGTCACTGTAACTCGACGGGTTAACCACGCTATAGGCGAAAATCTTCCGACTCGCCATTAGTGGCGAAACGTCGAGTTTGAGTAAGTTGTATATATATTTTTTGTATTTTTGTTTTTCATTTTTCATTTTTGTTTTATTTTATTTTGTATTGTATGTATATACTTTACTATGACGCGGTCAAAACCCCGAAGCCCTCATGACAGAGACTCGGACCGTGGATCCCTTCGATATCATTTATCCCTCAATTACTCCATTATTCACTCTCAAGGATGCTAGGTGAGAAAGGTTTCAGTTTATGCGGCCTGCATATTCTATGTTCTGCATAGTATGGCAAAAGTATTCATGTTTTTTTCTATTAACTAGAAGTTATAAATGAAAATAACTCGTTAATAAAAAATATTTGCAAGAAATCAGGATTTAGTGAATCAAGTTTTTCGAGCAATTTAACAAGATGATGAGCATGTCTAAAAGCTCCGATTTATTTCGTAGTAGTTGACATTTCTGTGCTGCGAAGTGCGTGGTTTCAAAATACGTTTGTAATGTCTTTTGTAGCACACCTACAAACAAACTTGATGATTTGCAGAAAGGAATGAATGTGCGTCATGTTACTAAGTAGACTACTGTATCTTGTGATGTCCATTTTATTGTTGTGGACCTACGATAAACCTCGTTCAAAGCGTGATAAAATAAAACATATTTCATAGGAAATCTGTGAATCAATCTAGCTTCACGCGAATTTCGAATTGTTTCCTATAGATATATTGGCGTATTCCGCTAAAGTGAATGTAACCATTACAGAATTAAAGTTGCTTATCAATTTGTAATTTCAGTGTGACTCTAAATATCTGCTATAACGGGAAACCTGTACTTCCATAATTCTAACCACAACCCAGATTACAGGAATACCAAATATATATTATGTATACACATATCTATCTTTTGCCTGTATAAGCATAATGAATAGTAGAAATGAAGTTAAAGGCAACTGAATGTTGCGATTAATTCACGGTATCTATTAAGGGATACAATACACTCTACGTGCATATTCTATTCTTCCAATTAATATAGCGAGCTTGATAAAGATGGAACCTGGCGGCACTTATGTATTATCATACATACTATTTGCAGGATAATTACAAATTCAGAATATTTATGCTTTACGCTCTGGAAGATATGATTGCTCCTGAATTGTAAATGCTAGAAATAAGTATATACGTAGATACAGAAATAATATCTTCTTTAGCTGTATCGTGTGCACTGTATGAAAATTCGCTTTACTGTGCGCTCATAAAATATTTAACATACTCATTTTTATCAAAAGTATTTCTTTTGTAGTATTATCTACGTTCTAAAAATACATTACTGCTTCTATGCACATCGAAGAAAACAACATACTGATAGTACAGAGTCAAAAAGGCTTCGAAAGGGCAAATCGTAAACACAGCCACCGCAAAGAATATATGTGGATACCTACATAGGTATGTATATACATGCATTGCCTATATACAGATGTTTATATGTCCGCCATTCAGCAACCTCGAAAATCGTTTAACATGTACACATATCAGATTTAAATGTTCATCACCTGACGTTACTCATCTCGGGCTTAATTATCGATTATCTCATCTGAGGCTTTCTGGTGTAGTCGTACCAGTAACGGAAACACGTCATAGCAATAGCTAAACTTTGTTACAACTCATATTCTTTTATCTAACGTATTAAACTCTACATCGCACTACCGGTATCAAATTCTAATCATTAAACGATGTAAATTAAAAATACAAATGGAGAACTATTTTTACAAGTCAAGAATAAATACTATTCAAAATTGTATTAGTACAGCATATTACTTATGTAGATAGATAAGTGAAGATTATCCGCGTTCTTGCCAGTTATACTTTAAAATATTGATCCCTTAAAGAAATAAACGTGCGAGAAAACAAGTACTGTTCAAACAAACAACACTATCTAAAGAACCTTCCAAAAACCGGAAGAATTTGATGCAATGGAATTACTACCATATCTGGCTAACAATTCAAATGCACCATCGATTTACTAATGAAATCGGTGAATAAATGCAGGTCTCCTCCATATAAAGCTCTTGTTTCACTGCAAGTATCAGTACCAACGTACAACGTGAGCAAATTTTATGTTTACGCATATTTGGTTAGCGCAGGCGAGTCCCACAAACAAATTTATTATGTGTGATTGAATTTTGACAGCAAAAGATTATTGTATTCTGCTGTGTTATATCTTAAAATAACAAGAGAAAACATTCCCTGTGCTCTCATATAATAAAACTAGTGCCTATAACATGCCAGTGAATGCTATGGTTTAGAACAACTTTTCCTTGAGCCTGTCTTAACTTTTTGTACTCGCTTATTAAAATATGCCATTTCGCTATTACATTTGTGTGCGCGAAGTAGATTTTCCTAAATAGCGAAACAGACAAATCAGCAGTAAACAAAAGGAACGCAACTGTACTTGATAGTCAAATGTGAAAAATGATGGTGCACGGATGAGTGCGACAAGAGAATAGATAAGTTAGTTCGCATATTTTCCAGGTCCCAAATCTATTTAGTCGCACTATAAATGATGATGAAATGGTCATTTTTTATTTCTTGCAAAATTATAAATGGAAATGTTTTGCAGAAATCGTTTTAATAGTGAATACTTTCACTTTCATTTAATTTAGATAAACGAAACGAATCGTATATAAATTACATAATATAGCTGAGAGTCATAGAGACTTGCTTCGTTCATGCCTTATTCCATGAAAAAGTAATACCGATATAAATATATTATTTATCAATAACATTTTGCTCGTTATAAAAAATACTGCAGAAATTGAAGTATGCATAGACTATTTTCGGCTTTCGTACTAACTCCAAATTTTAAGCCGCACTCATACTGGAATAATTGCTTTGGACCACTTGGTTTGCAAATAACTATTAGCCACCTGTACTTGAGGATTAGGCTATATCCCCTACTTGATCGATTAATACAATAAAAATCGATTTAATAATATTTGCCCTTATTTTTAGGTAAAAAATGTAACCGCTTCAATGGCCCCTTATCAACAATGGCAAATCAAGACTATGGACACAAACAAATAGATATACATATTCTTTAATTTCAACCTGTAGAAAAATATATTCAAAGTAAAGATACCGATTTGTTTGAATACATAATTTCAAGTTGAACAACTATTTTCATTATCATTTCAACAGTACGAATCTTCAATGAAATATCTGATAATATTTTCATTAAATATATTTGGTTAAAGGATATGATTAAAATGAAAGTACAACAGTTATACCAGCAAGTCTGAACTTCGGTTTGTGTTTGCAACTCCATACTACTATAGAATATAACTAGATTACTAATATATACATATATTTCCATGTTATACTCTGATAGGTGTATAATATTCTCATTTTAAAATTATGTTGTATCCCATAGAATATTTGATATCATTGGTGTTAGAATATGCTCCAACCTCTTCGGTATAAAATAGTATAACGTAGACCACACCTGTGTGACAGCAGATGGCGCGTCAAAATTAACGTCAATATGCTCAGATAAATAATGTATTCATTTAATCGTGAAATTCAACAGACTATTATGCGGACGTCCCAGTAGCGGCTAACGATCGATAAATGTAGCTCTTATATTCTCCAGGAAACGTAATCCTCCTCCAGTTAATATCGCTATCAGGGGTCAGGAGCTGCTGTGGGAAACCCATGTCAAGTACCTCGGCATAACTCTGAACACGAGGTTAACATTTAGGCAACATTTTTCTACAACTGCCACAAAGTTTTTGAGTGCACGTGCCGCTTTAGCTCCTCTCTTTTGCCGAATAAGCTGTCTGACCTTGAGGATCAACCTTCTGATATACAAGGTGTTTCTGCGACCTATATTAACTCATGGTGTTTTGACCTAGTCCAGCACCAACAAGTCAGAAGCCAAAAGACAACGTCCTCTTCAAGCGACTGCTGCGCATCATAGTCTCAGCACCCTAGTTCGTGACTAACACTCAGATACATCGCGATCCGGTCATGCTGCCTTTGAGCGAGTAGAAGAGCTGAACCCTGACAGACTATAACCTCCTATCCTTACCCGCAGGAGCGAGATATTAACAAGAACATTAGCATCTGGCTGTGACTTGGCCGTCCACTCGCAGATGTTATAAGATACCAGAGAGCATTGAAAATTTTGCGATTAGATGAAAAACAGTATCCTCAGCGTCTAGAAGGCTAAAGGTCATCGTATCCAGCCTAGGTTAAAACAGAAATCCTTAGCAACAGACGATCAATATGATGCGGCGAAAGTAACCATAATTAATCGAAAATTGCGTATCTTGCATAGAGTTGCACACCCGATCTATGGTGTTTGATTTGATCTCTACAATACTAGTATTATGTATATACCGATTGTTTTATTTTTAGTTTAATGTCTGTACCTGTTAGAGGAACCTAATTTCGTTTGCTCTTGTGAATATATCATAAACAAAAGCATCTCTTCTTTGTTGTATCTGTTTGTTTATATGCATCCTCACGTGTGTTTAGAATACAAACATTTTACTTATCTAACGTAGCAATTGTTATAGCTTTTACACCCCACTTACATAGAAATGTTTCATTGTTTTAGTTTCGCTAGAGATAATTTATATTTATGGCGTCTAATCTAAGGCAGAAGGCCTTTACCCTGCCTGCTCTATGTTTATAACCCTATATCAACGTAAGATAGACACAGTTAATGTTGTGCAGATTATCGCCTAACTATAGATACGGTTAGCTTTGATTAAGAAAATAATAGACACATAAGTAAAGCGTTTGATAGATGTAGCAGAATTTACTATCATAATTTGTACTTCGTAAACAAATTTTGCCTGTGTTTATTTATAAAATATGAAAATCGTAATTAAATCAAAGAATTTATTTTTCACACATCACTAAAAATACATTTTGGAAAGACTAATAAAAATTCTTTCGACAATTTTAATGTGAAATGATCTAAAACAATGTTATGTGGGCAGAAATCTTAGAGATCATAAAAATTTCTATTTCAGATAATTTCAAGAAAAAGCGATGCGGAATGAAAACTGATTGAAAAAGTTTTTAAGGTCGAGCTTTATTGCTCGTATACTTCTGAGCACTTCGGAAAGTATATTTGTAATACAAGCGAATTATTATGAAACGAAACGATCGCAAAAAACGGTTGCAATTAAGATAGAATAAGTGTACAAACAACTTCAGTTCATGATATTAAACAAAATTTTATTAGACTCTGTTAATTATTCCCGGTAATTATACTTTACGGCTATTTTGAAGTTTTTACTTTATTTATTCCCCTAATGAAACATTATTATTACTACTGCAATGTCGGTAATTATTGTACCTACACCTAAAAAAATTCTACCTATTATTACAATTATGCCATCCAAAGTTCCAGAACCCGAATGCATTATCTTCTCAATTTGTATTCGTCTATCTCTTTTCAAATTTATGGTAATAACATATACGCTCTATTAGCGCTTAGGATTCTGTTTATACATGGTAAACAATAAAAATTTCCAATTCGTACCAACTAACACGTTGATAGAAAATATGCTTTTCTGTCGTATGCTGTTGTTAAAGGAAGTACTTAACTAAAACAAGATGTGTATGGGTAGCAATTTAATTATATACAAAAAAAAATCTGCAAGAAACGAATGAAAAAGCATCCGAATCACACTATTCAAAATAACATCCCAGAAATATTAAAATATAAAAATTACCATAAGCATTCCAATTCGCGAGAGAATACCGGAAACGAGTTAAGCGGAATTAAATACAACTCCATATTTTGATCTGTGTGGAGTTATGGAGTTAACTAAGAGATTACCGTTCACTTGGAGCTTGGAGCGGACGAACTTTCGGTGCTAAAACTATAACTAAACAGGAAAAATATTCTTCAATTCTAGTTGGTGTAAAACCTTTCCAGAATTAGGTCTAAATGGAAAGCTCGCATTTCACCTCGTTTAGTTTTTACATGCGTAGTTGTAGATGAAATAAATGGCACTACTACTCCTCTTATTTTTTCTGCGTTTTCTCACACCAGTTTCTGAATCAAAACTCTTGAGTATACGTACAGCTTACGCAGTCACTGCAACTAAGCACCCACCACAAACGAGTTGATAGCCGCAGTGGTTAGGTTGTTGACTATCGTTATGCCGGGGCGATAAGAGACGAGTTTCGATTTTTCGGAGGGACGATGACATCAGAGAGTTGAAATCCGGATTAACTTACTATTCGCTGTTGGGAGCAAAATGCTTAACAGCGCGGCATTATAAAAGGCGGTATGATGCTGTCACAAAGCCATTTGAACAAAATTTACACACACAAAGCGGGAGTTGAAATCATCGCCATACAAGCGATACAGCTTACGAAGTCAGTACAACTAAGCACTCACCACACATAAAAAAAACGTAATCTAAAGCCCCTTTGTTGTTAAGATTTCAACAAATACGAGACACTTTTATAGTTCGTGTTAGGCGAAACATTCTGACCATCATAGCACATTATTAAACATAAAAATTTTTAAATTGCAAATGATGATATTGATTATGACAGACATTGGCTTAATATAATAGTTTTGAATTTTATGATCGTCCATTATTTTGTTTCAGCTTTTATTTAGAGACTCTATCATATCTGTAATGTTTGTCTAAAATGAATAGCAATGTCGTACTGACTACTGACAACGAATAGCAGTGCAAGCGACACTTGGATTCAGTAAAACACAGGAAAAATGTAAAAACTGACATATGGCTTTGGTGACAAACTTAGTAGTCGTGTTAAATGCTTGTAATATCCCACAAACGATTATGGAGCAAGAGGTATGCGTTAATTTTGGGAAAAATATGCTGTTTGGAAATTACCGAACAGAAATTAACTGGAATGACATTTTCTGTGATTAGTATAATATGTGTAAAATTTGTCGCAAAAGCTATATGCAGCGACATTCTTCGTTCGTTTCTAAACCGAAAATCTCAATGGTAAAATATTGTACCATGCTTCATACGTCTTCACGAGGTTCACGAAGTTCGGTTTTTTAGTCTCTTAATAAGCGCTTGTGTTCGATATTTGTCGGTACAGACAGCTGCAATTTTGAATTTAGACAACTTCTTATTCCTAATTTATCGAAAACAGTTTCTTTTTGATGGTAGAGTCTATTTTCAACATTTCATTCATTAGCATCCTCTCTTGAAAAACACAATTGGCAACGTTGTAAGACAATGTGTATGTTTTCTTATTTGGTTTCAATCAAAATCATTAGTGTCAAATTGTCATTTTTGTCCGAATTAATTTTTCTCAAGTATTTAGTTTTGTGCAAGCTCTGCTCTATTTCGTGTTTTCTCATATTCTCTTGATTAGTTTTTCTGGTTCTGTGTTTTATAGTTGTTGTTTTATTGTTTTGTTCTTTTACGATGGATTTTACATTTAATGAATATGCCGATATGTATATGGTTTTTGTAATGGAAATGCTAACATGGCAGAACAGGAATATCGCGTACGGTTTCCAAACCGAAGACATCCTACTAGAAACGTATTTCGA
The DNA here is from genome assembly GCA_023690525.1 of Holotrichia oblita. Lineage (NCBI taxonomy): Eukaryota > Metazoa > Arthropoda > Insecta > Coleoptera > Scarabaeidae > Holotrichia > Holotrichia oblita. Next base: position 92,830,995 of record CM043015.1, read on the forward strand.
CGACTGGACCAACGTCTACGTGAAACTGGTTCGTTTTATAAAAGGAATCCCAACGCAAGTCGACCTAGACAACGGCGTACATTACAACTGAAAGAGGAAATTCGGTTCTACGTGAAAACTTTCTTTATTCTTACCATATGAAAACGATAACGGACATCGTTTAAACTTTTGTCATAGTATATCTTAAATAGAATTCATGAAGATGGTAATTTTTTAAGAAGTGTTCTTTGGACCGACGAGTCTATGTTTACCAGAGATGGTGTACTCAATATCCATAATTTTCACCATTGGGCAGATGAAAATCCTCATGCTATTCGGGAATACGGTCACCAAAGAACGTTTTCAGTTAATGTTTGGCTAGGCATAATAAATCACCAAGTCGTTGGACCAATCTATCTGCCAAATCCTCTTGATGCCAACGGCTACTTAAATGTATTGGAACAAGTTATTGACGAACTGCCATTGAACATACGCCGTAACATGTTTTACATGCATGATGAGGCTCCTCCACATTTTGCTCGTAATGTGAGAGAGTGGTTGGATGAACACTTACCTAACAGGTGGATTGGTCGCGGTGGTCCTATCTTATGGCCTGCAAGATCTGCCGACCTTAATCCTTTAGACTTTGTTTGCCACAGGATAATGACGAAGTTAGAGGAAGAATTAACGCGGCAGTATTAGAAATTACACCGGAAAGGCTAGAACGAGTAATACAGACAATACCGCGTAGATTGCAGCTGTGTTTACAAACGGGCGGACATCAATTTGAACAGATGCTTAGGTAATAGTGATGCTAATTTGTTACAAGAGATGCGTTCGAAAAATAAAAGCTACTAACTTTGTTTTAATAAAGTGCTTTTTTATTGCTTTGCCCTATGTATCAATTGTGTAATCCAATTTACAATGTTGCCAAATGGATGTTAGTTTCATGTGGTCCCCGAGGACGCATAGAGCATGATACGACATTTTACCATAAGAATTCTGTGTCAAATTCGAACAAACTGTGTCGCTACGTGTAGCTTTTGCGACAATTTATATACACCTTGTATTACAAGTTAGATTGGAAACGCCGTGCAGGATACTATTTAAAATGAGAAATTATGCATAAACGTGGACGAAACAACAAACGCTCACAAAAACAGTATAATATGTACATGCTATACCTAGTACTCTATATGTCGATAGACTGTCTCCACCATTCCTTTTGTGCAGCAAACATCATAAATACGAAGACAGATGGAGCGGCAACTATGACAAAAGTTGGCAGGTTATTAAAAACAAATTTTCCGCAACATGTTTACTAACAATGTTTACCGCATGAGTTTTATATTGTGGAAGACATCATCAGACTCAGCCATCCAAGACCACCTCATTTTGAAAATTGATTTTATTAAACAATTTGTATAAGCCAGAGGTACTTTGCGCTGCCGAAAAAATCATTTTTATTGTTGGTCTGACATAATGATATTTACAAAAAGTATAAGCACCGAACCTAGTCCTAAAATCATATGCATATGCATTATTAAATTATCGCATATGCCTTTAACAAAAGGATTTTGATAAATTTAATGCCTCTTTTCCTCTATGTGTGCTGGTGGTTGGCTGATGCATACATACATAGATATATTTTTGTTGCACTCATGTACATAAGTGCATGTTCGACAACATGGAATTATTCCTAAGACCCAGATAACGTGAATACGAGACACGAAGACGAAAGAACTGTCGTAACATTATCTCGCTAGAACAGAAATGGAATGTGGACTTTTAAACAAAAATTAAAAAATATCTTATACAGAATAGCTTTTATAACCTTACTAATTTTTGCGCTAGTGTAATGATAATGTGAGTGTTTTGTTTTATTTATGTTGTAACTGTGGGTAAGTGTATAATATACGATATATGTTTGCATTTACTTATCTTATATTCTTATTTTATGTATGACGTGTTGGTGTAATTGTCTTATTGCTCCAAATGAAAGTTACTTTACTCAAATTAAAATGTAGCAGTAGTAGGAAAGAAGGTAGGTACATACGTGGCAAATCTCCTAGTATATGTATGTCAAATAACTAATAATTACAAAATTAAAATTCCCTATTACTAATTAATTATCGTTAAATTTTGATTGTTAAAATGTCACGAATACATAGAGATATACGTGTCTAACGACTGTAGACAGGGCAGCTAATTAAACCATTCCACTAGATTACAATACATACAGTTTCGTGCTTGTGTAGTATTTCGCATACTGTTTTGGTAGTAGTCGTAGGCTTTCGTGGATTTTCCAAAAATAATGGGGTTGCGCGCAGAGTAACCAAGTTACCTCATCATTGTAAATATGTCACAGCACTGATTGGGGATTTATATTTACCATTTTAAACAGATCAATACATGTTCGTTTTTAGCGTAGCTTTCTCGCGGAGGATCAATAAAAAATTTATAAAATGAATATAGACGTCTATTAGTATTCAACGTCAAGCTTATGAAAGATTTATTGACAAGTAAATATGAATATACATTCAGGATATATTATTTTACGATTTTGATAATTTGTAATCAAAATTATACATGTAAATACACGGAATACTTTATACTACTACGATAAAGCGATTCAGTAGTGGAACTCTATAAAATAGAGAAGTGTTATCGTATCGCAAAATGCGATTCTATTCTTTAGTTTGGTACTCTATTTACAATTTTACTTCTTTCCTCTCACCGCACTCCGCCCCCATTGCTTCACTTGGTTTCTACAGCTTTGAATGTGTCGACAACGGTAACATAACCAATAAAATCAAAAACGCACGAACTGTGATATCTCGACTGTATGTTTCGATATTATTAAAAAGTTGTAAAATGCATTATGAAATGAACCTGGATACAGCGCATTAACATTAAGAATTTTTAGATTTGGATCGCAAATCTAAAAATTAAAATCTATATTTTGTTTTAAATACGTATAGACATATAACGTACTATTTGAATATTTTTTGAATGGTAACCTTTGCGGTTTATATAATTATGCTCCTCTATCTTCGAAGCAATTAGTGCAACTTAGGTACAGCCTATAGCCCCAATAACCCCAGCAGATCTAAAATTTCTCATGAAACGTTGTTTAATTTGATCTTTTTCTCTTGCAGTTTTTGGAAATATATCTGTGGGAGAGATGATCCGCAATATCAGTTACCTACTTGCTTTATGCACCTAGAGATTGATTGTTGCAATAATGATACCTATAATGCTATAATGCTATATGTGATTGTCCAACATTGCGCTGATATGTTCCTGTTCCAAAGAAAATTAGTGCTGCGACAATATTTGTATGTCTATAGCTTTATATTATTTCTAGTGATGGGAAAGAAGACTCCTAATTGAGTAATTAAATAATCAACCATCGCTTTTGTGAGGCGAACTATTTTTATAAAGTGCGTATCAGGGAAGGTTAAACGGAATTTCTCATTATTCTCCTTTCATTGTTAAAATGTTTTTATGCTTCTCGTTTATTAATATCTTGAATTATATTTTCGGTGATATATAAATTTAAGGGGAGCATGATAACGATCACAAAAATAATTACAATGGAATACAAGTGATTTGCTTACACTCGAGTTGGAATACAAAAGCAAAACTGAATAAAACATGTAAAAACCCTAAAAATTTGTAGTAATTTTGCGATTAAACTATTGACTACCTTTAAATTTTCGTGTATTTTGACAAATTTGCCGAAGATTAACAAAGCACAATTCTATACCATAAGCGAAGTTGATAGAGTACAACATATACGATTCTATTCCAGACGATAGAATCGCTTTGGTCGATTCTACAGAACAGAATTCTATTTTATAGAGTTCCACTACAGGTATAAATAACTTCGCTTCGTAAAGTTATATATCAATTTCAGAGTAAACGATTAACTTCAGAAACAAGCGGATTGATTTTACAACAACGAATAAATAGTACCATTAACATATAATTTAACCGACGGCTTTGTAAAACTACAACTTCAATAAGTATTACCCGAGAAAAACCTGATAAAACTGTGCTCGCCAGATTACTACTATCTGTACACAGTTATTAAAATTTAATATTGAAATGTATTGCGTAATAGTATAATGTTAAGGTGGTTCATCATAGCACGTCTAACGACGCTGTTTGGCCAGTTTTTAGATTGAAAAGTTTAAATGTTCTAAAATTTATGAGTGCCCAGCTTTTTATGTGCGTGATGTTTCTGCCCAAAGTTTTATACCCATCAGTCACCTTTCACGAAGCATGTATAAACGAGCATTCCGCCTCCTCCAGATCGAATAACAATTTAGATATTACTCTGTCGCTGTTTTTGAAAGCTTTTAGGCAAAACTTGTACATCCATTAGTGCCATCTTGGGAGATAATTTTGTCAGATGAACTTGTAAATATATATGTATGTCTAAGGTTTTTTTTATAAAACATCTTTAAACATTTCAATCGAAAGGAGCCACTCCCCTATAATTCTCTTAATATATGTATATCTTCAAATAAAGCTATAAGTACATATGTATGTATATAATAATGTTGTGCACATTTATTCTTTAAAAGTAATGTTTAACCCATTAAGGTGGGTGGTTAGTTATGTTACTTGTATCGTAGTTAGCTGATTGTTACGCCTTACGAAGCCTAACATTTCTTTTCCGGATTTTCCGGAGTTGAGCAATTACTAGTGAAACCGAGTAATCCCAACAAAGCACAATAGGTCAGTCTGAGAAGAAATTCTTTGAAATTTCAACAAATTCTTTACAACAGACTACAACAACCTGATAAGCTTTAAATAGCTTTCAAAACTGAAGATATACAAAGTATGTGGATATCCTTGTGATCTTTGAGCCAGGAAACTTTTCTTCTGAAATCTCTCTCGTAGGCACTACAAAGTAAAGAAGTGCACAATTTTGTTGAAAGTTTAGTTTTGGGATATTTATTATGGAAACAGCTAATAGCTTGCGGTTGAGAAATAATAGTTCTTTCCGACTGAATAGAATTGTAATATTCGTTAAGTGTATTGGGTTCAATAGGTTGAAGATATTAGGCAATCATAAAGAATTACTAGATCTGTTGTGATCGCTCTCGGGAAAGATTTTTTTTTAACTTTCTACAGTACAGAATTAGTTTTACCTTTGGAATACAACTTCATGCATTCAAGCATTTTTCTGAAACTTGGTTCAAATCAAATTTAACTAGATGGAACTACTTTCGATACCTCATCACTATTTATCACCATCTGCCTATTCAAAATCTTTGACCAAATCAATTTCATAGTACAGTCCGCCAAAGTTGAGGTCAAATTTGGTTATAATTTCTTGTACTAACAGTATCAGTATTTAATAAACAGTATCCTTCCATGTCCAAGAAAAGTTTGAATCATTTTTAGAAAACAATACACTTTATACATTGCTATACATATAAATGCTAAGACTTAAAAGGCAAGCCACTATAAATATAACAAATCCAATTACATTCATCGATTTAATAAAGTAAAAGAGTACCAATTTATCATTTTGTTGCAAGACGCCGTCTTGCAATAAGTGTGGATGATAATTTGTAGCAAATTATTAATAAAACATCTTAAGTTCATAATTAATGAAAACGCAACGGTTTTATTTATATAAGCCAAATTATTACGCGTTTGAAGGTTGGCTGTGCTTGAATTATGTGAAAAAATATTCATTAATAAATTAATACGTATGTACGTAGTCTGCAGGAAACTCCACTTTTTAATGTCCAAAGAATAATATTTGTATAACATTAAAAGCAAAATCATGAAGTATCGTTTCACAGCATTTTAATATGTACATAAAAGAACTGTAAACAATTGAATAATTTTTGCTCTGCCTTCTAACGAATTTTAGAGATTAGGTAACCATCTTATTACTCACCACAGTTTAAAATACTTCTTTCGGTACCGTATTTATAATTTTAATTCTGATATCGGAAATTTATTACTATCTTTCAAATTTTATTCACTATCAAATATATCAATTTACAGAAATCCGTATTTGCGAATACGCAAACTACGCGTATTCTTTAACCAGTTGGTAGTTTGATATAAAACTACCAAGTGGTTTACATTGGAATATATATTTGTGACATATCAAATATTTATTTTAAATTCATAGCCAGAAAGAAGATGAAATAGGGAGAAGTGAATAACGGCAACATGAAAATAAGACAGGCAATAGACCTGTCACTCTGAAAAGTGTTTTTGATGTCGCCGTGGGCATTTTTTTCTCCCAAAAGAGAGAAAATGGAATGAAGTTTTCTTGAGAATAAACGACAAAAATGTTTTAATGAAATAATACTTACTAGGAGGCATTAAAGTCAATACTTCGCACGTGTTTGAAGACGTTGACATATTTCATTTAGAAATAAATTAAGTTTCATTATATAACAACATTTTTGACAAGCCTGTAATAGTATTTTCTAAGTATTAATTGTTCTCGTTTAGCGGAAATTTTCGGATATTGATTTTCTCATGCGTTATGTAGCGTGCTCCTAGACAACCACGCAGAACACTGAAACCAATATGGTTAGTTCCAGTAAATTCTTGCATGATATTCTCAATGTAAACATCCTGATCACTCTCAGTTTCTGTTGTCTCGCGTTTCTAAATATTTACATTGGGTAGAAAATATTTCGTCGATCCCATTACACAACTGAATATTGTAAAGGATTTGATGTACAATGTTCTCCGAACTAATTCATTCAACATATTGATTTCAAAACTACTGTTATAAAAAAATATTTCCTTCTTAAGCAAAGATGTTACGTTCACACCAAAAATGTTTATTTGAAATAGGTATACTAAATGCAAAAGCTTAGTACAAAATTGAAATAAATTTTTGTAAAAAAAATACATGCAACTTAATGCTTCAAGCGTATCCAGAATATTGCAAATTCATCGAAACAGCATGGTTTTCATAAGATACATACATATATAATTAAATAAGCAGTATTTCCCTCATTACCTTATATAATTTTCTTCTTGCATATACAAAACTAAATAATAACTTGACGCTAAGATAATATTTATGTAATACTAAATCAAGTCATGCAAATGACTATGTAATGCAGCATAGCGTAATAGCTAGTATACTGACGTCCTCGTCCACGAGAGCACCGGCTTTGAATCCTAATACTTTCTTGCTGGTTTTGTTCTGTGTGATTTTCCAAATTCGTTGGCAAATGCGGAAAGATGACATTATCAGTCCGCGCACAAGCCATAATATCATTAGCTGATGCCTCCTGAATTGGCACAAGCTCTTAGAGGATGGTAAGGTATGCATTATTAGTATGATACGTACTCATCAATTGCAAAATTACTAGTGTCAATAAATTATCTACATACATTGGCTATTTTACATTTTACGGAACCATTTACGATAAAAGTTGATGAACTCAAAAATACACAATGACAACAAGAGTGACTTATTTTGGAGTCTCCTACCAAAAAGAACTTACAGAAAAAAAAAATTGAATACCTAAGGATGAACAATCTTCAAAGAGCAAAACCTATATCCCGCGGTGCGGTACTTTCCCAGGAAGTACTGTTACTGTTAGACAACACTCCTGCTCATGGAACAAATTATAATTAAAGTAGTCAAAAGATGGTTTAATTCAAACATTTTGTATGAACCAAACTGTAATATAAATAATAAACATAATTTACATAAAGAAACTTCTATCTAAAGCAATCAATAGGGTGGACAATATCGAAAATATCTTAAAGAAAATGAATGTCATGTTCGTACTTACAGAATCCTAAAATAGTGCACGTAAAAAACAATTATTTGCTCTTGGGAGAGATAGCAGCCATCCATATGCAGATTAACGATAATAAGGACATTGGGATCCTGAAGATGATTTGTGTTTGGACGAATTAATACGTGTGTTAAACAGAACTGAAACCACGGAACTGAACCAATGGGTTGTGGAGAATCCTGAAGACAATATCACAACAAATAAGAAAATAATTAATAAAATTGTGGAGGAAGATTCTAATAATATGAATGATGTTATTTTATTGACAGACAGCATACACGCATAAACAGCATATGCGCTTAATACTATCGATACGGTTATTCAATGGGATGAAGAAAACAGTATTATAGACAGTAGGTTACTTGTTGAGGAAGACAAAACTTATCATTTCAAAAATCAAACTAAAATGTATTAATTGCTCCGTGAATGAGCATAAATGAGTAGGTAGTAAGCAGTACGTAGATACGTAGATGTATACGTAGTGTGGGACACTCAAAATCACACGGAATCGCTTGAAATGTTTGTGTTTTTTTGAATTTTTATTTATTTTAAGCCATTCTATATATTTTATTTAATTTTTTGCTTTACTAAATTTCTAATCGAGTGCGTTAGTTGTTAGTTATATTGCAGATTTTTATACAAAAAATAAATCTGTCAATTTTAATCTAAGTCTGTTTACACTCATTATCTGTATGATAGATGATAATACTTTTCATTGGAACTAAAGCGAAATTGAGTACTTGTAATTGATTAATTTACCTTGATTTATTGAATAATTGATTAATGACATTAACAACCATTTTCCATACGCGCTTTCCTAAAATAAACCGACATTATTTCCTTAAGCTTATCGTTCAAAAGTCAAACAGTTATTGTCAAATATCTACGTTTTTACAATCAAATGTTGTCGTTGCCAAATACCAGGGTGAGGCATTAATGCGTTAAAGCTCAATATATGGAATTCTTCTTTCATTTTGTTCTACATGTCATTTTGTGTACTTGGTGGTATTTGATATACAAGGTCTTTCACATAACGCCACACGAAAAGTAAAGTTTACTTATTTCCGAACATTGGGATAGCCATATAACTGGTCTTCCTCTTTGTTGTTGAGCCTATTCACAAAATGCAATTCTATGGGGCAAGTAATTGTCGACTAACTATTGATGCTAACTGATGATATGGATGCAATTTCGTGTTACACAGTATTCTTTGACCAGCTTTTTAACTAATATTTTGTTGGTGCCAGATTTTCCGTGTACTAGTATGTTCACTGTTCATAACTGAAAGAATGTATGTAGAAATGTTAAAAAATGCAAATCGATTAGTCGAAGAACGCCTACAACGTTGTTTAGCCATTTTGGTGGACATTTTGAACAATCATTATGAAATCCGTTATATCTCGAACATTTGGCTTAACTAATTAAATATTAATTAGGGATTAGTTTATTTCAATTTATAATTGAATAGCTTTTTATTCTCATTTTTTTTATGACTAATTTGATATATTACAATAATTATTCTGAAAAACCTCATCTTTCATTAAGAAAATGTTAAATATCTCAGAAATGAATGATATTAGATATAGGGAGTGGTAATAGAAATGAGCGTGCATACAGTGTCCTTCCATTTCTTAATATACAATACAGGATGTTCCATTTAAATAAGATGAGAAAATAATGCATTTCTGTTTTGAATCGCCCTACACACAGTTTTCGCAATATTGGCGAAATATCACTTCACTATAAAACATCATAAAAAATAAAAACTGTCAACGTCAAAACGTGATGTGTTTTGCTGATTAATAAATAAGAAACCTCTAGCATAAAGTTGATTAACAAGGAACACGATTGCGAAGAACAAACATTGAATATTGTTTATTGTATTGTTACAGGTTTGTAATGATTGTAAATAGTTAATGTAAATAGTTTAATTAATAAAATACTTGTATTGTTACCGTGAAACTATTCAGTTTGTTATTCCCTACAACCCTTGACTGTTGAAATAAATAATTCAATTACACATTACAAAACAACATTCTCGTTTTAATACGCAATGGAGAAGTTAAAATTTGAATTTAAAATGAAAGGAACTGCAGATGGGAAATCTAACGTTGTGTATATAACTTCAATAGAAACACTAGATGGACGTATGTTTATTATGCCAGATGAATTACAACCAGCGATGTTACACAATACAATAAATAATCAATCTGCGTTCATGAAGATAAAGAAGACACTGACAAAAAGGAACCAATTCAGGAAAATTTGGATAACCTTGGATGAAACAATAAAGAAAGAATACTTGGACGAAGAAGAAAACGTGCAGTTCAATGATTATTTCTTAGAAGAAATAACAACAAATAAAACAGAGGAAATAGTTTTGGCACAGAATTCTTCAATAGAAAAATTATTAGAAACACTGGTTGAAAACAGCAAAAAAGTAGAAGAGAAATCATTGGATAAAATTGCAAAAGGGATCACTATACAAAAATTTAATAATAAAACACAGAACGCGAGTCAATGGTTAAGCGAATTTGAAGAGGAATGTGAAAGATATAATACTCGTATATCAGACGATAAAAGAAAAATTAAATTACTAAAACTCTTTATTGACAAGTCTTGCCTGGATCGGTATGAATGCGTATTAATTAAATTGTCCATAAATTCAGAATGGGAAGAATGGAAAAAAAAAATTGTGATACTTTTGCAAATAAGGGCTGGTCTCCAATCAGACATGCTATAATGTGGAAATATCAAACAGGTTCCCTGATTGAATATGCACTGAGAAAAAAAAAACTACTTTTAGAAACAAGAAAATCAATCGACACTGGGACTTTGATTGATCTCATTGCAGTTGGTTTACCAAACTTCGTGAGCAATAAAATCGATAGAGGAACTCTGCTCGAAACAGAAGATTTATACAATGACTTAGGAAAACTAGAGCATCTAGTTTACAAAAATGTTAGTCAAATAAAGAAGATAAACGGACAAAAATTAAAAACAAAAGTGCTCAACTCAAGATGAGAATCTAAATATAGCACAAAAAATGGGAAAAGTTATTAATGTCCACGGAAAATATGAAAAAGATAAAAGCGAAATTCCTGATGGTGCTAATATAAAAAATAAACAAAAATTAGCAATGGTGAAACAAGACGTATTTTACAAAATAAATTTTAATGAAAATTTAGACACAACAAATTTTATATCCGTAATGAACCACTTAGATATTGAAAAGAGAAATTCAATCGATGAATTAATAAATAATTACAAGCATACATTTACTAAAGACAAATATGATATTGGCACTGTAAAGGAATACGAAGCTACAATAGATCTGACAATAGATAAGTATTGCAGCAAGCGACCGTACAGGTGCACAATAGAAGATAAAAAAGACGTAGAGCAACAGATATCGGAGCTGTTAAAGAGAAATCTTATAGAAGAATCATGCAGTCCTTCTGCAGTCCCGGTAACTCTCGCGTTCAAGAAAGATGAAAACAAAAAGTCACGGCTTTGTATTGATTTCAGAGATCTCAACAAAATTATAATACCTCAATCGCAGCCATTTCCGCGAATAGAAGATTTAGTAATAAAAACGAGAAATTGCAAATACTTTTCAAAACTAGACATCAATTTGGCGCTTTGGTCTATTCCACTAAGAGTAGAAGACAGAAGCACAGGGGTTCGTAACACAAGAAGGGCATTATCAGTGGACATGCTTACCTTTTGGAATGAAAACATCGCCAGCCATTTTCCAGAGAATATTGAACAATATAATTAAAAAACGCGAATTGTTAGGATTTACTGTAAATTATATAGACGATATATTGATATTCTCTAAAACCTTTAGAGAACATTTAAGACATTTAGAAAAGTTGCTGAATACTATCACAGAAGAAGGCTTCCGGCTTAAATTCTCTAAATGTATGTTTGCTTCAAATACAGTAAGTTATTTTGGGCACATTATAAGTTATAATACTGTTAAACCAATGAAAGGTAATTTAAAGACAATACGTAATTTTCCAACTCCAACAACCCAGATAAATATCCGCCAAGTTTTATGAAAAATCAATTTTTATCACAACTACGTACCTAAAATCGCTGTTATATTGGAACCGTTGCACAATCTATTCAGAAAGGATATAATATATAATGTGTCCTATTTAAGAAAAAAGTATGTTTGGTTCACCCTGGCAATATGAAACATCCTGTATATACCAAAATAATTTTAAAATATGTAGCTTAAGACTATCTATGATTTTTGTACATTACGTTTTGCGATATCTTTAATATTCATGGATATATTGAGCTTGGATGCACTAATGTATGTTTGTTTTATTTTTAAACGATTTGTGAACGGCCATACAGGTAGTCTGAAGTAGTAGTAAAGTATCTCAACAACAGAGGAAAGGCATCGTACTGGCATCGTACATACATACATATGTATGTACATACCATCTTTGGCAAATTAAATGCGAATTTTTCAACGAGGAATTTCCATTTACTAAATAAAGGCTATACTTTGAAGCAAATTTAATTTCTCTAAAAGAGAGTACTGCTTTGAGAAACTTCTTTAGTTCATATCGTGAAGTTGTTGACGATGGGTGTATAATTGAACGATTGTTTGGGCTGTTTCCATCGTCTATTGGATGATAATGATCCGACGTTTCGGTGAACTCTCTATCACCGTCTTCAGGGTAGCTCTGAAAAGAGCTGTTCGTCTCTAGTTTACTCATTGATAAGTTCGCTAGAATCGAGACAAGTAACACAGAAGAAACAAACGCTTGTACCGAAGTATACTAGTGGATATATTCTCTCCGACTGAGTATCGATGTACAGTTGTATTTCCGCACTATGTGTCCCCCTATATAAGTGAGAATGTCAAAACTCACCTTTCGTGCAAGTGTGGGGATTTCATGACATTTGACCGGTTGTGCGATAGTGCAGTCGGTCATTGTGGAACCGGAATGTTCCCTGAGATTCCGATAGGCCTTACGCGGTTCGACGCAGTTTCCGTACAGAGGTTCTACGCAATTTCGGAAGTTTGTTTGTCTTTATGTGCCCGTTTGTCTGCGATTGTTTAAGTTATCTTTGAGTATCGGTAGCCAGACGCTATTAATCTCAAGGCTTGGTGTACTGATGGCATCAGGTGTTGTGGCCATATATGCTGTTTCTTTGAGTTTTCTTTTTGTTTGATTGTCCTCCTTTTCTAGGACTATTGCATTTTGCCATGCGATATTATGTCCTTCTTCCCAGGCATGTTGGGCTAGGCGAGATTTTTCGGTTTCTCCTAAGCGGACCAATTTTTGGTGTTCTTTGATCCTGATATGTAGGGGTCTGCCTGTTTCTCCAATGTATTTTCTTCCACATTCACATGGTATTTCGTATATACAGTCTTTAGTTCTTTGGTTTTCGTTGTCAGGTTTAGTTTTTGTTAATGCAGACCTGATGGTGTTGGTTGTCTTTATTGCCGTTCTAATTCCGTACTTGTTGCCTATTGTTCTGAGTTTTTCTGATAGGCCTTTGACGTACGGTATTACTGTAGTGCCCACGTGGGGTCGTTGTTCTGGTGTGGTTTTTTCTCTTTTAGCCTTTGACAACGTTCTTTCTGTATATCCGTTTTCTTTAAGTGTGTTTGTTACATTTTCAAGTTCTTTTTTTCTATCACATTCACTTGAGCAGGTATTGTACGTTCTGTCGTATAGGCATTTAGCTACACATACCTTGACGTTGTGTGGATGATTGGAATCATGGTGAAGATATTGTCCTGTGTGAGTAGGTTTCTTATATACTGTTGTTGAGATCGAACCATTTGTATGTTTTTTTATTAGGACATCAAGGAAGGGGATCTGGTTTTTGTTCTCGATCTCCATAGTGAATTTAATCGATTCTTCTATGTTGTTTATATGATTAAGAAACCCTAGTAATTCATCTTCACTGTGTGGCCATATGACGAAGGTGTCGTCTACATAGCGCAGCCACATTTTGGGTTGGTAGGGGTATGTACTTATTGCCTTTTTCTCAAACTCTTCCATATATATGTTGCTAAGTACGGGTGATAGAGGGGAACCCATTGCCATACCGAATTCTTGTTGGTAGAATTTGTTTTCCACCTGGAAATAGGTTGTTTGTACACAGATGGATAGTAGTTCTATGATTGCGTTGACACTTAATGATGTTCTCTCTGTTAATGTGGGGTCATTGGATAGCCTGTCTTGGATTATCGCTAGGGTAGGTTGTGTAGGGACATTCGTGAACAGACTTGTTACATCAAAGCTTACTAATTTGTCCTGTTGTTCTAGTTTTAAGTTTTTTATTTTTTCTATGAAGTCCTGTGTATTGATGACTGCCGATGTAGTATTACCAGACAAGGGTGTGATTATATCTAGCAGGAACTTGGCAAGAGGGTAGCATGGGGAATTTCTGGAACTGATTATTGGTCGTAGAGGGATGTCCGGTTTGTGGATCTTAGGTAAACCGTATAGATGTGGTGGCTTGCTGTAATGTGGTGTGAGCCTGTGTCTTAAGGTTTGGTTGGGGAAGGCTGCTTTATATTTGTACAACGTACGATATATTTTGGATTCCACCGATGGTGTAGGGTCTTTGGGTATTTCTTTGTATCTTCCAGCCTGTAATACATCTTGTATTTTGTTGTTGTACATTTCCACATCCATTATTACTGTTGCATTCCCTTTGTCTGCCGGAAGGATCTTCAGTGATTTGTCCTTCTTCAGTTTAATGAGACTGAGATGTTCCGCCTTTGTGATGTTGTGCTGTACGTTTCTCTTTGTGGCTTTTTCTATAGCTGTTCTTGTTTTCCAGCGGTATTCCTGTGCTACTTCAGGTGGTTCTATTTTTTGTGCGGCAAGTTCTATAGCAAGTGTTATATCTAACGTTGGGACTTTTGATTGTGTTACCGCGAACTTTAAACCTTTGTTTAATAGTTTTACCGTGCTTTCATCAAGTTGTTTACTGGAGAGGTTGATAACGGTTTTTTCCGGATTTATAATGCTTTTTCCTGGCTCTTTTTGTTTTTTAGTGACATTAGTTTTCGTTGATGTTTTTCTTTAAGTTGTTTGTTGGTTCTTTGGTAACTTTTTAATACTGCCTTTTTTATCCCTTCATAGTCTGCAATGTTTGTAATGTCTTTGATTTTCTGTTCTATGGTCTCGCATTGTTGTTTAAGTTTGATTTTTGCGAGTCTATGATAGTTAATCCTTTCCCTTACTAATGCTTCGCTGGCTCTCCTTGCGATTTTTTGTGCCCTAATGCTTTTTACTGGAGGTTTTATTATTAAGCCTTTCGGGATGATGTTACTGTTTTTTGCTTTGTGTAGGAAGGTTAGATGGTTTCCTTCTTTGGCTAGTTTGATCATGGTTTTTTCGTATTGTCTGAAAAAACTATTTAATTCAGGCCCATACTGAATTCTTAATTCATATCGTGAAGTTGTTGACGATGGGTGTATAATTGAACGATTGTTTGGGCTGTTTCCATCGTCTATTGGATGATAATGATCCGACGTTTCGGTGAACTCTCTATCACCGTCTTCAGGGTAGCTCTGAAAAGAGCTGTTCGTCTCTAGTTTACTCATTGATAAGTTCGCTAGAATCGAGACAAGTAACACAGAAGAAACAAACGCTTGTACCGAAGTATACTAGTGGATATATTCTCTCCGACTGAGTATCGATGTACAGTTGTATTTCCGCACTATGTGTCCCCCTATATAAGTGAGAATGTCAAAACTCACCTTTCGTGCAAGTGTGGGGATTTCATGACATTTGACCGGTTGTGCGATAGTGCAGTCGGTCATTGTGGAACCGGAATGTTCCCTGAGATTCCGATAGGCCTTACGCGGTTCGACGCAGTTTCCGTACAGAGGTTCTACGCAATTTCGGAAGTTTGTTTGTCTTTATGTGCCCGTTTGTCTGCGATTGTTTAAGTTATCTTTGAGTATCGGTAGCCAGACGCTATTAATCTCAAGGCTTGGTGTACTGATGGCATCAGGTGTTGTGGCCATATATGCTGTTTCTTTGAGTTTTCTTTTTGTTTGATTGTCCTCCTTTTCTAGGACTATTGCATTTTGCCATGCGATATTATGTCCTTCTTCCCAGGCATGTTGGGCTAGGCGAGATTTTTTCGGTTTCTCCTAAGCGGACCAATTTTTGGTGTTCTTTGATCCTGATATGTAGGGGTCTGCCTGTTTCTCCAATGTATTTTCTTCCACATTCACATGGTATTTCGTATATACAGTCTTTAGTTCTTTGGTTTTCGTTGTCAGGTTTAGTTTTTGTTAATGCAGACCTGATGGTGTTGGTTGTCTTTATTGCCGTTCTAATTCCGTACTTGTTGCCTATTGTTCTGAGTTTTTCTGATAGGCCTTTGACGTACGGTATTACTGTAGTGCCCACGTGGGGTCGTTGTTCTGGTGTGGTTTTTTCTCTTTTAGCCTTTGACAACGTTCTTTCTGTATATCCGTTTTCTTTAAGTGTGTTTGTTACATTTTCAAGTTCTTTTTTTCTATCACATTCACTTGAGCAGGTATTGTACGTTCTGTCGTATAGGCATTTAGCTACACATACCTTGACGTTGTGTGGATGATTGGAATCATGGTGAAGATATTGTCCTGTGTGAGTAGGTTTCTTATATACTGTTGTTGAGATCGAACCATTTGTATGTTTTTTTATTAGGACATCAAGGAAGGGGATCTGGTTTTTGTTCTCGATCTCCATAGTGAATTTAATCGATTCTTCTATGTTGTTTATATGATTAAGAAACCCTAGTAATTCATCTTCACTGTGTGGCCATATGACGAAGGTGTCGTCTACATAGCGCAGCCACATTTTGGGTTGGTAGGGGTATGTACTTATTGCCTTTTTCTCAAACTCTTCCATATATATGTTGCTAAGTACGGGTGATAGAGGGGAACCCATTGCCATACCGAATTCTTGTTGGTAGAATTTGTTTTCCACCTGGAAATAGGTTGTTTGTACACAGATGGATAGTAGTTCTATGATTGCGTTGACACTTAATGATGTTCTCTCTGTTAATGTGGGGTCATTGGATAGCCTGTCTTGGATTATCGCTAGGTAGGTTGTGTAGGGACATTCGTGAACAGACTTGTTACATCAAAGCTTACTAATTTGTCCTGTTGTTCTAGTTTTAAGTTTTTTATTTTTTCTATGAAGTCCTGTGTATTGATGACTGCCGATGTAGTATTACCAGACAAGGGTGTGATTATATCTAGCAGGAACTTGGCAAGAGGGTAGCATGGGGAATTTCTGGAACTGATTATTGGTCGTAGAGGGATGTCCGGTTTGTGGATCTTAGGTAAACCGTATAGATGTGGTGGCTTGCTGTAATGTGGTGTGAGCCTGTGTCTTAAGGTTTGGTTGGGGAAGGCTGCTTTATATTTGTACAACGTACGATATATTTTGGATTCCACCGATGGTGTAGGGTCTTTGGGTATTTCTTTGTATCTTCCAGCCTGTAATACATCTTGTATTTTGTTGTTGTACATTTCCACATCCATTATTACTGTTGCATTCCCTTTGTCTGCCGGAAGGATCTTCAGTGATTTGTCCTTCTTCAGTTTAATGAGACTGAGATGTTCCGCCTTTGTGATGTTGTGCTGTACGTTTCTCTTTGTGGCTTTTTCTATAGCTGTTCTTGTTTTCCAGCGGTATTCCTGTGCTACTTCAGGTGGTTCTATTTTTTGTGCGGCAAGTTCTATAGCAAGTGTTATATCTAACGTTGGGACTTTTGATTGTGTTACCGCGAACTTTAAACCTTTGTTTAATAGTTTTACCGTGCTTTCATCAAGTTGTTTACTGGAGAGGTTGATAACGGTTTTTTCCGGATTTATAATGCTTTTTCCTGGCTCTTTTTGTTTTTTTAGTGACATTAGTTTTCGTTGATGTTTTTCTTTAAGTTGTTTGTTGGTTCTTTGGTAACTTTTTAATACTGCCTTTTTTATCCCTTCATAGTCTGCAATGTTTGTAATGTCTTTGATTTTCTGTTCTATGGTCTCGCATTGTTGTTTAAGTTTGATTTTTGCGAGTCTATGATAGTTAATCCTTTCCCTTACTAATGCTTCGCTGGCTCTCCTTGCGATTTTTTGTGCCCTAATGCTTTTTACTGGAGGTTTTATTATTAAGCCTTTCGGGATGATGTTACTGTTTTTTGCTTTGTGTAGGAAGGTTAGATGGTTTCCTTCTTTGGCTAGTTTGATCATGGTTTTTTCGTATTGTCTGAAAAAACTATTTAATTCAGGCCCATACTGAATTCTTAATTCATATCGTGAAGTTGTTGACGATGGGTGTATAATTGAACGATTGTTTGGGCTGTTTCCATCGTCTATTGGATGATAATGATCCGACGTTTCGGTGAACTCTCTATCACCGTCTTCAGGGTAGCTCTGAAAAGAGCTGTTCGTCTCTAGTTTACTCATTGATAAGTTCGCTAGAATCGAGACAAGTAACACAGAAGAAACAAACGCTTGTACCGAAGTATACTAGTGGATATATTCTCTCCGACTGAGTATCGATGTACAGTTGTATTTCCGCACTATGTGTCCCCCTATATAAGTGAGAATGTCAAAACTCACCTTTCGTGCAAGTGTGGGGATTTCATGACATTTGACCGGTTGTGCGATAGTGCAGTCGGTCATTGTGGAACCGGAATGTTCCCTGAGATTCCGATAGGCCTTACGCGGTTCGACGCAGTTTCCGTACAGAGGTTCTACGCAATTTCGGAAGTTTGTTTGTCTTTATGTGCCCGTTTGTCTGCGATTGTTTAAGTTATCTTTGAGTATCGGTAGCCAGACGCTATTAATCTCAAGGCTTGGTGTACTGATGGCATCAGGTGTTGTGGCCATATATGCTGTTTCTTTGAGTTTTCTTTTTTGTTTGATTGTCCTCCTTTTCTAGGACTATTGCATTTTGCCATGCGATATTATGTCCTTCTTCCCAGGCATGTTGGGCTAGGCGAGATTTTTCGGTTTCTCCTAAGCGGACCAATTTTTGGTGTTCTTTGATCCTGATATGTAGGGGTCTGCCTGTTTCTCCAATGTATTTTCTTCCACATTCACATGGTATTTCGTATATACAGTCTTTAGTTCTTTGGTTTTCGTTGTCAGGTTTAGTTTTTGTTAATGCAGACCTGATGGTGTTGGTTGTCTTCTTTAGAGTAATTAAATTCACTTTAAAGCAAAGCCTTTATTTGCAAAATCAACATTCCCCGATAAAAAAATCGCATTTAAGTTGCCAAAGATGGTACATACATACATACAACTTGTGGTAACTTGTTAATTTTTTCTGTTAAAAGTATTACTAATACAAACGTTGTTGTCGATTATATCTTAATTTGATAGATTCACAGTGATCTGTTCTTCTTGATAATCTGATACTTAGCAAAAACAGTAATGTGACGGATCGAGCTTGAACTGCATACACTATCTTATACTATCATGGTAGTACGTGCTAGCCATCCTATTTAGTTTGTAGTTTTCGGTAATTACAACAACACTTTATAGCCTATCCAACCAAAAATGAAATTATCAAATTTGTACAAACCATCGGTATTTTTAAACTTTAATATCGCAGTATTAGTTTATCGACTCCTATCAACATTACTTAGATGATGGAGCTAACTTACATACAGAATCCTAACTTCTACATAATAATATTTCAAAAGAGCTTATAACATTAAGTAAGTCTTTAAATTTCAGCATACCAACATAAAACGTTGTTACATTTGCTCTCGCTTGTATGTAATACATAACTTCTGACGATAGTTTTTCGTTTCTAAGATAAACATATACTCTTTGTGTTCCAGTTTTCTTCCTAACAATCTAAAAACTTTCTTAACTAGTAATTATTAGTAACTCCTGTAAAAGAACAAGAAGTATCCTTTCATCCACAAAACAAATCTCTGGTAATTTATTATTCGTTTACTGGTTTCGACTCCTTATTTTCCTAGATCTTCGTTTACGACATGCGACGTATGCGATAATCAACGTTTTCATTCTAAATTTAATAGGTAAACCAAATTAAATCCGCAACTAATAAATAATATAGCAAATAACTACATAAAACTAACTAATCACTTGACTAATATAACTACAACGATAATATAACACTGTCTCTTATTCAAAGTATCTAACATATACAACAAGTATATATGTATAAACCTCCATCAGTACTGATGATCGACAAACTACATAACTTGATAATGCTTTCAGCGCTAGTTAACGGACTGCGAACAGAAGCAAATGGTTTAATCTGGGATTATACATTTACTGAGATTAACGAACAATGAATATTTTAGCGTATCATAGTGTAACAATTTTGCTAGTGCAAAAGCAATTTTTTGCTATCTTGTAATCTGCGAAATGATTTTCCAACGTTATCTTTAATATTTACCGTAATTGTCGCTTATATTCAAGTAATTAAGTTCTAATACTGTAATACTGTTAAACCTATCAATCAGCGCCAGAAATTTGAACATAATCTTATCGCTCAATTGATGCCAGTTAATTGCAAAATCTATAGATAATTATCCTAAACATCTACTCATGCACATCGCAATTTGGTTGTTTTACAAACATTCAGTTATGAATGTGTTAGTTTCTATATGTTCGTAATATATTGGAAAGCTATTAGAGAAGTTGCTAAACCTTTTGTACGATGCACATGAATCCGTATTTACAAATAAAACATACAATATGAAAGTGGTGGTATTTACTCGCGAAAGAACAAATAAATCAATTTTACGCCAGACAAGGTTAATCGACTTCTAATTCAGAGCCTGAAAAAGCATCGACAAAAATAAACACATTAATTTAAAGAATAAATATAATTAAAGGAAAACTGTCTAAGAGTTTATATAAAATTATATGATGGTCCTCTTATACCGGGTTCTTTTTTTATCATTACACATACACTTTTCCTATGTGTAACTTAAAAAAAGTCAATGCATTATAGCTGCATAGTAGGCAACCAGTTATACAGTCGTATTTTGACAAGCGAGAAACATGAGCTGTCATATTTTTATTAACTATTTATTATTTTGAAATAAAAAGTGAAATTGTAGAGGAAATACTGTACGATACACATTTTAAAATGCTATTTTACTTTGCTTATTTTAAATTCTTCCACGCCCTAATAATCCTTGGTACCGCAAATCTTACTTCGAAAATAAAATAGACTGGTGTATAATTGGTTGCCTACTATGTCAATGCATTGACTTTTTTTTATCATTACATATAGGGAAAGTGTATGTGTAATGATAAAAAAAGATCCCTGTATATACACCATAAATGAGGGATCAGTAGCATTCAAATTCGTCACTTTAGTAATTTACCTGCCCAAATAGCCCCAATCTAAATAAAATATGTTTGGTACGTTTGCAAGACATTTACAAAGGGAAATTGCATAAATCCCTACAATAAATAACAAGTTTTCAGATGAGAATAAACAAAGTTCTGTTAATCCATTTATGACCTGCAGAGGTACAAAGCCCGTTCTAATAGAAAGAAATCGGCAAAGCCACTTATAATACTGCAATATTTACGTAATTATTCTAGGAATGAAGTATTTAGATATTTAGGATATGAAACACTCATTTATCATAGAAGAAGTATTAGTTTATGCTTTAGTGCTGTCCGATCAACTTGTGATACGACTACGTAAGATAAAGAATTGTTTATCGCGAAAGAATAGCAAAACGAAAAGAGTTGAGTGCAGAGACACGTAGTGCTGTCATTAGTTTACATAAAGAAAACTATTCGTTGCGGAAAATTGCGAAAAAACTTAAATTAACTTACCGAGCTGTCCAAAGAACAGAGAAACGCTATAAGACAACAGGAACAACGCATTCCGAAAAGCGATCTGGAAGACCCAAAATAACGAACCCGGCTGAAGATCGACGATTGGAAGCTATATTCAAAAAAAAACCGACGTCTAACAGCTCCACAGATTCGAGCTAAACTCAATGAAAGCCGCGAAACGCCAGTGTCCCTTACTACAGTAATGAGGCGCTTAACAAAAACAGGGTTACAGGGACGCATTGCTGCTCGCAAACCGTTACTGAGACCACAAAACCGTCAGAAACGGTTCCAATGGGCTAAAGAGCATCAAAATTGGAACATCAATATGTGGAAAAAAGTGTTATGAACTGATGAGTCAAAATTTCACATTTTTGGCAGTAATCGGAGTGTTTACGTTCGACGCAGACGAGATGAAAGAATGCGTGATGATTATGTTGTGGCTACCGTAAAGCATGGAGGAGGTTCAGTGCTAGTTTGGGGAGCATCTTCCTTCGACGGTGTTGGAAATCTGCATCGAATCAACGGAATATTAACAAAAGAGCGGTACAAGGTCATTTTAGAAGAACATGCTATTCCTTCGGAGTTGCGATTGATTGGAGAAGGGTTTCATTTTCAGCAAGATAATGACCCAAAGCACTCTGCTCGACTTTGTAGAAACTATTTGCAGCAAAAAGAAGCAGATGGAATACTTGTTAACATGATTTGGCCTCTACAATCGCCAGGCCTCAATCCTATTGAGCTGTTCTGGGATGAGGTGGATAGAAGAGTGAGGGAACATTGTCCACGGTCACAATAACAGCTTTGGGAACATCTCCAAGAGGCATGGAACGCAATTGCAGTAGAGACATTTCAACGACTTGTATTAAGAATGCCCAAAATATGTAAAGCAGTTATTAAGTGTGGCGGTGGATATTTTTCTGAGAATAAATTAAAATAATTTTATTTTTTTATTAAATATTATATGCCTTAGAATACAACTAAGCACCCACCACACATTAAAAAAAAATCACAAAACATTATACACAAAAATCATATATA
Organism: Holotrichia oblita; assembly: GCA_023690525.1. Lineage (NCBI taxonomy): Eukaryota > Metazoa > Arthropoda > Insecta > Coleoptera > Scarabaeidae > Holotrichia > Holotrichia oblita. The sequence goes on from CM043015.1 coordinate 92,853,642, forward strand.
GACTTAAGCTGATTTATTTCCACTTGCAGGTCAATAAAACAATAAATAATTAAATACCAATTTATTCCATAACATATATAATAATATGATTTCGTTAAATAACTTCTTCAGTGGAATGTTTCGAATTGCCAGGGTGAACCAAACATACATTTTCTTAAATGGAACACACTATATATTATTTCAAATTTAGATTAAGCTTATCTTCCTCAGTTCTTTGATATAAGGTTTCATTGAGTTATACCGAGCTTTTTCTGAAGTTATGGTAAATTTTGTCTGAAAATCATTGCGCGTTCGACGTCCTGTGTATTCCCCACGAAACAGCTTGAAATTATTTTTGTGCGGGAATTACTTTTTTATATTGTTACAGTTTCATAGCAAAGCAATATTTTACCAATATTGCGAAAACTGTGTACAGGTCGATTCAAAATGCATTATTTTCTCATCTTATTTAAATGGAACACCCTATATTTTATATTAAGAGAGGGAGGGACACTGTATGCACTTTCATTTTTGTTAACCGCTCCCTATATCTAAAATCGATAATTTCTGAGATATTTAATATTTTCTTAATGAAAGGTGTGCTTTTTCAAAGTAATTGTAAGATATCAAATTACTCATGAAAAAATGAGAGTAAAAAGCCATTAAATCAAATATTAGGATAAACTTATTAAATACAATACAACTACAAAATGTTAAACTTATACCGGTAATTAATATATATATAATTAATATAATATATAATTATAATATAATATATAATTTAAGCCAAATATTCGGGATATAACGGATTTCACAATAAATGTTCAAAATGTCTACCAAAAAGATCAAACAACGTTGTAACCGTTCTTCGACTAATCGAGTTGCATTTCTTAACATTGGTTCACCCTGGCAATACGAAACATCCTGTATATAATTTTAAAATATGTAGCTTAAGACTATCTATGATTTTTGTATATAATGTTTTGTGATATCTTTAATATTAATTAATACTATATTGAGCTTTGACGCACTAATGCCTCACCCTGTATGTAAACAAACAGTTTAGTAAACATTTCTAAACTGTTAAAGATTGGGTGACGAAACACAATCGTGAATTAATTTTCCCCTAAAAATTTTTTCGAATTTTATGTCGCTAATAATAACATTCCTCGGAGGATATTAATCTAGTTTCAAACTTTTATTAACCATATTACTTTATAAGAGCACTACATAATCAAAAACAATATTAGGATTACGTGCACATTAAATCTATGTTGCTGGAAAGTAAGTAGTTCGTACATTGAACTACTTTCGTACTTAGAAAGCATATTTTTATCACACTATTATTTTTAAACTTATTAATACCTAATTCATCTTATGCATAACAGACGGTTTTATACATAGTTATTCTTCACATAAATCGTTCAAATATGGTATGAGGTATTGCCTAAGAAAGTTTCTATTCTATTTGCAGCTTTAACTTTATTATGGAAGCGGGAGTTTTAGTGGTATGAAGAAGATATTCACTTACAATTAGATGTAACGCTAGCTGCTATCATTCTTCTGCTTTTCTAGAGAAGTGAACGCCGTAGAACTTTCATCACATTCCTTTTTCATTACAGGCGATGAATTATATGTTTGTTTACTTACTTCTAGAATAGCTTTTCTAATGAAAAAGGCGACATGAATAACACTTTAAGTAGTAATTGTTTTTAATCGAAGATCTGAAATAGCGAGTGATGTTATCTTACTCCCGGAGTGCATAAACAATTCGGTTGCATTTCTGACAAAGACGTATATAAGTTCTTCCTGTCCTGAACTGTGCCAGTTCTTTTATATGTATGTAAATGAAGACAAACATTCAGTTATTAGAATACTATGTACTTGAAAAAAAAAACTTAAAAGTGATATTTTTTAATATAATAATCTAAAGTGTCAATCCTACTGTTGTGACAACAGAGTATTTAAACTTCCTAAGAATAAAAAATTATTGGTATTGTTTTGTATTATTTTGTGCTTTTGGTATGTAATCAAAATTCTATTAAATGTTGTAATCAACCTAAAAGTAATCAGTGCTAGTTGTTGAATGGATTGAATATACAGATGTGGAAAGTACAGCACGTACTTCCGTTTCAAATCGTAAAGAAACAATATCTCAAACACAGTGTTTGGAGCTATTTTTAACAGCTCAATAGTCACAGTAGGCTGCTACATACAGAATTGAACCTTACTGAGAGAGAATCATGGTACATCTTAGAAAGTTGGTATTTCGATCAAGCTAGCAAAACATTATTACCACACAACATTACATACAGCGTAGGAAGCCGCTACAGACGCAACCACCATAACACAAAATAGGTAGTACAAATTATTTCAGAGGAAATAGATATAATGTTTAAATAATACATAAATCAATATCTGTAAAGCAATTGCTCGAAGAGTAGCTAAAAACATATTATTTAAAAAAATTACTTTAGAAGAGGGGTGAACACAGTGACCATAACTCATAACGTTTGAGAGCACTTGTCGAGCCTTTTTCGGTCTTGGCGAGTCAGCATACCTCCACTAGGACGATTGAGCCTTACTCTCTGTCTACTGTCATATCCGTTAACCCATGTTTCGTCACCTGCTACAACACGTTTCAATAATTCTACATCTTCGTTGACTTCATTTAGTGACTGCTGAGTAACTGTAGTAACATTCGCCGCTGTTTTTGTTCAAAATTCAACAATTTTGGAACAAATTTTGCTACCACGTGTTTCATACCCAAAATATTCGAAAAAATTTCATGGCACGAGCTAATCGATATGCCAACATCAATAGCGACTTCTTTGATTATGATTCGGCATTTTCAACGTCTTCACGACCATCTTGGAAACGCTTACACCACTCGTAAACTCGTGTCTCACTCACAGCAGACTCACCAAATTCTTTGATCCATTTGGTTTAGCAAACGAAAATCACCGAGCTCATAAAAACACGTCTAACCTTAGCGGCTGTCACAGACAAAGTATACAATGAATTCAGTGAATACAGAGTTTTTCGGGCTCATCAAACCGCGAAATTTAAATATTCTGAACACACCTTGTACCTACTTGTCTAAGTCTGCAAATATTCAAAGTTCCACTTGAGTGGGCTAAATTTGTATCTGTTATCCATTTATTTTATTAAATCCGTTCTATCTCAGCTTTCTGAAACAATTTAGACTTAACTACGGTTTAGACAAGAGAAATAGTTCCTTAGTTTGGAATAAAGTTATTATGTTCTTTTGCGTCGTTATAAAAATAACATCCGAACAAGAATGCTTAGCAAGATTTAATTTAGTAACATTCTAGCTCTTTGCACGAATTTCCGCTAACAATACATAAATGAATGCTGGCTGTATCATAAATATGCATATACATACATATATATGCATAAACTGGGCCTGATAAATTCTATACAGAAGTAATGAATTTTACTGGATTCAATCATATCCGGTAACGTAATTTAAATTTGCCGCAGGACACTACTTAGACTGAGATGTAGCACGTTACTGCTTAAATTAATTGTTAAATTAGTATTCATGCAAGTGTGAAAATATATACTACGTTTAGTGCTTTTACGAAGAAATAACATTAATAGCATATTTTAAAATTGCACCCTCTGCGTTCACCCAATTTCGTAATTCAACAAAACTATATCAGAATATATTTTAGTTTATTCTTCCAGAAACGCCCTCACATTAAAATATTATGCTTAATTATTTGAAGAAAACAAGTATTACGCGGGCAATAGTTCCGTCTTACGTTTACACTATCTTCTATATATTAGTGTCTTAAATGCATCCTTCAGAATGGATTCTACAATTGGTGATCATAAAAATAGAATTGCTTTCTTTTATTGAAATGTTATCTGATGTAAACAATTTGTGCAGTAACTAACGGGTCGATGGCCGCAGTAGTTAGGCCGGAGTTCAATTGTCTGGAGGGACGGTGACATTTTTTCAGAGAGTTTAATCCCGGATCGACTTGCCATTCGCTGTTGGGAGCAAAGTGATTAACAGCGCGGTATCATAAATGGCGATATGATGCTGTCACAAAGACAAGTAATACAGCTTACGGAGTCACTGCAACTAAGCACCCTCCACACATAAAAAAAAACTGAATAGATAATTCAAAATAGTTGGTAAGAAAGAAAAAAATGGAACAATACTGGAAAGATAAAAAATCGTTTGATTCAGTTTCTGCATTTATTTCTTGGTCCAGTAAAATAAAACTTCCTTTCTAGAAGAATCAATTGTGTAGCCTTTTAATCCATCAATTATCATCGTATTTACCCAGACAGCTGCAATACAGCCAAAGACATGCACAAAAACCACTAATAAAATGAAAAGCAAGAGGATTTGAGAGAAGAATCGCTTCTTAAACCACTATGTCATAGCAAGACGGACTTTTGTATCACATCTGACTGCAATACGATAAGGAGCTTGAACCCCAACGTGACTGTAACTAAGTTAGACAGGATAGTGTCTTCTAGTGTCAGATCGTTGTACGAATTGTGCTGATGTGTTTTATTAAGAATATCCCAAATTCTGTTAAATTCTAACCCTTCTCGTACTAACAAGCACTACTACTCGCAAGAGGTAAATCAACTTTCTAGCATCATTCAATGTTCAGCGAGCTGAGCAGTTTTATCACCATATCTTATATACTTATATTCATATATAACATCGAGTATTAGAGATTTTTTGCAAGTTTAGTTACATCCAATTTTGCAATTATTGGAAAATGTATAAGAAAGCCTGTTGCTTTGTACGTAGCTGCCCGCCTTACTTGTTCCTTCTTGTTGAATATATTCCAATCATGTCATATTCCTACTATCTATTGCATTATATTCAATACAACGATTCCTACAAAAACATTCAAATATTTCTCACAAATCGGCTGCTGTCATGCATTTTAACTAAGAAACTCCTGTGTAAAACATAAAACAGGTAACTTTTATAATGTTTTCTGTAGATAGTAGATTGCGTTCATGGGACTGTAATATATTCAACGAATAAATGGTATGTTGGTTTTCACTATACTGAATATACGCGTTGATACACGTTAATAACATATTATCTGTATATATATGTAAATATACATATATATGTATATATATTTCGAGCTCCTGTCAGCTCTTTATTCACATTATACACACAAAACTTGTTATAGCTAAACAATTTAAAATAAACAGATTTTGTATAATGGCGTTATGTATGCATATACGTATGGGCACATATGTATAATATGCTGAAAGTCTACATGTGTACCGTATCGATATTCGAAAGTATGGAAACTAGATTTTGTCAATTTTTGTAGGTAGTGGAAGAATCTTGATATTTTTCCGCTGGCTAAGAAATATGTAGGTATATAAGCTCTAAAGTTAAGATTTAATAACGTGGACAGAATCTTGACAAAAAGTGTGCAATAATATCATGCAGCATACACTTTACTAACAGTTGTTAATTAGTTAGTTAATTAATTAGTATCTACGCAATCTAAATTAACGGTGTATCTGTTGTTCTTCGTTCCCTCTAAAGAAGTATACATACAGACGAATTGTTTGTGATAATTTGTCGGCATGTAACAAATGCAGGTCGTTTTCAGAAATAATGCTCAAGTTATATTAAATACAAAACTTTTCGTCTCACGGTTTTTGTACAATTCAGGGCAAAATGAATTTTTTGAATATCCTGCATAATTAATGATACTGTTATGCTTTGTACTAGGTTACAAATGGTATGAGACTTACCGCAAAATACTCCTGTATATATTAGGAGAGCGTGCGGCTTAAAAGGAATTTAATACTTAAAGCTGCCAGTGTCGTTTCGGTTTTAAAGTACTAATTTCTCCAGCTGAAATGAATATGTGCTTATGAGAAGTGGCAAGGTTTATGACGCAAATTAGTTCTAGAAAGAGAAAATGTAGTAACTTGTTTAATAATTTCACACGAGGTACCGTTTAAATGAATAGAAACAATTCACACGTAAAGGTACCAAAGTATTCCACTTACTGAAAACAAAAGAGGAAGAAAATATGTCCGAAAGAAACTTTTCGCACCGTAACACTAAAAATAAAAAGCACAAGCTATTATATATCGGGTGTCCGTAAATGTTTGAAGCTGACAGCTACTGTTAAATTTTGGTTAAGTTTGTCACACTACATCTGATTTCGATCGCAAGAATTAACATTAGCGTCCCACGCGGTAGTTACTTTCAGCATAATTATTAAAATTGTTTCTTAAAATCAAACACAGTATGCTTCCTTTTGGAAACGCTTATTGCTAATTAAAATTAATAATTATAAAAAATTACAACCATAAAACCATTGCAATGGCAAAAAAACAAACCCAACAAAATCACAGATGTGCCACTATGGCCATAGAGGAATAAAGCAACTGACATTCTCAGGGTGGTAAACTTTAAGCACAGATATTGCATACATTTTGACAGACGTCAGCTTCAAACATTTACTGACACGGTGTACATGATACACATTATATGATATCGACGGCATTCCACGGTCCGAGCCCGTATTATGAGGGCTTTCGGGTTTTGATGGCGTAATCGAAGAGTAAATATATACAATACAAAAATAAACAAAAATAAAATAAAATTAAATTAAAAGTATAAAATATATGTATACATATACATATACAAAACATACTAAATTCAATGTTTCGCCATTAATGTAAGTGGCTTTCTCATGAACAACAGTGGGTAGACGATGCCAGAACCACGTTAGGCACTATGACAAATTATAAAACCACTTTATAATTTGCACTTTTTTAATTAATTGTGTATTCCATTAAGATAAAGTTTGATAGTTCGGTAAAGTATTTGACATAACCACTGACATTAGTGTCATATAAAAAGTTGAGAATAGTAAAATGGATACATTTAATTTTAACTCCCACCACCCTCTCCTATCAATAGGCTTTCGTAGTTCAAGTTGTCAACGTGTATATACATGCATATGTATATAATGGACAATATTCAAATTGTCGCAAAATCACAGTGACAAACTTTAAGCTTTTAAGCTTTATTCTAACTAATAAATAAATGGCGGGCTGATACATGATCTCGTTGACACCCGGTATATTACAAATTTTGCTACTTTTATTTAATTTGCGCAACGAATTAACGCAACGTCCATCTCTCAATATAATAAACTGAGGAGATACCTAATCGTCTAGAAAAGTTTGTTTCAATAAGCAGCGTAAAACTTTCTGCCATGTGATCTGCAAAATTTCTAACTAGTAAAGGCCACTATTTTATTACAAAATTATGAGAAAATTACAATTGATTATGTTTATTAAGTCGGCCATTTTGATTAACTTTACCATATGTACAATGAACAGAAGTAATCAGAGAACATAAGAAAACTGAAAATATACAAACTACACTCTGTAAATGAGTCTGTAGAAAATCCTGAATATAATCAAAATAATTACTGATTGTAAATGCTACTTGAAGAGCAGAATCTAAGTAGGTATGTACATCTATGAAAGCTGCTGTTATTTGAATTCCATGACGCAAATATTGTCTCAAACGAGATAATAAATGAAGTAGTGTGGGTATCCCATATCCTATTCACGGCAAATATACAAACGATAAGTAAGATTGGTAGATCAACAACGAGTCTACAAGAGTTAAAAACTTGTATAATTCCATATAGTTACAAGAACCATTGAATTGAATACATAAGATCTGTGTAAAATAGAACAACAACAATGCTTGATGTTAATCCAATGGATTTCTATTTGCAAGATTTTTTTTGAGAGCTTTGCGTTTAGAACAACACTGAAAGAAATACTGATCAAATCGATGCTCATCAGTAATTTTACACACAGCTAATAAAATCTAGGCTATTGCCAATTATTAAAGTCAAATTCTGTATTCGCGTCCCTTAAAATATATTCCGTTCTTGTTGAGTTTCCAACCTGAAGTTTTCATAAAAGCGAACGCACTCAATCGAAGCAAAATAAAACCGAATACATGCAACATATTACAATATTACTTAATCAATAATACAGGTACTGCTAAAATTACAGCAGAAAGATGGAGAAATTACAACGCCATCACTGAGACAAACCAGTCTATCCTAAAACAACTTACTCTCGCAAGAGACGTTGAATTTCCATTATTTAATTAACCTGTCAGTTTCCTTTAATTTGATAAGGAGTATTCTATTTTATTTGCTAAAATTGTATTGTAAATGAAATACGTTATAAATTATCTGCTATTGTTTCATCTTTAATTCTTAATTATGTGTATCCCTATTCTAAAATTGCTTATTAAATTTTGCTGTGATAGAAAACAAATGCCGTGCAGTCAAATTCAATTATAACAAAGTATGGGCAACTCGCCGGAATATAAATTTTCTGTCAGTATCGATAAGATCGTTTTAAAATTCTAGGAGTAAAATTTATCACTTTCCAAACAAATTTCATTTTTGTCAGATATATTTGGTTTACAGATACTGTGAGAAAGTTTATGTAGGAAAACGCAAAAAATCAACAAAAGAGCAATAATAACACTCTTAATATAAAAAAATCAGTAAACAGTGAAATAAAAACATCATAAAAGGAGGTACTGTTAATTCGCAGAAATAATAGTACAAACGTTGTACCAACAAATCGGCCAAATTACCCTTTTCGTAATAATCTATGTATCTTTATGTATGTATATTATTACCTTTATATCTTATACATATTATACTACAATATTAGTAATTGTAAACATTGCGTGGAAGATTTCTTTGTCGTAGTGGCCTATTATGATTCTTAGAAAAGTTAAACACACATTTCTTAGCAATCGGTAACTTTATATTTGACCTTTATCAGAAATAAATACACTTGTAAAATATTGGAAAACATTGCGCTCAACCAATATTTTACAAGTGCATTTATGTGTTGCGAAGGAAGGAAAAATAAAAAGTTATAGAAAGCTAAAACATGTGTGTTTAACTTTTCTAAGAATCATAATAGGCCGCTACGACAAAGAAATCTTCCACGCAATATTTGTAAATACTACGGCCAAGAAAAAGGAATCATTTCTAATTACTAGTAATTGTATTTGTATCATGTAATTGTTCTTATAACATGTATACTATTTTACGAAAACTACAAGCAGATATATGCACCCTATGGTATTATTTCAAAATGAGAATATCTATAATTAAGCCGACAATTAGTTAGAGTTTGTATTACGGCAAAGAGAAATCCAGTTTGCAAAATTGACACTGTTTCCATCAAAGAAATAAAGAATAACAAATATTTAATTGACCAAGCTATCGCTTACCTAGAATGCAGTCCAATATCAGCTTCAAAAGTATTCCTACAAGTTCAGATTTGACTTGGACACGACAAAGATGCAAATGAATAAGGATATAAGGAAAATGCTGTTAGGTTACTAATCCAAAAGAAAACTGCACTTCAGACCTTGCTGAAATTTTTATAATGCCAATATAAAAAAGTATGTATGCAACTGCAGAAAGTCCGGTGAAAAAGACGCCTTTCTTTGCATTCACAAATTCGGAAATTCACGTAAGAATGCTGCAGAAACCTTCGTTGATAATGACAAGGAAGTTGGTTGCCTAGTCGCCATAAATTATATTGAAACTGTTTAAGGTTTATCTATGGCCTGATCTTCACACCTCAACTTCACCTGACTTAAACTTTCTTCATTTTCTTCTTCGGTTTTATTAAATAGTTTATAAGCAATTAGTTCCAACAGAATACTTACATTTAGAGGAACACTGACAAGATCGAGAAGAATGAAACCATGTAGTTCGTGTGGCATTTCTCGATGCTTTCTAAAATTGATTTATATTATAGAAATATAAAATGCTTGCTTTTCAGGCTATCACGCACGTCAAAACAAATTAGGCAGAGATTGTGACAGTAATGGGACCAATAAACTATTCGGGGCAACAAGAAGAGGTCGTTGAATAATCATTATTAGATTTTATTTGTATTGTTGAAAATAAAAACGTAAATGCAGCAGTTATTGACGCATTTGGATAAGTATGTGAATATCCTAAATTTTAATGTTAGGCTAATGAAGTATTTAGCAACAAATATACCTAATAAGGCTTTAAATCAGTTAACATTACACAAAAATTGGTGTTTTAAAAAGTATTAAATTTGAATGATTTATAATGCAGTATTACCTCATCATCAACTTATGTAACAAAAAAGGCCAAATGTAGTGAACCATAAATACATAAAGTACAAAAATCCCATATCGTAAAAAAACTAAAAGTAGCTGAATCTGTATACAAAACAATATACAGCGCGTTGTCCTTGTAATACGAAAATGTCTATCAATTCTACTAAACGGGTAGTAGGTGATTTTTTTTTTTTTAATGTGTGGTGGGTGCTTAGTTGCAGTGACTCCGTAAGCTGTATTACTTGTCTGGCTATCACTGCAACTCTTGCGGTGTAGTTTAGTGTGTGTAAGTTGTGTTTAAATGGCTTTGTGACAGCATCATATCGCCTTTTATGATGCCGCGCTGTTAATCACTTTGCTCCCAACAGCGAATGGCAAGTCGATCCGGGATTAAACTCTCTGAAAAAATGTCACCGTCCCTCCAGAGAATTGAACCCCGGCACCTATCGTCCTCTCACAACAATAGTCAGCCGCCTAACCACTGCGGCCATCGACCCGTTATCCGACCCGATAATCCCAATATTTTAGATAGAGAACAGTTTAATAGGAAACTATTAAGGATTATTTGATAGCATGAATACTGTAAATAATGTTGCTTAAATATTTCCTGACTTTATAATTTAAATTGATGAGATAATAAATTTCGCTATAAATTGTCTAATTGATACAGTTTTACATATATTGGAAAAACTTTGTAACTATATGATTATTTCTCCATTCATCTAACCTTCATATTACTGATTTTTTGCATTATTTGAACAATACCAGTTTTATTAATATGATATAGTAGGTAACAATTGCTTTTTCATTAGGTGTTTGGTTTCTAAGTAATTGATTTTGCTAACATATTATTGAACCAAATGCAGAATTTTGATTCTCTAAAATCAATACATTGCATATCAAATTCTGCCCAAGACAATTACATAAATTTGATTGTCTAAGTATTAAAATTTTAAACCGAATTAACTTAATATTTAGCTAAGTGTATATAACAAAGTTTGTGCAAGGTTCTACATGTATTTATTGAATAACCTTACTTGAAGCGTGTATTGGACGAATTTTCTATCAAATTTTTACATGTTCGTCTATACATATCGAATTTTTACATGTTCGTCTATACATGCAAAAATTTGACAAAACAGAATCTCTCCCAAATTTCAAGGTCGTTTGCGTGTATTTCTGGTGCATTCTAGGGATAATAAGTTACAAAGTTTGAAAGTAGTTAGTAATTTGTCACATTAAGATTCTGACTGCCACCAATGTTCTTTATTTACTCTACACCAACACTAAAAATGTATTTCCCTTTGTCATCCTTAATACGTACATATAATTACAAATCTTAACGTGTATTGTTGTAGTTAGTTTTTCAATTTTTACATGTATGTTTAGATATATTTCTCCATGTGTTTTTATGATAGTGTATTATGGGCTCCACTCCCATAAAAAGGTAAATTTGATATGATCTCCGTCACATTATTTATTTTGGGACAAATTGTACTTACTCTTCATATTTCAAATATTTTATGCATTCATGGAAGTAGATACATTTTGCCCGTTGATATATATGTACTCTGTGTACAACTCAAACACGCTTGAAAACCACGCATTCTTTTATTATGCGTAAATAATTAAGTTCACTCAGGTATGAAATGTCTCATCAGTTAATTAGTCACCATTGCATTCATTAGAGAAACATCAACAAATATGTTGCAAGAAATGCGAAAATGACACAGCAACATAATTTTCTATATAAATCGTTATAAATCGCATTTGTGACACTTTATCTAGAATACTGGCACTATATATGTATATATGTATTTTATCAAAATGAAGGCTGTTCTATACATACATATATAGGATCTGATTATTAAATTTAATATCACTATCAAGGTAGAAGTGATAAGTTGGCAACGCTTTTTTTGAAAATAACGTGTAAAATGTGACGGCGCTTTCTTATATATCAATTTAATTTAGGTTGGTGTTGAATTTCGCATACGTCTTTGCAAAATTTAATATAAATGTTTTGAATAATAGGGTGAACTTCAAGAATATTACATTACGTTAAAGACATTTTCACGTCAGAATTTATTGTTTAACGACAGCATCTTCATAAAAATATCTTGATAAAAGTATAAGCACAAAAGTATACGAAAAAAAATTAATGCATATATGTATTGTTGAAATTTAAGAGAGAAACCAATTAATTATAAATAGAGTTGTTCTAATCTCTTAAAACAAGTAACGTAATAGAACAAACATAGAATGAGTAATGTTTGCATTCGAAAGGATTCCATACATACATTGCAGTTTTAGATACCCATAGAACATCAGCAACGTTTTAAACTAATGACAAAGATAAGAGATTTGCTAAAAGGCACAAATCGAAATGGTTTCAGAGCTAGTTTTTTCATCAAGATAACTATTCCTCTGAATTTACTAATCAGACATGTAGTCGCTTAAATTTATTGCTCAATAAAACATTTCGTACGAGAAATACTGAAATAGAGTAAGATTAAGGACATCGATTTCCTGAATACGTTACTTGTTTTTAAAAGAGGAAACTACTATAACTTAAAACCTATTGGCTCAACTATAGAATGTTCTATCGTCGCTCTTTCTGTATAGTTTTGTGTTGGTCTCTATTTTCCCTGAAATTTTATTTGCATCTATGTACGTTAATGTATGTGTGTGTATACTGTAAAAACTGTAAAGTAAACTGTAAAATAATCAGCTATGATTTCTTCATAGAAGCCTAAAAAATAATGTTAGAAAGGCTTTTCCCTCATAGAAAATTATTGGATTGAATAGATCTAATTTTCTCGTTGTTACCTAATAAATATTTGTTAAAATGAGTTTGAAAGTTCAAACACGCACAGAAAGCGTTGTGTGTAACACTATGTAATGGCTTCAACTACTATCACGGAACGATCTGCTAATTATATTTTAAAAATACATTTTAATCAAGGATCTGATGGAAAATATTTTAGAACGTGGGAGTTTGTCCTATAAAATACAGGCTAAGCTATATCGGAATACTGCCGAAAACCAGGGGAGAGTGGTATGCATTGCTTTAATGTTAAGTGTATGTAGTTGATGATGATCCAATGTGTTTATGTATGAAGAGCATGATTTTCTGATGGAAGTATATCCATCTGAATGAGTTTATCAACCTACACAAACTTTATTTCCTTGAATTTAAACCGTTTTAGCGTCGGCAACAATACAAATGCAGTGTCTATTAATAGAATGTTGGAACCTTATTTTGGTGAAGAAACTAGAAATGCTATTACTGTTAATCACATTCTGTTGAAACCAATTCTTACGATATGTAATTGGTTTCAACAGAACTAGAGCACTACTAAATAAGCTCCCTGAAAATGGTAAGAATTTGCAGAGCTTCTGAAATTGAGACGAACCAATAAATCTGCATAAAAAGATAAACAGCGTCAGAAAAATCGCTAACACGACAAATAGATATATTGTAAGATTGACAAGGCAAACTAACTTCAGGTACAGAGTTTAAGGAAAGTTTATTGCACATTAATATGTAACTCAATTATTAAGAAAAAAAGAAATGAATAAGGCGAATGAGGCAGTCTGAGTAGATTTACTGAACAACCTATGTAGCACAAATGTAATTCTATGAATTTGGCTCTTACCTACTTTTGTCAAACTGCCAAATAATCACAGATTCGTTAGTAGTAATCCTACAAAACTTACTGAGAGTTATTCAGCTAATTTAAGATTGACACATTGCACATACAAGATTTTGAGGTGGTTACCAAAGAGATAGTTTCTCCTATTATTATGTATTATGACACAGATATATTGAGATAAATCAGGACGTGTATCTGTGAGTCATGGGCTATACCCATGTCTGTGACATGACAACTTTTAAACTATACTGCAAAATGGCAATAATATCAAATCTGTACAGGCGATAAACTGCCAGAATAAGACCTATAACGACGTTCTAGCCACAGAAATTAAGATAAAGCAAAAAAAAGATGAAATTGTTTCCTTTCTGTAAAGCTCCTTAATACTATTAATTGATTACTAAATCTATCAATAACATGATGTACCCCAACAATACTGGTATAATAATATACTATATCCTGAAAGGCTACTGAATAAGACAGCATTAACAAATACAGACTATGAAAAATACTAATATTATCACAACTGAACACTAATATACTAGCAGATTGTATGAAAGAACCAACGAAATAGTTGAAAAGACTCCACAATTTAAATACTTTTTCTTGAAATAAATGAAAAACGAGATTTTGGTAAGTATCGACATAGCTTAAAAACCTTCTAACCTTCCCAAAATGAAAATTTTGCAATGAAATAACACTCTAGTGATGTTTTTTTAAGAAAACTGTTGTTATACAGAGTGGGCCATAAAGTAATATATTTGAAAGCCTTTTACTACAGTTACAAAAGTTACAAAAATAGTTTTAATTTTTTTATAACTTGTTGTTGAATGGAGCGATTATGAAACCCGGACATTTCTAATAAGTTATTTGACGTTTGTACAAATAACAAAATACTATCAACATACCCAGCTGTTAACCATTATCTTACTAAACTGTCAGATAGTCATTTTAATTATTTATTGTATCAAATAAGACAGTCGAACAAAAAATTATGTATATAACTCGTACATAAATGAACTTTCTTGGCCTCGTCTTTATTACAGCCTCGCTCGCAGGCTCGCTCGGCCATAAATTCGACTCAGCCAAGAAAGTAGTATTTATGTACTTGTTACATAAATAGCTATTATAAGGGTTCGTTTTTGCATGTCAGAAACGTAAAAATCGATTTTGACACATCTTCTCGTGATCACAAATATGGCAAAAATTCTGAAAAATTCATTACGAATGGCCCAAAAGTGAAGTTATTAAAAAAATGTTTAGAATTTATTTTTAGACTTAGATGTGAAATGTGAAATATCTATCCGAGATATGTAATTGAAAATTATATTTTCCTGTTTTTTATTGATTAAAAGCATCCCTTTTCTTTTGATAAATAACTTTAAGCAATCATTATCAACTTATTTAATCAATGTAATAAATGATGTATACACTTACATGCAATTTTATATTGCTGCAAAACTATTTCAAATCTCACTCTTATTACTCGGAGATAAATACTGAATAAAAATAGTTAATTGTGTCATTTTTGAAGTGATAACCCGTAAACATTATTCAAATTCACACAATAATTACAATCTGATTCAATTTACTTTAAACTTTCTGATCACTGTAATTGACTTATGGCCAACAATTTGAAACCAAGAAAGAGGAAATTCTCGTAATAAATAAGTTTGCGAACAATGTACTAAACTTTTCAGTTATTATATTTTATCGTCTTTATTATTCTGCATGAATGAATTAAGGTAATAATTTCCGCTACGCCTATACCCAGCAACTTCCGCGGCGATTTGTTAAATTGAAAACGCTAAAATATACGTGCCTGTACGGAAAGGAACAGAAAACAACGACTACGTCTCTACACAGTCAACTTACCGACTTATGACGTCTCCTGTTTTACGAATACCCCATATGGCGGCGGCTCCTCTTCTGTAATGAGATTGAGACGAACAGCATCCGATGCAGCTTCGTAAATTGCACCCACAGTCGGCACTAAAACGTTTTCCACCTCGACGCTGTCGGTCTTGAACGGTGGCGGCGGCTGCGACTTTTTCTCTTTGAAAGACAACGCTCTATGTACCCCAGATGGCAATAAAGATTCCTGTTGTGTTTCATTGTTACCATTGCATGTTCTCTCCGACCTCCAATTACCAAAACGACCGCTCATGGCACTTCTTGCGGCATTATCGAAACACGGCAACACCTGTTTAAACTCCTTACGGAAGTTCTCATTCAACCAGGCGTACAAGAATGGATTGTAGCAGGTAGATGACATCGCCATCGCATGTGCCATGAAGAAGCTCAGGAAGTAATACTGCCAGTCCCCAACTTGCGCTGAGAAGTCGTTGACGATGTTGATTACATTAAGTGGTAACCATGATAATAAGAAGATGACGACCATAGCTATTAGCATTCTGTTAGTTCTTCTCTTTCTTTCACGATCAGCTTCCTCCTTTCGAGAGCTTTTAGTGCCCGGTTTACTTTTAGCTCGATCGTTTAGCCTGAGCGACACGCATATATAACAAAATGCAATTAGAAAGAATGGTATAACGAATTGCATCATAGTGGTAATACCTCCAAAAAATCTTCGGTATTTTTCTTCAGGCCAGTTTTCTTCACAAAAGTATTTGGTTTCGTTAGTTACATTATCATGGATATGTTTCATGTAGATTCCATAAGGTAAAGTAATTAGTATTGAAAACATCCATATTATAATGATCACCACAATACATGTAGATAGCTTCATTCTCGGATGGAAGGGATATATGATCACAAAAAATCTGTCAATGGCTATGGATGTTAAAGTTAATGTCGATATATAAACACTGGTGCCTTGGGCGTACGAAACCAAATGACATATTATACTTCCAAATATCCATTTCCCCAGAAATGTGTATAGTGGCGTAAATGGCACAGCCAAAACACATAGGAGAATATCAGATAGCGCAAGATTCGTTATGAAGAGATTGGTTACGGTTTGCATTGCTTTGTTCCTGAAGACTACATAGCACACTAATACATTTCCAAAAATTCCCAAAACAAATATTGATGTGTACAGCATGAAGAATAGTACTTGTATAACTTCGTCATCAATGAGGTCGTCCGATGTGATATTCGCTTTTCCATCAAAAACGACGACGCTGCTATTCGGAAAAGCGTTGATTTTCTCCATCTTGATCGCTATTGCACATAACATAGGTAGAGTCGTACAAGAATAACAACTATCTTAATCACTTTTTACGTTACTAGTTCTTGTGTCTATATTTAAACCAAATTGGTACATTTTTGTTTTAGTACATCACAACCACAGGATATATTTACAAACATTGATAATATTTAGGTTGTCTGTTTTAAAGTTTTATTTACACTCACGTAGAAAACCTCTGAAGAAGAACAAGATGTCAAGATTAGTGTCACTCTGATAAATAAATTTCAGGCTATAAAGACTGATTCGCCAAACTAGTCTATTGAATATTTTGTACTATTAATGCTAAGTAGATTTGAAAATTTGTTATTCAATATTGTTTCTAACCACGTGCCGATATTGCAGTTTATATCATGTGCAAACAAATACGCTTGAAATGAATATTACTGCAGCGATAGGTTTCGATTGCGTGCAACGTATAATAGAAGACATTAGCTAATTATAGACGCATATACATATATTGTATTCAAATTTCAATTCACCCAACTCAATCTAAACTATGAAAAGTAGCTTTTCAAAAATATCTGTTTATCAATAATTACATCAAAGTATATTAGCTTTTCGCTCTTATAATGCAGTTCATTGTTGAGAAATGTTATAAAGTGCAGAATACATGATGAAATAATAGCTTAGTACAAATTTTCTAAATCGAACTATTGTTGAATAGCAAAAACAAGGCTAGTTCGGAAAATCAGTTTTTCTACAAATATTCAACAAAAATTAAAGGGAACACAAAAAGTTGGTATTCAAATACGTACATCAATCTAAATTCATTCACATAAGATTTATAAAATATGTAATGTTATTAATTTTTTGCTTTATACACTTTTTACTCATTTCATTCATTTTGCATATCATAAATACGACCCGATAGAATTAGTTCTTACCATTAATACAAAAATGTCCATTATGAAACTTCCTACCTCTGAGATACTAACGAATTTTAATTATAAAAATTCTTTTACAGTTCTTGTGCTTGGTGTATTTTTTCGGCAGTAGGTTCGCGCGGTTCTAAATGTTTCACCGGTGAAGTGATAACAGTAGAATGCAGTAGAGTATCTAAAGTATGCTCATCGCCGTTACCGTATCTGTGTGTGTTATTTCTTAGTACACAAGGCAATACTTGTTTGAATTCTTTTCGAAAATTTTCATTTAGCCAGGCATACAAAAATGGATTGTAACAGGTTGAGGATACGGCCATAGCGTGTGTAAGAAAAAAGAAGAGATGAAAAAATTCTCCCAGATCGTAAAAATCGTTAATCAAATTAACGAGATTAAGAGGAAACCAGCATACACCAAATATAGTAACCATGGCTATTAACATACGATTGGTTCGTTTTTTCTTTTCGCGATCAGCTTCTTCTCTACGTGCACTTTTCGTACCAGGTTTTGATTTCGCACGTTGATTTAATCGCCTTGATATACGTAAGTAACAGTATGCTATCACGAAAAATGGAATTACGAACTGCATGAATAAAGTAGAGAAACCGAATGCAATTTCCAGATGTTCGACGGGCCAATTTTCTTCGCAAACCTCGCGCCCACCATGAATTTTCACCTGCATACAGATCCCGTACGGTAACGTAACTAGCATAGAAAAGATCCATATGCTAAGTAATATGATAAAACATATCGACAATTTCATTCGTTGCCTTAGAGGATACAATATGACGAAGAATCTGTCGACGGCGATAGCGGTTAGTGTCAAAGTTGAAACGTAAACACTCGTGGCTTGAGCGTACGGCACCAGATGACATATTATTTTACCAAAAATCCATTTATCTATGAACGTGTAAAGAGGAGTAAATGGAACGGCGAGAGCGCACAGGAGAATGTCGGACAACGCCAAGTTCGTTATGAATAAATTCGTTACCGTCTGCATCGCCTTGTTCGAGTAAACAATGTAGCAGACGAGCATGTTCCCGAATAAACCCAGGAAGAATATTACTACGTAAAGAAAGTAGAAGATTATTTGAATCCATAAATTATTAATTAAATCGCTTTTCGTTGTTTCTTCGTCGTTTGTAGACATCATTTTGTTTCCCTTGTTTGTTTCCAAAGTAATTTTTCTTGAAAATATATATATTTTCTTTAATAATCTTCGGGTTAGAGATATGTAATTTTGCGTTGTATGTGTTTACAAAATCGATTTATTTTAAACGATCTTAGTTTTTCGATGAAGAAACCTGCAAATAATTTATGCAATTACTACATTGCGCAAGTCGTTAAATTTAGTTAATAAACTGATCACGTATGTATTCTGGTTTTAAATATAGTTATTCTAAACTATACGTAGAGTTCTGTATTTTATCATTAGGTGAGCTTATCATACTAGCTACACAAGCTTTACAGAGCAGTTTGAAACGTGTAAGGTGAATATATTGTTTAACTGATTATTTATTATATTTATTAACTTATTCTGTTTATTTTGACAACTTACTTCCTGGATAATTATTTATTATTTAGAAATCGGAGCTATGCAATTTCTCAAGTATTTTATTTCTATAATATGGAAAGTATGACAGAATTAACCACATTAATATTTTCAACGAAATCTGAGCAGCGTCCAACACATGCAATTACCAAATCATTAAAACTCGTAAAGACAACGGGTAATCTAGTTGAGCTATATATAAATGGCCCCTACTTTATATAAGTTGAGTATTCCTATTAACCTACATATTTAAAGAACTACTTAAGATAAATTTAAATATAATATGTAGAAAGTTGATTCAAATAATGTACAAATAGGTCCTTTATTCACATTCACATTTCTCGCTCTAATTGTATTTTGTGTCCATGAGTATTGTACTGTAGTTAGTCATTCTAATTTCGCATACTTGTTTGGATCTATTTGAAAATCTCTATATTTATTACAATTCTAGAAATTTGAAACTTGAGAACTGAAATACTGATCATTCCGTTTCGACTGGACTTTACTGCGTCTTAGAAATAATTGTTCTTGGTATCGTATTACTATATAAATTGTTGCTTGATATTGCTTTTCTGTACCTCATCCTGCTGTGCATAAAATTAATATACTCAATTTACCTGTCAAAAACTAACGTTGCAATCGTATATTTATATAGTAGGCTGCAAAATTTAGAAAATATGCTTTTGTTGTAGTATCTATCATTATTGTCTTAACTTTATAAAGTGCTTGCGTGCGACACATTCATGGGCTTTATTTTTACTATTAGTTTATGTCTATTATCCAATTTATATTATGTATTTAGTTTACTATATTATTAATTTACATACTCGCTAATATGTCATCAGCAATAAATGATAACCAAGGAAATTAACAGTTTATCTTCAAATCAAATCAATTATGTAAGAATTAAACATGTTTATAAATCGTTGAGTTTCTTTGATTTTTAGAATTATTATAAGCTAATCATCCCTGAAATGTTTCCACTTAAAGTGAGGAAAACAAGAATCAACGAACAATCAATTGATTTCAGAACACACCAAATACGTTTTTACAAAATTATTCTATCGGTGAAACAAACACATAATAAATATATTATCAAAACTTAGACAAGGCAGTTTCAGTTATGTGGCTATACAGTCATTTCTTTAAATGTTGCTTAGTTTAACCAAAATAGCATTTTTGTTAATCATTGCATCCAATTTATTACTTTTTTTATCTTTTCTAAATATTGTTTTTAAATTAATAAGTAAGTTGTTTTGTCATAAAGGTATAAATGTTATATTAAAATTGGATTTCTTAAATTTCTTTTATCTTTGCATTTCAATACCTTCGATATAGTTTCGTATGTATATGTATGATTTGATATATTTTACCTGTGTTATATGTTTTATTTATTCGTACCTTTACTAATTTAACACAAAATTCTTTTGGGTAACTATTTTTCGCCAATATTGATCTAACTTTACTTAAGTACTCTTAAAATTAGAATGTGCTAATTTACTAGCTTGATCAACTAACTGAACTAATAATTACACTTTTCTTAAATTCACCGAAGTATTTGAAAAATAGTTCAAAAATCTATTACTAATATTGCCTTTAATGTGCTAATTTCCTTGCACATCTATTTATACATAAATTATGTTTGCGTATATTATACACACAGATTGCTTATATTTTTCCAATTTTTTGGATCTTAAAATAATACCATCTTGTACTAACCAAAATTATAATATTATTTTTATTTTTTAACGTAAAACAAAGTCGGTATTAACTGACCCGTAGCATAAAAGCTGTATACATTAATCAGTTAAGACCTCAAAAACTGAAGCTGAGCAGTTTCCTTTCCTGTGAATATATTAAGAGCACTAGAACCATTTAGACATATTACACAGGTACAAAATAGGATTGTAGCATGCATATAATATTATATAATACCGCACAATAATAATTTAGGCGCCAAGGTAAAATATGAATTTAAGAATTCAAATATTAATACAATATGTAATGTAAATAATGCCGTTATATCGGTTAAAGTTAACAACATTTAAAGAAACGATTAGATATTATAACATTGTCTAAATTAAATTTCATGAAATGAAGCTCTTGACTAGGTTTTTTACCATGTTTTAGTCCTGGAATATAATGGCTAGCTTAACAAAAGAAGACATTAATAGAAGGACAATTCAATTTATTTAAGTAATTATATTAAATTTATACTAGTAAGTGTTTTATGATGTATCAACTTTTTGTTGATAGGCGTAGCTACGTCTTAATATTATTTGACACATATAAAAATGTTAATTTGATCCACCGATGAAGTAATTTCATGTATTGTGTCATAGAATAATCTAAATAATAAACCTAGAAGCATAGAAATATATCAAAGAATAAAAGGGAAGTACTTAAAAATTTGAGATAATATACTAGAACACATTATCAATATCTATTCCTCCTACTGAATGGTTACTAATAAGTCGAAAATATTGAGTGTAAATTATTTTCATTGACAGGATTGAAACTGAAATAATTTTTTGTAGATTATTCTTACAAAGGTTTAACAATTCACCTTACATATTTCAAACACATGCAATTTCATCGCCGCTAATAAAAGTACAAGAAGCTCAATGCAACAGGTATATGAAAAATATGTATTTGGTGTCGTCTATATTAAATACCAACTAATATGTTTGTTTAATTTACCGTTTCTCAGCGCAGAATACCTTATTGATCACCAGATTAATCAGCTAAATGGTTGCTACTGGATCGATAATGCAGTGCCCATTCTAGTGTTAATATGTAGGTGGAAGTTAACATTAGAATATTAACCGTTCCTTTATCCTATCCAAAGCCATTTCCTCTTCAAATTGTTAGAACGAAGAAACGTTTTCCAAACCTGAACGTTTAATACAAATAAAAGCTATTTCCATTCATATACCGGGACAAGCGTGTAATTGTTCCCGTGTAAGAATAACAAATTCTAATTAACTAAGTGTTCTCTGAAACTTGGAGTGCTAGCACTTGTTTCTCTTATATAAGTTAAATAGTGGTTTCTAATTAACTAAAGTATCGGTGTAGCTATATTATTATTCGCGTAAGCAATAACAAAAGAAACTATGTTATAACACGTTCAGAGCGATAATAAAATCTCGCTTCTGTCAAATGTTAAATATTATTTTCTTTCGAAGGAGTTTGGTTATCTTAATCAGTTGGGTATTCTAAGATGTTGAAATATTATTATTGATTGGGAAGCTTCAAAATTCTTTTTACTCACATTATCCATCATTAAAAGTTTTAAATAATATTTAATAAGAATATTATTTACAAAAAAACTGCATTTTACTGTAATATTAAAACAGTTACGCTTACTTCTTCCTAAAGTTATTAGTTTTAACTCGGATTTTACGATATATGTTTCATGATGTCATTAATTTCCACGAGATTTGATCATGGGTAATCTATTTTTTTGGTAATATAATTAACAATAGTTTATAATTTCAATAAATATTCAATACTATTCAAACTACAATACCTACATAAATCTGCTATTGTCCTATACTAATAAGCATTTTTCGATATATTCACGTAATATTACCGCGGGATATTAGTAAGGCTATACAAACACTTGTAAACTCAAGAATATTCCACTCCAAAGCGGTAGCGGCGAAAACGTAATTTGGTTCGCGCAATTTAAGATGTAGGTATATCCGCAACTAATGGTGACATTCAAGATTTGTACGTTAGTACATCTTACATATTGTAATTTTTAATGCCGCTAATCTAAAATTAGATGAGAAAACCAGTAAATTGCAAAAGTTATTAACTCAAAACCAAATTCGTAATTCTGATTTTTGGCTGCTTATTTTTATATAAAATAATCTATTAGGTAGCAATTGCAGCTCCTCAAATTACGTATATCGGTCAATTTCTATATTTAACAAGAAGATCAACTACTAAAACCAGTTATGGAATGAGGGGAAGGGCCAAAAGTTTCGTCGGAATAGGTTAATCGAGGTTGGAAACGTAATTACGTTAAAAGAAATGGCTTTCGCCAGTAACGTAAAGATCAAAGGGAAGTAATCAAGCTATTTAAATAACAAATATTTCAAATTTGGCGTTTTCAGCTATAAAGCATGTACGAAATTACAAATTTGAAGAGGCTAATTTATGTATGCATAGTATTTAGAAAATACTAAACAACCCGTTGATTCATTTAGTGCAGCTAGTATAAGAAAGATAAAGTTAACTTTCGCCAGCCATTGTTTATAGTGTAATCATAAATTTAATAAAATTTTAAAAGTTTTACGGACGTTCAAGAGAGAGGTAAGTTTACTAGAAGTTGTACAAATAAACAGATATAATAAACAAGGTTTGGCCATAACTGGCCAAACAGTATTAGATCACTTCCCTCTCGTTTTTTTTTTTAATTTGTGCCACCCCACACAAACAAGTCATAATAAATCATTAACTTATATAACTGCTTAATTAAAAAATGCTGACTACAAATTGCATATTTGAAGAAAATAATTTATATCACACAAATAAGTTAATGTTAATTGAAGGTATTGCAAATAGTTGAATTTTTAAAATATATGTAGTAGATAAAATAATTGTCAGAAGTATTTTTCGTAACACCTATTATCATACATTCTTTATTCGTTTACGTTATCAAAACTCGAAATAAACTACATTTTTTTATATTATTATTAATCTTCGTTCATTCCTATTGTTCTATAAACGTTTATTTTCTGAACTGACGTATCGTACAATCAACATGATTTTTGTCTCATAGTGACAACACTTTTACTTAATACCGTTAAAAAGTTTTGGGTCAGTAGGAACAAAAAGAACGACTATGTTAGAAAAGAATAGCCTAAACACGAATCACTTATTCCTGTGCAAAAAAAATGTGAAACATGACGTATTGTGTAATCTGAAAAATGTATATCAACCTCGTTTACATAGGACCATCAAAATAGAATTAGACAATACTCCTGGCAGATGCTTAGAAGATTAGTGATCGAATATCTGAAGAAGGAATATTCATGGCTCCACAAATATGATTACTAAAGTATGATAAAAAGTTTGAGGAACTATTGACTCCGCTGGAGAAGTAGTTTGGCAAGCATTACTCATAGGTTTTTGGAAAATCGGAAAACCACGGAAAAGAGGTATCAAGGCAAATAAAATGCTGAAATATTATATAGTTAAGAATATAGAAAGTATTAGAATGTGTAAAATAATAAACGCCTACTTTACGTCTCGGGAAAAACCGATACCATATTTGAATTCAAGTAGGTAAAAAAATACTATCGTAATCGCACTTCTTTTTCTGAGATAAAGAAGGGTTTCCTTTCTGTTCCTCAGTTTAATCTGAGAAACTCATTTTCTAGAAAAGCACTACAGTAGCATTGTGTTGCTTTATAATGCTGGATGACAACGGTTCGAATAATATAAATGATATAAAAAGTAGGTAATAAACTTTTATCGAAATAGACTGGATACAATACATGACGAATAATATGACAGGACTTATCGACCAGTTAAAGCATATAAATGTCCATTAACGTATTGAAGTTTTCTTGTATCTCCAATAACGTAATCTAAGTGATAACGTGTTAGTTAGTTATTTGTGCCAATTTAATCCTAACACTAAAAGAACTTGAATAATTAAGTATTATAATCTATGATCAAAAACCGAAACTACGTAATTCTCTTAATTCGGTGAAGTAGCCTGTAACAATACACATAATTGCTTTAGTAAATATCAATGTCTGATTATCCAATATTACACTAATTCGATTAGTTTTGAAAGCTGAAGTGAAGGATAATAGGTTTCCCTTTTTAATGTCACGTTTCATTGATTTGCGACACCAATAGCTGATTGCCTACAATGTACGACAAGCACTACGAACAATAAATGTAAATTTTAAATCTAAACAGATCGGCTTATTGTTAATTAGGCACAACAATATATTTCATGATTTACCTCAGCCATTTATTTTTTTGCGCTTTATACTAATAATAATAAATAAATCAATAAATAAACAATCTGAGTTTCTAAACTTTGTAGCATAATAGGTAATGCTTTAAATCTTGAATTTCAAATACAACTTGATGCCCAATAACTTTGGCAAGAACCCTTTGTAGAAACATCTACAAATAACGGCTTATTAGATAGCACCGTTCAATAATTAAATTTCTCGGTAATTTTAGTAACTAACTTTCTTGATATTCTGCGTTGTTGTATAAGTTATATGTATAGTTGCAGGCCATCTTATTATTTAGTTAATTTGTGAAGACATTTTGAACTGAATGCGATTGTGTTTAAGTCAAGCAAACTTATTTCTTGTATAAGTATTTTAATCCTAAATATTCGATCAGAATCAAAGAAACTGTATACACGAAATTAACTTGTTAAAAATACTAACAGACATTTTTAGTTTATAAACTTCTTGATAGTTGCGCCATACGCGGTAGATTTGCAGCTTGATAGTTATAGTGATAGGACCATGGGGTCAAGTTAAAGCTAAATAAGTGAGTTGGAATTTACTCGGAGACGACTTATGGCATCGTTTCCGGTGACTGGTATTCACACCAGCTATAATTTTCATGTATGATATATACATATATTGTTTTAAATAGATGGCGCAGTCAAATGTTACGAGCAGAATCTTTGTAGATCATAATTTTCTGACGACATAGTTCAAACAATAAGACTATCTTCTCAGTATAAATGATATGAGTTTGAAACTGCTGCTCATGAACCAGATTGAAATAGGAACACCTGGTTAGACAGCCGCATCACAGTCTAGCATGTGAGTCCATAAAAAGAAAGCACATATCAATATGGTTTTCATTCAACAATGATGTCGATATTAATATTATTTCGATACAAAATGCAATGTAAAACAAAACTATCTGCATACTTTATGGAAAATAATCAATCTAAATTTTTTTTACGACTTCTTTAGTTTTTTTATGTGTGGTGACTGCTTAATTGCAGTGACTCGTAAGCTGTATCGCTTGTATGGCTAGCAGCGCAACTCTCGCGGTGTAGTCTTTATAAGTGTATAATTGTGTTCAACTGGCTTTGTGACAGCATTAATCCGCCTCTTATAATGCCGTGCTATTAATCACTTTGCTCCCAACAGCGAATGGTAAGTCGATCCGCATTTCAATACTCCGAGAAAAATGTCACCATCTCTCCGGAGAATTGAAGCCCGGCTCCTATCGTTTCGCGACAACGATAATTACTAATTACTGAGTAGAGATTAGCGGCAGTATAATGGAGGGGATGGGTTCGGAATAATGGGCAGCAGCCAAAAAAGTTCAGTACGTTTGCTCTATCGTACATCAATTTGTAGTTTAATTCAAATTCAATTTTGACATTTATGTTCAATACCGGACGTGATGTGTCCGTGTTTTCTTTTTTCCTTGTTCTCATGTTTGTTTTTATTATGGTACTCTCTTCTTGTCTCTGATGAAGAAATTAATAGGTTATCTACGAAAAAAAGAGTAAAGGTCTGTTTTTTATATTTTGGCTGCCGCCCATTATTCCAATTCATGCCCTCCTAATTATTGTTATAAGAAATAACTACTACTGTAATAAATAGCAGCCTGTAATTTTACTCTACAGTATAGGTACGTAAAATTCTCATTAGATTTCTAGAGAAAGAGTAAATGCGACACACCGTTAGAATGTTAAAAAAGCGAAACATATCACTTACATATGTATGTACACTCAAAGAAAAAATAACTGGGACGATACCCCCGCAACAATCATTTGAGGAAAGAAAGATCTAGTATATTGACTTCATAAGTTTTAAAAATTATTAGAGATCCTATTGGATATGTAAATCTTCTTTTATCCCACACATATTCGGATACCTTTTATTACTTACATCTTATGAACTTATAATGTTTTGCTGTAATTCATTCTATCTTTAATATTTTTCAATTCGCTAAAATCCGATACTTACATTTTTACATTTCTGATTAAATTACCCGATTCTGACTCTTCTGTTTATTGTCTTAATGAAAATGCACATGTATATATCTTACTTTAAAATTCAAATATCAGTCTAATTGAATCTTCACTTCCCGAAAATGGCAGCAAGAAATAGATGCAAGTCGTTATTATACAAGATTAGAATATGTTCATATTTTTTATTTATATTCCTTTTCCTATTTATTAGTCTTATTATGATTTTTTTCCTATTATCTATTTTACGTATTTTTCTATTTTGATTATCAGAATACTATTACATGTTATACGTAACTATTATTATGAAATAACTACATTTAGCAATCTCTTTTGTTTATTTTTTACTGTTACCTTCAACTTAATTTGTCGTATTTTTTAAGAAATCCATCCTATTTATCCTATAGGACGCTAGCTATAAAATATATTTTATGTTAGTTGTATAATTTCTTTTTAATGAACAAATAAAAAGCTCTTGAGTGTAAAATTAAACCTCTCTGCTAGGTCTATAAATGTGATTTTAATATTTTTCTCTATTTATTAAATTTATATACTTGAAAGCCGTATAACCCATCTATAACAAACTTAAAATTAATATCATATATTATCAATTAGAATATACAAATTGAAAATTTTGTATAACGCATGCAACGGCATTATACCAAATTCGTAAATTCCTATATTTTAATTTATGCAAGATGTATATATCAAGAGAAGCAGGTAAATAATATTGCAAGGTCGTATTGTATATTAAGACCAGTGCGACGGATAGACATGTTCAGGTAGCGCGGGAGGGGCATGTAAATCTCTACTATCTTACTCTTGCCATGCGGGGGTATCGTAACTGTCCCAGTTCTTTTTTCTTTGAGTGTACCTCCACCCGCTTCTGACGCTAAGTGCATGCATTGTAGTAAATTCCAAAGCTCTAATTCAGTTTTTCATGTATGGTATACGGTTGTGTGCAGCACTATATTGAAAGAAAAATCTATGCATATAATTAAGCATACTTTAGAATAAAAAGCTCTAAAACGTACATGTAGCCTGTTTACTATAAATTGTAAGAAGAAATATTATATATAAATATATTGATGTAAACAAAACAATATTTTTTCGTGGTTCTGTACTCAAAGACAGTCTAAATACAAAATTTTAATACAATGTAATGCAAGCTTTAACATTAAAATGAACGCTTCCTATAAATAATTTTACGTTCTAGCGCCATGGTTTCGCAATTAATTATAATTATTTGAAGTGCTTTATTGTTGTTAAAAAGAACCACTATTAGGAAAATAAAATAATCTGCATGTAATTATTACAACTAATAACAAGTAAAATGTTTTACACAAATATATTTGGCAATTAATTTTAATTAACTACAGTAGATCGGATTTTTTCCTACATTCTAATATCCACATTCATCCCTGACATTTAAATTTAATTGGATTTAAAATGTTACCTGCCTAACAATCGCTAAAGTCTTTAGTACAAAACAATTTGCGCTGAATTCCCGTTAGTGACTACATTCTGATACAATTAGTGGACAATTTATTGGTTTTGACAAAATACTACACCGTTGATTGTTGTTCATTTATTCATTTAATGCATTTTTGTTTTACGC
The DNA here is from genome assembly GCA_023690525.1 of Holotrichia oblita. NCBI lineage: Eukaryota > Metazoa > Arthropoda > Insecta > Coleoptera > Scarabaeidae > Holotrichia > Holotrichia oblita. Next base: position 92,882,713 of record CM043015.1, read on the forward strand.
ATATAACAGTTTCAACTAGACAATCCAATCAATGTATGTAATTGAATTATTGGATACAAATGATTTGGTGGATTTTGTTTACATTGATTTTAAATATTTCATTTTAAATATTTGGTCTAATTAGAAATTTTGTTTCTTCTACTTAGAACCTTAAAAGCCTGTAGTAATCCAGGCCCATAAATCTTTTCTGTAGAATATGTGTTTTGTGCACGTTTTGTTAATCATGCTTCCGGCTTCTTCAAAAAGTTTGTGAAGACTGCTGTTATTGTCTGTTTCTTGATATCTGATATACGTATATCAGGTGCCAGTTTAGCTAATCCGTGCCTGTTCCAGATCGATAGGCTACATCGACTTTGATATTGTGATTCCATCGACGATGAACTTTCGATAAAATTATTATCAATTTTAGAGCTAAGTTGACATTAGGAATTACACTATTATACTGTTCAACTGTTAATACTATTAACGTGGAGCCACATTAACAAATGCTAGTGTCATTTGAGTGTCGAATACATTGTACTGTATACAGTTCAAAGGAGTTTTTTTTGTTTTTACTATCAGACTGACTAGGCGATATATTTTTAACCATAATAAAAATAATAAGGAAAATTAAAAACGACCAATATCTTGAGCAAACCTTTTTATTGGATTCAATCAGCCTAGAGATACAAGGGTAATTTAATCCACTACATACATCATCGAGCGCCTATTTAACTTCGAATAAAAACAATAAATTATTGCCCAACAGTCTCCAGCAATAAAAGACAATTATTATAGACAAAGCAATTATAGTTGTAGAAGTGAAATAAGCGAAGAAAAGAAAAAATAACTTATTTAGTAATTTTACATTACAAAAGAGGCAATCGTATTTTTCCAAATCCCATAACTAACCCATAATAACTAAACAAAATAATAGAAATCCTTAAAAAATACTAGAGAGTGACATAAATCAAACATTAACTATTAACCACTCAATACAGTATATTCAACAAAGAACCTGTACCATCATATATGTAAACATATTACATTACAATAAAACATTCAGCGAGACATGCAGAGAAAACAAAGCAAAAACTAGGAGCACTATTCGAGTTGTGATATAACTTTGCACAAGAGGGAATAAAATATGTCATCGTTATGGCTAATAGTATCAAATGTGCTGCACACATACAGTAGAGATTATTTGTACATCTAGGGCAATAAAATCATAAATTTACACGACACACGAGAACATTGAGTTATTGCGACAAGTTCAGTCAATTCACTTAATAGTGCACTAATTCATATAAAAATGTTACAGCATAAATTTTACGCCTCATTTTTCCCCATCCATATAGGCACACTTTGTTTTAAAAAAGCTATTTAAGGAATCTGGGTTGAATATTGAATGTTACGCAATATGGAACTCAAACTTCTACATACTCTTTTCGCCATCTTCTCTACGTGATCAACAATATCGGAGAGATGATAATCTAGAAATGTTTAATAATTTCAACAAGTTCAATAATAATACCAACTATACTGTAATTAAATAAGTATAGTACTTTATGTGAGGAATTTGACATAAAGTAACTGACATGGCGGTCACTTTCTCATTAAGTCCACTTTGGGTCTGAGTAATAAAATTAAATTTGCAATTAATGTCTCACTGTATAGTAGTTCTTAGTCGTTTAGTGCTGAGAACTTATTCATTCAAACAAATACGTCTAAGTAAAAGAGATAAAATTATTCTCTACACAACGCACTACACGTGCATATTATCCGGATTATTCAAATTCAGTAGCAGCGACAGCTAGGTTGCTTTTGCAATTCGAAATCGATTTGCTGTACAGTATCAAAGAAATTGACCGATACGTAGTATTGCTTGCTAGTCAAAGGAAATGCTTCACATTATTCGGTCGCCCTTTCAAGTCACACCGCAGTAGGTATCTTTGTTTCTTTGCAAGTATGTAATTAATCCCGACTTTGTTCCATCGCATAATCGATTTCATACCAAACCGAATGTTTAATAGCTTTTAGTCGTCGCAGAGGATCCCTGTAATTGACAGAACTATCTACCTCATACGTTTTAGAGGCATTCTTGCGACATAAAACTGGATTTAGTTTATATCAAATCGTGGCCCTTGGAACCATTGTAATAATTTATTGTTTATGGGTACGAGCTTTGTTACTTTACAGACAAGGAGCAGTTGTCGTTGACTTGATCTTTTACTGAACAAACTCTTGTTATATGAGTGAGATAGAAGCAATAGAGGACCGATGCCATTAGTCTCAATATATCATATATTCAGAAATTTCTAACGTCAAATTAAATTAGCATATAGTCGAGACGTGTTGATTCTGGAACTATTAATTTTAGTAAATCAAGTTTTAATATGTATGTACCTAGGTATTACGTAGAGTAAACTGCACGTTTTTGCGTTAATGTTCTACTAATGTACATACATATGATCCAGTTTAATATACGTACATATCTACGTAAGTAAGCTCTTTTGCCAGATTAATATACATATGTCGATACACCTGCTTTGAAGTTAATTTTGCAATCGATATTTGTGGGATATAATAGAGAGTGCTTCTGGTTTTGTAGTCGGTGAGGCATTTCATGTTAGCACTAATAATATATGGTTGAAAGATATAATATTATGGAGGACGATATGTGCAATATTCAGAATCTAGCTAGTAAATAATAGTGTGAACGCTATTATTAACTAATGTCCTAATGACTAATGCCCACCAAAACAACATTATTAAATCATATAGTCATATAATATGTTATCACAAACGCAACTGACTCTGAGCTTAACTGAATTCATTTACAAGGATTATTATATCTTGCCTAATTTCATAAATAGCAGTTAACAATATCGTTAAATAAAAAATAAATTAAATTAGTATTTGACGTTTTGGAATTATCAATTAGAAAGTTTTCTAATGTTTTGTAATGAATTTTAATAGCTTTTAAATTGAATTACACAAATTTCATAGAACGAGTGTTTCAAAACATGCTAAAAGTTTATAATATTTCAGGTTGTGTTGTGCGTTATTTTAGATCAGAACTTAACCTTCAATCTACACACTGAGAAATCCTAAAAAGTTCATGGCAGCAAGATCTATGCTTCTGTCATTGCTTTGTACGAAAAGCTCTCTTTCTTTAAGAATCTTGATCTACATGACATTTGTACGTGCAACAATAACGTACGGCTTGCTCTCCCCTGGTCGAGTCTGGCCAAGACCCACTGGAAAAGACCGGATGTCCTTTAGAACAAGATGCTGCGGATGATCGTGAGGGCGCCCTAGTTTTTTAGAAAATATCCAACTTCAAAATGCTAACATTTTCTCTTGATATAACTTTGATAGTAAATATTGAAATTTCTGAAGTAAATTGAACTGTATTGCAGGAAAGTCGCTCAGGCTTCAAGAACACCTCCGAACTGTGATCCAATGGTATATTGTGAGTATTCTCAATGCAGATGCGAATATGCCCTGAAATAAAAGTATAGAGGGAAGATGCAAATTTTTCGGTTTTCACAAATATTAATTGAGTGATAATTAACAGCCATCTTAAGACACATTTTGAGAGATCTTCTGAGCTGAATTTTTTATAAATCAATTTCACTATCCATGATAATACAAGAAACAATGTTGACATCATCAACTTTAACTCAAAAAGTACTCTTCTCTATTTTTAACGTATTTTTGATAACACGCACAACTGACACAATTGATAAAGCTGGAATAGCAAATATTTTTATGGTCAAAGTTACTTTAAACTCAGTGTTAATGCTTTTTGACACAATTAATGAAGCATGTTTTGCACCGTTCTTTTTAATTCAACCCCTAAGACGATGAGAAGAGTGACAAAGTTTCTATGGCAAATAATATTTATATGGTACACTTTGTTGGTATAGTTTGTTGATTTATATATAAACAATGAATGTGAGAAGATATAAATTCGATTAAAATGAAAAAATGCACAAATAGTCTACGAGAACGAAGTCGCGGGCATTAATGTATAAGTCCCGGTAACGTTTTATTTGAAAAAAGACGATTTTACTATTTATAACGTTTCCGTTAATGTCTGAAAAAGGGTTTCTCGTAATTCGATACCTCAATTTACGAACCTATTTAATGAAACGTTTTATGTGTTTACGAAACAAAATGTCGAATTTTATCTCGCAGCTGCTAAAGGAAAATAGTCCAAAAGTTTATCATTTGGTTTCCCCTTGTCGCAAACATAGTTTTGAAGTAACAACTTTCGTTTTCTCTTCGTCAGAGTTATTACTTCGGATTCATAAATATAAAAGTTTAATTTCGACATAACTACAAACATAAATATTTTAGTTGGGTATACTCGTGGAGAGACTAGTAAGCAATCTCGTTACGTCATCTTATTTATTGTTTTTATATACAAAGATGGCACTCGTCAACAATGTGTTGTTTTATACTATGTATATAGTACCACTCTGTCTTCATATTACTAACAATGAAACACCGGCATATATATCTCATATTCAAATTTTTGATGAATTTTTAAACACTGATGAACACATACATATATTGCAACTCCAGTAAAAATATAACAGTCGAAATTAATCTCTCTTAAATGCCCACAAGATTCAGATATTTTGTCTAAAACTTGCATCGAAGCAATAACAAAATTTAAAAAGCTGGCTTAAAATATGCTAAATTGAAGTAACAATATATAAGACCATACTGAGGAAGAGAGATTCGTGCAGACATACCTTTAAGGATAACGGGATACTTACGCTACCGGCAGTATATGTATTCGAATGTGCGTGTTTCGGCAAACATTACCACGAACTACTATCTCAATATGAAGGGACTCATACGTATGACACCCGCGAATGTGTAAGAACAACTCTTCGGCTGCCGCAAGCCCACGTATACAACTGTGCATAAAGGTGCGGTAACACAAATACTAAAAATATATAACACCTTACCCAGTAAGTTGAAGAGGTGTGAACTGAAACCCTTCAAAAAACAATTAAAAGAACGCCTACTGAAACAGTGCCTATATAGTGTAAACAAGTTTTTCGATATGAACTTCAGTTAATTATCTCTTTTTTGTTTTCCTTTTTGACGTATTTCATACTGTCTGTATAATGAAATAAATGGGCTATTATTATTATTATTATTACATATGTATGTCTCTGGTATGTTTCGAACCCCAAAATTTCACCCAATGTATATAATAGGGCAATCTGCTACTTTTAAATGTTAACATTAATATAAATCATACTTGAATGGTCGATGAGCTACTATCTAAGTAATTCAAGATCCGGAATAGCTATAATTAACTCGATCGATTTCGGATTTATGTGGCACTGAAGAAGCACCGTATTATATTTGTAACATTCAAATTAAAATATCCGAAACGTTAGCAGCATTCTGCTAACAAATCAACGAGTAAAGCTTGAACTGGTTCGAAATTCCCATTATAATAACCTTTTTCCGACAATGAAATTAATACGATCATACCCAATTCTAAAACGATAAGGTTTTTGCCGTTAAATATAGAAATATTTTAGTGCCACCTAATTTGTATAGCAAAGTGCGCATAAAATAGATATTAGCTTTGAAGAAAATTCCTTTGCAAACAAGGACACCTCACTGGCGAGGAAAACAGGTTCCATGGTAAGTGAAAGCATGAAAAGGCGATGCGAATAAGGCGGGTGCGGTAAAGCAAAATTATCGAGAAGGATCCGATAAATATTTATCTTTATCTACAGTTCCGTTGCTTATCTAAATTTTATGAGCTAGCATCATCTTTACGGCACATTATTTTGAAACATTTTAACTCCCATTTTGAACAAAAGGAAATTTTACAAACCAAAATGCCGTGGTGGTAATATTTTCATTGTAAACGTAGCGTTATATATAGGAATAGTAGTGCCTATAGAAACAAAGAAATTTAGAAGAATAAACGCATTTGAACCAACATCAAGTGTTAGTATAATATATCATATATTTCTCTACAACCACCACTCAATATAAGCAATATTTTCATTTAAAAATACATTATATTATGTATACGCCAAGAAATTCTTCGGTGTTAACATTAGTATAATATGTTTGCTGCTTGAATTGACATATTTATTTTAAAAATATTTTCACGTGATAATCCACATTCAACCATATTCAACTGCAAAATTTTGTTTTAAAATTCCGTTCCGTTTGTATAATACTTTTAATAGGCCATTCTCACCAATCATCCTGTATATTAAAATGATTTGTATGCATATATTCTGTGTGTGTATATTAAATGGTCGTTTCTTCGTACCTATGCAGCAGCTCGATCTATTGTCAATATGTCAATAATATTAACGTCTTAAGTGTCTTCACTCTATGCGTTCGACCTTGAATGTTATGGTTGGTTCAGTCAGCTCTCCTTAGTCCTAACTTAGTATTAGTCTTAACCTTAAAAAGTTCAGCGATATGCAATTAATGTTTGTGTTCATTCCCAACAATTCCCCAACTTATTCAACTTTTGTATTAGTCTTAAGGATCCGTTATTGACATTCTTGTTTTTTGTCTAAAGTTCGTAATATTCAACTTTTCCGAGGACTAAGATTAAGACCGAAGATGAGGCAATAAAACGGCTAAGATGTACTTCAAGCTTTGTTATTGTTTTTCGATTGGCATATAGTTATTGGTTTCACTGTGTTATTAAGAGAAATGGTGCGTTGCCAAAACCATCATTTATGAGATTATTTGCGTTGCCAATAGTTACAATCATATAGAGAATATGCCAGAGGAAGAGATAACGTTAGATGTTGTGAAAACCAAATTAAGAAGTGAAGTGAAAAATTGTTAGATACCTTATAGTTGTTAATTGTTGTAGAAATGTATTATTTTATATTATTATATGTAATATATCATTGGATATGTATTAAAGCGATTAATGGATTTAAGGAAGGCATGAATTGTAGAACGTCCAAGCATTTGTCCTGGCAGAAGGACAGCTGTACACGGCGTTTGGGTTTGCTGGAAGGACCACGTCATATCTAAAATCACACATTTTAGGGCCTGCCGGAAGGACAAACTGTCCTGCCGGCAGGCCCCTTGGACGTTCTATCATTAAGAGAGGGTGTTGAGAAATGGTGTAATGCTAGTCTATTTTTATCGTTTTTATTTGTATCATATATATGCGCAAAGTCCCTCACTAGTTCGATTCATCATTCATCATCAAATTTCTCACTCATTTTTATCGCTTTTCCTATATCTACCTAAATATTTCAAACTAATGTCACAGCTAAATACCATCGAACGAAATAAATATTTCTATTGGTTATGTATTTGTTGTTTATCGCTTGTTGTCATGGCTACGCGTAATTTTTGTATGAACGATACCTATTTTCTTGGGACTAATACTACTACCCAGTTACTAAATTAGAACTAAGGAAAGCTGACTGAACCAACCATTACAGGAGTCTGAAAATAAGTAACAGCGTTACCATGGACACCTTCTAATTTATATTACTGTCCAAGTTTCTAGTTTACTGATATATGAACAATAATAAAGAAATAAGAACCAGGTTCAGAGCTCAAAGATCTGCCACTAATTGTAATATACCCCACCAAAAATTTTTGACCCAACTTATTAGTGAACAAAATGTATTGATATTATTATTATTAACTTAAAAAAAAATAATTGGAGGCAATAAAACAAGCTTAGTACAACTCCTACATACTTTTAAAGTGGTTTGCTACGAAACTCTGTGGTCTGTTAAAAGGAAAGAGTTCAAAAGATTTAAATAAATTAATGAATCTGGTCTCGCAATATATTTCCCTCTACCACACTACAGAATAGGTATTGTAGTAGCTTCTTTTTGCTGATACCAGTTCAGAATTTGGAAGTAGCAAGTTTTTAGCATCAGTACCAACGTAGGGGATATGTAACGGCCCATATTTTAAAATATAATTTGCTCTACTTTGTAATTAGTAGGTATATTCAGTTTCAACCTTCATGATAATTATAAAATCTTTGCCACCATCTTCAATATCACTAAAACCAGAATTTCACTTCTATGTTATAAAAATATACAGTGCTATTAATAAAACTAAATATAGTTATCTCAAACTTCAAGAATGTACACCTTCAGAAGAACTGCAGATAGATGAAATATAGGAACTGTTACGGCCTTTATTACAAATGGTAGTTTAAATTAAAACATCTTAATTTAATCATTTATATCGAGTTAATTTACGAACAATAAAAAGCAAAACTTATATAGGACTAGAAACTAGAAAGTTAAATCTGAACTCCTTTTAAAAATTTCTCAAATCTCATTCTAATCGATTGAAGATAGCCATTACTTCCGATCTAGATAAGTATAATATATGTTTACATGCAGATTACTTAAAGAAATTCTCCGCTCCCGACTTTCTACTATAACTTCGCAAATAATATCTCAAAAGTTTTCTCGTTTCCACGATGTATACGTTTCTCCTATTGCATTACCAGTAAACGTATGTTACGCGGGAACGCCACGAAACTCATCCCAGCATTTCCAACAGATATAAATTAAAGTGGGGTCAAGGCGCTTATTTTCCATTTTGTATGCGAGCAGCAAAAAGTTCCTCACCTTCCTCCTTGTTACGAAAGAGAGGAGTTATTTTTCATCTGAACATCACAAATGTCCTAAATCAAATTGCTCCAGCTTACACTCTTACGTATACTACTATTTCCACTCCCATGGGATAGTACATTACAAACTGAATGTTTCACGATATGTATAATAGATAGGTGTGTATGGATACGTAAAATGTTATTACTCTTTTTATATTTGTACTGTTTAGCCTAGCAAACACATTGAGGTAATTACGCTTCCAGGTTTTTCTCTAATCTATTTTTACGGTTTTATGTTACGTCGATAGCATCGCTCTAAACATACGTCAATTTTAAACCATTATTTTAGGCATGAACTATGTAAGACGAATAATAAAATCTTAAAATTTTCTAAAGTAAGATTCTTCGTAAATATTTATGCAAACGAGGAAAACGAAATTATATACTACTTCACAAATCAATATAATGTTCTCTCACAGTTACGAAATCTTTTTACAATTGTATGGTTTTCTGGCCAAAATTAACATAATATTGGAGATGCAAATATTTTTCTAGTTACCATTAAAATAAGGCGTTAAACATAATTTATTATGCTAAGAATACAGATCATTCCTTCTTGATTTAAGACAATAATGGGTTTCACAGTATATTTTCGAAACATTTACAGTGGTAATTATACATACACAACAATTTATTATGGATATTGTTTAAATTCAGATGTAAAATGTTTGTAAACTACATTAGTTGGAACAACATTCTACCGCTGCGAACATAAATTATTGAATATCGAATAATATCAGTATACTAAACTAATCTGCTTGCTGCAGTGGGTCCAAACTGTTCGCAAAACTTTTGTTGCGGCAGTCTGGAGCCACTTTCAGTTTCGTAATAATTAGGAATATAGTCCTCATCAATAATATTGTTACTTAATATAAGACTACTCAAGGAGAAAACATATCCTGTAAAAAGCGAGTGCGCCATACGTCACCAGGGCCCCTATTCTCCAGCGTAAGAGAAGTGATCGCTCTATTGAGAGAAGGGATATATCACTTCTCTCAAAACGTTCTCTTGACTGCTTAAATCCCTATTCTCGAATTTGTAGTAGAAGATCGGTCGAAACGTAAACGTTGCCAGATTTCATAAGTAATACCGTAAATAGTGTGAAATAAGTAGCAAGTACATTTACCAATGAGGATTTAATATCACAACGATTTATCTCTTTCTAACTTATTCCTAAAAAGGCAAGTCTCAGTCAAGCATGATTCGCATTCAATTAGAATAAAATCGACGATTAAGCAATTACAATCAATACCCAATAAAACAGTCGGTAAATAATTAGCGGAGCGAGAATCGTGTTAAACGTAATCGATTCGTAGCAACATGTGCAAGCTAAGGAACGTATAAAGAAGACAATTTTTTGAGCGAAATCGCGCTTTCAAATTCTATCGATGATTAAGAAATATCAGGACACGATAAAATTGTCTCAACATCTATGCTATAATACTTTATCAATTTATTACAGACACTCTTTTATCAAATTTATCGCCTGCAGTTAAACCAACAACCAACAACCAAATACAAAACTCAAAGTAACATCTTCCGATAAATTCCGTCAATTATTGGTTATGTTTATCATATTCAATTTGTCAGCACGCGCGTAGGGGCCTAAAAGCCAATAAAACTTACTTTATGTGCGCATGCTTCTCCTAACAATTCAAGATTCTCCTACAAATTTCCGAGAGAGTAAAGTTCTCACGATTCGTAAGAGAAGTGAGACTTTCAACAATAGCAAATTCTAATGTCAGGAGAAACACGCCCACTATTCTCATGATATGACCATTCTCTCGATTTGGAGAATAGGGGTCCAGGCCGACAACCTCTACGCATAACCATAGACGCAACTACTCTGACATTTTTATATATCGCTATAAGTATATTATTCTCTAAAACTAAACATTAATTAGAGTATTGTAATATTAATTAATAGCACATATTTGTCATCGCTGGAGTAGCTTTGGCACTAGAATCTAGAATTTGGCTCTCACTTCTAATAATATCTAAACTTTAAGTGAATATAAAATTGGTGGCTTAACTGTTATTGTAATTGAGCTCTAAAAATTAATATTTCTTCAAAGCACTAGTTCAGTGTCATTTCCAAATATTGGTCACATCTATTAGACTAGGATACGCGTGGTACTATAACTACATTACAATTTCTACAACCTAATTTATATCTCCAATACATCCTCTACCACTATAGTACTGCAGCTCTGATTCAGAATACACTCCTTTAATGGTGTACACATTTCATACTTCTGCGCTTGACCTTGGTTTTGTTGAATCTGTAGCTTTTCCCGGCAATTCATATAATCTAAGCGATCAACTAATTGTCAACATGTGGATTATTTGGTCTACTTATCATGTTCATAAAGTATTATCTTAAATTGATAACAAAATGGTAGTCATGTGTAATGCCTGTCTGAAGTATTTCCTACATTGCCATATCAATTTACTAATTACAATATACAGTGTGTCCCCGGATCGACGCATGAATAGGTATAAGAGTCTGTAAATTTATTAGTTGAAATTTCATCTTCTGGGGTTCAACCCTACTTGTGTAGAAAGTAATTTGTGCCATACTTTTAATTTTCAAAAATCACGCATGCCTCGGAAATTTACAAAAAGGTAGTTCTTATCCCTAATAAAGTACCTTTTTTGTAGGAAATACGACAAAATGTTATTAAGAAAAGTTATTCAGAATAATAAACTATGCAAGTATGCAAATTCACAAAAAAGTTATTCTTTCCACTAATAGTGCTTTTTCTGCAAAAATTTTGTACACTTATATAATAATCTATCAACACAGATATTATGCAGTTTTTTTACGTTTTTAATGAAACGCTTGCGGATGTTGGTTTGGTCTCTGACAGTTTGATTTGCGTTGGTGACTGTAACATTGATATTCTCTCTGATAATCACAATTCTCTTAATTTTATTTCCGTTTAAATTCATTGGAACTTCAGCAAGTGGTTCATGAGCCAACTCGTGTACTAAGGGAGTCAGCTACTCTCCTGGATGTTATTATTCTCTCTGACAACTTAATTGCAATTGAAAGTTCAGTGAGAGATACTCATGACCTCTCGGATCACTGTCTGGTTAGCTGTACTATTCAACTACTTTCAAAGGGGTAGGCAAAGTCGATCGAGTTTTTCGTAGCTTTCGTGACTTTGATTACAATTTATTTGTCCAACATTTAAAGAATATTCCTTGGTGTAATATTTATGACCTTAACTTCATTGAGGACAAGGTCACATTATTTAATGAATACATAATCCTACTTTTCGATATTCATGCTCCCACAAAATCTACTCACTCTTCTCGTCCACCTACCCCTTGGATAACTGACAATATTAAATTATTAATGTCTTTAAGAGACAGATCCCTGAAAAAATGTAAACAAACTAATACACCTTCTCATTGGGATGAATACAAATCTCTTAGAAATTTCACTTCATCGGCTGTTAAACGTGAAAAGAAGGCTTATTTTGAATACAAGCTAAGAGATCCCAATAGAAAAAGTATTTGGAAAGATTTGCGCGATTTAAATATTTATCGAAGACCCTCTGCAGATATTCCTGATCATCTTCTAAATGCAGATGAATTAAATAAATATTTTTGTGCTGTGTCAAATGCTGGTATTCTTCCTGATCCCGATGTTACAAATTTTTATAAGTTTAATGTCAAACCCGGAGTGGACATGTTCTTCCTTATCGAAACTTCTGATGCAGAAGTTGAATCTATCATTAATCATATGTCATCCAGTTCGTGTGGCGTCGATGGTGTATCTCCACGTATGTTGTCGTTGTGTTGTCCTACTATCCTTCCTATCTTGACACACTTGTTCAACTTTTGTTTAACCTGCAATGTATTTCCGTCTACGTGGAAAACTGCACGCGTTATTCCAATACCCAAAAATAATCATCCAACTAGCTATACGGATCTAAGGCCTATAAGCATCTTACCGGTTTTGTCGAGAATCTTGGAAAGAATCGTTGAGAGACAGCTACGTGACCACATCTCCCGCTTTCACTTACTTCCTGGTACTCAGTCCGGTTTTTGACCCGGTTTCAGTTGTGCATCCGCCCTTGCTAATATTACTGATGATATAATATCTGCCACTGACTGTCGTCAAGTTACAGTATTGGTTTTGTTGGATTTCTCCAAGGCCTTTGATACTATTAATTATAATCTCTTGCTGAGTATCCTCCACTTCATTGGAATGGGTCCGGACGCTGTTGGCTTTTTTGGGAGTTATTTGAGGGACAGGAAGCAACGGGTTTTTGTTGGCATTTCCGGTTCGGATACAGTTTGTATGACGGCCGGGGTACCTCAAGGCTCTATTTTAGGACCCTTACTGTTTTCTATTTACACGTCTCACTTATTTTTCTTCCACAACTTTTATTGTTCTTACCATCTATATGCGGATGATACGCAGTTGTATTCTTCCTTTTTTCCTGAAAATGTGCGGGTTGTTATTCAAAAGATTAATCAAGATCTACAAGGTTTGTTTGATATTGCTAGACGTCACTGCTTGTCTTTGAATGAGGGAAAATCGTGCTGTGTAGTGTTCGGTGGTGCCGGGGGTCGCTCGCGTGTTCTTGACGATGTTAAATTATATGTTAACGGTTTTCAACTTGCCCTTAAGGATAATGTTCGAAATTTAGGATTACACATTGATAATAATTTACGATTTAAAAACCACATTAATTTGTGTATTCGTCGTGCTTACTGCAATTTGAAAATGTTGTATCCTCATAGGCATGAAGTGTGTGTGAATGTTAAGAAGCAGCTTTGCGACTCTTTGATACTATCACACTTTAATTTCTGCGATACAGTTTATGGAAGCTGCTTGGATCAGGCCGACATTCGGAGGATTCAGGTGGCGCAGAATTCATGTTTGCGATTTATTTTTGGTATTCGTAGAAAACATAGAATTTCTTATAAGCTTGTAGAATTGGGATGGCTCAATATGATTAGACGCAGGAAACTGCATTTTCTTTGTTTTGCTTATAAAATTGTTAACAATAATGTTCCACCGTATCTTTCTAATAAAATCAAATTTAGAACTGACGTGCACAACATTAACATCCGTAGGAAGGATATTATTGATATTCCCAAACACCGCACCCAGCAATTTAAGAGAGGTTTCAGGTACCATTGTGCCCGTATGCTTAACCAGTTGCCCGTCTCTGTCAAGCAGCTCAGCTATGTTGCTTTTAGACGCTCTGTTTCGGATCTGCTTAAGAGTGAGCAATTCTTTGCAACCTTTAATTGAATACTTTATTTAGTTACGTTACTACTCATTGCAATTTTGTTTTTTCTTTCTCTGATGTATTATCTTGAAGGGTCGTCATTAATAGCAGGATGCTCTCTTGAGCTACTGACGACGATCCTGTTGGCTTTTTTTTTTGCTTTTTCTTGTGATGTATGTATTTATTTTTGTTGCCAATAAATGATTTACTATTATTATTATTAATCTGAATAACTTTCTTAACAACATTTTATCGTATCTCCTGCAGAAAAAGCACTTTATTAATGGAAAGAATTATTTGTTTGTAAATTTTCAAAGTATGTTCGATCTTTTTCAAATTTTGTATACTTGCATAGTTTATTATTCTGAATAATTTTTTTAAATAACATTTTGTCGTATTTCCTACAAAAAAGGCACTTTATTAGTGATAAGAACCACCTTTTTGTAAATTTCCAAGGCATGCATGATTTTTGAAAATTAAAAGTATGGCACAAATTACTTTCTACTCAAGCAGGGTTAAACAGCGGAAGATGAAATTTCAACTAAAACATTTACAGACTCTTATACCTATTCATGCGTCGAACCGGGGACACACTGTATATGTGCGCGTGATAAAGTGTCTGTCTGGTTATTGTTCATTTCTGTGTACCATTACTTTCTTATACTAAGATATTTTCTTTATAATTGTAAGATAGGCGATAGGTAACAATAACGGAATTATAAGAACACTTATATCAACAAATAGCGGATGTCTTACTACATACAATTACTATTTTTTCTATCACTTGTACTTACAATTTTTGATCTATGTTGTCTTGAATTCAAACATTGTCATCACTTCACATAGCCACGCTGAAGAGCCCTGAGAAAGGAAAACGCGTCCATGCATAGCGAATGTGGGTAGGCACTTGTACCACGTAGAAACGTAAAAATTCTCAACAAATCTTCAACATCGCCGACAAATTTCAAAACATTAAAATAGCTGACACAAAGTGGAATATTTGCAACTGAAATAAGTCTCTTTGCATTTACAATATACCATTAAACACATTTATTACTCTTCCGCTTTTTTGTATCTTCTTTCTCGAAGAAATATTGTTTCAAATATTACCCAGGATATTCTAAACAGGTTCGTACTATTTACCTATTTAGTGTACTGCTAAATTCAGCTTGTTGTAATTAACCAATTGTAAACTAACATCACGTTCTTACACTCTATACAAACATTTTATAACAACTTTATTTTCATTTTGTTTATTCCAATGATTTTATCCTTTAGGTATTTAGTTTCTATTAAAATCGAATAAAATCCTAAAGCCAGCCGGGAGTCATACGTTACACAAGAATTATACAAATTCATTCTGTAAACCTAATTAAATAAATACCACTACAGTTCTCGAGAAAGTTATAAAATCCGACATCCGTAAATTTCTACACTAGATATTACATAACTTGTTTTGTCTAACACCAATGTTAATTTCATTAATTGGATTACCAAATACGTTAGACATTGTAGGACAATAGGTTTAATAAAGATATAAGTACTAAGACAATTGCCAACAATTAATACAAACTCGAAACGAAAACAATACGAAAGCTTCGTATTTTCCAGTAAATCGATACCGGTAATCAAGCGATACCACATTTTATTTCAAATAATTCCAGCAAATAAAATAAAATTTTATAGATGCCTTACAGAAAACTCGGTAAATAGAGAGTCAGATGATATTTAGTAACAAGTGGATGGCGCATAAACCGGAAAAGCAATTAAAACGGAAAGCAAGAACTTGGCTAGTCCCCTGTTACGATTATGTATTTTAAGATAGCTTTATTGTTATTGAGCAAGGCAATGATATTGTCGGAATTCACTTCCTTCCATGTAGTAAAATATTTTCATTTGAATTGGAAATTAGAGCTAACTCAGCAGCTGAATATTCACATATGTGTTAATTAGTAAATGCTTGAGTTTTCTTCCTCTTCATCCGTATTATTCTTTATTAAAAATGCGTTTACTAAAACAGAAATTTCGGTGAGCCATAATTCTAGTTCAATGTAATCTTAAATCCTTTACCTTTCTTTTGCAAAGTACTTACTTATCTCTACTTCCTATAAATAATCATCTTACGCACTAATTTAAATCTTTAAATTATCGGCGTACGTGATATGTTTGGAATTATTTAAGCATAACTGATATTATAAATATGTCTATTGAATAGTAACAAAATGATTTAGCTGTAACACCCAGGCGGCTGTACACCAGGTTGTGTCAACTAGTATCGGCGTAATTTTAATTGTGTGCTTACGAATATGTGTAGTACATGTGTGTGAACTGGCACAATTCGATTGGTACCCTATTAATACGGATAGGACAAAATTCTGCATGGAAGATCTTTATCAGTAGTTTGGTATACGATTTGAGCATTTATTAATTTTAACAAAAACAAGAGATAAACGAAAATCCAATATGGATTTGTGCCTACAGGTAGAAATTTACCTTTACTTATGATTAGATTAGTTTTCTAGTTCGCGAGTTTACGTGCCACGGACTTCATTCCTCACCGCATTTTACTGAAACTTGCTCCTCTTTACCGACTCTACTTATGATATAATAATAATAATAATAATAATAATAATAATGATAATATAATTGATGGGGAATTAATTCCTCGGGTATGCGGTCAAAAGAAAGAGAGGTCAAACTATTAACTTATTTCTCAATATTTCTCAATATTTCGCAGAATATTCCTGCTTCATCAGGAGAACGACAACGTTAAAAAACAACAGTGGATTATCAAAATAGAATAATAAACAATTGTACTTACTTAATACAAAGTGTAAGTTAAAACGGCAACGGTATATAATAACTAGCAATACATTAACTACAAGAAAAATCAAACGGAAAAATTTTAAATTTCAAAATTGATTGACAACACCCAAAAACATTTAGACAAATATGTTAACAAAATTAAAAATTTTTCCATAGTGATAATATAAAATATCCCTTACAGTAAATGTATGAAAAATAGTGAATTCAGCAGAATTAAATAACAGCCAATTAAAAGGTAAGAACTAAACAAAAATATAATCATGGGGCAATAAGATGAAAGAATAAGAAAATATAAAAATCAGTCAAAAAGTTTGTTCTACAAAGGAAATTTAAAATTAGGCTATTAGTTTTTATTTGATAAAATATTGCAGTAAATGGTACTTAGTTGATCGGTGTCAGATTTGTAATTAACAAAGTATTTATGTTTACTAATGTTTACCATTTCTAAGAAAAGTCTATTTTTATAATTATTATCAATATTTAAAATTGTCGTATAGTCAAAATCAAACTTATGGTTTCGCTCTTTAGAATGATTCGCTAAAGCACACGCTCTTTTACCTAAACGGCAATCACTTTTATGTTGGCTAACACGATGCTTCAGCCATTGGCAAGTTTGGCCAATGTAGCATCTGTCGCAATCCAAACAAGAAACTTTGTACACCGAATTAATTTTAAATTAAATTAGGTAAATGACTAAAGATTTTAATAATATTATCACTAAGATTGGTAACATAAGGTAACCTACGGTAAACCAATTCTGAAGGAACATCATCATCTAACTGACACCAATCTCTGAACCAAACTCCTAGGATAACCATTATTTAAGAATAGGTCAACAAGTTTATTTAAATTGGACTGTAGAAAAATCTCGTTAGAGATATGAGCCACACGATTTTTCATAGCTATAATTGTGTTAAGTTTTTGGTTCTTGGGATGGTTAGATATCTGCCAGACGCAGTAGGTTTTTGATACCAATCCAAAATGACACTATTATCGACACCGCGGATAACTCTGGTATCAAGAAAGGGAACAGAATTATCATTGTTATCCTCATTTTCTAATGTAAATTGTATGTGACTATTAAAACAATTAAAGGTGTCTAAGACCAATTTTGTCGAATGGAATGGAACGGAGCAAATAATGTCATCTACGTATTTGTGCATGAAAGGCATAGTAAACGGTAACTGTGGCAGGACCATATCATATGATATGTTTTAATAGTGACATACAATTTACCTATACAGGGCGAGTCATAACTCGGAATGTTTATAGTAGTTAAGATTCTTAAGTATTATCTGAGACAGAATTGAATAACAATATTGATATGGATGATATTAACGCGCTTGAAGTTTTAATATAACAGAATAATTTTATTGCTGTTTAGAAGTAATAGATTGATATGGTTTTTGTGTTGGGAGAAAGTAATAAGAATATTTTGCTCGCAAGAAGACTTTATCATCAGCGGCAGTTTTCGTCTAATATTGCTGTTCAACTAATCAGAATCAAACCCGTTCGTGAAGAGAAGAGTTTACTACAATAATAAAATACAGGGTGCTACATTTGAAATAGGTGAGAAACTAAACATTCCGAGCTACGACTCGCAGTGTAATATTGAAATTAAATATTGAATACGCCTATAAATAAATAATTTCCAAATTAGAAATGTTTCTAGCGCAAGAGAATTATTTTATGTGGAAGCCGTAGTACGGTAGGAAGCGCCAACTTTGTTATTAAATTCATGCAAAACTTCCCATATGTTCTAAAGTAAACTGAATAACATAGCAAAACCCTATATTATAATAAAGGTAAGACCTAGAAGAATTGTAAACAGTAAAAATATACAGGGTGTTCGATTTAAAATAACGTAAGTTTAGTTTACCCTGTCTTTATTTGACACCCTGTATAGTTAAAAATATTTTTAGGTTGGAGCCCCTCATGCGCGTCAACGCTTCGTAACACTTAGTAACATTTTCTCATTTCTCTTATAATACAGGAGTAATTGGACTTCCTCGCACTAATGCCCTACCCTGTACAAGGCTTACAAGTATAACTATAAAATGGGTATTGATAATGATAATGACAGTGGATAATGATTAAATATTGCCAAATTGATCATCAAAGGTGAACGATAGAGAGAGACAGTGACTTCATCTTCCTTTTAAACTGCAGAGGTAGCAAGCCCTTCAGGTCGACCGGGATGCGGTTGTAAGTTATAACTGCTTGATATGAAAACGATCGTTCAGATAGTGACGTGGAGTGAATTGGTATTGACAATAAATGTGAAAAACGTAAATTGTGATCTACAGCCTTACATCTACTAGTTAAAAGACTAAATAAATAATCCGGGATCCAGTCCGGAGAATACGGTGTACAAAATTCACACGATTTGATATTCTTTTTTCCATATTCAACCAATCCAACTGATTAATGTAATGAGTTACACGGTTCTGTCGTTTTAAATTAAAAATGAGTCTAATGCAAGAGTTCTGTACCTTCTGGATCCGACATTGCCTTAACCGATCTATGCACGGGCCATAGACAACATCACAATAATTAGATAGTGATAACATTACAGTAACAAAGATTTAATTCCTGCATTTAGTACATGTTTACTTGAGTAGAGACAACGTAAAATACCATATGCTTGTTATACCTTTTTTGATACGTAAGATCTGAATCTAAGACTTGAATCTATTATAATACCTACCTAGATTTTTTTAAATCTTCAGCATATATTGCTATATTTATATATATAAGCTATGTCGCCTATAAAATGCAACGAATCACTGATTATTGCACAGAGGCTAGTTTCAATAAAAATAATGATATATCCATCGCTTTACGCTTCCAGTTTTATATTTAATTTAAACTATAAGAAAAAAATTATGTACTGTAGTTACCATTAGACGATTAAGTGAGCTCACCGATCTGTACTAATTTGCAATTCAAGATTGTTATTCTTCAGCCGTACACTGGCCGATCGCAGCCCGATAACGCTCGAAATATCTCCTGCCATACATGTAGTAAGCATAGGCCGTGTTTAGTATTTATTTTAGATACGTATGTTAATTGCATGTCGTCGAACAAATTATAAAGCAAGAGAAAACAAAAGCTTTCGTCCAAAAGTATCCAAAAAATATATCTAGGTCAGATTCTGGGTGACTAGCACTAGTAGACAAGATTACTATCTCAAAAAATATTTGCTCCGCATGTTCATTGCTTGAATAGCCCATAGAAAGTAACTTATCACCCGTTAAGCAGAAATTGGTTTTGCATTCAACAGCTACCTACCTCAAAGCAAGGACAGTTATCCGATAGCCAAAACAATGAAACGGACCCAAATAATGATTCTTCCGAACATGAGAATTTGAAAGCAAGACAGACACCTCAACACCGCGAAACACTTTAACAATCATTTAACTGCTTGTCAACAAAAAATAAATGAAATATGTGCAGAATATCGCAGAAGATGCTTTTTTATTGCTGTCTGAATTAGATGAACGCCAAAAGCCTGTAACGACGTCTGTTTCTGTTTAGTACTACGCACTCACGACAGCTCTATCTTCATTGAATGACATTGTCGCCAGCGACTCTAAACTACTAAAAAAACACAAACACAAGAAATTTTAGTCGGGACAACTTAAAATTGTTATGAAGCGAATTGGGGCCGATTTGGCGGAAACCTAGCTTTACGGTATATTTGCAATTAAATATGTACTGGTTTTGATCACTACTGTAACAACTATAATATTGGATACATTTGACCGTTCAGCGTACTTTTTCACACCACAATTAGAAAAGTCCTCTTTTAACCTGTATCACATTTTTTGTTAATACTATATCACCGACTACGTAATTTATTAATCATTTTAAATCTTAGAAAAAACTTCCACTACCAGTATTAATACAATTTCATTTTATACAAAATACACCTCAGAGTAATACATTTATAGCTAGTAATAAAGTATACTAATAAAATTCATTATACGCTTTAAAATATACATATACGAGCCTATAATATGAGGTTAACAAAATAAATCATACAGCCTTTGCCCTGCGTCAGTCGTTATTAGTACTTTAACACACGGAACAAATATTTGTCACAAATTTCTCTGACGTCATTTGTTATTCGCAATTTTTATATAAATAAAAAATTATCAAAACTAAAATTTGCTGAACGCTGAATTTATATATGATAAAGTGAGAACCGGAAATATTATCCAAGCAAGTATGGATTCATAAATATAACACTTTATCTTCTGTTGAATATAAATTAACCTAAAGAGGAAATGGATAATGAAACTTAACACCTGAAAATATCTCAACAGTAACCGGTCATACACGGAAACCATAATGATTTGCTCTTATCTTGTTCATAAACATATTTCATAATTAAATGAAATGTATATACATTCCAGAAGATTTTAAAACCGTAGCAACTATTCTAACAACACATATTTTTTACATAACAACTTTTATTGTTCCCATACGATACGCAACTACAACAGATCTTAGAATTTGTTTTCGTGTTTAATGAAAATAATCACATTGCGGCGATACAAAATAATTTTCTGTTAGACTGTAGGCTATAAAAATATCCTGTGCCTGTGTATTTTCGTTTGACGGAAATACTGTTGTAAATTTTAACGAAAGTACCCTGAATTGTGTTTCAAACGCATATTTTATCAATTTTATATTGAGATACTAATTAGAAAAAATACGAACGTATAACTATATTATAAATAGCGCGCGTGACGTCAAAATGAAAGGCACAATATATTTTTATTTTCAATGTGAAAGATGGGTATGAATATCAACCGGCTTCATTATTGTAGTAGGTTTGTTTTATTTATAATACAAGGGAGATGTCAACTGGAAAAATTAATTAATGGATACTCCTACGTAATACGCAGTTTACGTATACGTACATACGTGGACAGCCAATGAAAACCTACAATAAATATATATGTGTACCTTTATGCACATTTTACGAGTACAATAGATTCAGTTGAAGGACAGCAATGATGTGCTTTTGTATAGATAACAAAACATATAGGTATATCGGACTGCAATATATTATGTAACTGCATCGGATTATAATCATTTAATTTAACGTCGTCTGAATAGCTAATTAATCAGCAAATGATTTTTTTTGCAAGTATTAATATTTCATTTATATAGTACCGTATTATTTTGCAAATTTAGGAACGGAACTAAAAATTTCAAATTTAATTGTATACACTACCTTTTAATCCGATTAAGAAAATTTAAAACAAAATTGGTGTTTTGAGAGCTGATCATTGTTCTGTCGCACGACATAACAATTAAAAAAATTGAATGAAAACAAGCAAAAAAAAGCACTAGAAAAACTAAAAATTATTACTATTTTTTACTGAAACTTTGCTATATCTTATTTCCGTTTGAAAGTATCTTGAACTAAAGATGAACGGGTAAAATTTAGAAGAATAAACGTAAAACTTTTTTTGTTTTGAAGAGAGCCAGACGATAGGAAAAGCATGCTGGACTTAGCCAAAGGGAACCATGCATGTTTTGATGACTTGTTTCAATAAAACTAGTTTGGAATATCTGTTGACTTTTTACAAGTTAACATTTCTTAGATTAGATTAGCTCCGACTGGCTCTAGGAGCATCTACCATGTACTACTATGAAATCACCCTTTCTTTCTATGATTGTTGCAACAGTTGCTAAACTTGCTATCCTCCATGCATTTTACTACGTATTGCATTTTATACATACGATTTGCAGAGTTCTTTGGAGTCTGAAACCGCTTATTAACGCAATTATACTACTATAGCAACTAACATTACAATACGTACAATGAGATTCCTCTATTAAACACTGTATCATCAATATGAACAAACAACTCGAAATGTTATTGAGAAATACTGATACATATCGCTAATGTACAATACTCGATGTTAACTGTCACGCAGAACTGCTCTTTTATGTGGCTTTAATTATTTTACGAGTCGACTTTAAAAAGAAGTATGGAAAATATGAGTTTGAAGTTATAATGATGTTTGCTTTGCTCAAACTAGCGAAGTTCCCTTTGTGAATATACTTCCATTATGGAGAACGTAATTACATTCGAAAACGGAAACACAACTGTACGATGTTAATTGCATTATTCAAGTTTCTTTTTGTCGTGAAAATATGTCGCAGCATGTACTGCGAAATTTCAAGTACTTCAGAGATACAAGCGGAGTTCGCAAAAGAAAATGTTCTTGTTGTTGAGCCATTATTATTGAAGAACTGACTAATGATGTTCCGTGTCCAGTCGTGTAACTTAGTTCGAAAACATTAGCAAATTAATGCAAAAATCTATCGAGACAGTACTTATAATGTAAAGAATTGGAAGTATAAAATTAGAGAGAATTTAAAATACAGTTTTTGCAAAATTTATTATTTCGTTTATCATATATTCGTATCAATGATCAAAAAACTTTAATTAAAAGTGTGCTAATATTAAATGTTCTACAAAAAGCTCTACAGAAATAAATACACGTTTAATTATTTAATTAGAATTCTCCACAGAGGCAATTTCGTTACTGTAAAAGGAATACTGCTTTGGTTATCATCTTCAGAGTAGTTAAATTTGCTTTGAAGCGTTTATTTACTAAATAAACATTCTCCACAGCAGAAAACAAATCGCATTTAATTTGAAAAATATAGTACATTTTTATAGTAATTTTGAAAATATATTTAAAAATTGGTACGGCAAGTTTATGATAATTTTTTTAATATATTAGATTTTTCCATGTTAAAAGATACTTTCCTTTACCAGTAAAAATATCGATAAGTTATCATGCTGACGTGCTGATTTTAAGATATCTGGCTTTGATTTCTACGTTATAGTTCTTGACCCACTCCTTTGTTTTATTTGGAACAGTCAAATTAAAAAATGAATAGAAGTGTGCGTATGTGGGTATATAAAACATTGCCATTCGTCATCCTGCTCAACCGAAGTTAATTTACGATAATAGTGTTACACTGAGATATTGTTAGGGGAACATAAAATTATTTTTCCCATTTTTTTTAATTCAGGAAATGCGACCTAATTCGCGATATCTCAAGTTATCAAAAACTCAGCAGATATATCCGGGCAGCATCCGACCAGATAAATCGTCTACAGGATCAAGACCGCAAGGATGAAGGCTGTTATCGCTAACCACGTGTATATCGAACTCAGAAAACATTATCAAAGTGTTGTTCAACCGAAGAAAATTTTCATTTTGCAATAATGTGAATGTTTGCTTTAGGATACAAAAATAAACCGAAAGAATGGCTGTCCTTTTACATTTAGAAAACATCTATTCTTACCCGGTATGCCATTCACATTAAAAGCATATGAAAAAACGACACGCCTCCTTGACGAAAGCAATTACACAACCTATAAATGGTACAGTTTGTGTATTAAGTAATGTCTTCACGTTTGAAGAGCATATCAAACTTCCTTCTTATCACGCCGATTCAGTCGAGATATTCTTTATTAAGAATATCTCTACTTGACTGACAACTGACAACTATGTATCTTAAACGGCATTTACGAAAACGACCGAAGCGCTCAAAATATTTATAATTTTACTTATTTACTCATTGCTGATTCTCTTGTGAGTGAAACACACGATCGAGAGAGTTTCATTATACTTGTAAAAAGGGCCAATTAAATAATAAACTGCCACAAGGAACTTTTATTGAGTCTCAGACTTATGTATTACAAGATCGAGCATTTGAGCTAAACTTAAGCGATTTAAAACGGGCCGCTTGAAATAACTTTAAAAGCATCACACGTAATTTCTTATAAAATAACAAATCTGACAATTACAAGGAAATTGTTAGTAAACTGTTTAGCAAATACCAAGCATTAAGTTATAAGATGAGCGTTAAAATACACTTTCTGTATTCGCATCTAGATTAGATGATGAGCATAGTAACACCATCGAAAAGCACTATCGCAGAAAATGAAATAGAGTTATAGTTGCTGAATACTGTTGATTTCGGATTAATCTGAATCCCAGTTTTAAAGAAAAGTGAAGGGAAAGGTTCTCTAGATACGTCCCATAATAACATATGGTTATTTATTATCGATTTCATTTGCTATAATATTACCAAAACCAGACGTATATACAAAAATTCTTAGTGTCTAACATTTTTCAAAATAGTATAAACCCATGGCACTATTAAAGAAATTTGGTACAATGGTTATATAGTACAGTATATGGCCAGTAATGACAAAACACCCGTCTTAGTAGGTACGAAGTAGGTTAACGATTCGTTGTTATTACAGCCTCTAGGTTTCCAGGAAAATTGCACCTTAGATTTTGATAAATAGTTACAAGGATTGCCTTCTACTGTTCCTACAACATGGGTAATGGGCAGCGTAAAGTCTCGGAGATATTTAAATGGGGTAAGATTGAGTTGATTTTTTAACAATCTGTTAAACAACGCGCTTACGATTATGAAAATTGGTAGCGTATTTTTAATGTTGATCGATACGCCAGAACAGGCATTTACAAACTCTTCAGACTTAGAGCCACATTAATTTCGCCACAACTTCCCGAGAGTCAACATCTATCTAATCCTAAATATTTATAGCTGCACTTTTGAATTACGTGTCTCTGGCTTGCTATGACGGACCGGATTAGTGGTCCGGATGGGCGATCTTGGCCCGGAGGCCGCAGTTTGGAGTCCACCGCGCTAAAGCATCAAGAACTCTAGACACAAACTCAGCGACCCAAGATATGATATATGTGTTTTAATAAAATCTAGGCAATACATTTTTTCATCAGTATTATTGGTACACAACATTATTTGAGATAAGTCATAGTAACGTAAGAGCAATAATATTATTAAACCAAAGGAATCATCAGCATATCTAAATAATCACTGGTATAGAATAGTTTATATAGATGTCAACAGAAGTTGCATGACGCGAACCAGCCTTCAACAATTGATAGTTACACAGAAGTAGAAATTGCAAATAGGATAATTAATTTGATTTAATTTAATTTCACAAGAAACACATCGACAAAATTATAAAAATTAAACAATAATAAGCATAAATTTTTATTAAAGATCTTGCTTTTACATGCAAAAAACAAAGTAATAATCGCTACTTTGTAACTAGTTCATAGGACTTTATTGACAATCTGAGCTTATGTGCCGAACGAGTGTTAGCGAGCGAGGCTAATAAAAAGGGCGAGTCAATAAAGTCCCATTATGAACGAGTTGCGTATATAGTACTAGAAGGTCTATTATACTCACGCATATCGTCAACACACGGTTAGGGAAATACTTTACAAACGTACATGAAAGAGGTAGTTGCGCTCCCTTTCTTTTGCGGG
Source organism: Holotrichia oblita (assembly GCA_023690525.1). Lineage (NCBI taxonomy): Eukaryota > Metazoa > Arthropoda > Insecta > Coleoptera > Scarabaeidae > Holotrichia > Holotrichia oblita. Next base: position 92,908,809 of record CM043015.1, read on the forward strand.
TGAAGGTTTATAAGAGTTTTGAATGTATATGTTTAATAGTCTTGCACAATCCTGTGATAGAACAGTTAATTATAGAGACATGTACAATATTTTTCACATTATAAGAAAGACCTAAGGGTTTGGCTAATTATATTATTGGGGTGTGTTTGCTTGTTAGTAAGATGTGTTCACACTGCGATTAGGAAACAGGTAACCTGTCGTGCATTAAATACAAGGACAGTAATAAAAACTAATGCGGGAATTACTAACAAGAAGTATATATAATTCAGAAATGTAGTTTGCTTTTGCGAAAATTCAGAAATATATATTAATGTAAATAATATAAATACCATTTAGAATCTAGGTAGAATATCCATCAGAAAATATGTTGGTATCTCTAACAAAGAAGTCAAAACAAAAAATATATATATATATACATAAAGGTAATATTTCGAATAGATACTTATAACCTAATCAGCGCTCAAAACATGTTATCTATAATATGTACATATATAGTTAAACTCATATGTAGCCTCCAAACTGTAATGTGTTGACAGCGGTGGCCATATATTCTGATAATTTATATCTATAACTTCTGCAAGTAATTTGTAATGTGCTAATGAGGATAATTAGATAGGGCAATTTACAGTCTCGTGATAAATGGCTACTATTCAAAACGCAATTGATTCAAAAACGTTAGCAGGAGCTGACACGGTTAGCTCGCTTAGTAAACTCAAGCATGCTGTACCTGGTTTAATTAATGTCTCCATATATTGAGTAGTAGGTATCAAACCCAATATCCTGTAGGTATAGAAGGATAGCTGTTACTGGTAAAAACGGAATGATTTTTATTTCGTAAATGGAAAAATAACAAACGCGTTCAACGATGTAATCCTAAACAAAGCAGTAATTATGTTTCGATATTTTGAATTATTTTAATCACAGGGATCATGTATAAATGCTTTTAAAATATAAAAGTCAACACATGCTATATATGTATTTACTGAGATGTATGTAATACAGAAATAACAGATATACGGTTTGTATACAAAATTTATCGATAGTAAAATATATAACTCGAAAGGTACAGTTCACACTAAATTATAAACTTCCTTCACAGTACTCTATGTTAGTGGTCAAACAGAAATCTACGACCGCGAGATTTATAGCTTTAAATTCCAACGCAATTTAATAAGATCTTTCCGCCGACAGTTTGACCATCATAAGCTCGGAATTGCGTAAATATTTGAAATTTCTTGAAGAAAAGCAGACACCTATGTTTGCGAATACACTATCAATTAGTATCCTATAACCTAATTTTTAATTAAGTAAATAAACATGAAATATTTAATACAATTGTTTGTTTTTTTAGTCGTCGACTAAACAAAAATTAGCTTCACCTTAATATTACGTGTCTAAGAGAAGGAAATAACTGTTCCAAGACTAGAAACATTCAGCTTCTCAGGAGACTAATAATAAACTGGTTACGTTTTTCAGATAACTGCAATGCAACGTCACTAACATCGTGCACTGTTGATCCCTAGACAATAGTTTTTCACCATTCACCTGCCATCTGTATTGCAGATAAATTTTCGTATTAAAGTCGTACTTGACTGACTTCTTTGTTTCATATTATGTTGCCGGTGGTGTTCCTTTACTCTCATCATATATGAAATTGTTTCAGTTAGATTCATTCAAAAAAATGGCTTCCAACAATTTCTTTCTTAAATATATTAATCAATATCGTCTTCAGAGTCATAAATAGGATATCTAAACATTATTTGTCGCAATGAGTTTATAAATAGATGATTTATAGTTGTTTCCAGATCAAAACTGAGCCAGCCCAATTTATTATAGTATTACAAAATTCTATGTTGTACTGTTCATCATCAACATCTTAATTCTTATTTGGATCCATATCATAACTAAGCCAGCGGTCATCTCAGTAGGTCCATTTTATATATCACTAAATCCGTAAATAGCAGTTGATTGATTACTAGAGTTAGCAAAGTGGGGCAAGTTTCAGTGCAGTGCGGAGAACAATGTAGAGGAGCAGAGCGGCCGTATCAAGACGAGCGTTCACTAACGTTTATGTACTTGCGTCATTTATGTTCGTGACTTTCATGAGTGAGTATAGGCGATACAGACGCATAAATGTTTAGGTACACATACAATAATGACAATATATATATTATATAACGTGCTAAAACACTTACTGATTTAAAAAGCTTCCATGAAATCACTAACTGGCTGGCATTTATTAAATATTTGAATTATTAAATATGTTTGCACACTTGTTTCAGTCGAATGAGTATGGCGTGCAGTAATGATGAATTCTGCCGTTCCACATTAAGTGATGTTATATTTGCAAATTTAAAGTAATTCTTGTGAGAATTTAATAGATGTTTCGACGCATCTTCACAAATTTGTATTATTTATTTATTTATGTATTGTAGATCTGTAAACAGGCAAAAGCCCTTGGCACAGATACTTAATTAAAAATCAGTGCATACGCATAATACAAAAGCAAAGTAATACAAAAAACAATAATAATGATAATACTCATAATGTTTAGCTATAAATACAGTTATATTTATACTACTAACGCATGGCAGCCCACATCCCAACAGAGACGTCCCCAAAATCTATACAACAATAACAAAACTCAAAAGTTTAAATCTCACCAATCAAATTGAATACCCGTGTACAAAAATGAACAAGTGTCATACTATTTATATCTACATTTTCATTCCCATGTATGCTATACACATTCTGGTAAAGTTGGTCCTAACTGAGGGCATATAAAATAAGTCAATATTCCTAGTTGTGGTTCTAGGTACATGAAAATAAATCTCGGATACTAAAGCTGAACAATCATATATACCATGCAACAACTTATACAACGTCAAGACATCTAGCATTTTACGCCGCGCTTCCAGTGATTGCATGTTTAATATCTTTAAGCGTGTCTCATATGGATAACTTTCCAGATGATTGACACATCTTTGCGCTGAATAGATTCAATGCGATTGATATGTATTTGATAGCATGGAGACCAAACTACACTGCAATACTCCAGATGCGATCTGACGTAAGCATTATACAATAGTACAAAAACTTGTATAGAAGTAAAATACTGAGTGTATCTAAAGATAAACCCGAGTAATTTATTGCATTTACTGATGACACCATCAACATGGAGTCTAAAATTCATCTGCTCATCCAGAATTACAACCAGGTCTCTTATTTTGTTGACACGCCGTAGATTGATATTGGTTAGTTTGTACGATGTCCTGATGAGATTGACATTATTACGGGAAAATTATATATATACGCATTTGTTTATATTTAACGGAAGGTAATTGTTAACACACCACTCATTTAAGGCCGTCAAATTTTGTTGTAGACTTGTAGAGTCAGCATAATTTCTAATAACGGAAAACAACTTAAGATCATCAGCATAAAGTAGGAATTCACAGTCGAATACTTTTGATAGGTCATTGATAAAAAGTAAAAACAAAGATGGTCCAGGATTTGAGCCCTGGGGAACACCCGAGGATGCAGATATTGGAACGGATTTACATCCGTTTAGTACCACATATTGGTATCTCCCCACTAAATACGACTGGAAAAGATTTAATACATTTCCAACAACCCCATAGTAATTCAATTTTTTAACTAATAGAGAAAGATTTACCTTGTCAAAAGCCTTAGAAAAATCGGAATATATTGCATCTACCTTCAGCTTTCTATCTATTGCCGATGATATAAAATTTTTGAAGTATAATAACTTGGTCGTAGTAGATCGCTTAGGTATGAAACCATGTTGTCATTCAGACAAGATAGGTAAGATGTGACGCAGCAAATGATCGTTAAGTATGGATTCGAAAACCTTGGCAAATGTTGATACCTTACTTATGGGACGATAATTGGTAACATCACTTTTGTTTCCTGATTTGAAAATCGGAGTTACATAGGAAGATTTCCAACGTTCAGGAAAAGAACCAGTATTTATGGCCTTCTTATATATTAAATATAAAGGATAATAAATTGTATACGCGCATTTTCTGATAAAAAAGGATGTAACCCCATCAGGACCCCATCCTTTGTTATAGTCTAATGCTTTCAGGCGATCTCTAACATCCTCTGCAGTAAAACCAATACAATTGATCGTGTCACTTGATACAGTAACCTGAGACATAACAAGATTAGCACTCGTATAGGGCTCGTACACGGACTGAAAGTAATGCGCAAATAAGTTTGAAATTTCTTGCGAGTCAGAAGCTGATATTAAGTTGAAATTCATTGTTTGTGGAATATTGATCCTATAAGATCCTTTTTTACTATTTATATACGCCCAAAATTGTTTGCTGTTATTAATAATATTGGTCTCCATGTTATTCATATATCTTTCGAAACATATTTCAAGTTCAGTCTTAACTTTCTTTCTATATATGGAAAAGTAATTGTAGTCAGCTGAATTTTTAAACTTTTTATATTTAATATGGAATTTCTTTAATGTAGTGTACAAGATCAGTAGAATACCAATGGGGATATCCTTTACTCGATCTACAAGGTGGAAAAAATTTCTGTATGATTCGATACAGCTCATTGTAAAATAAATCAACAGCGCCATCAAGATTACTGCCTTCAAACAATGTGGACCAATCGCAATTATTTATAGTGTCATTAATCCCTACATAATTACCCTTACGAAATTGATATTTTGGTATAGTAACTTTACTTGCCCTTCTCAACAGAGAAAAATCAGGTGTGAGCAGTAAAGGTGGGTGATAATTATCAATCCGTGATAATGGTGCATTAAACATTGATTTGACATCTATAACAACGGAAGAGAAAGCCAAATCCAAAAGTTCACCGTTAACGTTGTTATGTTGATATGACGAAATGTAAATCCTTGTCAATAACACTTTCAAATAACACATAACCACAATTTTTTATCTTTCAATTCTGCTTTAATTCTTCTTTCAACATAGTCACGAGTAGGTGGCATAACGTTTCTTATCGATATCCGATTTTGCAATGTATAATCCGAATACTTCTTCCAGAAGGAAACAAATGCTTCATGGTCTAGTAAACTGAACGGTAGGTTACATAGAATAGAACAAACACCTATATGAAATGTTAATTGTTCGCTGTATCGTTTGCCACGGACTGCAGGACAGTGTTTTATGTTTTTTAGGTGGCGCTTGCACCTGCTGGTACACGTCAAATAGTTGTCGCACCTCAGACATTTAATGCTACAGCCTTAGCATTCTAAATCCGGCGTATTCGTTATTACGTTTTCTAGTTTCTTCGAAGTTTCCAAAACGTACGTAAATGCGATATTTGCTAAGTATGTGTGTATTGATAATCAGTCACAACAACCAGTGGAATAATACTGAAGATACGGACGCTCGAGTTTCCGCGCCACCGTTCTATGTTGCTGCATTGGAACCGCGCTGCATTGCAAATTGACCCTCTTTGTCGAATCTACTGATTACGATACCTACATATACGAGTACATTTATTTAAACTATCTGCTGTTATCGTTAGTAGTCTTGATTCTTCGTTAAGGGCATTGACTTTCTTTTCACTTTTTTGTTTATTACAATGAATCTTCTCCGTCTTCGGATACATTTGTCTGTGCTCGACACTGTTAATCTGAGTCCATTGAAAATGAAAGGTTAATGGGAAGATGCAGATACTATATTCGCATTCTAGAATTAAAAACTGATCCAGATACTTCGTATTTGTTTTGCCTATTTAAAATATAAGTTATTGTTACTTTCTAAACAATTGAGAATGATTCCAAAAAATTCTAGCATAATATATTAAGTTACAAAATTGCAGATTATTGCAAATCCTTCATAGTAATTACAATTGGCAATAAGTATATTAAAATTCAGCATATTTTATATCTGTATTAGGACAGGAATATGTATAACGTTCTCAGACTAAAAGTAAATTTAGTTAAGTAACTTTAAGTTAAGTAGTTATATTTTATACTGAAATTAATATCTTTTTATTTTGAATTTGAAAATTTAAACCTACTCGAAACAAGTAAATAACTTTTAGAATTTTCTTTTTTAACAAAATTAGCAAATTGAAATTTTTTATTCACGAACTGGAATATTTTAAAATTGGTAAGTCAAATTTGTTATTCCAGGTATGTATACCATGGTCTCTCTATTTTAAAAGAAAACTATTTTAAGAAAAAATTCATGATAAATGATTCTACCAGGAAATATGTTTTCCTTCTTCATTTAGATATCGCCACTATCGCTAAAATTGCCCGCCTTGTTTTCCTCCGATCTTATGGACAACATAAGCAAGTTTAATGTTATTCGACTGTTCATGTGTTCTTATCAACCACTTTCTATACTAACTCACTATTAAATATCTCCGATAACATATTAAAATGCCATCTATTCGTGGGTAGTCGCAATGGTAACAACATGCAAATAAACTCCTTTATTTACTTAAAACAAAGAAATCTTTATACTGTAATTTAATATACCGTATTTTTAACTATTTGCAATAAAGTTAGTTCCTTTTAGCATAACAGGTTAAATCTGTATCCAGTATATTTAAGAATAAAGTATATGTATATAACGTGTGTAAAATCTCTCGCAAAAGCTATACGCAGCGACATTCTTCGTTCGTTTCTAAACCGAAAATCTCAATGGTAAAATATTATACCATGCTTCATACGTCTTCACGAGGTTCACGAAGTTTGGTTTTTTAGTTTCTTAATAAGCGCTTGTGTTCGATATTTGTCGGTACAGACAGCTGCAATTTTGAATTTAGACAACTTCTTATTCCTAATTTATCGAAAACAGTTTCTGTTTGATGGTAGAGTCTATTTTCAACATTTCTTCATTAGCATCCTCTCGTGAAAAACACAATTGGCAACGTTGTAAGACAATGTGTATGTTTTCTTATTTGGTTTCAATCAAAATCATTAGTATCAAATTTTGATATTTGTCCGAATTAATTTTTGTCAAGTATTTAGTTTTGTGCAAGCTCTGCTCTATTTCGTGTTTTCTCATATTCTCTTGATTAGTTTTTCGGGTCTGTGTTTTATAGTTGTTGTTTTATTGTTTTCTTCTTTTACGATAGATTTTACATTTAATGAATATGCCGATATGTATATGATGTATGGTTTTTGTAATGGAAATGCTAACATGGCAGAACAGGAATATCGCGTACGGTTCCCAACCGAAGACATCCTACTGGAAACGTATTTCGACGACTGGACCAACGTCTACGTGAAACTGGTTCGTTTTATAAAAGGAATCCCAACGCAGGTCGACCTAGACAACGGCGTACATTACAACTGAAAGAGGAAATTCGGTTCTACGTGAAAACTTTCTTTATCCTTACCATATGAAAACGATAACGGACATCATTTAATCTTTTGTCATAGTAAATCTTAAATAGAATTCATGAAGATGGTAATTTTTTTAGGAAGTGTTCTTTGGACCGACGAGTCTATGTTTACCAGAGATGGTGTACTCAATATCCATAATTTTCACCATTGGACAGATGAAAATTCTCATGCTATTCGGGAATACGGTCACCAAAGAAAGTTTTCAGTTAATGTTTGGCTAGGCATAATAAATCACCAAGTCGTTGGACCAATCTATCTGCCAAATCCTCTTGATGCCAACGGCTACTTAAATGTATTGGAACAAGTTATTGACGAACTGCCATTGAACAGACGCCGTAACATGTTTTACATGCATGATGGGGCTCCTCCACATTTTGCTCGTAATGTGAGAGAGTGGTTGGATGAACACTTACCTAACAGGTGGATTGGTCGCGGTGGTCCTATCTTATGGCCTGAAAGATCTGCCGACCTTAATCCTTTAGACTTTGTTTGCCACAGGATAATGACGAAGTTAGAGGAAGAATTAACGCGGCAGTATTAGAAATTACACCGGAAAGGCTAGAACGAGTAATACAGACAATACCGCGTAGATTGCAGCTGTGTTTACAAACGGGCGGACATCAATTTGAACAGATGCTTAGGTAATAGTGATGCTAATTTGTTACAAGAGATGCGTTCGAAAAATAAAAGCTACTAACTTTGTTTTAATAAAGTGCTTTTTTAATGCTTTGCCCTATGTATCAATTGTGTAATCCAATTTGTTGTTTGTAATTTTGACAAGTATTCTATCTATTATTACAGTAGTATAAAACTACAGTGTTGCCAAATGGATGTTAGTTTCATGTGATCCCCGATGACGCATAAAGCATGATACGACATTTTACCAAAAGAATTTTGTGTCAAATTCGAACAAACTGTGTCGCTACGTATAGCTTTTGCGATAATTTATATACACCTTGTATATGGTTTTATTTAGATTATTTTCTGATTGATATTATTTTGACTCGTATAATCGTTTACATTTACTACAGTTTTGTACATAAAACCGAGTCATATCTACCGAAATCAAAAAGTTTATTCTTTATACCTCACGTTCGTTTGAGCAAATACGATGCAAATACTTCAATTAAACGTGCTATCAACCAGAATAGTTCAGAGTAGTAACGTAAATATACTACGTGTATTTATTTAATAAATTGTGCAGCCCCGTAAAGCTGGCAGATACCGTAATTTCTGCATGACAGACAGTGTAAAGCAATAAATTGCGAAATATGCTGAAACGTAAACTTATATTTGAGACCACTTGTAAACAAAGTTTACGATTAGAAGGGTTATACATTTAACTGCTCTAAATATGTATATACACGTAAGCTCGTACTTTCAATGATATCAATTTAAACATCTTTTTAATAAACACTAACACACATACTAGATTTTCCAAGATTTCACCTTCATCTAAAAATAGATATTGCAATACAGTAATACAGCTGACAAAGCACGTATTACGAAGTTTAGAAAAGCGTGTGTAATGGTATAAACTAACGAAAAGCTCCAATGTTGAATAAAATTATATGGTACTGTTGTATGTAGTACATACCTACCTATTTAGAAGATAATTGCGCACGATAATAGTTTCCCCATATGTTTGACATCATCTATAGATTCCACCTCTGAATGATTTAAACCTCTCAAGCGTTTCTGCTTAGAGACTAGCGTACCCCCGTGTGACCTATTCCGTGCTTATGACGTCGTTCTAAAAGCGGCATCAAAATCTTGGTTGTAAGAAAATAATTTTAAATATTATGTCGTGTTTGTGTTGTATTTGTAAATATTATTGTGTTGTTTAAAAAATCAGGCGTAATAGAATGGAGTAGGGTGTTAAACTGATAGCGACGATACGCCATTTGATGTCGGTCATTATTTAGTGTTTTTACTTGAGAATAACTACATTCGAAGGCCGTAGCACACATAGTAAAATAAAGAATGCTGTTAAATACCAAAATTTTTACGAAATCTCTATAGAACATATTACTGACAACGAATAATGGATTTACTCACATGAACTAGCGAAGAAAAGAAACTAAAACTTTATTCAGGGCTAAGAAGCAGTCTGTTACGTCTTTTATGTTGAAAACAAGTCAAATGGGAAAGATCCAATATTCCAGTGTAGCTTCCATATAAAAATGCATCGTTAATTGGTTTATGCGAATAAGAAATTCAAAATTAATATTGAAGAACAATAAATTATCACCTCTATTTATTTATGAAGCTTTTTTATAATATTTGAGAAATAATCACGAACATTCCGACTATAAACAAGTAGTAAGCTTACTCACCTACGTGATATACCTCTCTCTCTAGTGTTGGGACTGTACTCTTTATTGTAACTTAATGCAAAACGTAAATGAGTCAAGGCACACTGTCTTACTAATGTCATATATTTAATAACTATATTGAGATGAAAAAGGGTGTTGATACTACATCACGAAAAACATAAATAACATTTATCCACTACTAACAGGCTGCAAATAAGTTGAAATCTACTGTACGCTAACAAGGCTACTAAATTTGAGCGAAACCTTTCTGCAGATAATGAACAACATGGACATATGTTTACGTCTATTCCGCCCAGGTATGAGATAAAACAAACTAATCGATATCCGGAATTATCTTTCGTCAGATACGACCTTTAGCTGTAGCACGGCAATATAAGTACAACCCTCATACGACACGGCATTCCTACAACAGAGTTCGCTATAATATGGTTCGAGAATTGGCAAATCCCCATGCAACACGCATGATAGGAATTTTCAAGTGTAAAGACGATCGTTGCACATATCAATCTTCTTTCTAACGGAATGTTGTATTAGGACTGTGCGCAGAATTTTGGAACATTGGAGTTCAGCTGTATATTATTTGTTTTGTAACATTATACATTTACAACTACATAGAAATTAAGTCCAATGACGAGAATATGTGGAGATTGAAAGAAATTGAATTAATTATTTAATAACATTAGAAATAAATTTGAATTTTAAAATTAAAATTATAATAATTCTGTTTAGTAATTAATCTATGTAAAATTATCATACTTAGTATGGTTTAATCATCCATCGACACAAATACACTGTATAAATAAATCTAAGAAAATCTTAAGCGAACACAGAAAGGAAGCTTTCGCAAAATGTATGTATATAACAAGATTACAGTAAAAATGATGCACAGATATTCTCTGGAGTCAGCTAAGGGTATACTTTTGTATTTTTAAAGTTTAATATTAACTATATTGTGTGCTCCGACGAATATGACAATATGAAGTAGGTTATGTTGTAAAGGAAATACATTACGTTTGTAAAAAAATATTACCCAAGGAATATAGGTATATTTCTTTATACCAAGAAACGTTTCCGTATCTAACTGTATTTCGCGAAATTAATAGTTTGTCAAAGCTTTCTCTCAGAAAATTGCATCGCACGCTGTGTGGCATCTGGTGCCGTCTTGTGGTAACCATTTTAGTAATTATGTCATTGTTCCGCTCACTGCTCGCTATAACGTTCTGACCATTATTATTTTTGAAGACATATGGGCCAATGATACCACCGACCCATAAAGCGCACTAAACGATCACTTTTTCTGGTTGTAACGGTTTTTCAACAAAGGCTTGCGGTTTATCATCGCTCCAAATGCGACAATTCTGCCATTTCACCTAAAATGAACAAAATTTTCAAATGAAATTTTTAATGAATAGCAATATTTCCTTTGGCCCAGTCACCAAATGTGAGATGCGAATGTTGATTGTGTGGCTTCAATTCGTGCATTTCGCGTCAGTTGAATTTTGTAAGCAGCTAAACTAAGATCTTTAGGCATAATCTTCCGTAAAGTGAATGGACACAAGTTTAATTGTTGACCGCGACGACCAATTGACGCATTTGACATTTTACGGGAGTCATATTATCCTTTAGATGAAACGTATTACGAAAATGATATGAATTTCTCGAATAAATCTCTCTGATGGACGATTATGAGCACCATAAAATTCACGATAATAACGGATGAGTTTCTCGAATTCAAACATATTTTTTTAAATAAATTGCAACAATTTGCAGAAGTCACTCCAACTTGAGTTTATTCACGATGAATTGCCAAACTAAGCAAACCCCAAAACAACCGAGAACTGGCAAATCGGCTGCAAATAGAAAATAGTGTTGCCTATTCAAAGTTTTAAACCTCGAAAAAAACATCTTTATATATTTTATCTATTTTTTATTTAGTATACATGTATCTTGTAACATGCTTACTTAGATGAGAATGCTCTGATATGATGTTAAATTATTTTGCTAAGTTATGCCAAGTTTACATTTTCCAAACATATAATAAAATAATTTTTAAAAATGCATAAAAAACCGATACGTACATAATCTCTGTTATTGAATGTCTAGAGGGAGTAGAAAATCTGCATTTGTTGATTGTCCCAAAGCAAGTTTCAAGTAACCATTTGCTGCAAACACGCACTAGTCCCCAAATATTTCCTCAAATTTATTTTTAAAGTTTGTACAATACGTAATTACACTGAGAAAAAAGTTTGTTGAGTGAACCAATAAATAGTTCACTCAACCATTTCTGGTATTTAAATAGGCTCAAAATACCGTAAGCCTTCAGTCAAGCGTCAAATATTTGTTGAACTAGTATATTGAATCAAATCACAAAACCAATACATTCAAAAATAAGACGCTGTTACGCCAAAACTTTAAAACCAGTTGAATCGACATTGCTGAAACGTCATATTTATGACGTCAAAAGATTGGTAAGTAGAATGCTGTCGCGTACATTGAATCAAAAATAAAAATTCGTTGTGTAAATGTACTTGTAGTTTGAATCAATGCGTAAATTACATTTGAATGAAAGAAAAATGTATTTTCAGTCTACTTACCTGCACCTTTTGCTTTTACAACGCTATACAGAGTGTTAGAATTTATCTCCTATTTTTATACGAAATGAGCATTAAAGCATTACAACTGCAACGGCAAGATAGTATCTGAACAAATGTACAATAATTTTTACAGAAAACGGTGTTTAATACCACCATAAAGTACGTAAAATTTCTGCTTCTTATTTATATTATAAGATTAAGCCATTCTACTACAAAATGTGTTCTTGTTTGTAAATTCTGTCAGCTTTTATTGTGCGATTGCATTTGTCGTTCTTTATGACGCATTACGTAAAAAATTTGGAATTCACATGAAATTGTAAATGGAAATTGTAATAAAATCTTTTTTAACTTTAAGACACGAGCATAATATTCTAGTTGTGATGTACATACATAAACTATACGCAAATTGTGTACACCTCAAAAACAATTCTGCTTTAACTTTGACTATTTGTACTACTATTAAAAGTGGGGTTAGAACAATTGCGTGGTAAATCTCTTATCATTTAGGCTCACTTGGGTTCTAAGCCTTAGTGCAAGACCATCCGTATATTTAACACAGTATTAATTTACTATTTTTTATTGCAAAATGTATAAAATAACAGAACAACTTATACTAAACCGATATACATTATAAATACTAACATATAACTTATTCTAAATATATCAATAATGTAATGTAGCACATACAACTACACATACTAACAACTACATACAACACTAGACACAATTTACTGATTAAATGAATGACAAAATATTTCTATGTATGGTTACAGATCAAAATTCATTTTATATAATATAATACATACCTTAGAGCTGCATCAACCTCCAGCATCACACATATAGACTAGTCCAACATGAATGAACATGAATTATAGTACTGTTACATTTGCGCACCTAATTATGACTGAAGATGCGTATCACCAGCAAAGCAGTGCTTACACGTTGCATATAGAAGCTTTACAAGTATTAAGTAATTAAAGTGCCTATGTTTTTACATTGGTTTTTATTAATATAAAATTAAGAAGATATGTATCAAATTATTCTAAAATCTTAATTTAGGTAGTAAATACGAGCTGAAATAAGCTTCTTTAATCTCTAGACAAAGAAGAATATATTATACCCTGAGCAATGACGTATATAGACAAATGCGTAAAGAGAACATAGTTATCTTTTCAATAAAATGTGTTCAATATTTCGCTTAATTATTTTATCTAGTCTGATTCAACAATTTTTAAATGTTTGACTCTAAATACTAATAACCTTTTATTTAATGACTTTTTGGTTTTGTACCGACATTTTGTGTTTGATTTGAAAACATTTCTTGCTGTGACTGAATCATGCATTGGTTGTTGACTTAACAAAATACAGGAATTCTACCTCAAACGACATACTGTGCATTGTGTGAACCAATTTAACGTTATGCGTAAATTTAAAGCATATAGTTGTTCAACCCAACAAAGATAATCCAACAAATACATAGCTTTTCCTTCAATACAGTTAAGAATTTGAGTAGAAATGCAAGCGCATTGATTTAAATCGAAAAGTTTTTAAATGAAAACAAAAAGTGTAAAACTCTCGTATTGGTTCAATCAAATATTTCATTTTTCTCTGTGTAGTCGACAGTTATTACACACCTTCATTTGGTAAATTTAACATTTGAGAAACTATGTTCGACTAAAACATTTACACCACTCATTCATTTCTGCTACTTCCTGTTAGAGGATGGTTTGTCGTCGGACGAAACTACATACCGATTTGTATCAATTCGACACAGAGAAAAATGAAATATTTGATTGAACCAATACGAGAGTTTTACACCTTTTGTTTTCATTTAAAAACTTTTCGATTTAAATCAACGCGCTTGCATTTCTACTCAAATTCTTAACTGTATTGAAGGAAAGCCTATATATTTGTTGGATTATCATGGCTTACGGTATTTTGAGCCTATTTAAATACCAGAAATGGTTGAGTGAACTATTTATTGGTTCACTCAACAAATCTTTTTTCTCAGTGGAGCACTTACTATATTTGTTCATACGTAGATCAGTAACATAATTATCAGCGAGCTCTTTTTGACGCTTAGGAAACCAATCATTTAATTTCTGTATTAAGTGCGTTACTAGACAGCATTGAACTGACTTTTATAAACTAACATTGACACAAAGAAACCTTGTGTTTGAAATTTACATTAGAAGGTAAGATATTGGATTGACAATTTTCAAAAAGAACAGTTTTAGAAAGCTTTATAACTTAAAACCAATTTTAATACACTGAATTACTCTTTCCCTAGAAGTACAAATATTGTAACAACTCCCATAAATATCAAGTAGAATCGAAATATTTCAGATAGATATAAAATAATTAAATAATTGAGATAACCGTCTACCGTTCTGCTACAGGTCACTCTCTTTCTTAACTTAGCTTTTTTTTAACTACTAAGATTAAGTTTATTATTTCTAAATTATAGCTACTTTATGAATCTTTTGCTCTTATATCAGTCACAAATTCTTAAAAACTAAATTTCACATGCTGATTTTTCCAGTGATAATGGAACTGTGTTTCCAAGTTGTCGTATACACAAAAAATTATTCATCTGGTGATTTAATCTGTCTTTCTGTGTTACAGTATGCCGACTAACGTTTATTAGTGCTAATTACTCAATAAGCGATTACACTTTAAAGAATTCAATGAAAAATCCTATAGACACTATTCTTAAAACACTGAAACTTGTGTGCGATTCAGTATACTTAAATTGCTCGCAAAGGAATTTAGACATCTCTATCATACCTATACTGTACAACCAAAGGTGTCACGTATATTGCAAATGTCATGTATTCGTTGGTTGTGTTTCAACAATTAATATTTCAGTTTGTCAATAAACGAAAAGACTTAAATGTTGACTAAAATTGAATAGACAAATAATTTGTTAGACATTTGTATGATATTATAGTTTTTAACTACTCTCTACAGTTACTCAACTTACATTAACCTACTAGAGAAAATTTAAATTAAACTCTCCGAAAATTACGTTTTCACCGCCAACATAAGTGCGTATTCCACCTATTGACAAGCTACAATCGAGTTTCCGTTCACAGAGGATTCATGAAAATTACATGAGGTACGTTTCCAACCGGCAGTTTTTATGGCGTTTAGTCATACTTAGCAGGCACAGACACATAGCGTGAAAAAGGTTTATCCCACCAGTCTGTATTTGATTTTCTGCGTCGTTGATTTAAAAAGTTTAGCGGAAAACTTCTAAGCCCTCTCGAACATCAGCAACTCGCACTAATCGACCGCAGCAGTAAAACCTACAGCTACACAGTTAATGCGCATGTAGCACAGAGTTACAGCAGGAAAAACGACGCATTGTCTCGTCTAATAAAATCAAATCGAATAAGCAATACGTATAGCAGGAAATATTCTTGCCTAACTTCAAAGATATTTCTTTTCTGCTCAAACATCTAGTTGTCTTATTTAACAATATAATTATGTAGGAGTGAACAAAATCCCTATTGTACGTCAGGAGATGTTATAGCAGATATCTAAGTTAGTCAGCAATATGTATTTCGTGTACTAAAAAATTCTTTCGAAATTAAGTTATTATATAAACTAAATGACAACGATCCCTATCTCCAAATGCAATTCTGATGGAATTATGCAGAATTTGTGTAATACTGATCAAAATTTTATTTGCTGCCTGAGAAACTCTTATGGAAGAGACATATCTGGAATTCTTGAGAAATTAACTCATGTTAGCCATTGCAGAAATTTAGACGGAGCGATAGGCTGATCACCAAGATTTTAAAATGTTATGCCCCTTAATTTTTTGTGAGGTTATTTAAAATTCCAAGACCACAGAATACAGAGAATTCAAAACATTGAATACAGTACGAAATAAACCTGGAAGTCATTTGCAATATGTAAGAAGAATGTAGCCACCAGTTTGCTGATGGATGGAATTTCAAAGAATTGAGTTAGTATTAATATTATTTTTATTGGTTATATCCAGTTACGCACCTATCAAGTGACGAAAGGATATAAAAACGTTTTTCTGTCGTCAATCAGGATTCAATTAACTAACACATGTCAAAACGGAAATGATTATAACGTTATAATATGTATATAAAAAGCGTTTTTTTCGATAAAAATGTTGAAAATGTTATTGTGAAGCTCCCAAGATTTAACATACGCGGTCGACACGAAATCGGCAAGAGATGGCGCACGAAGGTTGAAAAGTTCTTCACTAGATCTCTTGGTGCAGAAGTAGAACACTAAACACTTGATAATGACAGCATTGCTGTTGAAACTCGTCGGTGTTTTAGTTAAAACTTGTTTGGTGTTTAGTGGGTTAAAGTGTTTACGAAGGTTGAAGTCAATTCATTGGTCGGCAAGGGCAACTTGTTTGATAGCAACTGTCAAAATTTCAGACGTCTACTGACAATAGTTGTTGTTTAAGAGTGTGTTTTGTGTAGCAAGTCAGGCGATTTCGCAAAAATGGATAAAATCGAATTTCGTGCAGTTATAAAACATTTCTGAATGGCTGGGAAAACGGTCGCAAAACTTAGAAATATTTTGCTAAAGGTTCATGGCGGATCCACTCCATCATTTCGACCATCAGTTTCTAGGTGAGCGAGTTCAAACGTGACCGCACAAGCACAAGTGACGAACCACGCAGTGGACGCCCAAAATCTGCTACCAACGATAAAATGGTCGATAAGATTCATGATATCGTGTTAGCCGAACGCCAATTGAAGCTGAAAGAGATGGTAGAGACAACAGGCATCTCAGAGTAACACATTGGCCATATCCTATACGAAATTTGGTGCATGAAAAAGCTTTCGCTGCGATGGTTACCGCGTTTGCTCACACTGGAGCAAAAGCGAAATCGGGTGACCATTTCGGAGTAGTGTCTGGCGAGGATTTAACGAAATCCAAGAATTTTCTTCATGCGTTCATGCGTTTCGTAACCGTAGATGAGACTTGAACTTTTCCAGGAAAATCAGCTCCAAAGAAAGCAAAGACCGTTCCATCGGCCGGAAAGGTCATGACGACCATTTTTTTGGATTCCCAAGGTGTGATGCTCACCGACTATCTGCAGAAGGGAAGGACGATCACAGAGAAATAGTACAGTGGTTTATTAACCCGATTAGATGCAGCATTGAAGGAGAGACGGCCTCGTTTGCCACCTCATGTAAATATTAACTTCTCTCGTTTAGGCTCTAAAACTGTTTCAGAGCATTATCAACTCGTATGTCAGTAAACCCCGATAACATTTATAGTAACATTTTTATTGCAACTCCTTAAACCACGTGAACTGTAAACTAAGGTTTTACTTAAAATTCAATGTAGTTATTTTATGCGCTTCGGCAATTTTCGTTCTAAATCATCGAAATAGAATCTTGCAACCACTACTAAAGTATCATAACATGTCACTCAACTTTATGCAATGTAGAAATCAATAGTAGCATAAAGTTTAAATTCTTACATTCTACTTTCGCAGTCGTTAATAGAGAAACTATTGAATTTGACAGTATGCAGAACTTTCAACACTATTAAATGTTGAATAGTGTAATCGAGACATGTACCTTGAACAGCACTCGAATTTCTTTCATTCAATTGGAATACTTTCGGTAAAGTGGGTGTAGTTATATACTTTGGTTACTCGTCGATGTTTAACCGTTTCACTTTACAAATGCACTCTAAAACATACCGTTAGGTGTACTGAATCTATAAAAGTGTCACTTTTATGAAAATAAGTTTGTAACTTTATTCCTGTTCCTTTTTCGAAAAAAAAGAAATTATTGAGTTTTGATTCTGTTACTTTTTAAACAGCTGCTTCTATAAGCATGTATAATATCATTAGGAAATACAAACGATTGAGTAACTTGCAACTGTAACTAGTTATTTTTCTTTGACATACATATGTATATACAGTATCCATTGAATATTAGTTCCTGAATCCTTCAAGGTATCATAGTTTAAAAAACTGATATCTGACACAAGTACAAAACATAAATAGGAAAAAGTAAAAATAGGACAGCCGCAAGAAGCGTGCGCGGCATATATCTTATTTTTCTCGCAACATTTTTATAAATTTTAGCAATAGACTGCGAAACGATAACTAGCCTCATTAGTTTTAACGACCTATCAATTTTTATATAAACTGGCAATTTTCATTTGGAAATTTTATGGCTCGTAAATGCGTCATGTGTTGATAAAAATAAAATTACCGTGCACCGCTTATCGTTTATTCATAAATTCATATTCATTTATCATTACGCCGCCAGAAATTTACGAGTTTAATTTTAACAAGCGCCACTGTATGACCACTTAAACTAAAGTGACTGCGAATGAAGCAATAAAAACATTAAATGATATATAATTAACGTCGTATCCGTATTACAGGTAGAGAGAATAATTAGAGAATAGTCCTTTCAACCGTTATATTTAGCATGCAGCTTGCAATTACAGAGCTTTATCTAAATACGAGGCCTGTCAGATATTATTGTCTCGGACATAGATGGCGTTGACTACGATAGTCGTCTCTAATGCACTTAATTGGCAATTAATTGCGATAAGCCACATGAATTTTATTTGGTGTATGTTACTGCATTATTAAGTTATAGAGTCAATTGTTACAATTTTCGAAATGGACAAATTTGAGAACAGAACGGTTATCAAATATATGTGCGAGAAAGGTTTATCTCCGCAAGAAATCTATAGGCATATAAACCAAGTATTGTATGAATCTGCACCTTCATATAAGATGGTGAAGAATTGGGCAAGGGGTTTTAAATTTGGCAGGGGGGCCAGTGAACAAGGTGTTGGTCCTAGACAGCAGAAAACATAATATAAGAATAATTAGGTATCAAAAAGGTGACTGGACGATGGGCATCAGTTCAGAGACGAATTTTGTCATCATCAAGCGATATCCTGAACACTCCCTAGCAAAAATCTTTACCGTGAATGAAACCTGGATTCACCAGTATGATCCTAAATCAAAAAGGCAGAACGTGGAATGGAGGCACAATGATTCACTACTCCCTCCTAAGTTTCGTGCAACAGCATCTGCCGGAAAGATCATGGCCACAGTTTTTTGAGCTGCCGAAGAAGTTATCTTTATAGACCTTTTACCACGTGGTCGGACTATAACTGAGCACTATTATCCTGCTTTAATTTCAAAACTACGTGATTCCATGAAAGAAAAAAGGAAGTAAAAACTCAGACGTGATGTGCTGTTTCATCAGGACAACCCAGCTGCCCGTAGGAGTTGTGTTTTAATAAACGCAGTTCATAATACAACCGTCGAAATTTTCCAACAGACCCTTATTCTCCAGATTTGACCTTTAGGGAGTTCCGTATATTCCCTAGTCAAGTCAACGAACACCTCCATGGGATTCACTTTTCGGACGATGAGTCATTGATGTCAGAGGTGAACGAGTGGTTTACAGCCCAAGACCATTACCATAATTATACCAAGTGTGTCAACGTTTTAGGAGATCATATTGAAAAATAAAAAATTCCACCTTTCCAGGTGGTTTCATTTTATGTCAGGGACAACAATATCTGAACTGCCTGATAAATTGTATAGAAATGAATATGTTCTATCAACAATTTAGGTCAACAGATAAATATGAGATAATAATAATCCATAATAAAATCTAGGAAAAACAGAAAAGTCCTTGGTGCAGACAATATCACCGATGATTCAACAAATGTCCTTCTAGGTTTTTGGTCATTATCTTTCTATTTGGAAGAGTGTGGTCGTTGTCATTGTTTCTAAATATTTCTCTGCTAGCTGGAGAAATTTAGTTTCACACCAGCAATATCGACAAATTTTCAGTTGTTAACGCTCATCGACGCTATTTGAAAGGATTGGCATAGACGTATTTTGTATAAGTTGATTCAATCTAAACATCCTAAGAGTGTATTTGTATGTATTTGAATAATCACATACCGGTTGATACTATATATATATATAATGATATAAATTCATATTCAGTACGATGAACAATTTTTTTGCTTTTTTTAATTCAATTAGTGTTACTTTTAAAATATTTAATTAACGTCAAATCAAATGAAAGTCTTGTTATTTTAGAACAATATCATATGAAATTTTTACATCAACAAAAGCTTTATTATAATAGATCTCCATATATTCACATCTTCAGCATTTATTGCAGAACCACAAACTTTTCTCTCTATTGTTACCTAATGTAGGTATAGTATTTCTGACCGTAACTATACAAAGCATGGTTAGAGATTACTTTTTACTACTTTGAACGTATTTCCTTAGTAAAGCTTTGTATGTATGAACTAACCACAATATCTGTACTTAAACAACCTGTCAGGAGCACCTGTGAATGAACTAGAGTTTCGAAATTAATTTCAGTTCAGCAAACTATAAATTAAATCCTGTAAAGTATAGGTTCAATTACATTTTCATCTCTAGGTCAGACACTATTAAAGCGAATTAACTGTCGCAAATAATTACTAAGAACGGCTCACTTAAATTAGAAACACAGTAGTACCAACCTAGGAGTTCTGTCTCCAATTCGAATAGTGTTATTTTAGGATTCACGTTGGTCGTCGTATCACAAAACGAAATTACTAACGCTAATGATGGTAGGTAAGTACCATAGGCCGATTACCTCGTGGTTATAGTTTTCGTGTGCTATTTATAAATGAAAGATTTTTTGTCATATCCATTCTTCACGGAAAGATTTTACTGTTATGTTTCTTTTACTAATAAATTAGCTATAATTATATTAGTTAAACCATTTATAGCTATTTGTGAGATTGTGGAAGTCAACGTATTCAAAATGTATGATAATTTGCCTGACAATTTTTTTGATATCATGAAGGATGTGTTAGACCTAGTTACTGTAGTAATTCCACATGTTAGAATTTAGAGTTCTGCCCAGAATACACTTTTTGCGATTTTTATGTTTTTTTTAAATTAAGCAAGTAAGAATATAACTAGAATTGAAATCTAGCAACGTGCTTTTTAGATATTGATCACATAACGATTTTTTTAATTCTAATGCCCTTTTGAAAACAAGGTGCCTTTGGACAAATGTTTATTGAACTATTTTTTTCATATTTTCACGCAATAAATCCGACATTAAATTTTCCTGTATACATACTTACTTTAAAAATACAAACAAACGCCAAACGAGCAGATACAGCGATATCGCACCAAAGCCATACTATTATCCGCGGGTAAACGTTCTTTTTTGGAACGTATTCAAAGGATAATCTCTTGTAAAGATTATAACTGACATTCGTCAGTATCTTCTCAAAAATGTCAAGAAGATGTATCGTATCATCACGAGCGTATCGACAGAATATACTACGAAATAAATTGCACAATTGTCTGGTATAACACTGAACGTATAATTTGCGATCACTATATCTTCTAGCTCAGAAAACAAGGCAACCATTTTCGATAATCACATATCAGTTGTTGTTGTTGTCATTATGTATAGGTACCATATAACAATCTAAGTAGCAACAAAAACATAAAATAAATCAGAGTAATTCAGTTTAAAATCTTCCATCATTTTTTTATTACCAACAGAATGGCATTTCTCAATATAAAGTGCAAGTAAAATTGCAAAAAATACATAATTTGTTATATACAAAGTTAAAATAGTGAAAAGTATCAATTGTAAGAACATTATTTACTTATAATAATAATAATTTCATAAACATAAAAACACCTCCCCAACATAAAAAAAACTTCGACGGACAAGTTAATATCAATAGAAATCCTTATGGCTTTCAATAATAAAGTTCGAGAAACTGTAGAACTCTTTCTGTAGCAAAAAATTTTTTGACGTCTCTGTCAGCAAGGCATTGTATGCTCTTATTCCACTGTGGAATGCATCGCTTTCGTAAAGACTCAAACTCGAACTCTCTATATTTCGAACGACAGCGACATTGCAGAGGACAAACCTAACATGTCCCGTGTTATGCGCTTTTGTAAGATAAACAATAAGTTGTTTATGTGTGATGATGAACCCCAGAAAATAATGCCATAAGCAAGCAGAAACTGTACATGTCTTTAGTGTTTCCAAGTTTACAGAATTCCTGATTTTATAGACTCCATAAAATGTTCTTACAATTGATCTACTCACAGCTAGAATATATTCTTCCCATTTCAATCTTCAACCGATAGTTAAGCCCAGAAATTTATAATCATGGGCTTATTCCAGTAACATACTACCTAAGCTTATATATAGATTGATTCTGAAGTTTCGGTCTGACCAAAAAGTAATATTCTTGATTTTGTGCTATTTAGTACTAAATCGTTCTGACTGCACCAATCCAGCATAGGACTAGCAAAAATTGTTCCCTTATTTGACAATTGATCAAAGGTATATCTCCATATATTACGCATATTGTATCATCAGTATATTGATACAAACACCTAGCATTCAAATTATAATTTAAATCGTTGACGAAAATAACAAAGAGCAGTGGCCCTAAAATTGATTTCTCAGGAATACCCCTATTAATATCAGCTACAGAGGAATATATGTTTCGGTTTACGTTATTATCTGTGGTGGATATACACTCTCGCTGGGTTCCTTGTGTCAGATAAAATTCAAATCAAATTCAATGCAACGCCACGCACACGATGCCTGCTAAGCTTTTCACATAGTATAATAATAATAATCCATGCCTTAGCATCCCCCAACAGCTTGCGCCAATTACAGGGGGCATCGGCTTGCCATGAGTTATTATTACGCCTGCGGCTGTAGACCGACTTAAGATGTTACCTTTCCGCATTTGCCGTGGAATTTGGAAAACTACAGAAAACCAAACTCAGAAAGGAAGCACCGGGGTTCGAACTCGGTACTGCCGGACTGCGAGACAAGTGTGCAAGCCACTAACCCACCAGCGCGACCCAATATCATGGTTCAACATATTGAATGCCTTAGTAAAGTCGAACAAAGCGCAGTACCTATGTCTTTCTTCCCGCATCAATACTATTTAAAATATCGGTTGTACTGGCGAACAACATTGCACGATAAACCGAAGACGAAGCCATACTAAGTGAAACAGTAGATCATTTTTGATAAAAAAGTTTTGAATTCTCGTGTATACAATATTTTCAAAAATCTTAGATATGGACGAAAGTATAGATATTGGTCGGTAATTGTTTATATCTATCTTGGAACCCTTTTTTATGAACTGGAATAATTTTTTATTCTTTCAGTTTACTAGAAAATACACCATCTTTAAGCATCGAATTTATTATAGTGGACATGACATATAATGTGCTGACATTTTAAGAATTTGTCTGGGTATCTCATCAAGTCCACTTGTTAGAGTGCAGGATATTTCATGAATAACTCCACAAATTTCGTCGGACGTTGGCGGTATAAGAAATATATTCCTGGAATTATGATCTATGTTGCAGGAACAATGTATGTTATTATACTGTTATCAATTGGAAGTGATATTTCTGTACTATTTGTTATAGTCGAAGTTTCTTCCTTAATTTTATTGACCATATCATTTTATCAGAAGAAGTAGTGTATGTATATTAAGCAACACTGTTTATAACAAGTAATTAAACGTAGAAATAGAAAAAGGATTCAAGCTTTATTTCACTAAGATAACATAATTAGTTTTTGACCCGAATACCAACTTAACATTCACAATATCGTTGTACCATAAAAATGGCATGCATAATACTATACAGGCTAACAACTTGAACTACGAAAGCCTATTTATAGGGGAGGGTGGTGGGAGTTAAAATTAAATGTAGCGATTTTACTATTGTCAAGTTTTTATATGACAGGAGTGTCAGTGGTTATGTCAAATACTTTACCGAACCATCAAACCTAATGGAATACACAATTAATGAAAAAGTGCAAATTATAATGTGGTTTAATAATTTGCCATAGTATTTGACATTTTTGTCTGGCCGGCCCCAGTGCCCCTACCGTATGCGGAAACGGTACAGCCAGTGACGCCAGCTATCCGCTGACCCCCACCCTTCCTCTCCCCTTTCCTTTCTGTTCCCAGGTACAGATCGGTAAGCGTTGCGGCGACTCCGGGAGTGTCTACGAACCGACTGGTCTCATCCGGCTGGGGAGTAGGCTGATGTGAGCTTGCTCTGCCGACGAGGATCCGCGACGCATTGTGAGGAACCAGCTTCGGGCCCTGATCAGGTAGTGTATGGTGGATGCAAGATGTCGGAATCTGCATTGCCCCGGGCGAGTTCCAGTCCGTCCGTGTATTCCGGGATTTTCCCGGCTCGACAGCAAGATGACCTTCTGGCAACAGATCCAGTCATCGAGCGATAAGGCCGCTAAGGTAACGACGACGCTGAGCCGACTAATGGCCAACGTAGGAAGACCGACGGCGAGTAAACGCCGGCTGCTTATGACCGTCACCCATTCCATACTGTTGTATGGAAGCGAGATCTGGGCTGACGCCTTACAGCAGGACAAGTACAGAAAGCGGATGGCTTCAGTACAGCGACGGGGAGCACTCAGGATCGCCAGCGCATACCGTACGGTTTCCGAACCGGCGGTGCTTGTGATCGCAGGAGTAACTCCGATAGACTTACTAGCTCTAGAAAAGAAGAGAGTCTACGAGACACGACGAGACGTCGGCTCACGACAAGCAAGAGCGGACGCTAAAGCGCTCACACGACAACGTTGGCAAGAGCGCTGGCAGAACGACACGAGAGGACGGTGGACGGCCAGACTCATCCGCAACATCACGGAGTGGATGGACCGAGACCACAGCGAGGTAAACTACTACCTCACCCAGTTTTTTAGCGGACACGGGTACTTCAACGGATACCTGGCTCGAATGGGTAAAGCAGAGAACGCGACATGTCAGTATCACGACTCTGCGGAAGATGATGCTCACCACACCTTCTTCGAATGCGAGAGGTGGAGTGACTACAGAGACGCTCTACAAGACGAAGTAGGACCTCTAACGCCGGATAACGTCGTGCAAACGATGCTGTCCGGACACGACAGCTGGCAGAAGATCGCCACGTTCGTCGAGAAGGTGCTGAAGGAGAAGAAGAGAGAGACCCAAGCAATGGAGGCAGCCGACCGAGGCTAACTACGAGGTGCCATCCTGAAGTAATGCGACCAGCGGTTCCGGGATGGATTCTACACCTGACAAAGTGAGGTTTTTTAGCGGGTGCGAGCCCCACACACCGGGGACGGGTCTCGTCCCTGATGGTGCGTTAAGGCATTTTTGCTCACTTAAAAAAAAAATAGTATTTGACATAATCACTTACATTTAATTTTACCTCCCACTACCTTCTCCTATCAATAGGCTTTCGTAGTTGATGTTGTTATCCTGTATAAACCTTGGCCGGGCAATAAAATTAGTAATCCAGATATCGCATCTGATCTTAATGCACACGCTGCGTTAGTTTGACCAACCAACCGGAGTTACCCCAAAAATAAAAACTAAACCAGAAACACTCAAAACAAATAATTAAAAAAAACCACTCCAACTAACTAATTGAAAATGGATTTCCCATCAAAAGACTACTACCTAATCTATACACCACTATATACACGAGTAAGTGCTCATGTAATGATTCAAACGTTATTGAAACTGTAGAAATGTCTGTACTTAACCAGAGAACAATATAAAGTTCGCGAGAAGCAATAAACAGAAGTTTCTCTCTATACTCCTATCCTAATCTTAGGGTATGTTCATAGTGACGCGACGAAGCGAACGACTAGCCACGAGACTAGAGGACAAAAACTAGAACTTACAGTCAAAGCTTAGAGTTCATAGTGCTAGAGACGCGATTCCAGCATCTTGTTTAAGTCGCTACTCTAGTCTCGTCGCTTGTGTCTCTCTTCATCGCGTCACTATAAACGTACCCGTAGAGGTTAGCAATTACTTCGCAATATAACATGAATGCCGTCATACCCTTCTTATTGAATCTGGTTTGAAACAAGTGGTATATTGTATTTGCAGAAAATTCAAAATTATTAATTATTTATGGAACCCTACACAAAAAATTAACACTTTCATTCATAATTATTACTAAGTAATCCTTTATCTATAAGTTATACAATAATTTCTTACCAAATATCAAAAACATCACAAAGGTAAATTTGTTTAGTCAATATTACATTGTGTTATTATAGCAATTATCACAAAGACTGCTTCAG
This sequence comes from Holotrichia oblita, assembly GCA_023690525.1. NCBI lineage: Eukaryota > Metazoa > Arthropoda > Insecta > Coleoptera > Scarabaeidae > Holotrichia > Holotrichia oblita. The sequence goes on from CM043015.1 coordinate 92,935,282, forward strand.
CTTCTACTACTATATGGGTTTTGCGAATAAATCTTTGTCATTATTAAATACTCCATACATATACGTATGCATTTGGAAGCGAATTTATTATTTTACCTTCACTTTTAATAACGACAGCAACCTTTGCAATCTTATTATCAAAATATTGAATTCATGAGTTATTTAAGAAGATCTTGAAGTAAAATTTAAAAATACGTTACTCTTATGTAAATTCAATATCCGATTTTGTATTCACGGGAGAAATGAACTGTCGGACTGTCAATTATTTGACGCCGAAATCAAATATCAGATAAAATGGTATATGTTCGTCAGATTCTAAAGGAACTTCATAACTGATGTTCATAAAATATTCATTTTTAAAGTAGTCTCCGTACATTGGAATAAGGCAGCGCTGACAGAATCGCACTCAGACGTTCAACTACAATGCAAAAGATTTTCTATCAATAAATAAATATAGCATATATTTTATTATGTTATATATATATATAACATAATATGTAAAATTATTACCCACTAGTACCTACACATTTAGAATTCTATAGAGCAATTCAAAAAGTGATTGTTGTAAGTAGAAAAAAAGTGTTCATTACGCTATTGTTTTTGGTATTTTGTGTATTTATACAAATAATTTTTATTTTTATTCGTATAACTTTTTACATTACAAATACAAAAGAGACACATAAACGTTTTTTGTGAAACACAGAAATCACATAAAGTTTGTTGTTTTTCAAATCACGGCTGAATCGCTAACACTTTTAATTAAATATTTCAGTAAACGCGGCATTAATTAATTTCGCGTATATTTTGATTAGGGACATAAAAACAGTAATTACTGTTTACTCTGTACGTTTGTAGAATTCAAACAAGTTTTTTTTTCGTCTACTTACTAGCCATCAGTAATTTATATAATGTTTGTCATATACAATTCATTTATGTAACCGTAACAGCACATAATTTTGCACATAGAGAAATTAAAATGTGATAACAAAATTCAGAATATTAAAATCTATCCATCAGCATATTACATTATAGCTTATAACCTTGAAAATATTTTTCGGGTTTCATAAAAAATTATGGAAGAAGAACCATAGGTTGAAGTTGGCACCAAACAAGACGGACGCTTTAATAGTGAAAGGCAGAAGGAAAAGGAGCCACGTAAAGTGTACTCTGTGGGAGTGGATATTAAACCTTGTAGGACTGTGACTAGTCAGGGTGTCACGTTCGATGAAAGAAGGTCCTTTAGAGTAATGAAAGCAACCAATTACGCAGAGAAGAAGGTAACTAAGCTTACCAGCCTTATGTCAAGCATGAAGGGCCCCAGTAGTAGTAAACGAGCATTGTTATGCAGTGCCATTTATAATATGAGTCTCTATGAATCCCCTATATGGGGACAAGCGGTAAGAAACCGTAAGTACCAAGGTATACTGGAAAGATTCCAAAGGAATATGTTGCTCCAAGTTAGGTCCGCTTATAGAAGGGTATCTTTGGTGGCCTTATGGGCACGGGTGGCAGCGGTGATACCTATTGAACTTATGGTTAAAGAATGATCGTACCTGTACGATAAGAGGCAGGAATACCGAACAGTAACAAAAACACTAGCCAGAATGACAACACTAAGGGCTTGGCAACAGAAATGGGACCTGGAAAAAGTGAAGGCACAGCGGACAAAACGATTGATATGGCGCAATGGTGAATGTCTTGCATACGGACATTGACGGACAGTCTATGTACTATGTATTATAGTATGGTGGACACAGTCGAATACACGATTTTTGAATGCACTCGATAAAATGAATAGCGAGACGAGACTCATATGGAGCTGGAACAACTCCAGAGTCCATGTTGATACTGGTTAGTTCAAGTAAATGGGACAAGGAAGAAGAAGGAAGTTTAAATGGATAAACTGCTTGCAGAGAGTTCCACACTCCAGAACGCGACAGAATCTAAGCACTTGGTGTGTGTAATGCATTTCCGCTAACAAAACAAAAAGTGTCCACATACAGCACTTATATATATCTTTATTTCCGTTTCCTCTGCTAAGTAAACTAAATCATTAGTCGTATTTTGTTAGTGTTGATGATATAGTCCTATTACCGCTTTTATCTTTCCCTCTATTTCAGAGATGTGTTTTCATAACCCACTGTTTAAATTTTACGCTTAGAAATTTTCAGTCACTTATATAGAAGTGTTAATTGCAAGAAAATTATCAAAGATATCTATTGAAGCGCCAACATCTATTTCAAAAAGAATGCACTGTATTAAGTAACGTAATGCAGGGATACTTGGGCCAGAAACCAACCAAGCCAATGGGAATATACCCCAGTGTCTTCAAAGCAGAGATCAACCCCCATTGGAAGATGTGCTCAACTGAATCTTGTCAAGAAGTATGGAAGCAAAGCAGTGCAATTTTCTCCGATAGTCAAGCACCCATAACGGTGCCAACACCATCAGCTCGAAATTAGTTGGGAATGTCTTAACAGATTAAACAACCCAGGCAAGGAAAACAGAGTTGCATTATGCTGGGTACTAGGACATACTGGAATGAGAGGCAACAAAGAAGCTAATCTATTAACAAGGAAGGCAGCCACAACTTTGTGGGATCGGAACCGTTCTGTGGTATAAGGATGATCACCTACAAAATAGAACTTAAAGATAGAGAAGAGAGGCTCAGAGCATCTCCCTAGTCTGAGACACTCCAAGATATTCCTTGAAACTACATACAATAAGCACAAAGCAAAAACTTTGCTAGAACTAAGCAGAAATAGACTATGCATCCTCACAGGTTTTTTACAGGGCATTGTCACTTTGGCGAACACATGACAAGGAAAGGTCTAAAACAGGACAGCGACTGCAAGGCGGAGAATGAAAATCGAGAACACCTAATATCGTACTGTACCGCCATCACGGAAATCCCAGCTAATTATCTCGGCAAAGACGTAATAGACGAAGAAGTTGCAGAAGCTATTCGACTGGATGGGGAGCTTTGCAAGGGGCACAATAGATCAAATAGGTCACAGCGCAATATCACCCTTACTTAAATCTAAATCTAATTACGTAACGTCATAATAGACAGACTGTTTTATTTGAAAAAATGACTATTACTTAGGAAGTGAATCAATTATATATTTTATTTAAATACTCTGTACATACGTATGTTTTCTTAAATGACACATTGTCAAGGGTATGGATTCTAGCACTTGAGGTAAAAGTCTAGTGTAGAAACACAAAACTGTTAATGACACTTATGTATTTACTACCAAAACCTATATTCTGAAAGCAAAACATCTCCAATAAGAACGTTTACGGCATATGTCGTAACACTCTAGCGCATTATCAAAGAAAATTCTGGAGCTTTGTTAAGTGTAGGGGTTTCAGCCACTGCAATTTTCATATTGCGCATTAGCTCCCAAATTGTCGGTTGAAGCATATCCCTGATGTTGGCAACAATGTCACTATACAGAAATAATTCTAGATCAATGGAAAGAGGAAATTCGCTTTGAATAGTAAACGTGTATAAATTTGTATGCATAAAGAAGAACAAAACGTATAAAACAAAGTAGAAGAAAATCTTGAATACTTTGGTTGACTTAAATTTATTGCCTTATTATTCGTACACACCATCTTTTATCCTACAAAATCCACAGAGCTTTCAGTTTATTAAAAATCTACGTGCTTACTTGAATACAAAAAATAAATTAATATTGCGTGGATGGTAAATATTAGTGAAATGCTAAACGTAATTTAACTCAATTAAAGCATGCTTCTGTTAAATATGTTAAAATCAGTAGCAGGATTAGCATTATTTTTAATATGACCTTCACATTAAAAATAACCACAAACCTAGACTTTAAAATCATGAAACCGTATACAAATGAATCGTTAATACAATCGTTTTAGTTAGAAGGATGTATGTACATAGTAGAAGGATTGTGAAAAAATCAATGTGATCATGGAAAATATATTACAATGATTATATAAATCGCAATTTTATATTATTAGGACCAATATGAAAGTAAAACACTTGGAAAAGACTTGTCTCTAATAACAACGGATAAGTTGGAGTTCACATTCTGCTCGATTTTATTTAATAATAACACTCGAGCTTCCGGGTTGTTCTTGGAGCAGATATACGTTTTTATATACGAGGACGCATTTTTATGTTATCTACCTAGCCATGAAAAAAAAGCACATAAGAGAAGAAAAAATGTTTCTACATAACTCCTTCAACACTAATACACTTATTCCATCTTTTTTTCCATACCCTCAGAAAAAATTGTTTCGTAACCCCGCAAAATAGCCTTCAACAGCTTCTTTGAATTGTTCGTCAGACGTGCAAAACGCTTTCCCCCGAGATGCTTTTTTAAATTTTTTGAATAAGAAGATGTCTGACGGAGCTAGGTCGAGGCTATAAGGTGGATGGCTTAACTCTATAAACCCACAGTCATTGATTATCTGTTGAACTTTGTTTGCCTTATGAACCCGGCAATTGTCGCAGCAACAATTTTTTTGTGGATAAGAATGCGAGCGTTTATCCTCTAGAGTAGTTTTTAAATTTTTAATTGTGCTTCCGTAGGCCTCTCCATTTGTGGTAGACCCTCTTGGCATATATTCAAGAAGCAAGACTCCTTCAACTTCCCAGAAAACAGTTGCCATCAGTTTCTTTTTCAGAAAAATGTGTCTTGGCATTTTTTAGTAGTGGAGAGCCCCCTGTGAGCCCACTGCATGATTTTGTTAGTAGGAGGGTCTTAGTGATGTACCCAAGTCTCATCCCCGGTGATAATTCGAAATAAAATGTTTTGTCCTCTCCAACTCGGCCAAATTTTCTTGAGAACCTTCTTCATCACCAAAATCGTCATTCAAAATTTTGAGGACCCTTGCTTCGGATATACAGACTTCACCAGCAATGACAGAGATCTTTACACGCCGATCTTTCAGTACCAAATTTTCGACTTTTCGTACAATGTCTTCAGTCCGGAGCTTCAACAGGTCGTCCGGACTTTGGGTCATCATTGATTGACTCTCGGCCCCATTGAAAGAGTTTAGAGCAATATTTTACTTGAAAATAAGATGGTGCATCTTCCCCATACACAGTAACCATTCTTTCATGAATTGCTTTTGGACCATTACCTTCTTTTGCTAGAACTTTTACTACGCTGCGATGTTCACTCATTTTATCGAGAAGTAGACTATCTCTATATCTCTGTAAACAGCACAAACTAAACACAATTTAGCACATGTACTCATGTAATCTCATCTAAGCTATGGTCAATGAACTTAGAGCTGGTTTGCCTCATCAAAATACTTGTTGACAACTGTGGGTACGTGACGTCCAATATTAACTCATAAAAATGTGGCCGTCAATGGTACAGTAGACATACTGGATCTCAAGGACTCATTTTGTACTAGCACTCTGCCAGACTGTGAAGAAAATTATGATTAAACCATAAGTGAAGCCACCGCCAAAGGAGGTCTTCCACTTTGATCCAGTCAGACAAAATGCAACTTATCTGAAAGCAATTTTCTGCTCCAGTGATTTACTGCCAGATGATTCCGTGCAAAAGTCAATCTTACAATTCGATGCAGATAAGACAGTTATGTTCTAACGGTTAATTCACCAGCATTTACCTCCCTAACTTCTTGGAGTTGACGAACCGCAGAAGTAGTTCTATTTTGTAAACCGGCACTGATATGTTATAGACAGAATGAGGTCTTCTGATTATCTTTCTGATTAGGCCAATTTATCAAACACACTTTCGCATCAAAAGCTCTTACCAATAAAAGACAATTACCAATAAAAGACTTTTACACTTGTAAGTAAATCACCCTTACACACAAAACTGGGAATTTTAAATTGAATAGAATGCATAGTATTCTACGAAGCACAGTTCTACAGTGAGAATATATGACATATAACAATACTGCGGAAACGATTTCTCCAGAAACAAATACTTAATCACGTACTGATGTAAACACAAACATTTAACTGAAAATTCTAAAAATACATTAAAATATCAATGTGACCTAAATTTTTTGCGCGTTTTCTGGGCGTGAATTTTAAATAGAATTAGACAATTGCTCATATGAAAAATTATTAGATGTTGATGACTAACGAAAATAAAAGCAGATGTCAGAAACTGTAAACAACTTGTTCAAGTTTAAGATAAGAATAATGTATAACAAGCAATCTCCAAATTAAAACTACAGAATTAACTGATGTCGTTGTTTGGAAGAGTTTGGAAATTACAGCAATAGCATTGATATTAACAACCAAATGTTGTTTAACTCTGCATCTTATTATAGTAGAATTGTTATTACTCGGTATTGTTGTGTGTATAGAGTCGCACTACAGATCTTTCTTAACATACATAAGTGTGAACTTGTATGCCTCAATCAATTAATTTCTCAAAGTAATTCTAGCCGGATATACAGGAGTGGCCGTTGAGGTATCCAAGAAACTTCGTATATGGATTCAATGACTAATTTTAAGCAAAAGTGATCGTATTCACTTTTGCCGAATTCCTAACGGTTCTTGAAATATCGGAGTTTGAAGTTGGCTGGTCGTATAGATGATGCTTAAAAATGTTGATTGTCAGTTCGTTAATTGTCATCATTGACAGTTGGTTATTTTTTATTGCGTAATTTGTGTTAAAATCATGCCTGTAATTTATTCAAATGAAGAATACGCTGACATGATTTTCGTGTATGGATATTGCAACGGTAGTACCACCGCCTCAGTTAGGGAATATCAACGACGATACCCAAACCGCCGTCTTCCAGACAAGCAAACGTTTAGTAGAACCTTCACAACTCTTCGATTAACAGGTGCGTTCCCTAAACCGAATTGTGAAAGAGAACTATGCGGAAGAAACAATGCTGCAGAAGTGCTTGAGGTTGTTGAAAATGATCCTGGTGTTAGTACGAGAAGAATTTCTATGGTTTACAGCCCAAGACCATTACCATAATTATACCAAGTGTGTCAACGTTTTAGGAGATCATATTGAAAAATAAAAAATTCCACCTTTCCAGGTGGTTTCATTTTATGTCAGGGACAACAATATCTGAACTGCCTGATAAATTGTATAGAAATGAATATGTTCTATCAACAATTTAGGTCAACAGATAAATATGAGATAATAATAATCCATAATAAAATCTAGGAAAAACAGAAAAGTCCTTGGTGCAGACAATATCACCGATGATTCAACAAATGTCCTTCTAGGTTTTTGGTCATTATCTTTCTATTTGGAAGAGTGTGGTCGTTGTCATTGTTTCTAAATATTTCTCTGCTAGCTGGAGAAATTTAGTTTCACACCAGCAATATCGACAAATTTTCAGTTGTTAACGCTCATCGACGCTATTTGAAAGGATTGGCATAGACGTATTTTGTATAAGTTGATTCAATCTAAACATCCTAAGAGTGTATTTGTATGTATTTGAATAATCACATACCGGTTGATACTATATATATATATAATGATATAAATTCATATTCAGTACGATGAACAATTTTTTTTGCTTTTTAATTCAATTAGTGTTACTTTTAAAATATTTAATTAACGTCAAATCAAATGAAAGTCTTGTTATTTTAGAACAATATCATATGAAATTTTTACATCAACAAAAGCTTTATTATAATAGATCTCCATATATTCACATCTTCAGCATTTATTGCAGAACCACAAACTTTTCTCTCTATTGTTACCTAATGTAGGTATAGTATTTCTGACCGTAACTATACAAAGCATGGTTAGAGATTACTTTTTACTACTTTGAACGTATTTCCTTAGTAAAGCTTTGTATGTATGAACTAACCACAATATCTGTACTTAAACAACCTGTCAGGAGCACCTGTGAATGAACTAGAGTTTCAGAAATTAATTTCAGTTCAGCAAACTATAAATTAAATCCTGTAAAGTATAGGTTCAATTACATTTTCATCTCTAGGTCAGACACTATTAAAGCGAATTAACTGTCGCAAATAATTACTAAGAACGGCTCACTTAAATTAGAAACACAGTAGTACCAACCTAGGAGTTCTGTCTCCAATTCGAATAGTGTTATTTTAGGATTCACGTTGGTCGTCGTATCACAAAACGAAATTACTAACGCTAATGATGGTAGGTAAGTACCATAGGCCGATTACCTCGTGGTTATAGTTTTCGTGTGCTATTTATAAATGAAAGATTTTTTGTCATATCCATTCTTCACGGAAAGATTTTACTGTTATGTTTCTTTTACTAATAAATTAGCTATAATTATATTAGTTAAACCATTTATAGCTATTTGTGAGATTGTGGAAGTCAACGTATTCAAAATGTATGATAATTTGCCTGACAATTTTTTTGATATCATGAAGGATGTGTTAGACCTAGTTACTGTAGTAATTCCACATGTTAGAATTTAGAGTTCTGCCCAGAATACACTTTTTGCGATTTTTATGTTTTTTTTAAATTAAGCAAGTAAGAATATAACTAGAATTGAAATCTAGCAACGTGCTTTTTAGATATTGATCACATAACGATTTTTTTAATTCTAATGCCCTTTTGAAAACAAGGTGCCTTTGGACAAATGTTTATTGAACTATTTTTTTCATATTTTCACGCAATAAATCCGACATTAAATTTTCCTGTATACATACTTACTTTAAAAATACAAACAAACGCCAAACGAGCAGATACAGCGATATCGCACCAAAGCCATACTATTATCCGCGGGTAAACGTTCTTTTTTGGAACGTATTCAAAGGATAATCTCTTGTAAAAGATTATAACTGACATTCGTCAGTATCTTCTCAAAAATGTCAAGAAGATGTATCGTATCATCACGAGCGTATCGACAGAATATACTACGAAATAAATTGCACAATTGTCTGGTATAACACTGAACGTATAATTTGCGATCACTATATCTTCTAGCTCAGAAAACAAGGCAACCATTTTCGATAATCACATATCAGTTGTTGTTGTTGTCATTATGTATAGGTACCATATAACAATCTAAGTAGCAACAAAAACATAAAATAAATCAGAGTAATTCAGTTTAAAATCTTCCATCATTTTTTTATTACCAACAGAATGGCATTTCTCAATATAAAGTGCAAGTAAAATTGCAAAAAATACATAATTTGTTATATACAAAGTTAAAATAGTGAAAAGTATCAATTGTAAGAACATTATTTACTTATAATAATAATAATTTCATAAACATAAAAACACCTCCCCAACATAAAAAAAACTTCGACGGACAAGTTAATATCAATAGAAATCCTTATGGCTTTCAATAATAAAGTTCGAGAAACTGTAGAACTCTTTCTGTAGCAAAAAATTTTTTGACGTCTCTGTCAGCAAGGCATTGTATGCTCTTATTCCACTGTGGAATGCATCGCTTTCGTAAAGACTCAAACTCGAACTCTCTATATTTCGAACGAAGCGACATTGCAGAGGACAAACCTAACATGTCCCGTGTTATGCGCTTTTGTAAGATAAACAATAAGTTGTTTATGTGTGATGATGAACCCCAGAAAATAATGCCATAAGCAAGCAGAAACTGTACATGTCTTTAGTGTTTCCAAGTTTACAGAATTCCTGATTTTATAGACTCCATAAAATGTTCTTACAATTGATCTACTCACAGCTAGAATATATTCTTCCCATTTCAATCTTCAACCGATAGTTAAGCCCAGAAATTTATAATCATGGGCTTATTCCAGTAACATACTACCTAAGCTTATATATAGATTGATTCTGAAGTTTCGGTCTGACCAAAAAGTAATATTCTTGATTTTGTGCTATTTAGTACTAAATCGTTCTGACTGCACCAATCCAGCATAGGACTAGCAAAAATTGTTCCCTTATTTGACAATTGATCAAAGGTATCTCCATATATTACGCATATTGTATCATCAGTATATTGATACAAACACCTAGCATTCAAATTATAATTTAAATCGTTGACGAAAATAACAAAGAGCAGTGGCCCTAAAATTGATTTCTCAGGAATACCCCTATTAATATCAGCTACAGAGGAATATATGTTTCGGTTTACGTTATTATCTGTGGTGGATATACACTCTCGCTGGGTTCCTTGTGTCAGATAAAATTCAAATCAAATTCAATGCAACGCCACGCACACGATGCCTGCTAAGCTTTTCACATAGTATAATAATAATAATCCATGCCTTAGCATCCCCCAACAGCTTGCGCCAATTACAGGGGGCATCGGCTTGCCATGAGTTATTATTACGCCTGCGGCTGTAGACCGACTTAAGATGTTACCTTTCCGCATTTGCCGTGGAATTTGGAAAACTACAGAAAACCAAACTCAGAAAGGAAGCACCGGGGTTCGAACTCGGTACTGCCGGACTGCGAGACAAGTGTGCAAGCCACTAACCCACCAGCGCGACCCAATATCATGGTTCAACATATTGAATGCCTTAGTAAAGTCGAACAAAGCGCAGTACCTATGTCTTTCTTCCCGCATCAATACTATTTAAAATATCGGTTGTACTGGCGAACAACATTGCACGATAAACCGAAGACGAAGCCATACTAAGTGAAACAGTAGATCATTTTTGATAAAAAAAGTTTTGAATTCTCGTGTATACAATATTTTCAAAAATCTTAGATATGGACGAAAGTATAGATATTGGTCGGTAATTGTTTATATCTATCTTGGAACCCTTTTTATGAACTGGAATAATTTTTTATTCTTTCAGTTTACTAGGAAATACACCATCTTTAAGCATCGAATTTATTATAGTGGACATGACATATAATGTGCTGACATTTTAAGAATTTGTCTGGGTATCTCATCAAGTCCACTTGTTAGAGTGCAGGATATTTCATGAATAACTCCACAAATTTCGTCGGACGTTGGCGGTATAAGAAATATATTCCTGGAATTATGATCTATGTTGCAGGAACAATGTATGTTATTATACTGTTATCAATTGGAAGTGATATTTCTGTACTATTTGTTATAGTCGAAGTTTCTTCCTTAATTTTATTGACCATATCATTTTATCAGAAGAAGTAGTGTATGTATATTAAGCAACACTGTTTATAACAAGTAATTAAACGTAGAAATAGAAAAAGGATTCAAGCTTTATTTCACTAAGATAACATAATTAGTTTTTGACCCGAATACCAACTTAACATTCACAATATCGTTGTACCATAAAAATGGCATGCATAATACTATACAGGCTAACAACTTGAACTACGAAAGCCTATTTATAGGGAGGGTGGTGGGAGTTAAAATTAAATGTAGCGATTTTACTATTGTCAAGTTTTTATATGACAGGAGTGTCAGTGGTTATGTCAAATACTTTACCGAACCATCAAACCTAATGGAATACACAATTAATGAAAAAGTGCAAATTATAATGTGGTTTAATAATTTGCCATAGTATTTGACATTTTTGTCTGGCCGGCCCCAGTGCCCCTACCGTATGCGGAAACGGTACAGCCAGTGACGCCAGCTATCCGCTGACCCCCACCCTTCCTCTCCCCTTTCCTTTCTGTTCCCAGGTACAGATCGGTAAGCGTTGCGGCGACTCCGGGAGTGTCTACGAACCGACTGGTCTCATCCGGCTGGGGAGTAGGCTGATGTGAGCTTGCTCTGCCGACGAGGATCCGCGACGCATTGTGAGGAACCAGCCACTTCGGGCCCTGATCAGGTAGTGTATGGTGGATGCAAGATGTCGGAATCTGCATTGCCCCGGGCGAGTTCCAGTCCGTCCGTGTATTCCGGGATTTTCCCGGCTCGACAGCAAGATGACCTTCTGGCAACAGATCCAGTCATCGAGCGATAAGGCCGCTAAGGTAACGACGACGCTGAGCCGACTAATGGCCAACGTAGGAAGACCGACGGCGAGTAAACGCCGGCTGCTTATGACCGTCACCCATTCCATACTGTTGTATGGAAGCGAGATCTGGGCTGACGCCTTACAGCAGGACAAGTACAGAAAGCGGATGGCTTCAGTACAGCGACGGGGAGCACTCAGGATCGCCAGCGCATACCGTACGGTTTCCGAACCGGCGGTGCTTGTGATCGCAGGAGTAACTCCGATAGACTTACTAGCTCTAGAAAAGAAGAGAGTCTACGAGACACGACGAGACGTCGGCTCACGACAAGCAAGAGCGGACGCTAAAGCGCTCACACGACAACGTTGGCAAGAGCGCTGGCAGAACGACACGAGAGGACGGTGGACGGCCAGACTCATCCGCAACATCACGGAGTGGATGGACCGAGACCACAGCGAGGTAAACTACTACCTCACCCAGTTTTTTAGCGGACACGGGTACTTCAACGGATACCTGGCTCGAATGGGTAAAGCAGAGAACGCGACATGTCAGTATCACGACTCTGCGGAAGATGATGCTCACCACACCTTCTTCGAATGCGAGAGGTGGAGTGACTACAGAGACGCTCTACAAGACGAAGTAGGACCTCTAACGCCGGATAACGTCGTGCAAACGATGCTGTCCGGACACGACAGCTGGCAGAAGATCGCCACGTTCGTCGAGAAGGTGCTGAAGGAGAAGAAGAGAGAGACCCAAGCAATGGAGGCAGCCGACCGAGGCTAACTACGAGGTGCCATCCTGAAGTAATGCGACCAGCGGTTCCGGGATGGATTCTACACCTGACAAAGTGAGGTTTTTAGCGGGTGCGAGCCCCACACACCGGGGACGGGTCTCGTCCCTGATGGTGCGTTAAGGCATTTTTGCTCACTTAAAAAAAAATAGTATTTGACATAATCACTTACATTTAATTTTACCTCCCACTACCTTCTCCTATCAATAGGCTTTCGTAGTTGATGTTGTTATCCTGTATAAACCTTGGCCGGGCAATAAAATTAGTAATCCAGATATCGCATCTGATCTTAATGCACACGCTGCGTTAGTTTGACCAACCAACCGGAGTTACCCCAAAAATAAAAACTAAACCAGAAACACTCAAAACAAATAATTAAAAAAAAACCACTCCAACTAACTAATTGAAAATGGATTTCCCATCAAAAGACTACTACCTAATCTATACACCACTATATACACGAGTAAGTGCTCATGTAATGATTCAAACGTTATTGAAACTGTAGAAATGTCTGTACTTAACCAGAGAACAATATAAAGTTCGCGAGAAGCAATAAACAGAAGTTTCTCTCTATACTCCTATCCTAATCTTAGGGTATGTTCATAGTGACGCGACGAAGCGAACGACTAGCCACGAGACTAGAGGACAAAAACTAGAACTTACAGTCAAAGCTTAGAGTTCATAGTGCTAGAGACGCGATTCCAGCATCTTGTTTAAGTCGCTACTCTAGTCTCGTCGCTTGTGTCTCTCTTCATCGCGTCACTATAAACGTACCCGTAGAGGTTAGCAATTACTTCGCAATATAACATGAATGCCGTCATACCCTTCTTATTGAATCTGGTTTGAAACAAGTGGTATATTGTATTTGCAGAAAATTCAAAATTATTAATTATTTATGGAACCCTACACAAAAAATTAACACTTTCATTCATAATTATTACTAAGTAATCCTTTATCTATAAGTTATACAATAATTTCTTACCAAATATCAAAAACATCACAAAGGTAAATTTGTTTAGTCAATATTACATTGTGTTATTATAGCAATTATCACAAAGACTGCTTCAGCTTCTACTACTATATGGGTTTTGCGAATAAATCTTTGTCATTATTAAATACTCCATACATATACGTATGCATTTGGAAGCGAATTTATTATTTTACCTTCACTTTTAATAACGACAGCAACCTTTGCAATCTTATTATCAAAATATTGAATTCATGAGTTATTTAAGAAGATCTTGAAGTAAAATTTAAAAATACGTTACTCTTATGTAAATTCAATATCCGATTTTGTATTCACGGGAGAAATGAACTGTCGGACTGTCAATTATTTGACGCCGAAATCAAATATCAGATAAAATGGTATATGTTCGTCAGATTCTAAAGGAACTTCATAACTGATGTTCATAAAATATTCATTTTTAAAGTAGTCTCCGTACATTGGAATAAGGCAGCGCTGACAGAATCGCACTCAGACGTTCAACTACAATGCAAAAGATTTTCTATCAATAAATAAATATAGCATATATTTTATTATGTTATATATATATATAACATAATATGTAAAATTATTACCCACTAGTACCTACACATTTAGAATTCTATAGAGCAATTCAAAAAGTGATTGTTGTAAGTAGAAAAAAAGTGTTCATTACGCTATTGTTTTTGGTATTTTGTGTATTTATACAAATAATTTTTATTTTTATTCGTATAACTTTTTACATTACAAATACAAAAGAGACACATAAACGTTTTTTGTGAAACACAGAAATCACATAAAGTTTGTTGTTTTTCAAATCACGGCTGAATCGCTAACACTTTTAATTAAATATTTCAGTAAACGCGGCATTAATTAATTTCGCGTATATTTTGATTAGGGACATAAAAACAGTAATTACTGTTTACTCTGTACGTTTGTAGAATTCAAACAAGTTTTTTTTCGTCTACTTACTAGCCATCAGTAATTTATATAATGTTTGTCATATACAATTCATTTATGTAACCGTAACAGCACATAATTTTGCACATAGAGAAATTAAAATGTGATAACAAAATTCAGAATATTAAAATCTATCCATCAGCATATTACATTATAGCTTATAACCTTGAAAATATTTTTTCGGGTTTCATAAAAAATTATGGAAGAAGAACCATAGGTTGAAGTTGGCACCAAACAAGACGGACGCTTTAATAGTGAAAGGCAGAAGGAAAAGGAGCCACGTAAAGTGTACTCTGTGTGGAGTGGATATTAAACCTTGTAGGACTGTGACTAGTCAGGGTGTCACGTTCGATGAAAGAAGGTCCTTTAGAGTAATGAAAGCAACCAATTACGCAGAGAAGAAGGTAACTAAGCTTACCAGCCTTATGTCAAGCATGAAGGGCCCCAGTAGTAGTAAACGAGCATTGTTATGCAGTGCCATTTATAATATGAGTCTCTATGAATCCCCTATATGGGGACAAGCGGTAAGAAACCGTAAGTACCAAGGTATACTGGAAAGATTCCAAAGGAATATGTTGCTCCAAGTTAGGTCCGCTTATAGAAGGGTATCTTTGGTGGCCTTATGGGCACGGGTGGCAGCGGTGATACCTATTGAACTTATGGTTAAAGAATGATCGTACCTGTACGATAAGAGGCAGGAATACCGAACAGTAACAAAAACACTAGCCAGAATGACAACACTAAGGGCTTGGCAACAGAAATGGGACCTGGAAAAAGTGAAGGCACAGCGGACAAAACGATTGATATGGCGCAATGGTGAATGTCTTGCATACGGACATTGACGGACAGTCTATGTACTATGTATTATAGTATGGTGGACACAGTCGAATACACGATTTTTGAATGCACTCGATAAAATGAATAGCGAGACGAGACTCATATGGAGCTGGAACAACTCCAGAGTCCATGTTGATACTGGTTAGTTCAAGTAAATGGGACAAGGAAGAAGAAGGAAGTTTAAATGGATAAACTGCTTGCAGAGAGTTCCACACTCCAGAACGCGACAGAATCTAAGCACTTGGTGTGTGTAATGCATTTCCGCTAACAAAACAAAAAGTGTCCACATACAGCACTTATATATATCTTTATTTCCGTTTCCTCTGCTAAGTAAACTAAATCATTAGTCGTATTTTGTTAGTGTTGATGATATAGTCCTATTACCGCTTTTATCTTTCCCTCTATTTCAGAGATGTGTTTTCATAACCCACTGTTTAAATTTACGCTTAGAAATTTTCAGTCACTTATATAGAAGTGTTAATTGCAAGAAAATTATCAAAGATATCTATTGAAGCGCCAACATCTATTTCAAAAAGAATGCACTGTATTAAGTAACGTAATGCAGGGATACTTGGGCCAGAAACCAACCAAGCCAATGGGAATATACCCCAGTGTCTTCAAAGCAGAGATCAACCCCATTGGAAGATGTGCTCAACTGAATCTTGTCAAGAAGTATGGAAGCAAAGCAGTGCAATTTTCTCCGATAGTCAAGCACCCATAACGGTGCCAACACCATCAGCTCGAAATTAGTTGGGAATGTCTTAACAGATTAAACAACCCAGGCAAGGAAAACAGAGTTGCATTATGCTGGGTACTAGGACATACTGGAATGAGAGGCAACAAAGAAGCTAATCTATTAACAAGGAAGGCAGCCACAACTTTGTGGGATCGGAACCGTTCTGTGGTATAAGGATGATCACCTACAAAATAGAACTTAAAGATAGAGAAGAGAGGCTCAGAGCATCTCCCTAGTCTGAGACACTCCAAGATATTCCTTGGAAACTACAATAAGCACAAAGCAAAAACTTTGCTAGAACTAAGCAGAAATAGACTATGCATCCTCACAGGTTTTCTTACAGGGCATTGTCACTTTGGCGAACACATGACAAGGAAAGGTCTAAAACAGGACAGCGACTGCGGGGCGGAGAATGAAAATCGAGAACACCTAATATCGTACTGTACCGCCATCACGGAAATCCCAGCTAATTATCTCGGCAAAGACGTAATAGACGAAGAAGTTGCAGAAGCTATTCGACTGGATGGGGAGCTTTGCAAGGGGGCACAATAGATCAAATAGGTCACAGCGCAATATCACCCTTACTTAAATCTAAATCTAATTACGTAACGTCATAATAGACAGACTGTTTTATTTGAAAAAATGACTATTACTTAGGAAGTGAATCAATTATATATTTTATTTTAAATACTCTGTACATACGTATGTTTTCTTAAATGACACATTGTCAAGGGTATGGATTCTAGCACTTGAGGTAAAAGTCTAGTGTAGAAACACAAAAACTGTTAATGACACTTATGTATTTACTACCAAAACCTATATTCTGAAAGCAAAACATCTCCAATAAGAACGTTTACGGCATATGTCGTAACACTCTAGCGCATTATCAAAGAAAATTCTGGAGCTTTGTTAAGTGTAGGGGTTTCAGCCACTGCAATTTTCATATTGCGCATTAGCTCCCAAATTGTCGGTTGAAGCATATCCCTGATGTTGGCAGCTTAATGTCACTATACAGAAATAATTCTAGATCAATGGAAAGAGGAAATTCGCTTTGAATAGTAAACGTGTATAAATTTGTATGCATAAAGAAGAACAAAACGTATAAAACAAAGTAGAAGAAAATCTTGAATACTTTGGTTGACTTAAATTTATTGCCTTATTATTCGTACACACCATCTTTTATCCTACAAAATCCACAGAGCTTTCAGTTTATTAAAAATCTACGTGCTTACTTGAATACAAAACAAATTAATATTGCGTGGATGGTAAATATTAGTGAAATGCTAAACGTAATTTAACTCAATTAAAGCATGCTTCTGTTAAATATGTTAAAATCAGTAGCAGGATTAGCATTATTTAATATGACCTTCACATTAAAAATAACCACAAACCTAGACTTTAAAATCATGAAACCGTATACAAATGAATCGTTAATACAATCGTTTTAGTTAGAAGGATGTATGTACATAGTAGAAGGGGATTGTGAAAATCAATGTGATCATGGAAAATATATTACAATGATTATATAAATCGCAATTTTATATTATTAGGACCAATATGAAAGTAAAACACTGAAAAGACTTGTCTCTAATAACAACGGATAAGTTGGAGTTCACATTCTGCTCGATTTTATTTAATAATAACACTCCGAGCTTCCGGGTTGTTCTTGGAGCAGATATACGTTTTTATATACGAGGACGCATTTTTATGTTATCTACCTAGCCATGAAAAAAGCACATAAGAGAAGAAAAAAAAATGTTTCTACATAACTCCCTTCAACACTAATACACTTATTCCATCTTTTTTCCAATTGCCCCATACCCTCAGAAAAAAATTGTTTCGGTAACCCCGCAAAATAGCCTTCAACAGCTTCTTTGAATTGTTCGTCAGACGCAAAACGCTTTCCCCCGAGATGCTTTTTTAAATTTTTGAATAAGAAGATGTCTGACGGAGCTAGGTCGAGGCTATAAGGTGGATGGCTTAACTCTATAAACCCACAGTCATTGATTATCTGTTGAACTTTGTTTGCCTTATGAACCCGGCAATTGTCGTGCAGCAACAATTTTTTTGTGGATAAGAATGCGAGCGTTTATCCTCTAGAGTAGTTTTTAAATTTTTAATTGTGCTTCCGTAGGCCTCTCCATTTGTGGTAGACCCTCTTGGCATATATTCAAGAAGCAAGACTCCTTCAACTTCCCAGAAAACAGTTGCCATCAGTTTCTTTTTCAGAAAACTGTGTCTTGGCATTTTTTAGTAGTGGAGAGCCCCCTGTGAGCCCACTGCATGGATTTTTGTTAGTAGGAGGGTCTTAGTGATGTACCCAAGTCTCATCCCCGGTGATAATTCGAAATAAAAATGTTTTGTCCCTCTCCAACTCGGCCAAATTTTCTTGAGAACCTTCTTCATACCAAAATCGTCATTCAAAATTTTGAGGACCCTTGCTTCGGATATACAGACTTCACTGGCAATGACAGAGATCTTTACACGCCGATCTTTCAGTACCAAATTTTCGACTTTTCGCACAATGTCTTCAGTCCGAGCTTCAACAGGTCGTCCGGACTTTGGGTCATCATTGATTGACTCTCGGCCCCATTGAAAGAGTTTAGAGCAATATTTTACTTGAAAATAAGATGGTGCATCTTCCCCATACACAGTAACCATTCTTTCATGAATTGCTTTTGGACCATTACCTTCTTTTGCCAGGAACTTTACTACGCTGCGATGTTCACTCATTTTATCGAGAAGTAGACTATCTCATATCTCTGTAAACAGCACAAACTAAACACAATTTAGCACATGTACTCATGTAATCTCATCTAAGCTATGGTCAATGAACTTAGAGCTGGTTTGCCTCATCAAAATACTTGTTGACAACTGTGGGTACGTGACGTCCAATATTAACTCGCATAAAAATGTGGCCGTCAATGGTACAGTAGACATACTGGATCTCAAGGACCCATTTTGTACTAGCACTCTGCCAGACTGTGAAGAAAATTATGATTAAACCATAAGTGAAGCCACCGCCAAAGGAGGTCTTCCACTTTGATCCAGTCAGACAAAATTGCAACTTATCTGAAAGCAATTTTCTGCTCCAGTGATTTACTGCCAGATGATTCCGTGCAAAAGTCAATCTTACAATTCGATGCAGATAAGACAGTTATGTTCTAACGGTTAATTCACCAGCATTTACCTCCCTAACTTCTTGGAGTTGACGAACCGCAGAAGTAGTTCTATTTTGTAAACCGGCACTGATATGTTATAGACAGAATGAGGGTCTTCTGATTATCTTTCTGATTAGGCCAATTTATCAAACACACTTTCGCATCGCAAAAGCTCTTACCAATAAAAGACAATTACCAATAAAAGACTTTTACACTTGTAAGTAAATCACCCTTACACACAAAACTGGGAATTTTAAATTGAATAGAATGCATAGTATTCTACGAAGCACAGTTCTACAGTGAGAATATATGACATATAACAATACTGCGGAAACGATTTCTCAGAAAACAAATACTTAATCACGTACTGATGTAAACACAAGCATTTAACTGAAAATTCTAAAAATACATTAAAATATCAATGTGACCTAAATTTTTTGCGCGTTTTCTGGGCGTGAATTTTAAATAGAATTAGACAATTGCTCATATGAAAAATTATTAGATGTTGATGACCTAACGAAAATAAAAGCAGATGTCAGAAACTGTAAACAACTTGTTCAAGTTTAAGATAAGAATAATGTATAACAAGCAATCTCCAAATTAAAACTACAGAATTAACTGATGTCGTTGTTTGGAAGAGTTTGGAAATTACAGCAATAGCATTGATATTAACAACCAAATGTTGTTTAACTCTGCATCTTATTATAGTAGAATTGTTATTACTCGGTATTGTTGTGTGTATAGAGTCGCACTACAGATCTTTCTTAACATACATAAGTGTGAACTTGTATGCCTCCAATCAATTAATTTCTCAAAGTAATTCTAGCCGGATATACAGGGTGGCCGTTGAGGTATCCGAGAAACTTCGTATATGGATTCAATGACTAATTTTAAGCAAAAGTGATCGTATTCACTTTTGCCGAATTCCTAACGGTTCTTGAAATATCGGAGTTTGAAGTTGGCTGGTCGTATAGATAGATGCTTAAAAAAATGTTGATTGTCAGTTCGTTAATTGTCATCATTGACAGTTGGTTATTTTTTATTGCGTAATTTGTGTTAAAATCATGCCTGTAATTTATTCAAATGAAGAATACGCTGACATGATTTTCGTGTATGGATATTGCAACGGTAGTACCACCGCCTCAGTTAGGGAATATCAACGACGATACCCAAACCGCCGTCTTCCAGACAAGCAAACGTTTAGTAGAACCTTCACAACTCTTCGATTAACAGGTGCGTTCCCTAAACCGAATTGTGAAAGAGAACTTATGCGAAGAAACAATGCTGCAGAAGTGCTTGAGGTTGTTGAAAATGATCCTGGTGTTAGTACGAGAAGAATTTCTATACTTACTGGACAAAGTAGGACGGCTGTGCAGGACACTTTGCGAGAAAACGGACTGCATCCCTATCATTACCAACCGGTACAAGAACTTCTCCCCACGGATCTTCCCCAAAGAGTTCGTCTTTGTGAATGGTGGAGCGATCATCTGGATACTCTTCCAAGAACCCTTTTCTGTGACGAAGCTACATTTACAAGAAATGGAATCAACAATTTCCACAACGAACATGTGTGGGCAATCGAAAACCCTCATGCCGTTCGAGAAACCGACTTCCAGAGAAGATTCTCCGTAAACATTTGGGCTGGAATAGTTAATAATGAAGTTATTGGACCACATATTTTCGATGGAAATTTGAACAGCGAAATGTACCGGGCTTTTTTGGAGAACGAACTACCTCTACTACTTGAGGACATTCCTCTTCAAATCAGAAGGACGATATTGTTTTTACATGATGGTGCTCCGGCCCATTATGGAAGAGGTGTCACTAATTTCCTCAATGAACAGTATCCAAATCGATGGATAGGTCGTGGTGGTCCCATTGCCTGGCCGCCGCGATCTCCGGATCTCAACCCACTAGATTTTTTCATGTGGGGACATGTGAAGACACTTACCTATTCCATGGGAAAGCCTGATAATAGGGACCAACTCATCCAGAATATTCATGCAGCGTTTAATGAGGTGAAAAACAATATGGAGAACTACAACTGGGAACGAGAGCTCCGACGGAGGATTGAGTTATGCATTGCACAAGGCGGTGGTCACATTGAGCAGCTTTAATAATTGCACTGTCATTATACTTTTATTAAAATAAAAGACATTATTTCCTAAGTCCTCTACTAATTTAATTTTAATTCAAACTCCGATATTTCAAGAACCGTTAGGAATTCGGCAAAAGTGAATACGATCACTTTTGCTTAAAATTAGTCATTGAATCCATATACGAAGTTTCTCGGATACCTCAACGGCCACCCGGTATACAGTTATGTATTTAATTTAAAATGTTACAAATATTACAAGCAGTAGTTTACGTCGATAGTAACTATACATTTTTGGGATAAATACGGACACAAAATTGTGTCTTAAATTAAAAAAGAAGTGAGAGGCAGTCTATGAAGTAAAGTTATTTATTATTTGTTAAATTACTGTACTTTATAGACTGTCTGTCACTCATACATAGATTATATTTATACATAAAAGCCAACGATAATATTTTGTGATAAACAACTAGCTTTATTTATTTTTGTTGATATACTCATTTTCCGATGCCCATCTGTTTCCTAGTTCCTCCCCTACATAGATTTGGCAGCTATTTTATAGTTGTTTGTACACATATTTGATAGCTACTCTTAACATGGCGATATGGTCATTGATGTCAACCGCCGAGTGATATAATGTATTGTGTTATCAGTAATGCAATTCAATGCTTCTAACACAATGTCTATTTATAGTGCGGTGGCACTATAAATAACTACAAAAATGTTAGATTTATTGTCCGTATCTCCGTACAATATGGTACACTTTATCGCATAGGTAAATGTGAATTTTATCGAAAAGATGATATTCGTTACTGTTCATTAACAGTAATTTTAATTGGAGTAGTTTAAAAATTATAGTCTAGCCAAATTTCGAAAACGATATTTGTATTACTAAAAATACCTCTACCAAATAATGTTATACATCTAGTTAAAATTGTGCTCTTCTTGTCGATAAATGGAAAGTAAACATTTCAGATAGTATAATTAACTATATGTAACCTTTCTGTAATAAAGAAAGAATACAGCCCATCAGATATAAATGAAACCAATCTACAAGACATTGTAGAACTCACAATGCATTTCGTTACTTGGCCCTTTTTCTTTAATTCCTCTTAAACTACGTCTTTGACGATTGAAATCCGGTGTTTTTTTAAGTTCGTAGAAGCTATTTGACTCAATAGTTACACATAAACTACAGTTAATTTTGAATTTAAATTTTAAGAAACATTAAAAATAATAATTAAAAACTCCATATTTCTGTGGAATCATTAAAAAATGAATTACTACGAATTACTACCAAATTAGAACTTATACAAATAGAGTGAGAAGAGGGCACGTGACTTGTATTTAAATAGGAAGTCAAAGCATACATATGACGTTAGTGTGTACCTGCTTCAATATTTGTTCAGCCTCACAACGGGAGGTTCTATTAAACATGTCAATATTTCAAATACATATAAGCTATATTAAGCCTCTATGCGATCATATATAATAATCTAGAAGCAGCAGTAGTGAACACAAGATGTCTGCCTAAACATATTAGATTCATTAATGTATGTATGTAAAATTGGATCTATTATCGACAGAATGTGCATTGCAAAGCAGATATAGAAATTGGGCTCAAATATTTTTACAAACTAAGAGCATTGTAGGAATCCGAGCTTCAGTACTACTAATTAGGTACAATTAATTTTCATTACATTATTATGTAATAGAATTCGTCAGTTAGAATAAATTTTACAAACTGACCTAAAATAAGCTCGGGTTTTATTATATTGTTACGATGTCATTTATGAAACTATTGAACTAATATAATCCAAATTAAATGCGAATTTTTCAACGAGGAATTTCCATTTACTAAATAAAGGCTATACTTTGAAGCAAATTTAATTTCTCTAAAAGAGAGTACTGCTTTGATGAACTTCTTTAGAGTAATTAAATTCACTTTAAAGCAAAGCCTTTATTTACAAAATCCCCCGATAAAAAAATCGCATTTAAATTGCCAAAGATGGTACATACATACATAATTGAGATATTCATAGATCTACAATCAACTCAAAGTCATTTCAAAATGCTAGTGCTAGCCACACTAGCCTTTACTAGAAGATACTGCTATATGGGTTGTTAATTATTAAGTTGTCACTTCTATGATATGGTCACAATTGAACCTATTAAACTAATTAGTCACTTAAGGACAACATTTAGAAAACGAGTTAACTATGACGTATTATGAGGTATATTATTGATTTTATATCATAAACATTTGATATCACTATCAGGAACTAATAAAGAAAAACTCCAAATATTGAACGTCAAGAAACCAAACAAATCGTTGAACCGATGTGACCAATAGTAACACCAACAGAAGGAGCTCTGACAATATATTAATATCAAATAATAGTGATATAAATAAATCATTCATTTATACAATACAATTAATTGTTTTCATATTAAAGATGGAAACTATACGACTACACCTTTTTGTCTATTGGACTATCCAAGCAACATTTTTTTGTGAGTAACAAGCACTCAAGTCATATATAGTCTTGGCAAATTCCCTATACATGCCAGCGGCTAAGGTAGCAATTTTTTTTAATTGTAAAAAAAATTACGCACTGCACTGACCATTGGACGGTTAAGTTAGTTCACTTATCGTAGAATATTTATATACGACACGACTGCATATTTATTGTAAATTCAAGATTGTTATTCTTCGGCCGTACGCTGACCAACTGCAAACCCAATAATGCCCTTTATATCTCCTACATTGCATGTGGTAGGCTTTCCATGTTTAATCATATATTCGTTTTCGCGGAACATTTTCATTTTATATAGACCTACTCGCTAAAAACTATAACATAATAGACTTATTGACGGAGAATTAATATATCACCAAACAAGGATAGTGTTCCACTTTATCTTGTCTATTATACAAGGTAAATAAAAAGAACGAAATAGTGATCCTAGAAGCGTTATTAAAGCTTTAGCAGAAAATGTTGTTAATAGAAGGTTTACTGTTTATTTTGCGGCAGATTAGGACGATCTTGATTTCTTCATACGATGTTATTTTTTTTACACGTTATCATTTCTTAACAGAACAGCCTATGTATATTGTTTGCATCCAAATTAAACAGCTTTGTGTATTCTCTTTACGGTCTTATACGGCCCATCCTAGATAATCCTGGGCATGTTGTTAATGACAATGTTTTTTTGCTATTATTTCCGCCAGTTTTCAACGACAATATCAGTGTTTAACTGTAATCTAATAATCAAATAAAATAAAAATAATTTAATACAAGGGACAGTCTATACATTTTAATCTATGATAAAAGATTTTAAAATTGCCTATCAGTAACTATTTGAGAGTGACCAACTCGAGCTAAAGCTTTACACTACGTTATTTACATGATCATTTACGATGCAGCATATTTGGTCTCGCATCCCAGTTTTTAATGCAGTTAAATTTTCAAATTTATTTCTGTATACAGTACTTTCAAAATGTCACTACAAAAGAAGTCAAACGGGTTTAAATCACGGAAGCAATGCTTCCTGTCCTACCGATTCACCGGTTTTCAAGTATTCTGTTAAGGTATTACATAACCTGAATACCGTAGTGAGATTGAGCACCGTCATACTGAAACTAAATGGTTTCATTTGCCAAATTCGCATTATGCGCTTGTGGAAACATTCTGGCGTAGGAACAATTTGATCTCTTAAAAAGTCTAAAACCTGTTTTACATTTTCATATTTTGTTTGACAACTTTGTTAAAAATTTTTATGTTCAATACAATTGCATAATATAAAACATAAAATTTGATGAAAGTACGAGCATCAAACAAAATTAGTCCTGTCCTGTCTTTCATCAAAGTTTGATCAAAAATATTGTCTTGGGCGTATGTATACGGTATTGCCAACTTACAATTTCTAATAAATTTGAAAAATGTTATGTTAAGTGTATGTATATGTCTACTTCGACATCTTGGTTTCATTTAGAATTGAAATTAGAATGTAGTCAATCTATAACTTTATTGCTATCTATTACAAATATTCTCAAATAAAGTTTGTCCAACAAATATGACATCGTAAAACGGGCTTCAGTAACATTCAGTTGTCAAAGTTTAACAACGGTGAGTTTAGGTAAATCTCTAACTTCTACATTTATAAACTCGCAATATATTTTGGCAACCATTGATTGCGTCATACTGTGAGTTCTCTTTCTATCTCATCCAATCGAATTAAAGTTTTTATACGATACATTTCTCTTAATCTTGTCAGGTTTAGTTTTTGTTGTAGGTAAGTATCCCATTTCAACATAGATTTTAGATATCTGCAACATTTATGAAAATAGAAAAAAAATGATAAAGAATTTATATTCTGCACAAACTAAACATATTTGTAGTTATATAGAGTGTCTTAAGAGTATGTAAACACCTGCTCGCTCCGTTATTTTAAATAGGACACCTATATATGTTGGCATTTTTTGATAGTAGGCTAAAAAATATCCTCACTTTATACAAACTACCTTATCCCTTATGAAGAACGTAACGCGATTCGGTGCTTTTCATATGCCATGATAGCTTGATGTTGAAGATAGATATCAAAATGAAATAGGAATATATAAACTATACAGTCTGGTATGGAAATCGTTATCAGAAATAATTTAATGCATTTCCGGAAATTCGTTTCTAGATAACTTCAGTTTTTTAATGGTACCCTACATGTTTTGTTACATCGATAAATTCCTCATTTTAATGCATTTCGATTTATGTTATTAAGTACTAAGTTTTATTTTAAACTACAAAAGATATTTTGTAGTTACTTTGTTGAAAATAGATTTCACCTCTCCTAAACATATTTTTTTTTGTGTGTGATGGTGCTTAGTTACAGTGACTCCGTAAACTGTATTACTTGTCTGGTTATCATGCAACTCTCCAGGAGTTGTTGATGTAAGAGCTTCTGTAATTCTTCGTCACATATATTCTTCGGCCGTACCGATCAAACTGATAGCCGAGTAACAGTTATAACAGCCGCAAATTTGAACAATTACATTTTAGAATCTTTAACTATTTATTTCTGCTAGATTTCCCTAACGATACTTAAAACCATTTTCTTGGATTATTTGAAATGTAATATTATGACACTTTTATATGGCTGTGAAGAGAAGCTATCTAATTCTGATGCAAACAATATAGGTTACTATATAAAAAAATTAATGCCGTTACAACTAACCAATAAAAAAACGTAAGAAGAAATAAAGATTGTCCTAATATGCCAAATAATAACCAGTGAACCTTCGATTAACAATATTTTCTGTTAAAACTACTAATAACGTTTCCAGAATCATTATTCCGTTCACTTTATTCAGCGTGTATATGTATGTACGTATTAGTTGGGGTAACTAAAACTTCGATAAACCTACATACTTATGGCTAATTCTGGACATCTTCGAGAGCATTATAATGACTGCGCTTGTGTTTGCCAGTTATATTAAGTTTCAAAACGCATGAAACATATAGCTTTTGTTAAATAAATGATTATCGTTTTTTTATTGAACCGAAAAATTCTGTGAATTTTAACCATATTTTTTTAATACTATAACAATAGTGTAAACAACATTTCAAAATGTCGGACATTGTTTTGGACCTATTAAAGGTTTACCTTTGATTGTTCAGAATTGAGCCAAGTTAACTTACACAGTCGATATAATAGATCGATTTTAACATTGTAAATGTTACTTATATACTGAGCGCCCTCCATTTATGCTTTAGAACGATCCGTATGTGAATACCTCCAGTCAGAATAATATGACCTCCTTCTAGAACATTTTTTCTATTAAGTATTGTATTCAAAAATGCAATAATATATAGGGTGTTCCATTTAAAAAAGTGACTACTATCGACGTAAAATTGGTTGAAATGAACGTTAATTTTGGACGACCCTGTATAAATTATGATAAATTTTAGGACGTAAATTTGATGTATGCTATTTCGGCTAATAACATGCCAAATATGAGGTCTTTAGCTGCAATGCCTTCAGAATTTTGAACATAACGTTGCAATTGGCCCTATATTGGAAAAAATGTAATAACTCAAAAACGGCTGATTTTTGATATAGGGTGTCTTAAGTTTTGATGCAGAATTGTATGCCCGACACAAAAAACGCATAAAAAATATACCATGCTATTTAAATTAAGAAAGTTGACGTCAACTTCCGGTAAACCGGAAGTGGTACAATGACGTAAATAATTTTGCTGATGAGTCCAGATGATATCAGTTATAATTACATCAAGTTTTCAGAAATGTTGAATTTCAAGAACATCAAAAAGTTATAACGAACCAGTTCCGTGAATGACCCTGTATATATAGCTATAAAGAGAAGAATTACGGCTGAATTTAGAGAGAGTTTTCAGAAAATGTTGTATAGAGGATGACTCAATTAATAATTATTCTGTGATATTATGTGGTTTTGAACAAATCTAGAATTACAGTCAAAAACTTAATACCTAATTTAGGAAACAGTTCATAAAACTAATCAATAATTAATTATGAAATTGATTGTCACTGATGTGTCATTGATTTTGAAAGAGCTTAATGATAATGGTTTTTGTTTTGTAATTTTCCCAACATCAAAGATATATACGAAACGCCAACACCTTAAGTAGACATACAGCCTCCAACATAATAATAATTAATGGCCAGCCGCTGGCCCTGAAATTGGCGCAACCTATTAAAAGATGCTAAGATACAAGTTATTATTATTAGAATCGAGACTATAGTTAGCGTTGTAACAGCCGTTACTTCTCCTAATTTATTACTATTATTATTGTTATTTCTTCTTCCTCCAGCTGTCTTATCCCAAGATCCAGCAGTAAGAAAAATATAGGCATATTCTTCGAGACATAGATGGATTTGTATACTTTTGATAGAAAAGATAGCATTCTGTATTTCAGTCAACAAACGTCTAAGAGAAAAATATCACAGAAGAACTCCAAATTCTTTTAACGCAAAATACTCACACAGTGCTTTTTTGAGATGTGCACACGTATTCATTAGAAGTAATATTCACTAAACCAGCCATATCATGATTATGCATTAGCTAACCAGAGCATCGGTTTCTTAAATAAATTTAATTAACTTGAATATATATTTTCGTTGTTGTTTTTAAAGATATTTTTGGATGCAAGGACATTCTGTTCGAAGTTCTATATAAGAAATCGTTTGATATTAAATTTTGCTTCTCGTAAAGACTTGTAATCAGCAGAAGAAATCAAAATACTTTCCAAGTTATACAATTTGGTTACTTGGAGAAACAACATAGGAATTATTGAACGAATTAATAGTAGCCAATAAGTATTAAGCGCTAAACATCACTTATATGTTATATTTAGTTATATGCTAATTTGTCTTAATAGTTAAATTTGTGTATTGTTCGTTATAAATTACTAAAACACACAATGAATTTAATGTATGATGCGTAATAGAGGATACAAGTATAATTTTAAAATACGTCCGTTATCTCGGTATATGCAATTGTACGAACTAAAAGAATTACCTAAACGTATTTTTTACTATAATATTCACGTTCAACAATAAAGTGCATCTAATATGATAAACTATCACGAAGCAATATAAGCGTTAGTATCACCTTCAAACAAATATTCCGTTGTTAATTTATGTATAAACATCACAATACTTTACATAAATATTTGGAAGCACTTCACATCGGCATTCCTAACATTGCGCTTAACATTATGAGAGTAAACATATAGTTTCTAATTGATGTTAATATTTACAAAGTACTTCAAATTAACGTCGTGCCATCTGAATTATTTTCCAAAAAAAAAACTAATTTATAATTCAATGATTAAAGCATTTAAGGATGAAACGCATAATTTCAACATTTGACAGGCACTTGAAAGCAGTTTTACAAAAAAAATATGAAAACGTTACGATCTCAACAAGAGTAAAAGAAATTAATTACGTGGCATGAATAAAACGTCATTTTTTTTTTAATTTCATTCCTTTCAATGAAATTTCTTTCAACTGCCATTTCTCTTGTTGAAATAATATTAAAAAACGAATAATCTAAATATGAGAAATTAAAAATAAACGTATTTAAATGTTTACACACTACGCATATACATACCAATACAAGTTGCAGTTGATTTCGTTTGCTCGGTTCAAATTTGAGCACTTGTTGCTGATTGAAAAGTTATGGCTAAAAGCACACTGTCACATTTCTGCGATAAATTCAATGTAGAAAGGTCATCTAAAGTGTAATTCGTTAAGAAAAGAAGTAGATAATTGAAACGGACTTTACTGCCACAGCGGAACGTCTATAAAATATACCTGTTGCATTGGTCTGAAACCGTTTCAAAGCTAAATTATATCTATATACCCTTTAATACAGATCATCTAAAAAAGATGAAGCGAGATCTATACATAAAGGTAATTCATAAACAAAGAGTGAATTAAAATATAACGAAAATAATAACTAAAAATAGAAATGAAAATATGTTTTCTTTACCAGTATTAAAGCAATAAGCATTTTCTCATTCAACAGGGGACTCACAAATAAAGCACCTTCGGGCAGAACTGTGGCAATCAAAAAGCTATATTCCTGTCTTATATATAGGTCTCTGTTGATTTTTCCAAAACTAAAAAGGAATTAAAAAAGAAAATCCACCACCCGAATTGCCAAAGCAGATTTCCGACACAGCTTGCAAACTTGTGCGTACACGAGAAGAAACAGTTATGAGAAATATTAATTTCCGACTGAATTTTGTTCTTTTTCCATAAATTTTAACTGTTTTACGTTTCCATGTATTCGATAGAAATTACTTTTATTTGGGGAGGAAAAATAGCAA
Organism: Holotrichia oblita; assembly: GCA_023690525.1. Taxonomy (NCBI): domain Eukaryota; kingdom Metazoa; phylum Arthropoda; class Insecta; order Coleoptera; family Scarabaeidae; genus Holotrichia; species Holotrichia oblita. Next base: position 92,965,513 of record CM043015.1, read on the forward strand.
ATAATAAATTTAATTTTCAGAGTGAACGCTATCTTAAATATTTCTTAGATGAATCATTAAGGGCTGCAATTATTTTCGTAAGCTGTTTGTTGTTGATCTTCGATTGTTTCGTTTTTTTGTAAGAAACGTGGATTCGTTTACATCGTCGGAACTATTGCCGATAGGGGGCGCGGATAGAGAGTACGTGTTAGTAAATGGACGACTCCGCGTTGACTGAAATCCACGCGAGGATTTGAGATGTAACTCGACGGCGTCGGAGACTTCAGAGCATCGTTCCTATAACAAGGACGAAACATACAAACTGTATAATGTAGAGAATAGAGAAGGAGTTATCCAGAGCTTGCGTATAACGACAACGTTAGTTAATTGATTCTACGCATGCACAGAACACAGATTTCAAATTAGTCGCATATTTCGAACAGCTTTTGTCAGTACAGTGATATAAGGAATGTGCTAAAGGATATGAAAAAAGCATATCCATGTATACATCTTTTATTAAATATATTGTCTTATTATTAGTATATTCTAAACGGAAACATGTTTTTCATAAAATAAAAATAATGTACAAAACATGTAGACACCGAAGATATATATCTTTTTAAGGTAAACTTTGTAAGAATGACAAGACAACATTGAAGTGTGTTATAAATATGTAGACGTACATAAATGTCTATCTAAAATAATCCAGCAGCTCTTACGATCAAGTAATTTTACTTGCCACGAACTCATTTCAAATACAAATATTCACTTCTCCGTTTCAAAGCAAATAATCAAAGGAAATACAATAAATAACATCCAACATAATTTGTATAATTATTTAAATTATTTGTATACCTATTTCCTAAAAAAATTCAAGATGAAATGCAATGACTTCAGTATCCTTTAAAAATCAATCATGAAAATAAAGATGCATTAAACTTTCTTTACCGAATCAAACGCATTTACAAGTCGCGACTATAGGTACCCCCGGTTTTTTGCGTAAACGCGAACAGATAGAAGATGGATATTTCAGTGACATACAAGTTAGTATAGAGCACATGTTAAATTATTTTCTATTATATAAAGTGGTTGACGATACTTCAACATATCAATGTTACGTTGTTTGTAGTGAGGCACCAATATTATATGCCTTCTTCAAATTCTACGTCATTTAACTTTGTTACGAATCCTTTCTACCTATTGGTCGTCGATTTAAGAAAACTTAATTAATACGAAAATCAAACAGTTTAAAAAAAATGACGAGGTCAGTACTATCTGGGAGAAATATATTTATAGAACTAATTTTAAACTTTGGCCCTTACAATATTTTGGTGAAGTGCTTTGATATTCGGTATATGACCACACAGTTCATATATATACTTATATAGGCTGTTTTGATCACAAGACCGCTTAATATCGTTTACGAATAACACACGTTTGGTATTGACACTATAACAAAAAAATTAGCCCAAACGGCAGACGCGATAAATGTATGCAGACACTCTCGCTTCCGCATTTAGTTAAGGAAATCACTTTGTTGACATTATTACATTATAGTGTATGAGATCTGCAGTTTAACTGATTATCAAAAAGTATTCCCTGTTGTTGATGTTGTAAATACATACGTTTCCTCGTTATTGGAAGCTGACTATATTATTGATATCACTGTTAACCAATGTCTTTAGTCTTATAAATATTCGATTTTAGGGTATTTTGAATGAGCCGAAAATCCAAAAATCTTTTCCATTATGTTGTTGACTCAGAATGAAGAGAATAGTTTTTCAGTGATCTGATTGTATACCTCAGAAATAAAATAGGTATCAGTATCGACGATATAAAAGTTTTCCATCTTCATTCACAAAAAATCACTGTTGCTTGTTTTTCAAGTTTACTTGTGTTTCTCAAGGAATACCATTTATGCATTTTCTCTAAGAGTATGTTGTGATATGTTCTGGTAAACGCTTGTAAGGAATCTAAGCATATTTTTAGTATGTCCCTTTCGTTATTTATGCCGTGAAAAGTGATTTGAAATACTGTATTTTCTGTGGACTTTTTCTTCCCCAAGATTATTTTGAGTACATTTGAGAATAGACCAACCGGTTTGCATTTCGAGAAGCCTGTCTCATCTCCCCTTTTAAAAATCTTTCTCTTGACTGCATACCTTCATGGTATGGTTTCCTCCCTGTCCAGGATCAAAGTTGATCAGAATATGAACCCCATTTCGATAAGAAGTGGCTCCGTCATTTTACCCGCACTCTACAGTTGTCCATCCCACAAAACAAGCACTCGTTTTAGGTCGAAAAACATAGTTTGCATTTTATTGTAGTGACGTTATTTAATATCAGCTTGTATTTCGTCCAGTAAAATAAATAAATCGTAAGAAGATACAAATACAACAAATATCAGTCGTTCTGCTTTTTATAACATATACAGAGTGGGGCACCACATTCGCCTCGGTTGATATACAAAAAACGGTAACACATATTTAAAACCGTTTTGTTGGAGCATGTGTAGGTCCATTGGGAGCACGTTTTAAAATGATTTTGATATATACAGGGTGACGCAAAAGAAAGTTACACATCAAAGTTGTCAAAATTTAAATGGAACACCATGTATATTATTGCATATTTCGATTACGCAGACTAAATAAAGACAAATTACTGTTATATTTTCTATACTTAGGTTCAACAGTTTCTAAGATATTTAACAAGTTTTGAAAATGTAGATCAATATTTAGAATAGTGTTGTCGATAAAATTTGGTAGCATTGGCATGATGACACTAATTTCAGATATTAATTTTGTCTAATTTATTCTTGAAAAGTAGGCAGTGGTGCATTGGACGTTTCTTCATATTTATTGGAAACAAAACAAAAATTAACCAATACATGTCTTATTACATACAAATTTTCACTGTAAACTTAATAAGTACAAAAGAAAACAAAGAAACTAATGATTCAAATATTACTCAAATTGACGTGCGTCACTTTTAATACATAAATAAATTTCAAATATTCGAATTTCGTATTTATAATTCGAAATTTGGAATTTCAGTAAATCCGAAATTCGAATATTCGAAAATCGATTTTTAAATCCGAAATTCGAACGGTAAATTAAATATGTGAAAGATTACCTAAATCAAATAAAAATAAATTCAAAAATTAAACACATAGCACTACATACAGAGGCTTATTCAACTTTGCAAGTAAAATAAAGCGGTTCATTGATAATTTGAATATGTAAATAAAAACAATACCTACGCGTAGGTGCAATTTGAAATTCGGTTTGGAATTTGAAATTCGAAATTCTAATACCTTTGTAACAAAAATTCGATATTTCGAATTCGGAGAACTTCTAAATTCGAAAATTCGAATTTTATCGACAACACTATTCTAAATATTGATCTTCATTTTCAAAACTTGTTAAATATCTCAGAAACTGTTGCACCTATGTATAGAGAATATAACAGTAGCTTGCATTTATTTAGTCTGCGTCATCAAAATATGCAATAATATACATGGTGTTCCATTTAAATTTTGATAACTTTGATGTGTAACTTTCTTTTGGAACACCCTGTATATTTCAAAATAATTTTAAAACGTGCTCCTAATGAACCTACACATGCTCCAACAAGTACAACACTAAACACTTCAACCCACTAAACATAATAATGTTGGCAGTTTTTGATAGAAATGGTTTCGTATCCTTACTGGATCAGTTTTAGTACTTGTTAACTTTGATTTGACAGCCTTGGAAATATTCATGTTTCGAAAAATGTCGAGGCATTTAAGATCATTTATTTCTTCGGTAGGGAATAATATTCACCTTGTTTGTAGCGTTTAGTCTTAGAAACTTCTATATTAAAAATGTAACATTGTAATTGCTGTCAAACAATAAATTATTTTTTCTTCAAACGTCAATAAAACTAACATTTCTCGACTGAGTAGTCGGCCGCAAAGTGTCACTTTTCCTCCGCCGGAGGTTTACTTTTAACTTTTCCGCCGCCGGAGGGGGAAGTATTATTATGGCAACGTACAAACCAATACAAACACATAATTTCAATGTTGACAGTGTCCACTTGACAGTTTTATGATGAGTTACGATAGAAACAGCTCGTGCTTAATCATCGGTCTAAACGTCCAAACATCCTACCAAACCCGCTTATCTTCAATAAAAACAGATATTTTTGCATAAATTTGCTGACGTTTGAAGAAAAAATAGCATATTTTATGTGGAGGAAAAGTTACTTTTCATGGCTTGCTCTCACGAGTGCGCCATGAAAAGTAACCGTATAAAATAATATACTATTTATTATATTTGTAGGTTGCGATGGATAACGCTTTTAACGATTGAAAGAGTTTAAAAAAAACTGTGTCACGATAGAAAAGAGAGAAAGGTAGGAAGATATACAAAAATAAAAACTAATAAACAAAGCCAGTCTAAATTAACATTTGACATAAACAACAAACAAGTAGACAATTTTTCCATGAAAATTAAATCAAGCGACGTTTCATGTATCAAATAAAATAGTTACATACGAATCATTACAAAAGAACAAACGAAGGCTGTGCTTCATAAGAGTCCGCACTTCGATTCCTGGGTAACACAAACTATAGACAAATGAACGAAGCTACATTTTATCTGATTTTCAAAATTTTATCTCATCCTTTATTATATCCCTAAGTATGTAAGTACGTCGCAATTGGTAGGTACTCTTCGTAGAAAACTAAAAATAAGTTATAATAATTGTAATTTACATTAATCCGCATTAATAAAATGCATGAGATATACATGCCCGGATTTCGTAGGGACAACAAAGGTAACTTTTGTATTTGAAGACATAGAGAGACGGTTAAATGAGCAAAAAGGTGCAGGTTCAACAGCTCAGTAAGAATCCATTTTCAAATTTTATATTTCAATGCTTCATTTGTTTCACATTGAAGAAAAACTGAAAGCTCCTATTTTTTTTATTTGCCGTAATTTTTTTGTTAGTTAAGATATTGAGATGCGGTTTGAAGTAAATTACTTTGTAATCTAAATACTTTTACTGGCGCTTGACAAAAAAAATTCTTTTGTGCAAATTTTTAGTAATCTCACCTAACCTCAAAATTTTAAAAAGTGAACCGTGCAATTTTTGTGGCTCTTTTAAAAGGAGTTTTTTTTTCTGAATACAATTACGTATCGCATGATATGGAAACTTCGTCAAAATTTGGAAAATTAAGTTCTGGTTACGTGCAGAAATTACAACTTTTTGTTTATCGCTGTCTGTGAAAGCAGCACGGTTGTCAAAAACCTGTCAGAAGTGTCAACGTTATTACTTTAGTTTGTAATGGCTTATTTTGGAAAATACGCTGTATTTTGTACGTATACCAAAAGAATGAGAATGTAAAACTAACATTTAATAACATATTTCATGCGTGCATATTAATAACCTAACCTCTCCACAAAATTGTTTATTTGAACTATGCGATTTTTGCGGCTCTTTTCCAATGTTCAACGTTCCTTCTAACTGTAGAAAAACACTATTTCTACTCGAGCTCTTTCATTCGGCTGCATATATTCAAGTATGACATCATACATACGTACGTGCAATAATTTTATAAATAATAATATAATACCATATAAACTACCATTTAAGTAAGAATTTTTTAAGTGCCTGATACTCAGCCGGCCGATACTGCCGGACTTCTTCCTATCACTATGGACTGGTCACTAATATCAATTTATATCTCCGCAAATGTGTGTGTTGTTCATCATTGAAAAATATATAGAATATGTTGACGTTGGATGAACTGCAAAATATTATCTTCACCAATACACCAAATTCTTATTTGTAGGAAAAAACTCGATAGCTGGTTTTTGCTGAAAATTAGAAACGAAACATACAACTTTCCGATGACTAAAATCTATTTCACCTAATTTTATGAAACATTGGTAAAGTTGGTAAAGCAACTGCATATCATAGGCTAATCTATATAGGTCTTAGTTTAACTCAGTATCCTTGAAATGATGATGATTCCGGATTACCTAACATATAGTTATGATTGCATTTACGTTAAATGATCGTAGAAAGTAATAAATACTTCTACATAATCTGTTACATTTAACGTATACATATCAAATCAAATGCTATGATCTTTAATGGATGCCTTTAAAATATTGGAAACGCAAAATAATTGCTAACCATAGTTAGCAATGATATTGAATTATAAAAGATTAAAATTGACTCGACCATGATTATACCTGAAATTTTTAGAATAGTTCGTGTTATGTCAAATAACGTAAATACATATGTACTAAATAAAATAAATACAATAATAAAAAAGGAACACAGACCGCTCGTGTAAATATTTGAGTAATTGGTTTTATAACTATTTTCAGACCAACAGAATGTAATTTATTCACTACTATTATTTTCCGTCGTATAAATACCTTTAGCGTGTTCTTCCATCATCATTTGCTTTGTTTAAAAGCGCCGAATTTTTTAAATCTTGTTGATATTTCAAATATTTCATTAAGATATAAATTCTTCTAAAATATACTACGAACACAAACAGTAATTATTCGTTTAATAAAGGAAATATTTCAGTGTAAGGGCAAATAGAAACTTGATTTTTCCTATATGATTTTCGATAAACTACAATGGTAACTTACATACACGAGATCTTGTATTCGTATTAAAAAAGCGTCTAGCTTCCAGATTATAAACAAGCGTAAGATATTGAAAACAAAAAGAAAATTAACTTCAAAAATAGCAAAAAATTTAATTTGGAATACTTTTCTTGTAACATCAGTAAGGTAAAGCTCTTATATATTCTTAGCACGTTTTTATGAATCGATTTGTAAATTAAAATAACAGCTTAAAATTGCACTTGCAATTTTAACCTGTTTGTTTTGTCCAACCAATTTTTTACAAATGTTATAATTTTAACTTGAGTTTTAAAAGCTAAGTGTGTATATTGCCTAAGACTTTCTCTCTTTTATGCTCTGTTGAAAACTACACGTATGTGCGAAAGATTTGTTAAAAAAAAATAGATAACTCAAATTAGAAGGAATTTTAGTATTTGTTGGGTTCTATATCTATACCAGTTCTAAAATTTGTTGTATTTTTACCAGTTTGTATGTAGTATATTTCTAAAAATACACGTTTTCTGTAATTATCTTCTGTAACAAATGTTTAAGTCAAAGCCAAAAACATGCCCACTATGGGGACTGTGCAGTATTTTCGTTTTCTTCTTGCAGTCTCTGCGGTTCTTAAGCCATTAATTTGTGGTGCCGATAGATGTTTCTATTACAATTTGTTGTTTACAATTTCCACGCGAAATCAAGTAAAGTAAAGTTCAACTCTTCGAGAGAACGGTGACATTATTCTCAGAGAATTTTATTCTGAGCGATCTACCATTCGCTGTTGAGAGCAAAGTGATTAACAACGCAGCATTATAAATGGCGATATAGTGTTGTCACAAGGCCATTTGAACACAATTACCCACACAAAAACTACACAAGAGTTTCGTCGTACTCGTACAAGTGATACCGCTGGAGAAGTCACTGTAACTAGCACCCACCACACATACAAAAATAAATAAATAATATGGGCTACTACCCACTGTTGTGAGAGAACACTAGGAGCTGGAGTTCAATTCTCCGACTGGACGATGACTTTTTTCTTGGAGAATCTAGAGATCTATCATTCATCGGTGGGAACAAAGTAATTAAGCACAGCATTATAAATGGCGAAATAATAGTGCTGTAACAAGGCCGTTCAATACATTTAATGCACACAATTTACACAAAAAAAGTTGCAATTGTATTCAGATAAGCATAACTCAGCTTAACAAACCTAAGCAACTAGCACCCACCACTGTACACTGTGCATAGTGTATAAAAATTTATCACATTGCAATGCAAACTTATATGTATAAAGCATGTTAAATGAAAAAAAAATTCTACATAAATAGATCAGTACAGTTATTCAAGAAAAAGAAAGTAAGACATATGCGTATACACCGTACAACTTCCTTATTATTGGAGCTATGAAGTTAATTAAATTACCAAATTGGTGATATTTTTTATTTTGAATAAGATGATAAGATGTGAGAAAACAATAAAATTAAACCAATAAAAATCACTTGTACTTTCTGATAATTGTCAAACTAATATGCAAATAGACAATGACCAAATATTGTGGAATAATTAATGGGGTATAGATTCTTCTAGGAGTTGTCAAATAAATATATAATTATCCACTCATTATTAGTAACTTATTGCTTTGAAAATGCCATTTATTCAGCTCGAATTGGTAGAAAAATCAGTGGATGCATTATACTACATATTTTGAAAATAAATGTCAAAAGATTTCAGTATCAAATAAGCAATAATTTTGCATACATAGTATTAATAATATTATGCTAATATGTTTACTTCTGTTTCCTGATCCAAATTGAAAGCCTTCTATTCTCTACTTTTTTAATGTGGATTTATTATTTCGCTTTCTGTATAAACGGAAAACGGAAAGTTTTTAATTTTATAAAATCTAAAATGAAAACAGTTGACGTTACAATTTGAAAAATTCATGAGGACGTCTTTGCTTAAATGATAACCACCCGTATAAAAACGGTTTCTTTTATGCCAGAAGGCAACAATTTTGAATTAATAGTTGACAAGTTCGACTAATTTTTTGAAAAATACTAAACACAACAATTATGATTTTTTTCCATACCTTATCATCACGTAGTATAAAATGAGCTCCCAAAATACTGCTGCAAACATATCTACTTTATTTTATAGTGATGTACTTTCTCAGACAAAAGCTAAATAGGAGAGGAGATATTAGAGCCGCACTGTACATGTGATAATAGTTTAACTTTTAGACAACTTCTGTATAAGTGAAGTACAACAAGCATAATTTTTATTATGTTACTATTTAAACATGTCAGTTTTACGACCTTCACAATTCATTGAATAATTCAATTACAATATCCCAGGTGTTTACGCTCTTCTTAAATCCAGCCACAGTAAAATAACGTCCGCCATAAATGATTCTAGAAGCTCAAGAGCTTCTAGTACCACAGGTACAGTACATACATATGTATATACGTCTCGATCCTACCAATAAACTGGCGGAGCAACGTAGCAAGTGTTATATTCCGAGAGAATATTATCCTAGGGATTTTCCACAAAATTGCGTCAACGACACCAAGAGAGTCTAGACAAATTTCATTTCTTTATAACATAATTTTAATATAAATTAGAACTTTCTACGATGAGGTTTTGTTAAAAGTAATCTGCAAATAACTTGTCTTATCTCAATAAAAATTCAACGAAATACGGAATTCAAAAGTAATCTCTAGAAAAATAGGAAAGCTTTCTCTGTAAAGTGTTACTCAAAGATACAACATACATACAAAAATAGACCAGCACCTATCTCAGAATTAATAGCTAAAGCTATGTGAAACTACAAAGTTTAATTCACATTTTAAACTTACTGAGTTTTCATTCATTTATTCAGGATGAGCTTTCTCTTGTTGTTACGGCGTTTTCCTTCCAATTCAATTTTTTTCCATTAACAAAGGATTATAAAGCATAACAAATAATAAATTATATTGTTTCTTTTGCATTAAAGTAGGCTACAATCATGTTAATCCATATAACAGAAGATTATGGAGGGATTAATAACTGCTATCCGATATCCTTACTGAATATGTTCGCAAAGTACTGCAAAGTTCGATTGTATAGAGTCAATGCTATGTATTTTGAGCATCTTTGTAAAAATTTTAAATTCTATGTTCGCAAACCCTCTGAAAACGGTTTACGTAAAAATGAAACAACAGACTGGTATACTCTACATTTATATTAATGACGATAAACCTAAAGAACATTTATACACACTATTCGGTTTAAAACGGAACTCCTCAAGTAATTCTTGAAAAAACTTGTCCTACATAAAAGCTGTGGCACATCCACTTTTATTCTAGATGGATGGACACCTTTTGACATGAAAATCGCTACTAACAATATTACCCCATTAATACAGAACCACCCCTTAAATAGGAAAATGCATCGAGTGGTACATATTTTGAGAGGCAGTTTGGCTCTGATAACGACAGTCATTTGTTTTGTTATTAGATAACGTGTTTTTTAAATATTATTTGGCGTATCTCAGCAACTTTCAGGAAGTGTTAGTCGATGTTGCAGGTCAGTAGTAAAATAGGGATATGCCTTTGTTTTGATTCCATATACGCAGTATTTTGATTCTCATAACGATAGTTTTTAAGGATTAATTAGATCATATTCTAGATATTAGATGATATTTCTGTTCCATTCGATATTAATAGAGACCAGCAGAGTTTAGTTGCTTTATCCCAATTGTAGCTGAATAGAAATTTTATCGTTCATTAACTGTTGGTGCAAGCAGAAGTCCAGCGACAAGAAGCTACGCACAGAAACAATCATGAGCGCAATAATTTTAAGTATATATTTGTTAGAATTTAGAAATGTTTTAATTAATGCTAATTTCTAATTATTCAAAATCTTTAATAACTAATACAATACAAGTACGTGACTATTTTGAAAAGTTTAAATTCATTTAATAAAATTTTGAAAATGTCCAGCATTGATTGCCATCAGCGAAAGGGCAAAATTTTGAACAACCTCTATATTATGCTCTTCAAAATTTTGCTGAATTGTTTGCAACGTCTCTAGTATTATTCGAAGACATTCATCAGAAATTCGTAACTTGGACTCTGCCAAAATAGCTGGTTTAAAAAATAAACTTTCGATCTTAAGTATCGTCACAAAAAGAAATAAATCAATCAATTCCAGAAAATCTCAGAGCTAAATACTTTTTATCGAATGCACCATAATGTTGAGTAGCTTCATTTTGTTGCCAGAATCTCTCGCTGTCAAAATGATAATGGACTCCATAAATTTTATAAAGTCAGCAAGCATACCGGTTGATGTATGTAGGTGTTCCTCAAGGTAGTGGTTTAAGACCTATTTTGTTTCTGATATTTATTAATGACATAACTCACTATTTGAGGGACTTTAATTTAGCCACAAAAATTGCACGGCTCCAATTTAAAATTTTGAGGTTAGGTAAGATTACTAAAAATTTACGCAAAAGAAATTTGTTTTATTAAGCATCAATAAAAGTATTTAGATTACAATTTGAATTGGTTCAATCCGCATCTTAATATGTCAAGTAACAAAGAGGTTACGGCAAATAAAAGAAATTAGAAGATTTCAGTTTTTCTTCAATATTAAACAAATGAAGCATGAGAAGTAAAATTTGAAAATGAATTCTTAGTGAGCTTTGAATCTACACCTTTTTGCTATTTAACCGTCTCTCTATGTCTTCAAATAAAAAAGTTATCCATGTTGTCCCTACGAAATCCGGGCAGCCTGTATATATATTGACTTATCTCACACATTTGTTTAAAATGTTTTTACGAGATTATTATTATTATGATCGATAATGTGTTCTCGCACACTTTCAATTTCATCGGCATTTGGTTAAAATGTTCTTTGTAGAGGTGGGGATTTTTATCGGACCAAAATGAGCAGTTATGTTTATTCATAATTCTTGCGCAAAAAAATGTCATCTGAAAAACATGTACCTATTGTAAAATAAATTTATTTTTTTTACCAGTAAACATTTAACAAAACTGTTTGTTTATCTCTTCAAAAAGTTGAATTTGGTATGGATGAAATTTTCTGAAAGTCATCATTTTGCGCAAACACAAGATTTGGGTATTCCTCACATAACTATTTATATAAAACGTTTACTTTCAGTTCGATAAATTTCATGAAGTCTAAGTACAGTTTTCTATGCAGATTCATTTGTCATAGTACGTATGCAATTACGTTTTTTATCTATCGCTGTATCAGTTTCATCAAACTTTTTCACTAAGTCAGCAGTCCAGCAACTTAAGTAATTTTTCCTCAGCAGCTCAGCGTTATATGAATTTAAACTCACCCATGTACAAAAACAATGTTCATTATCCGGGTTAAAACACTTTTAAAAATATGTTTCGTTCGACTCATGTATTCATTTAAAAGTTTTGAAGTGGTAGTTATGTAGGGAAGATAGTAATATTGTCGGTGGTGATTATCATACCAAAAGTTGTCCTAAAAGTCGCCATGTCATGGTATTTTTGTATGAAATAACTCTTTTAATTCAGACTGTTTTATTGAAATACCTGTATGTTTTACGATACCTAGCAAAACCCCACGGAATTGCTACTATAATTTAAATGGTGATATATGTTTATAGAAGCTTGAATGAGAATTTACACAAAGTAGCAAAACATTTAGAAGTGATTATCGACGAAGTTTGAATTTAGAATTGTGTCGACATTTGTACTCTCTTTCTTATGTTACAAGCAAAGCTTGTGTAAATAAAATGTCATTCTGATTAAATATCGGGTAGCGACAAAGCGAAAGCAGTAGCTCCTTTGAATAAAGATATTTTAAACAATTCCACAAGTTAGCAGATGTGACTGAAACAGAAAACGGCGGAATAACTGGAATTAATCAAGTGTTAAAGTTCAGTCGACTCTAAAACGGAAAGGCTATGTTATTTATTTTGACGTGTATGTGCTCAGATTTTTTCTCTAGTGTGAATTTTATTCAACCGTTACATATTAGGTAAAGAAAACAGTTAGCGTTTAGACCTTCATTCCTCTATTATATCATCGTGGGTAAATAGTAATGCAAAAAATGTAGTGCCGCTAATTTTATAACTGTATACCAAAACTTGAATTCAATTTTATGGTGAAATTAATTAATTCTACATAATATCTGAATTTTCGAACGCCATTATCTCACTATGATCCTGCAAAACTAGTTGAAAACGTTGCCATATAATAAATTAACCTCTGTAGAACATACATCGCCTTTTCTACTTCACTGAACTTCCATTTGTGTTTTAAGTAAGCACTACTTAATTATTCACGAATGTCCAGATTTCCTAAAACGCTAAAGTATTTAAATGAGCTGTGGAGTGTTTGTAATAGGAGAGCTTTTCCACTCAACATTTGTTATACCTACAATTCCCGAAAGAGAGGAACTAGAGTAATTAATTTTAGAAAAAAACAACATGAAAAAGATAATGAAGATTCATTATTTCATATTATTTGTCTTTCTAGAATATGTAGTAGAGGGAGAGCCTATGTTCTTGTGTCTGTTTTATATTATATGACTTATATTATACCTTACCATTTAATAATAAATATATACTATGGCATGTAAGTACTTATCGCTTTCATCCCAAATATCTTTCCGTTAATAGATTATCTCACCAAAAAATCTAAGAGTTTATAATTCTTCGAAGATTACTACAAAATATTAGAGGACTATTTATCATTAAACTCTATGTTTAAGTGCCCTGTTGGCTAAGGCAAATTTGACGCGCTATGTTATACTCGACTGACGTACCGTGGTCCATACGCAAATATCTTTGAAAATTTGTTTTATAAAAGATTCAAATAAACATTCTAACATATTAAACATCAAATAAGTCTGCGATATATCAAGTGCTCCAGGAAGCAATTTTAAAATCGTACAAAGTTTAAATTATTTACTTTTAATAGAAAATAGTAATTTTATTAACTTCTTAATGATTAATCAGTTTTCAATAGAACAATAATCAGTACATTTCGTTTTATCAGAACTAAAAATCAAGATGTAGTATAATTTTCTAGTTAACATACTCGTAAGCTATTGAAATAGTCAAGACTTACCTAAAATAGAAGCGATAAGATCATGCAACATACTTCTAATGCGTTTATTCTAATAGGTTATACATACACTGGTTATCTGATTCATTTGAATAAATTTATTATTTGTTGAGAAGGTAAAGTTTTTTATTACTATAATGTCTTTATCTAAAGCTAAACAAACAGTATACTATTAACATATTGCGACTTTCATCGGCCATTACGTAAACAAGATCGTCATCGGATACCTTTTTTCTTTTGTCGTGAATGCAGTTACAGCGGCTTCTCAAGTTGTATTACTTATAGAGACTACCCACTGCCGTTCTTGCTGTGGATATTGTGCATGCAAATGTGTTTCCATGACGCTGTTACAACATTTTGTTGCCGTGAGCAATGTTACGTTGTGAATTATGTCCCAACAGTGAATGATCGCTCAACTCTACATTAATAGTATATTATACTATAAGGGAGAGAAATGCGTTATTTTGACAAAGGTGCAATTTGAGGCCCGAGGGCTACAATGCACCGAGGACAAAATAACATCTCTCCCGACTGGTATATACTATTTTTTCCACGGTTTCATTAACTTAAAAACACATATTTTATCATTATGAAGTAAGTAGCACCAGAATTATTGTATTCGGATTTGAGCATTTATTTAGCAGTCGTTGAGTTATTGTCATAACTACAAAATAAACAAACAAAAAGAATTGTCAAATTAAGGTGCTCGTTTGGTTTAGTTTAAAGTTTGTTTAGTGCACAATGAATAATTGTGAGTCGGAAGAGATTGTGGAGGATCCAAATATTGCAATAAGCAATTTGCGAAGTCAAGATCTTTATACGATATAGCCTACAATCGGTTCACAAAGTGGTGCGCCGAGAAAAATGTTAAAGTATACAGCGAGAATGTTTTGTTGGCATACTTCAGTGAAAATGCAAAGAATTACAAGTCTTCCACATTATGGGCGCAATATTCTATGGTTAAGTCATGCTTGATAATTTACAACATAGATATAAGCAAATTGCCCAAGCTGAGCGCATTTTTGAAAAGAACCGGTGACGGATATCAAGCGAAAAATCGAAAATATTGACAAAGGGTGAAATCGACCGTTTTCTATCAAGTGCAGATGACAAAGAATTCTTAATGATTAAGGTAAGATTACTTTTGTTGTTAGGTATTTCAATTATTAAGTATTTTGATTTTTTACAGGTTGGATTCATTCTGGGGATTGCCGGAGCTTGTCGAACTGATGAACTAGTCAATTTAACTGTAGATGATATTGAGGATGTAGGCTCTTCCTTGTTTGTAAAAATTCCAAACACTAAGACAAAGATTCCACGAATCTTTGTGGTTACCGATGTGGAAAATATGCTTGAATTGTTTCGAAAATACCTGTCCCTTCGTCCTCCTCACGTTAAACATAAGCGCCTTTTTTTGTACTACAAAGCAGGAAAATGTAGTTCGCAGCCAATTGGCGAGAATACCATGGGAAAAATTCCGAGTGTAATAGCTTCGTATTTAAAATTACCTGATGCTGCATGTTATACTGGTCACTGCTTACGAAGATCTTCAGCGACATTACTGGCAGATGCTGGTGTGGATATCACGACAATAAAGCGTCATGCTGGTTGGAAATCAACGACAGTGGCTGAGGGTTATGTCGAGAACTCCATTGAAAATAAGACCAAAATTGCTAATCAGGTTTTAGTAGGTACCACTACTAGGGCAATCACAAAAACTGTAAATGTAAGCGAAAGTAATATTCCTTCTAATATTAATTTTGAAAATTGTACAAATGTAACATTTAATTTAAATGTCAATAAATAATTTCAATGTTATCTTTTTTTGCATGAATCACAAACGTTCTCCATAATGTAAACTCCCTTGGGAGCATTATACTCCCTTGGGAATAATTGACTACTTCTGTTTTAATTTTGATGTCATAGAAACTGATTTCTACTCCTGACCGTGGAAAAAACAATTTATATATTCATTATAATTAGTCAACGTTACGTGCAATGATACATCAGGGTTCAGAGCAAGAGCTTGGGAGTGGAAAACGTTTCAGTTGCAAACTATGTTACACCACAACATAAAAACTAACTACTGAAACTTCTCGCAATACATACATATTTCTGTTCAGTAAGCGTGCTTTAAGTCAAGAAAATCTAGGTTCGTATTTTACTATATAAGAAAATAAACTTTTTAAAATAAGATTTTTATATCAATTAAATTGTCTACTTTATTTAAGAAAATTTGCAAAAATTACCGTTTCTAACGCAAATGTGGAGATTTCATTAGAACTTTCTCTGATACAGTTCCTATACCAAGATAAGTACTCTTTCAGTCTATAAAATTTAATCGAAATCTCTTGATTGTTTTGTTAGTTTAACTTGAAATTTGTCCTGCAAACTTTCTAACCACCATTTTAGCAATGTTTGCTTCACAAATTTACATACATTTCCATACAAAGTTTAATAGACGATTGAAGTTTAAAGCACTAATAAGGATATTATATATTAATAACTGTTTACACCTACACACTGTATTATCGGATGAACAAACTTAATGAAAAAATATTTGCTAAGCACATAACAACAGCTGCGTTTTCGTTGACCGCACGTGTTACATTTTTCCACAGTCAGCTTACCGTAATCAAATAAATAATACTTCACTTTCAAACGATTTATATTACTATTTTTATTTGTTCAATGAAAATGGTGTAATCGATAGGATCTTTGCATATGGTATTTTGTAAGAAACCGTTTATTGTTTGCTAAAATTAAGTAAATTGAAAACTCAATTGTTCTAGAGTTTTATAAATGTTTCCTCAATTCAAAGCTATCTTCAAGGTATGTAATTATTTTCTCTTTAGGAATAACATACTATTCTTTATAGAAACACATTTTCTTGGATTAAAAGTTTTTTTTTTAATTAAGTAAAACAACATTCAAAACATTTTTTTCTGCGTGTAAAAACTTCTAAATTAAAGTACTGAAATACTTCAATCTGATTATTGTCAGCTTATACAACGTTTGTTGTCAATATTGTGTTTGTAAAAAAATGTCTTTAAATTAAAATTGCGATAATCGCACAAGAAAATAAATTGAATGACAAGTGTTAATCTCAAAGTGGTTCGAAAATCTGTAGCTGGAACAAATTAGCCAAACAGTGCCAAACCAACAAACTAGACTTTTTTAGGTTTAAGTACAGGTGATATTGCGCCGCGACCTATTGATCTATTGTGCCCCCTTGCATGAGCTGTAAGCTGCTGGGGTATACCCGCTCTCTGATAAACTGCAATAGCTGTGATAGTTTCAGAGAAAGCATTTCTTCTTCGTCTATGACGTCTTTGCCGAGATAATTATCACGGGTTTCCGTGATGCCAGTGCAGTAAGATGTCAGGTGTTTCGGATTTTCATCCTCAACTCCGCAGAACCTCCAGTCGCTATTCTGTTTTAGACCTATCCTTGTGATGTGTTCACCAAGGTGACAATGCCCTGTAAGAAAACCTGTAAGGATTCTCTGCTTAGTTCTAGCAAAGCTTTTGCTCTGTGCTTGTTGTAGCTTCCACGGAATATCTTGGAGTATCTCAGACCAGACCCTATACTACGGAACGGTTCCGGTCCCACAAATAGAGTGGTGGCGGCCTTCCTTGCTAATAAATTAGGTTCTTCGTTTCCTTTGATTCCAGTATGTCTTGGTAACCAGCATAATGCGGTCTATAGGGCTGGGCGATACTGACATTTTTGGTATCGGGTATCGATCTCTGTTTTTCTTGCCTAGTTTGTTTAATCTGTTAAGACATTCCCAGACTAATTTCGATCTGATAGTGTTAGAACTCAGCGCCGTTATGGTTTGTTAACTATCGGAGAAAATTGCAATGCTCTGCTTCCTATATGTCCTGTCCAGGTTCAGTTGAGCACATCTTTCAATGGCATTCCAATGGCAACTAACAAACTAAAAACACTGCATGAATTAAAACAAGTAATTAATAGATAAGAAGAAAACTACAGTTTGTTTCAATTAATTTGCATACAGAAATTTAGTTTTCTAGCCTTACAATAGGTGCCTCCTGCTGAAGAAAGCCTTGTCGTTATGTTTGACATATAGTTGGCCGTGATAGTAATTACGCAACTTTAAATAAATATTTATTTAAAATTTTCAATTTTTATCTTACGTCAATTTGATTATAATTTTTTTAATGAATTTGATGATTCCAAACTAGGAAACCACTACTACAAACTACCAAACTATTTGGTATAGCTTATATGGACACTATACTATCAACAATATGCGCAGTTTTCATAACGCATAAAGTAACATAGGTAATACTATAATTACCATTCACGAAACTTTTCATGAGATGTTTACACTAGCAACTCTAACTTTGTCGTTTCTAGATAATGGTTTGTATACGACACTTCTTAAATCTCTCCACAAAAGATAGTCCAAGGGATACTTTTATTCGTTACTTGCTTACGAAACACTCAGTATGGTTCAATATAATTTTAGTTTGTGCTCCTATAGGCTATTTATATGTTGGAGTAATTACATTTTGAGTAGATTCGATTTTGTCACTACAATGGAAAACCCAGAGATAAATCTCGTTACATTACAATCTTTGTTTGCACTCGTTTCTGTAAAATCAATTTGATATTTGCGTATGCCACGTTACAGCTGTTGACGTTAGATGTATTACCTAAATGAAACGTAGAATTAAATGTATTACATAAATGCACAGGAGTATAACTGAATCAACATCAGTTCTACAATCAGAAACTCTTTATATAGTTTTCGTGCATACTAAATACATGTATTTTATATTAAAAAAATACAAAAAAACAAAATGTATGAACTTAATTAATTGCTCTCCTAAATGGAAAGAGTGAACAATATACAACTTTGTTAATAGGGCATTTCACAGTAATGAGTGTAAACTTCCTCTTAATGTAGGGCTTTCCAGCCCTTTTCAATTACGCTGCCGTCGATAGAATAACTTGCCAGACCTTTCTACCTACGCTTCCAATGACTACTGGGATATAGACAACGGTATTTGACACAATTTACACGTTATAACTCAAAATGTAATTGCAATTGAAATAATGTCTTCGAATTGGTGTTAAACTTTGGAGAATGTTAATATTTGTCACAAACATAAATGCTTCCGGCTAGAAGTCGACAGTAGTTACATTGCAGAGAAATGTTTATTAGATAATCGTTTTGACTTACGTTTCTACTCTCAATTATTATATAAAACATAATATAACTAGATGGAATCATCGATAAAAATATAAACATCCTTTACGTGAATAGGACCTACAAGTTTTATAAAATAGTGCGAGAATAGCTATTTATAATCTTTAAAAGTCAGAAATAAAATTATACTTTTAAACCCAAAATAATACTGCTGGAATTAGTTTCACTTAAAATACTTAAACAATCTAGTAAGAAACCATTTTCACACGTTTGCAATGAAACGTAATTTTAATCTCTTTCTATACATAATTTCAAGAGCAGACGTATGGAGCAACACATTATAAACGAAAACGTAAGAATATAATCCAGCAGTATATCGATGTGTTGCAATATATGACAATTAAACTACTTAATATTGTATAGCTGGTATAACCGTTCTATATAGAAAAGACACCTCCAAGTTAGTCAAACTAAAAATACAATCCATTCAGACAGTGGTGCAACAAACGATATGGGTAGTATTAAGATAAAACATCGTAACTACCATTACGAAACGTTTAGTGATGTTTGAAAACAAGCCGCAATCATCTAAAAGGTCAGATGTCTATAAAACAGCAAAAGTTGATAAATAAGTAAACATGGCATATGCTTACCACATACGACGCAGGAGATATTTCGAGCACTGTCGAGTTTACAATCGGCCAGCGTACGGCCGAAAAATAACAACCTTGAATTGCAAATTACTATGCAGTTGTATTGTATATCACAATACCAATAGCTGTAGTGACGGGTCGATGGGGGCAGTGGTTAGGCGGCTGGCTATTGTTGTGAGAGAACGATAGGCGCCGGGGTTCAATTCTCTGGAGGGACGGTGACATTTTTTCAGAGAGTTTAATCCCGGATCGACTTGCCATTCGCTTTTGGGAGCAAAGTGATTAACAGCGCGGCATCATAAAAGAAGGCGATATGATGCTGTCACAAAGCCAATTGAACACAACATACACACACACAAAAACTACACCGCGAGAGTTGCAGTGATAGCCAGACAAGCGATACAATTTACGAAGTCACTGCAACTAAGCACCCACCACATTAAAAAAAAATCCAAGAAAATTTCCGACTAAAATATGTAATGAATCATATCCAAAAATCGGGAAGATCACATCTTCGTTATAGTAGCAAATAAACTACATCAGATAAACTCTCAATATTAAAGACCATTTATTAAATCCAATTTCAAATATTGCTGAATCTATTTACTGCAATCTACTTTATAAAAATTTTTAGTGCTTTCAAAATAATAAATGTTTTTCTTAATCAAATAACTTTTTAAAACATTGGATATCATGTACACTCGGTTGATTTAAAACCGACTCACCCGCCAAGCGACGTAGACCTAACGTCGCACACAGAAACTTTCAACATTTATCTGGATGTTTGTAGTAATAAAGTAATTTGCTTATGAGCAGGTAAAATAGCTAAGTAATGCGAAATGAATGGGAAGATCGCTGCAGAAATATATTCTTTTTCAGATACATACTTTTAATATCTGCATTGTTTGCCAACACCCATTACCATTAATAACATATAAACGCAAATAAAATAATTATTGTATTTTTTCTTATCCCTACTTAACTGAATTTAATAATATGCTACAAATCAATTTTAGAACCATAAGAAAAATTATTTATCAAAGCAGATAGACAGGAATTTATGTTCATCTTAAGTTTGTTTCGTTAAAAACACTGATTTTATTCTAGAATTAATAACAAAACACATAGTCGACAAATAATAATTTATTTCAAAGAAAGGTAAACGAAAAGGTAGTCAAAGTGAAAACAAATTAATACACAGAAAAAACTTTTTAATTATTGGTTGGTTCTGCCCCATCATGCAAACATTCATTCTCTAAAGTATATGTAATAGACTTTTATATCTTGCCCCCATACATATTCTTACTCATGTAATTTCTTAATTACATAAATACTTAGAAATATAGTGAAATTATATGTGATAACGATTTAACTATACAGCTGCGGCCAATTGTTATAGGCACCCTAATAAAGTAAATATATTCGAAAGTCATTAAGAATTATGATAATGTAATAGAATAATATATAATTATAATAAAATACTATAACAAACACCAATGCCTCTTTATTAGTTCTATTTATGTAGGTTGTATCAGTAAACTAGGAAAAAAATATACCCTGATGCCTCTAACATTTGGCCGCGACTGTATGTTAAGATCGCATTAAGAAATTATCGGTTTAGGAATTTATAAATGATCCCTTGCATATGAAACTGGATTTAATAGAAAAATATATTGTATACATTTAAATAGTAATTTACATACAGTTGACCATACTATTACTGCTTTGCATTCGGGTACCGCAATAAAGCATCTTTTATCGGGTTTATGGCGTTTGAGTCGATTCTAAATCAACCGAGTGTACATACCTGGTATATACAAATCGAAGTGCAAATGAGTTACTGCTACCATTCGCGACCCAACACCGTTTATTTATTCGCGCAATTTGAGTTTTAGTTGTCATTATTATTGAATTTTCTAATTATACCCATTTAGAAAATTATTACCAGTGAATCTTAAAACGTACAGATATCAATAATAATCACAGTAACAATAATGTTAATAGCATTTGCGTTGTTAAGTAAAATCGCTGTAATGCAGCATAATCATATTTTTTCTAATAAACTGTTATGACACTACTCCATCATATAAAAGGATACGTTTTTCAGGAGTAATAGTTATTGTTATTGTTTATATAACAATCTAATGAAAACAGCAAGTTGACACTTGTTGCGCCTGGACTTATGCAATAATACCTGTTTTATGGCTAGGGTACGGACATCACAGAGCAATGTCTGATAGTTCACGAGCGTGCCATTGAAAATTTGAATTTTTAGGAAGTTTCCAATTTTATTTATACAATTTTGAAACAAACAAGTGGTGATTTGTAAAATACAAAATACGTTTTTATTTGTTTGATTTAAGTAAACGAGTCTTTTTTTAGTCTTCTATAAAATTGATTGCCCTGCAGTGAAACACCTCACTGTAGACAGAAAATGTTCTTTCATCGCAATTTGTTATAATAAACTGAGAACTTTTCCGTTTCAGCGTTAACGGTTAGATATTGGGTCATTGTCTCTATACCTACATTAAACTGCGTCTTAGCGGACTTTTTCGCACAGATCGTTTAGCTCAGCTCGACTACGAAATGACCGAGAAACCAATCACAGCGCGTCAAATAATCACACATGAATATTTGACGTGCTGTGATTGGTTTCTCGTTCATTTCGTAGCCGAGCTAAGCTAAACGAGCTCTGCGAAAAAGTCCTCTAAGACGCAACTAATGTGTGAACGGTGGAAAAAAGCAAAGATATAGAAAGAGGCGCCCGGAGTTTAGTGCTGAAGTCCTATTGATTAGAAACATGACAGTATGATTTCATACAAATTAGCAGAGAATTCCATGAACAAACACTTTTTGCTGTTTCTTGAAAAATATAATATTACATCGGTCCTCCAAAAAGAAGACAAAAAGGTCGAACTTGTAAAAAAACGTATAACTACAAATAGATACGTGAATAGAAACTAAAATTTACATCTGACAGATAAATAAAAAAATAAAAGCTTGATAAATTTTCTAAATGCCTGTGTTTGACCTCATAAAATATAATAAAAGTCTCCTACAATTTGGAATATTTTTGCACAATTTGTCCGTAGATAGGCGACTAGTACCGTATTATAGTAAACATATATGTCTACAGGCAGCACTCTCCAAACTATAGCTTGCAGGCCAAAACCGACCCGCTGTAGCAAGGCAAGTATACATAATTCAAAAATGCAGTTACAAATATTATGGGTTAGATAGGTTTTGGCTCACCGAAAGTTGCGGCGCAATTAATGACCTTCAGCTTAAAGAGTGCCTGAACAGCTTGGAGATCGCTGGTCTAAGGTGCTCGTAAAGAACTCACCTGTTACATTCGGATTCAGACTATGGAACTTAAATCCCACTAACGCATATCTTTTCCAATTTATACGATGTGGGCAACAAGACTTGATAAACCTAAAAACAATGTTGAACTTGGCGCTAACGTCATTTTAGGCATACTAAAAAGTGTATTTTGTAAAAATGCTATTTTTAATACTCAAAACTTTAGAGAGAATCGAATATGAAAGTGTACCCTTGTTTTAAGTAAATTGTAGTCCAACAAGCATAAAGTTCTTACGAAGTTTGCAGAGATTGTACGTGTGAAACGTTTCAACATAACAAAAAGGTGATATGTTTAAATAAATCAATCTGAAATATCAAGAAATTATAAGAAACAGATACGAGGTGTGAGTTTGCAAGATAAAGGGATTGCAAATTATCAATTAGGTATTAGCGGCAAAAGTGCTGGTGACCCTTTTTCTCAAAGTTGGTTTATTATTCCATAGTAAATGTCTAGAAACTATATACATTAGTTTAGAATGATAAACCTATTTCCAAAATTAACTTTCGGTGCCATGCTATGCTTCTCTGCAAACCACAAAAATTAACTATATGTTTCCTCCATTAACATTATGTTCCACTTTCCTTTGAATCCAATTTTTTTGCTTAATTATTCATGTTTTTATGTCAATGAAGTGGTGCCTACACAGAAATTTCTTTTTCTGTCTAAATTTGGTATTGGTATGTAATGGGTTAAAAGTTTTCTTGTCTCTAGCATATTACAGAGTTAGTGACACATAGAGTAATATTTTCTTTGTCCCTATAGTCATACGTTTAGCTACTAATGCAAGTGCAGATTAAAGATAGAGTGAAAAGTAAAACTCTAGTTACATACTATATTATAGGACTTGCGACCGTTGAATAATACCATTTGCAGTCTCGCGTGATTTTTCACATCGTCCTTCCTTTTTGTATATTTTTTTCATCTATACATCTAAAAAAATAATAATCCAAGCAAAACGCGTTTATTATGATGACCTGTAATATGTGAATCTTTGACTTGTGTGTTTTTATTATACCTATTAATCCAAGAGGGTGGGCAATTTTATAGGTTGCAGGTTGAGGACAATTTTTAAGACTACCTTCTTGTTAAGTTGAGTTTTCATGAAGTATACATATATGGAAGTCAAACTCATTCTACCGTAGTGATATTTTTTGTTATGAAAGGTTCCATTATATAATTTATTTTATCTCTAAGTAATTCAGCGACCACGTTGCCAATCACAGAGGAACTTCTGTGCATTTACGGAATCAAAGATTCTACTTACACATTAACACTAATCGCTCAAAACATTTGGTCACATTTAGAAAAATATATACCAAAACCAAAAGCAGAAATAATATGTGGAGAAAGTGTTATACTGAATTAACAAGTTTAAAAGGACATGCAAGCACTGCTAAAGATTTAACTGCCACCAAAATCATCCTTAACTTCAAAGGAACATATACTTCAAACATATACAAGCAATGCGGCGTTTCCTATACACAGAAGCTGCTAGCCGATAATACAACGAATATCAGACTTTTGTTAGAGCTATTATGATGTAGTACTAACATTGCCTCTTATGAATATACTATGTTTGATATTCTGCACTCATCTAACTAACTATCATTAGTTGACTTGTCATAAACGTTTACCACAAGAGAGCTGTTTGATTTCATTTTTGGATTGAAGTGCTTATATACGTAGCGGTTAAATATTATTTGTTAGCTTGCTTCTAGAATTAATATAACATATTTGAAAAGCAAAGAATTTTGTCAGCAAATGTCACAAAGTTCAATCTACTGATGTCGTATTAATGAACCTCATAATTCCGTTCAAATAGATAGGAGAAAGACAGTGGTCCAAAAGCAGTCACAATACCCATTCTAATTAATAATAGCAAACATTTTGTGTAGATCTGATCCCAATATTAAGCTAAATAGATATATGGAAAATTTAAAGAGTAAAAGTAGAAAACAAGTTCGGAATCGATTAACACTAGTTAACATTGACATCGTCAAATACAAAAAGAATGTAAAATTAACCCCTTCCAATAAATGTGCCAGACTTATACAAATTAATACTTTTCAATTATATTTATGCATCTTATTTATGTCCACCGAACATTATGACCATTAAAACTGTCAAGGTGACTTATAACAAAGGCTCCACGTGCCACCCTCTTCTGTTGTATTAGTCGTCCTAGCATAAATTATGACAAAGAATACACATCTGTGATCCGAATTTTTAAACGCATTTACACCTAAATGATTGCCTCGCATAGATCAAAAGTTGTCTGGAGAAAATTTTATAAAACTCTGTAAATGAACCATTCTTTGGCTAGAATTTCGGCTTCAAAGAGGTCCATTAAAAAGTATTGCAGTAAAGCCAGCGTATAATATTTTCATACTATTTACTAGCAAGCACCTGTTTGATTTATAATGCAATAACATGATAAGAGGGATAGCAACACCGATCGAAAACGGACCTTTAAAAGGATCCACCGTTACTTTTTTATTATTCAAAAGAAATCTTTTTTTTTAATCTGCTGCTATATTTTGTATTAATTCAAGCGCGAATCTTACTTCTATTAAGAAATACAAGATAAATTACAACTCATTTCAATTTCACGGCCGAATAAAAAAGGTCTTCCGATAACTGTTAATATAGCACTTTCAGATGAAACCTATATACCCTTATTTATATTTTTAGCAAGTTACCCGAGAGGAAGTTTGATTTCTAATCGATATCTTCTATCAAATTTATTTTTAGAATTTCATTGGTGAGAGTTTTTTCATACGAGCTACGATAAATTTTTTCTTCATAATTTTCATCTGAACTTTAGTTAAATATTAGGGTAATAAATGCCTACATTTTGATTTAATGTTTTAGCAAGATAAAACCAATATTATAGAGTTATTAAATCGTGGTGCTTATTGTATTCTAAAAAATTGCTTTCACTTTAGAATTCTTAATGTTAGCTAAAAGTGGTCATTTTTCAATAATTAAATCCGAAAAAGATAGTAACTCTAGAGTATGTAATTTAAGTATATTTGAATTAACGAATATATAAATAAGAAATTGAGTAATTAACTAATAAACAACCTGCTGGGTATAAGAATCCAGAACTTTCAAAAATTCTAAAAAAGGTCTTCCGATAACTGTTAATATAGCACTTTCAGATGAAACCTATATACCCTTATTTATATTTTTAGCAAGTTACCCGAGAGGAAGTTTGATTTCTAATCGATATCTTCTATCAAATTTATTTTTAGAATTTCATTGGTGAGAGTTTTTTCATACGAGCTACGATAAATTTTTTCTTCATAATTTTCATCTGAACTTTAGTTAAATATTAGGGTAATAAATGCCTACATTTTGATTTAATGTTTTAGCAAGATAAAACCAATATTATAGAGTTATTAAATCGTGGTGCTTATTGTATTCTAAAAAATTGCTTTCACTTTAGAATTCTTAATGTTAGCTAAAAGTGGTCATTTTTCAATAATTAAATCCGAAAAAGATAGTAACTCTAGAGTATGTAATTTAAGTATATTTGAATTAACGAATATATAAATAAGAAATTGAGTAATTAACTAATAAACAACCTGCTGGGTATAAGAATCCAGAACTTTCAAAAATTCAATTAAGCAAGCACACATTTCGTACTGATTTATATACTTTATCAACCATACTTACTAATTTATTCGGACACCTATCCTTAGTTCAATCAAAACTCTAACAACATATTGGATTGATATTTTCTATCGCCTAAACGGTAAATAATGTCTATCTATCTATATAAAAGACACACCAAACCGCTAAGAATATAAACGTGTAATTTGGAGGTGACGTTTATTTTACCCTCTAGGCGTCATCTTTCTAAATTCCACTCTTAAGGGCATGAAAGAGGGTGTCAGAATGTTCTTTGGCGCAATTCATGAAACGTGTTTTGGCGTTTTTAAAAAAATTCAACTTCTAAAAGTATGAATCGGCGCTAAAGAGAGTAAAAAGAGGGTAGCAAAGTTCGTGTAATAAATAATATTTCTATGGTGGAATTTGCTTGAAATTTTGTATTCATGTTTTTATATGCAATAATGTTATACAACATTAAAAACGCTAAAACTCCTGTTTCATTAATTGATTCATTAGTGATTAAATTTCAATAAATGTCAAAAAACAAACGGGGTGGCGAAGTTTGTATAGATATAATATATTTGTAGTCAAATTTTCTTAAAATTTGGTGTTAAGGCACTTTAACAATATTCAAACGTTGTTTACTTTTCATATTTTCATTTTATACTGCGCTATAGTATACTGGTGTGGGGTCATTCTAGCCACTGTCAAAAAGTCTTCAAGCCCCAACGTACATATGTGCTAGTAATTACAGGTATAGACTTTAGCGCTGACTGTAAGGATGTGTATAGATCTTCAAGATTGTTGACTCTACCGAGTGTTTATATTCTTCAATGTGTTATTTTTGTTAAAACAATATTAAAAATTTTAGTTTGAGTAGTGATTACCACACGCAGTCAACTAGATACAATCAACGTATAAGACCGAACTACCATAGGATTGATAGAAGCAGAGATGCTGCAAATTATTTTGCAATTATATATTACAACCTGTTACCCAAACACCTTAAGAACCTACCAGTTCATTCATTAAAAAATGTAATTAAAAAATATTTGATTTTTAAAGCATTTTACACAGCTCAAGAGTATCTAGAAAATAATTTTGATGATATAAATCAATTTCTGTAAAATATATGATTATAAGTTGTTATCAAAATTTTGTTTTCTGTTGTTTGTTTAACGTATGTAAATGCTTGTTTGTGTACTAACATGAATACAATTATTTTTTTTTTACAGGGAAAACACCAAGTACTTTGGTCAATCGCAATATGTCGTGTGGGCCTCTCACCTACTAAAACCCCTAAATGCCCTTTGTAGTATCTGGAACCATTGGTGATATAATATCAGATACTACCGGCATACCCCAGCGATTATCTCTGTAGCTCTACCTTGTCTATCTAAGTCATTCGCTTTTTTTTCTCCATAATATCCCTCACCATGCATAATTTCCCATTTTTCTGAATTTTCTACCATAAGTGGTACCATAGTTTCTGGTGTTATTTCGGATCCCCGCAACACACAAGCCCTTACGAAGTATTTGCTCCATCGGGGCACTCAAAAACCGTATGCTCATTAGTATCTACTCTGCGGCAGTACCTACATTCGTCAGAATTGTCCCTATTAATCCGCTTGGCGAACGCGCGGTATGACCCATGACCCATCAGCACCTGTGTCAGGAAGTAATCCAGTCGCCGATGCGCATATGCAAACCAGCCAGCAATGTTCCCTGTTAACCGTTTTGTCCAGGTAGCATTCCTTCTGCCAATCACTTAGTGATTTCAAGTTGGCCTGTATTCTCATTAATTTTCGGTTTTCCTCCCTATGTTCATGTAAATAAATCCTTCCCTTGATAACCTGCAGCGCCAGAAGGGAAACTGTTCTATAAGACGATGTAACGCGTAAAAGCATGTTCCTTTGTACTCTTTCCAACATATTTCTATATTTCTGTATATTGGTCACCTTATCCCAGATGGGGGCGCCATATAGAATCATATTGTGCATGGCACTGCATAGCGCCGCTCTCTTTCTGCTGCTCGGCCCTTTCATGTTGGGCATGAATCTACTAAGTCTGGCCACTTTCTTTTCAACGTTGTTTGAAAAATTTCTACAAAAGAAATATGCTGAAATGTATTTGATACTTGAAATTAATGCTCTTTGACACAATTAATAAAACACGTGTTTCACGGTCTAATTCGATCTCTAAGGAAATTAAAGGAGGTGACCAAGTTTGTATACCAAAAAGTTAAAACAATTATATTTGTATGAAATGCTTTTTGACATGATTAATCATGCACGTGTTTTAGCATTCTTTAAAATTCAAGCCCTCGCCGGTTGAAAGGGGTGTATGTATTAGAAATCATATTTTTATTGTGAAATTTATTTCAAACGTTAATGCTCTTTGACAAAAATAATGACAAATACCTTTCAGCATGTTTTAAAATTCAATCTCTAGGGTTGTGGCTTAGTTTGTATGAATAAAAGAAATATTCATAATTCTACCACATTTCCTAGAATTTGCGCTTTATGTATAGGTTGTCGAAAATTTAATTGTCTTTTGGTACAACAACAAACCGTTGAAACCTGATTTTCTCAAATTACAACGATCCATTCTTTTATGAATATTATATAGCAGAATTGAGTTCTGTATACCACTGTTTGTATTAGTATTCCCTAATCAGTAACAATTTTCAAGTTATTAACGTAAATATAATAAACAACATATACATATATTAAAAGCTGATACACACACTGAGAAAAATGGATCAATTAAACTGTTTATCTGACACATAAATATTAACCTTAAATATTTTTTGTAACAATTACAGTAACACTGTATATTTATCATAGTTAAAAGCTGTTTTCTGAGTTCACATAGCCTAAAACAAATAACAGAGCAACTTATCGTAAGTATACATTTTATTATTACATGACAAAAATATTTAGCACAAATAAAGAAGTTATTTGAATTCAGATTTATTTATCACAAATACTATTAGTGATACTTTGAGTTAGAAACATCGATTTATTTGTTATACATGTTCAGGTTATCTGTGCCGTATTTAACTGTAGTCTTTACTTGCACGAATTAAATTGGTATTTGTCATTACTATTTTTTTTCTCAGTGCATTCGTGTAAATTATAAGAACAACAAACATGGAAAGCATACTAATGCAGCAAATATTTTCTTGGATATGAGTTCAAATAAATATTATAAAAATAGCTAAAATCTAAAATAAAACGCATTATTTCTATTTCATCGTCTTTTATTTTGTTTATAACCTGTTAAGAAAATTAACCTCTCAATAGAAACAATTTTCTTGTAACTATTTATCCTTTTACTTACTGTATAAACGTTAAACTTTCGACATTACGTGTTGATATTTCACTTAACTATTTCCTCAATTATTCTTTTGACAGCTTTGATATTGTAAATTGCACGTACAAATGCTGAGTGGTATGTGCGTGCCATATAATTTCAGTTTGCTTAATTCACATCACCGCTTTTAACAAATTTCTAAAATAATAAAAATGTTTAACATAAACCTTATTTTGTAGAGGGTCTATATGTAATTGCTTGGAAAAGTAATGGAATTCCGATGTTATTCACGTCCTTTTGTGGAAACCTTTCAAAATTCAAGAGCTTCCAGTGAATTTATAGCTCTTTTATTTCAATAACTTTACCGGGTACAGCAATACTTTGTGTTAGCATAATTTTATTTCAACATGAGGAATAATTATACCAGAAACGTATATTTTCAACTTTTTGCAACGAAAACAATAAAAGTGACGTTGCTCGTACTTTTAAATTCAAAAAGAAAGCAAGTGCCGCCATAGGCAATATATAAGTTTTATACACGCGCTTACAATAAATTTAGAAACAACCTTACATAAACATAACGAAGAATCCTCAAGGGTTTTGTGTATTTATGAAAGTTTCATGTCAAAAGCGGAGATTTCTTATGTCGAATTTTACTATCTCCAACATTTTTGCATTTAAAAGAATCTAAATGTATGCTAATTTGAATTTGAGTTCGTAATGTAATTTGTGTGGATATCGAGCATATAATGTATACACATAGCCGAAGGGAATCCCTATTTTCATAACGGTGTGTAACGGTGAGACTTACCTCATATATTCTTGCCTTGTTCGGTTTTTTTGACGAATTTTGCGAACTGTGCATGGATACAATTTCGGCTACAATCTAACTTTCTGCATAGTTTTATTTTTAACATCCACCTCTGCGATGACACTTCCTTTTAAATTAGGTTTCATATCCATATTTATCCACATCGAGCGATTACTTTCAATACTTTCTATCCATTTTTAATTCGAGCTGGATATTATGAGGATTATCTCTCATATGTAAAATTGATTATAGAAGAGATAAGGTGAAATAAATAACAGATTTGCTTAATTTTCATAACTCTACGAAATCACAAAGCAAACGATTAGCAGATTGTACAATCGCATTTTATTAATTTATGAGGTTATACAAATATTATTTAGGGAACGAACGAAATAAAATACTGACGTCATATTTAAAATCTCATAAAGTTCTATGTTTATTTTATGTCTGGATAACACTGCAATATATTGAACAAACCTGAATTACAGAAAAGAATAAAATTGAGAAAAATTCTGATATATGTGTATGTATGTACAGTAGGCAACGTTAAAGGTTGGACAGTCCTGTCACAGTATAATAATACGAGAAATACCGAAGCTATTGATACCCTTGCAATAACTCTTCGCTTTCGCTCAAGGCCGTACACATACAGGTAAAATCGTAACGACAAGAGTTTCTACATTGCAGGGTGATTTAAAACCCATTTAGCATGCAAATACGGTATAATATAATGCACACAAGGTCACTAATATTCATGTGACTATTTAAATATTTTAGATTCTCCTACAGTATCAATAGAGTTGACAAATATCGGCAACAGTAACACACTTCTAATTGGTACAACTGGAAAACTGTAGCAGTTAGAGGAGAGTTCTCTTACAAAAGAACTTTAATTAAAATCATTCTTTCCGTATTTGATATTTGGGTCGTAGTCACGTTACAATAATAATATAAGATTATCATATGTATTGATGTATTCTATCATTATTGAATTATTATTAATGTTATATGTATTTAGTAAAAGTTATAATAGAAATTTATAGTGATATTGAAAGCAGATTTAAATACATGTATTGTCTTTTTTCATATATCACTACCGAATACGAAAGAGTTCTTTCTGTGTACGTAAAGAATTAATCAGAAATTATTACAAATTATATATTATATGAAGGAAGTTTAGTTGGAAACACACATTTTTGATATTCCACAAATTGTGTTTTCAATTCCCAGGGGTATAACAATATAAAAAACCTTTTTTTAATGTCATCAGTGGTTAAGCAACTAAATTTTTGAATCTAATAAATTTAATAGTACAGTCAACCGGAGAAACATCTACATCTTCTTTTTATACGTGTTGGTTATATGAAGTATAAGAAAAAAAACCTTTCGAGTTAAATAGGTTTTTATATAATTATTTCACTGCTATATACAGATAATTTTCATTAAAATGTTTACTTATGGAAAAATAAATAAAAACAAAAAATGGATGATGGGTGACTGGATTTTGTTGAACGTAGTTCAAAATTCTATTACCATATTCTGGATTAATTTTGGGTGGTTGTCCAGGCCTCGATTTATTTCGTAGAGCTACATCTTCGTTTTCGGTTCGCCAGCGTTATGTTGAAGTACAGTTAGAGAAA
This sequence comes from Holotrichia oblita, assembly GCA_023690525.1. Classification (NCBI taxonomy): domain Eukaryota; kingdom Metazoa; phylum Arthropoda; class Insecta; order Coleoptera; family Scarabaeidae; genus Holotrichia; species Holotrichia oblita. The sequence continues at coordinate 92,997,803 of CM043015.1, forward strand.
AAAAGAAAAGATACAGTTTTATAGAGTTCCACAGAAGTAACGGTTACTAAAAATTTGGACCAACGAGGGATATCATAAAACAAATGAATACCTACTCGTTGGCATATTTTGTTTGTTAATAGAAGGACTAAACGTTATCTAATGATGAGTGAAATGTAGTTACAATCAACTTAACATTTATTTATCTTTCAATTAATATTTAATGTGTGTGCGTAAGGTACATTTGATTTGAAAACTCTAGAATCAAGTTTTTTTGGTGTTGATATCACTGACTTTCAATTTCTATTTATTAGTCAAATAATCGTTTTACGCTAAGTCATCAAGCCAGAACATCAATGAACCAACACCAATACACTAAAGTACAAAAAATAGAATAAAATAGTATCTGTGCAATGCACTCAAAGAATTCATATAGAACAATAAAAATAGATTATATACTTACCGATACACCAACTTCTGCAGCAACTTGACTGTAGGACAAATCACGCTCCCAAAGGGTAACTATTTTTGCTCGCGTTTCTATTGTTGTTGCGGGCATTTTTACGACGATTACAGCAAACTAAATACTCTCAAGACGAGAGGCTTTTATATTGAGAACGAATAAGGCAATATAAAAATTATTTTTCGCCCCCTCTTTGGCTTTAATGTAATAACGTAATTAAAACATATTCAAACGGTGCTCATAATTGGTTTAGCTAATCATTATACATAAGTTTATATTAAGAAAATAAGAACTTTCTGAGAATTCGTTACAAAAACACTCCTCATTGAAATTAACAATTCTTAAAATTTAGGATTATGTATTTCAATATTTGGAATCTGAGTTCCAGTTAAGAGATCACAGTGCAGATCATCAAGTAAGATTTAATTATTAGGATAATATTAAACAGTAATTTGTTTTGCATACAATAGCTTATATTTATTGTGGTCTAATCCCTACTTTACAGTTTATGGTATTCATGGATTAATAAATTTGGTTTAAATATTCGGCGTATAAGACTGTAATGCTTCGAAGGAAATTTGATTGTTAATACAATATTAAATTACTAAACAAATTATTCTAATATATCCTAATAGATCCTAATAGAATTCATTTATCTGCTTCCTCTATAATTCTTATTAAAGATTATAAGTCAAGTGTCATCAAGAATGATTATAAACTAGACATCATTAGCGTAATATTAAGATTTAATTTTAGACTCGTGGAGAAATAAGAATGAATAAATTAGAGTTTAGTAAGTATTATTTATCAAGATTACTTGAGTGAATGATTAAAATATTGAAAACAGGTATCGTTTAGTATCTATATGTCGTTTGCGTGACTTTGATAGTTTCGTAGGGGTATTCCAATATGATGGTAAAATACATACATCAATCCGGATCCGAATATCAAATATGGAAAGAGCGATTCAAATTAAGGATTTTTTTATACGAGAACTCATTTTTAACTGTTATAGTTTTAGAGTTCTACTAATTAGAAATGTGTTGCTGTTGCCGCTATTTTCCAGTTCTATTGCACATAATGGTATATGCATTTCAACAGCGTAAGACAAATTAAATTAAAAATATTGAAATAGTCACATAAAGATTAGTGACCTTGTGTGCATTATATTAAAGCGTAAATTTGCATGTGTAAATAGCTTTTAAATCACCCTGAAATGTAGAAACTCTTATCGTTACGATTTTACCTGTAGGTGTATGGTCTTAAATGAAAGTTAGGGAGTATTGCATCTAATACATCGGATATCTTCGGCGCGGCTTGGGTGTTATCATATTGTGACAGGACTGTCCAACCATTATCATTGCTTACTGTACGTATATACATACATACAATGCGACTATAAATGATTGTAAATTTTCGACTTAAGTTGGCAACACTTCTGTAATTTTATGTTAGCACACCTGATTTCTAAATTTAAATTTGTCATATTTGTCAAAGCAAAAGTCATACGAATAAAACCACTCTATTTCATTTTAACAATGGTATTTATTATTGAGCAAAACACATTTATTGTAATGGCTTATTTTCGAAGCGGCTTACAAAATGATGACGGTAGTTGGATATATTCGCTGCAATCAACTTTTGAGCAATTTGTTGCAATGTATCCAGAGGACCAAGTTGAGTACCGCAGCTTTACTATACACACTACAAGAATTGTTGAAAGGTTTTTGAACACCGGTAATGTGGCTAAAGGTAAATCTACTGGCCATCCCACTGTTGCTACACCTGATGTTTTGAATAATGTTAATGAACGTGTTGCAGAAAATCTTCATATTTCAGTACGTCGTTTATCTCAACAAATAAGTAAAGCCCCATTATCAAATATTATTATTTCCTTTTAACCTTTTTTAAGTCCTTTCTAGAACTCTCCTATGAATCCACTCGTAAGATCCTAAAAAAGCATTTACGCATTTACATCCGTATAAATTTACAATTGTTCAGCAACTTCATCCTCCTGATTTCGTATTACGAACACAGTTTTGTTACTGGTATAATAACAATCTGAGGCTTGGTTTCATGTGTCTGGTTATGTTAATTCCCAGAACTTTAGAACTTGGTCAGCAGAGAATCCGCAGAACTTAGTCCAAGTGCCATTGCATCTAGTTTAAATCGGTGTTTGGGTGGCAATGTCACGACAAAGAATTATTGGTCCAATATTCTTTCAAGAAACGATTAATGCTCAACGCTACCAAACCATTATTTTGGAATCATTTATAAATCAGTTGGATGACATAGAGTTAACGAGTGGTTATTTTCAGCAAGATTCAGCTACAGCAGACACTGCACAAATAACAATTAATTATTTACACCAATTCTTCCCAGACCGTTTGATTAGTGTAGGTTTGTGGTCAAGTAGATCTCCCGATTTGACGCCGCTAGATTTCTTTTTGTTCCCTTATTTGAAAAACACAATATACCGGAATCAAATACAGAATTTACAACACTTACGGAACGCTATTGAGGAGGCAATGGCAAATATAGGTCCTGAAATGTTAACTAATGTTTTTTGGGATGTATTTAACAATTTATCACGACGAGTACAGTGTTGTTTAGCAATGGAAGGTCGACACTTTGAGCATATTCTTTGAATAATTTTTGTTTAGTCGTTCAAAATATGCGTTCAAAAAACTCGTTTTCTATAAATCTTCCTTCTGGTTTCAGTAAACAAACATGCATAACGCATCCATAAGATACAAATGACATAACCTACAAAGTTGTACCTATATACGAATAACCAGGCAAGCCAATTTTTCAGTGTTGCCAAAGTAAATATTTGTTACAAACATTTATAGTCACTTGGTAGATAATTACATTATGGAACGAAGTACGCCTACAGTTACGATACTTACTCATAGAAAAGTTTACTACACGCTTATGTTTATACTTTCCTTCGAGCATCAGAAAATCAATGTCAAGATTCAGGGAAAATGTTGCAGAATGTAATACATACTAAAAGACATAATAAATTTATCCAGATAGCTACATAGACTCATGTAGAACTTATATAATTTATAAATCATTATTTTTAATTCACTTTCTCATGTTTTATGTTTAGTCTCGTACAAACCTACAAGGTTATAAGAAAACTTTTCTACACACAAAATTCGTAAAAGTTGTATGAAAGGAGTTCCTATTGATGTAGTACTGGTTAAAGTTAAATTATTTGGTTGATGGCTAGTTTATTTTGCTTTGTGTGTATCGTAGAACTTGTGGTATTTTTCTAAGTTGCGTCATATATTCGTATACAGCCTAGTTTGCCCGTTGTAGTGCATTGTATACAGCACAAATCTTGCACCTATGATCGGGACTCGGCTTAATCACGAACAGAATTAGCTCGATAACTTAAAAATTATTACAGTTATATATACAGGGCAATCCAAATTAAGTGTTCACCATTGGTAACTTCGTTATTATTAAAGATACAAGACTGTTTAAATTAGTAAACTTATAGTACTTTAACGCTCTTTAAGATGGAAGAATAAAAAAAAAACAAATGCGCAGCGCGTTTTCGAGTTTTGCCGAAAAATATTTTTTTTTCAAATGGAAACCCCTGTATATTATATCATTTTCTGCTAGAACTTTAATATTTAAACAAAATATCTTATAAGAAATTTTTTACTGGGATTAAAAATACTTGAGTTATAATGACTAAATAAAAACAGCTAAGCAATTCGAGAAGTTCGGAAGCGTGTACAAAAATGTATTGAACAACAAGGTGGTATGTTTGAACATCTTCTATGAAAAAATCAGTAATTTTTATTTTCTTTTAATGATAAGTTTATGTATAAAATAAAGTTTATAAAACTTATTTAGCTGTTTTCGTTTATTCATTATAACTCAAGTATTTCTAATCGCAGTAAAAAAATTCTTATAAGATTTTTTGTTTAAAAATTAAAGTTCTAGCAGAAAATGATATAATATACAGGGGTTTCCATTTGAGAAAAAAAACATATTTTTCGGCAAAACTCGAAAACGCGCTGCGCATTTGTTTTATTTATTCTTCCATCTTAAAGAGCGTTAAAAGTAGTACAAGTTTGCTAATTTAAACAGTCTTGTATCTTGAATAATAACAAAGTTATCAATGGTGAACACTTAATTTGGATTGCCCTGTATAGTGCTCTGGCAGAGTTTTTTTGGAGAAAATTTTATGCACTACAAAAAAATCTTAGAGGTTTTTTGATATATTCTGTCAATAAGCCTACGTCTGCAAAGAAAGGGACAATTAGGGTTATTTTTGCGATATTTCCCTTTTTTGCGAAGCCAGTTTTAACCGTATAAGATATCAAGAAAACTTGTAAAACCTTTATTGTAGATTATGAAATTTCCTACAAAATGTCGAGGAGACCACTATTCTAGTTATTATGGTTTTCAAATTCTCGATCTAGTTTTGTTCGTGTCTAAGCCAAGCACCGACTATAATTTATACAGTATAGTATCATATACAGGTTATTCACGGAACTAGTTCGTTAAAACTCTTCCATATATCCGAAATATTTAACTTAGTCCTTTGCAACACTTTTTTGTTTAATTTTCTTGTCTGGGTTTTTGGCATGGATTTTTTTTTAGGTTATTTTGCATAAATTTGGATATTTGCCGTTAAATACTCGAAAGCTACGTAGTCTACTCCTGGCGAACTAAACAAACTAGGTATACATTAAAGGTACTATTTTAAGAAGTCCTAAATGTCATCCACGGCCAGAAAAAAATATTAAATTACACCAAGTATTCTCCAAGTTACTAAACAAAAACCAATTTTTAGCGTCGTTCTTTAACGATCAACATCTCCGTAGAGAGTGGCTATAGGGAAAAAGTTATAGGAACTTATGTTCAAAAACTGAAAATGCTAACAAATTGAATACACGATTTGAAAGCCGTTAGCAACCGTCATTATTCCATTATCTTACTATTTTATTGCATTTTATCCGATTTCTATGAACAGTCTTTGTAAAGTAATCAAGAACGCTAGATATTCTCTACACGTTATAGTTTATAAACTAGTCAAATTTTCCACCTATCATCAGTCATTTGATTAGTGATTACTGTATACGAGCCATATCAATTAAATGGTCGGACAAACAAAAATTTATTGAACACGTTGATTTACACAAACTTAATTATTTAATTAAAGAACTATATTAACAACATATTAAAGTCTATCATTTATAATAAACATTTAAATTGAAATGGTTCTTTTTAATGCACATTCAAATAAACTGCAGGCAAATAAATCAACAAAGGTATTTTCAATTTCGTGGATAATTCAAATTTACCGCTTTTCAGAATTTTGTTTTGTTGGGTTGCTTCTCGACAGCGTAAGTACGCGCCATTATGTGTTAAGTAATTATGCCGTTATGTTGTGTCGTGACATGCTTATGTAGAAATTATGTGTAACATGAGTGAAAGAATATTTTTTTATACATATATGTATAGAAGAAGTTATTATTTTGTGGTTATTTAATGCGGCCATTATTATAGCAATAAATAAAAATTAATATAAAATACTGTGATACAATCTGCAAAAAATTAATTATGTACAAAAATGAAGAACTGAATTAGAAAATGCGTAACTATATAGATAATACATACAAAAATAATTATACACGAAACTATAAACAGATTCGTAAATGCTCAAACTGATAGGAAAAAGACTAGATAAATCAGCATTGTTTACAATATAAACAGTTTCGTTAATTAACAACAGCCAGGGGGACGTACATACAGCTCTATAAAGTTAGCCCCTCACTATAAGCAATTACAATAAATCTTACTTTTATTCGTTTGTAGGTCGTTTGTAGGTGTTTGATAGCGAATTTCCAACGTTTGATAGTCAATAGTTCATTAGCAAACAATAAAACAAATTCTTCGGAAAAACCTATGTGATGTTAGCCCCTCATGTCGTCATTTTGACATCAAATTCAATTTTATTTTAGCAGAATCGTTTGTAGGTCGTTTGTAGGTGCCTGATAGCAAATTTCCAAATCTTGATAGTTGATAGTTTATTAATAAATAATAAAACAAATCTAGTAGGATATTAGGCAGGCAACCAAAATTACATCAGAAAAGCGTCCTATCGGGAACATATGTAATTGTAACTTATCCCGGCCACATTTGCCATCGAATTTAAATTCCTTTGAGAAAAATCGTTTATGCGTCGTTTATAGGTGCGTGATAACAAATTCCCAACGTTTGATATTTGATCATTTATTAATAAGCAATGAAAGAAGTTTTGCAGAATATTGTGTAGGCAATCAAAAAAACATGCGAAAATCATACAAATTAAAAAAACATACCTATATTAAAGTTATTTATTTTATAAAATTATTATAATAAAAAAACAAAGAAAAGAGGAAGTACTGGATTCAAATTGGATTTGAAAATGTTCATAAAGAAAACTTGAATTATCAGTAGCACATATCAAATAGCACACACCAAATATACCTATAACATAACCACAACTGTCAATATATGCAGTTTTATATTGTTTTCAGTCATTTTCGTACACCAAAAGTTAACGTTGAATTAACTTTTAGCGTACTGACTTTGAAACTTTAAAATTTTGGAAATCTAAAATCTTATTGGTTGTTTGTTGTCCGCTAAAAAAACCTTGCATGTGAAGCCACTTTTACATAATATGTCCGATAGGACGCTTTTCTGATGTAATTTTGGTTGCCTGCCTAATATCCTACTAGATTTGTTTTATTATTTATTAATAAACTATCAACTATCAAGCTTTGGAAATTTGCTATCAGGCACCTACAAACGACCTACAAACGATTCTGCTAAAATAAAATTGAATTTGATGTCAAAATGACGACATGAGGGGCTAACATCACATAGGTTTTTCCGAAGAATTTGTTTTATTGTTTGCTAATGAACTATTGACTATCAAACGTTGGAAATTCGCTATCAAACACCTACAAACGACCTACAAACGAATAAAAGTAAGATTTATTGTAATTGCTTATAGTGAGGGGCTAACTTTATGGAGCTCGTACATACCACCAACCAGCAATCGACAAATAGAGTTCTTCATATTTAGTGACATCTTCATGATAATGTCTAAACGTTGTCTTTACCAGAATTATCGTTAGGTGGCAATATTTATGGCAGTTTGTGCGAATCTTAGCTAAATTTTTCATTATTTCGAATCTTTTACCATTAAAATCAAGGTAATTGCCTTAACTATAGCATTATTGTGACTTCTGATCAGTAAAACTTAAAATATAGACTATTCACTACTACTTTAATATATTTTCAATATAATACTTGTATACCGGGTGTTCCACAAAAATTTCCAAAGGCTGTAATATCTTTATTTATCATCTGATTTTAATGATCTATATATGAAACTGTAGGGTTTCCTAAAGACCACAAACAGCAATGCAAATGATCTGTTTGTCAGATAGAATTCGCGATAAACGTGATTCAACTTTTTTTTTTTAAATTGCACTATATATTTTTTTTTAATTTTTATAAAAGAACATTTTCTAACGATTCGAATAATGTCATGAAAACATACACTTAAATAAGGAATAATGCAAGAAAAAGACAAGTTTTTGCAAATTTTTACATGGCAAAACTAACAGTAGGTCATGAGTTGGAGTACGCAATTAAACAATCACAGCGTCTCTTTTAATCATAATTATGAAAAATACAGACAATAAAATAAACACTTTTGTTGTTTAGATCAGACAAAATAATCAAATGAAAAAATCCAAAACACTATCCTATAAATACTGCTCGAATTGGGCACCATTTTGACCAATGCATAATCTGCACCTCCTTCCTACAGAAACAGCTGCATTTAATATGTTGTTGGGCAGTATTTATCGAAACGCATTAACTATTCTATTTTGTAAGCCATCTACGTTTTCGGGTTGTGTTACATAAACAATTTCTCTTATTTCATTCCATAAAAAGAAGTCTAAAGGAGAAAGGTCTGGTGATCGGGCGGGCCATCTAATTGGTCCGTAAGTGCCTATCCACCTTCGATCAAACTGTCTGTTTAGAAATTGCATATTTATTAGAACATTATGTGGAACAGCTCCATCTTGTTGGAAGTAAATTTGTGCGTATTGAGCAATGGGCAATTCTTCTAGATTGTCCACTATTTCTTCGAGTAATGCATGATATCTTTCTTGATTTAGGTTACCGTCAATAAAATATGGTCCAATTAATATAGAATCTAAAATTCCACACCAAACATTTAAAGAGAACCTTCTCTGGATATTATTTTCAATAAGAAATCTAAGATTGTCATTGCTCCAATACCTATGATTGTTTCTATTAAATATGGCATTATTCGTGAAGGTACGCTCATCCGACCAGAGAATTTTAGAATAAAATAGTGGATCTTTTCGTAATTTATTTAAATAAAAATTACAAAATTGCATTCTTCGTGGATAATCGTCTTCCAGCAAATGATGAATCAGTTGAGGTTTATACGGTTTTAATTTATGTTTTTTTCAAAATAGAATGTATATACTGTTGTACTGGAACCGTCAATAAAACGTTTAAATCTAAATTTTCATCTGTAGTTCGTACTTCTTTTTTTGGCTTACCGTACATCCTCAAATTGGCTTCCAGTCGTGCAAATTTCTTGTGATGTGGTGATTCCCTATCAGGGAAACGTTTCTGATAAATTCTAATAGCGTCACATGCGGTGTTTTTCCATATTCAAAATAAACTTCAAGCATATCCGTTAAATATTCAAAATTCATATTTTCTATTAATATTAAAATAAATCTAAATTAAACTTATACAAACTTGTTTATTATAATGAACGGTGTTTTTGACAATGCGTTGATCACTCAAACTGACAGTGACAGTAGTTGATTAAAAAAGACGCTGTGATTGTTTAATTGCGTACTCCAATTCATGACCTACTGTTAGATTTGCCATATAAAAATTTGCAAAAACTTGTCTTTTTCTTGCGTTATTCCTTATTTAAGTGTATGTTTTCATGACATTATTCGAATCGTTAGAAAATGTTCTTTTATAAAAATAAAAAAAAAGTATATAGTGCAGTTTGAAAAAAAAGTTGAATTACGTTTATCGCGAATTCTATCTGACAAACAGATAATTTGCATTGCTGTTTGTAGTCTTTAGGAAACCCTACAGTTTCATATATAGATCATTAAAATCAGATGATAAATAAAGGCATTACAGCCTTTGGAAATTTTTGTGGAACACCCGGTATATCACGAAAGAAATAATAAAAATAAATAATAAGTGCCAACATTATATTTTTATCATCTTTTTTCCATTTGTTAATGTTCGACTCTTGCTAAAAATGTATGTTCAAGTACTACTTTTGAAAACGGAGACTATGTAGGTGCTTTTTGTTTCATAATAAACGTTGTAAATCTTAAAAGATCCTTGATTTAAATTTTTCCATTACACCATTATGGACTTATTTCGCGTCAATTTTCTTTGCTGCAGACCCTTAAAAAGACCGTTTTTTTTCTTACTCGTACGGTATATCTTATAGTAGTCAATTGTTTGCTAATCCTCCAAAACACGTTACATACATTCTTTTGTTAATAACCGTCCTCCGTAATTTATATAGATGTTATACAAGCAGGTGTCTCAGCGAGACCGTTCATTAGAAGTTTATCTGGTTCTGACCAAAATATAAATTTGAAAATTCAAAATTATATATAGTCGATTATGTTCTCTTAAATGAAAACATTATTAGATTCCTAGGGCTTCCGGTTATACCGGAAGGCTACTTTGTTATTTTTAACGGAGCAGACCGTATATTTTTACATATTTGGATATACCAATTTGAAGCTTTATAAATACCTTTGGTTTTCTTAATTTGATTCGGCCGTTTTGTAGTTATTCGATTTTTTCTAAAAAAGATTGCTATGGCAGACATTTATACAAAAAATCAGAGAACACTCGATTTGTCGGATATCAATTTAGAATTCAAAACATGCTTAAATAACATATTGGAGTATATTTTAGCGCCAAGAACGGCTGTCTACATTGCGTGGTTACCGTACTATGGCACGTTAACTATTCGAAATTTTGAAGAACCATATCTCAATTTTTCAAATGGCACTCTCCATATTTTATTACTTAATCATCTTCGGCGTCCAATTTTACATCTTTCATGTCTGACATATCCTACACCTAAAATGGATAGTTTAGGAGAGAGATTTTTTTTTAATGTATACATAACTCATCGATACTTATCCAGTGTGCCATGGAATATAAACGTTCTCAAAGATTTGTTGTCAAAGCCTAACGTCAAAATAACACTTCGTCGTTTGATGCTTGTCAGTTAATAACTATCCGTTAAATGCCTTTCCATTATTCCTATAAAGAGTTTAAATGGCGGTTAGGAATTGATCTGTAAGATCTCCAGATAGCTGTGGACTTCTTCCTTTGGGGACGTATCAAAGATCTGGTCTACCAGACATCAGCGACCACGAGGGAGTAGTTAAAAGCATGTGTGCGAGCAGCATTCGACAGACTCTCTTCTCAAGATGTACAAAGAGCAACACTTGACGGTGTTTATCTTTACGTTTAACACTGCGCTCGAATGCGAACGATTACCATTTTTAACAATTATTATAATTTCTTTCTAGTTTTTTACACCAATTTCTTAAAAAATACATTCAGAATTTCTTGCTTTGTGTAAACGTTGTTTTCGTTATTGTTAGCCATTTTAACTCTTTATAGCAATAATGTAAAGGCATTTAACGGATTATTTATAACTCATAACATTGAGCTCATAAGCATCAAACGAGGAAGTGTGATTTTGACGTTAGACTTTGACAACAAATCTTTGAGAACGCTTATTTTCCATGGGACACTGGATAAGTATCGATGAGTTGTGTGTATTTTTCAAAAATTCTAATTACCTCCTAAACTATCAATTTTAGGTATGGGACATATAGGACATAAAACATGTAGAATTGGACGCTGAAGACAACCAAGTAATAAAATATGGCGGTGCTATTTGAAAAAATTAAGTTATGGTTCTTCAAAATTTCGAAGAGTTAACGTGCCATAGTAAAGTAACTACGCAATGTAAACAGCCGTTCTCGGCACTAAAATATACTCCAACATGTTGTTTAAGCATCCTATGAATTCTAAATTGATATGCAAAAAATGGAGTTTTCTCTGATTTTTTGAAACAAATGTCCGCTATAGCAATTTTTTTTAGAAAAAATCGAATAACTACAAAACGTCCGAATCAAATTAAAAAAAAACTAAAGATATTTATAAAGCTTAAAGATAGGTAAATCCAAATATGTACAAGTATGCAGGATGTTCCATTAAAAATACCAACGTAGAAGGCGACTTCTGGCATAACCGGAAGCGCTAGGAGTCTAATAATATTTTCATTGAAGAGAACATAATCGACTATACAGATTGCAGGGGTTATACCGTGCATATTACACACACTAGCGCACGCATATTCTACATGTATATACGTATCATCTGTAGGCGTAGCAAAGTTACGATGGTGGGGACTCCTTCGATTTCGACTTTCAAACGTATTAGTGCGGCAGGAGTGACGTAAGGATGTACATATTTTACCTTGATTATCTAGTTTTCCAAATGATGTATCTATGCAATAATATTGAACTGAAACAAAACTCTATAATAATTGTAATTAAAATAAAATTCTTATATTCAAAACAAAATTCTATAATGAACTTTACAAAAGCGAGCGAGGAATGTGTTTCTCTCTTTCATACGCATACCTTATACGATACATACACGGCAGCCCCTCCACTTTGTATCACATACATAGTACATGTCTGTGTGTGTATTTGAAGTCGAATGGGAACCGTTACTACGCCAATCTGTATATAATTCTGAATTTTCAAATTTATATTTTGGCCAGAATCCCATAAACTTTTCATGAACAGTTTCGCTGAGATACTCTGTATATCTAATTGAGACACTTGAGCTATAGGTAGGTAGTATGAAAATTACTGAAGTAAAATTACAATCGACTGTTTGGTGATGTGACGCGAATTGTTTATTTTTGAATACCTAAAAAAAAACAAAATGGATTCATTTTAAAATAAATTTTTAGGTAACATACAATATCTCTGACATTTTAATTTTTTTTAATTGTATTGAGACAGCTAAAAAGTACCTAAAAAGCAGTTAATCCATACCTAAATTTACATGGCAGAAGACCATTGTGATTTGTACAATACACTATACTGTAGCAAGAATTTTATATACAATTAACAATTAATATATGTATTTTTTGACCTTTATGTACTTATCTTTTAATTCCTGATTTATTTCCACTTAGAGGTCAATAAAACAATAAATAATTAAATACCAATTTATTCCATAACATATAATAATATGTTTTCGTTTAATAACTTCTTCAGTGGAAGAAATTGACATTTAATATGTGTCAAAATACTAATAATATAAATATAAATTGCCATGCCTATCAACAAAATTATCTAAAAAACAAAGAATTCATTGATATATCGAATTTTAATTATATTCACAAGTAATAATGAAGGAATAATGATTTAATACAACATTAGAAATTGAAATGATTTGAATTATTCGTATATCAATCTATTTTTTGTCAAGCTCTAACAATTCTGTTCAAGGACTAGGGAAAAACATGGCAAAAAAACCTAGTCAAGAGCTTAAAATTAATAAAATTCATGCGTGAATTAAATTATTGTAAATAACGCTTAAATTATCAATATCCGTTCTAAAATTTACCACGTTTTCATCTTTCTTAATGTATATCATTTCGTAAATTAATCTTTTTTTATAATTATTTTCCTTTTTTAAAATTTTAGTATTTTGAAAATCAAAATTATGTCGTCTATCTTTAGAGTGCTTAGATAAAGCAGTTTCAGCGGTGATGTTATGTGTAACAGTGTATTGATGGTTATAAATTAGTTTCTTTAAATATTGTTTGGTTTGTCCGATATAACATTTATTACAATCTTTGCAATCTAATTTATAAACGACATTACTTTGATTATCATGTTTAATGGGTGTTTTTAAATTTGTGAATAAATGTCTATTGTTTGTAGGTATGAAAGTTATGTGAATGTTTGATTTTTTTAATTCGTGTTTTATTGACCTCTAAGTGGAAATAAATCAGGAATTAAGATATATACAATTAACTGTCAGTTTTTCAAACATTTATAAATCTGTCTATCTATTACAAACATTTACTCTAGTTCAAGAATCGTACCGACTCACATAATTGATTGAAAAACTCCATTTTTGTAAGAAAAATGGTATTCAACCTAAATTATATAACAAGTTGTCTTCATCGGATACAAATATCAATATTACTTAATCGGCACTATTAATTCAAAAGTTGTACTAGTCATGAGTGTCTGGTTGACGTTTTGTGCTTCTACTGGGGTGGTTGCTAATTGCATGGCTTCGGTCCGTGACCGATCTTTCAACATGTTTCAATCCTATGTTACTGTTACTTATGGAATTATATTTATATTGTTTTTAACTTTCTACAGTTGAATTTGATATTTAAAATTAATTTTAAATACTTCTTTACAAGCACTAAGAAAACCAAATTTAAATCAAAAAAAAAATCAACTTTAAAATTTGCGAGCAAACTAAGAAGCAAAAGTGAAATTTGTTTCTGATGTAAATTAAATTATAACTTACACGGTGAGTATAATCAGTAATCACAAAAAAAACGCCTTTCGTGTTTTATTCCTTTTATTCACAAATATTGAATACAACTATTATATCACAAAGTAGACAAATATGAATATGTGCATATGATATTAAATGATTTATCATGTATAGTGATAATTGCTATAATTATACATATAATATAAATAATAGCTGTAGTTACTTATATAAAAGACTGACAAAACTTGCATTAAATATATTTGTTTTCCTTCTTTTTCAATAGTTTTATAAGAAAACAAGCTAACAAAATCTTTAATAAAATTTAATACTCGTACTATTTGTATCTCACCTGTAGTATAAACAATCAACAGTAATAGAAGGTTTGTTATGACGAAATAAAAGTCTAAAAGAATCTAATCATATAGTTATCAGTTTATTGTTCTCAATTATTCGTAATTTTACTCAAAATAGTATCTCATGTAACGTACAATATATATATTTTTTATAATTAACAATCAGCTTTCTATTTAGGTCAATTCTAATAAAAATTGATGAACCTGTGAGAAGATTCCCATCTTAGTTTTTCAATAAGACTATAGTTGCCATTACGACTATACGTAATATAATTCAATGCCATTATATCGAGTATATTAAACGTTTTTCGTTATTAAAAATATGTTTATAAACATGAATTTTATCACACATTCATCAATTTTATGCGATCACAAGTTTTATCTCCCTTATTTAACATTGCGCTAAGGTTGGCACTAGAACATATGATTGTGATACTTAATGAACATCAAAATACCTACAAAAATTTATTTCTTCGTATTATAAAAGCGGTTTATTTAGATTGCACATCTTGAGCAATAAAAAACTTAAAAATAATGGAATACAATGTATAAGCGTAATAATTATCAGCATGAAGCTTTATCATAAAACAAATACAAAATGTAGTGCGAGGAGCCAATATTAATCAAATAGGAAGCCAAAATTACTTATAAACATGTGCCCTTAAATATGAGTCTTTTGTGATAAAAAATAGGAAAACTGTTTAAGTATATACTACAAAGCAACTTATTTAAAAAAATGTTTGGTGGAATTGCTTAAAATTGCTACAGCACAGCTAAACGAAATATCTTTAAACGATATAAATGTAGTTGTCCCGACGAAAGAATGAGAGAAGCAGTAAAATTAACTGCAATGTGGAAGTCTAAAAAAAGTAACTGCCTCAAAAGGTAAAGGTATACCATTTCGAGCTTGGCTAGATACGTTAAAAAAGCAGCGCAAGGTGAAATATTAACGACATGCAAACATCTCTAAGCTACATCGTGAATAAAATCTTCACAGTACGAAGCCTGCTTTGAAAAATACATAATGCAATGCTTGTTTTATGAATTAGCCATAAACGACTGTAGAGCATTACTCTACGAAATGGCAATACAAAATAGAAAAGGCGTGGCATGATAATAAAATGCCAGAGATGAAATGCCTGCGAAGTTTTCGTGAACATGTCCGACTTTCATTAAGCACATCGTCTTGTGTAACCTCCTTTAATAAGCACGTTTCAATTTCTTTCCAGAATTTGAAGGCAATTTTCTCAAGAAGCTCCAATTTTGTGGATAGAAAAGGATTTTTAATTTAAATGAGACAGCTCTTTAACCGCTCAAAAATCCCAGAAAGTAGTAGCTAGCAAAGTTGTACAAGTAGAATGCCTAGCGAGAAAAGGTGTACTCTAGTTACACCGTATGACATAATAAACGTCACGTTGTAATACTTACCTCTAGCGATAGTGTTTCCTAGATTTCATTACGAAGCACATGTGCTAAAAGGAGCTGCAGCTGGTTCATTGGATTGCTCTAGTGGATGGATGAATTCGGACCTGTTCCTATAAGTGATGAAACATTATATTAAATATTCCAATATTTCCAGAGCAAATCTGTCACTTATTATCTATAACAACCACGAAAGCTATCTTAGTATTGTTGTACATAATTTGGCCAAAAGCAACAATTGCGATTTTCCACCAAATTCCACAAACAAATTGCAACTGTTGGATATCGGAAATGGATAGGAGTGTATACAGCAATACGGAGTGGATATACAACAATATACAATGCAAATGTTTATAAATGAATGATGCGGCATCCAGGAAAACCGCCTTCCATGTAAAACTTAGCTGATTACTCATAAAAAGATTGTAACTCCTAACAGCAATACCAGCGCATTCCTGTATGATGTTTACAATTATCGACTTTTTGCCAAACAGTGTTACCAATCGTATACTTAAAGATCACCTCATCAACTAGATATCATATCCGCAAAGTCCAAAAATAAACAAGACAAGGTAGAAACGTGATACACACATATTTCAGAAAAGAATTCCAGATTTAAAAATGGTTCAAATAACTAAGAACAGGAAGAAAGATAAAACTCAAATGTTAAAAATGTCAAATCAAGAAACGAGTATTGAACGTAAACTTTGAAACCTCAGAAGAAGAACCAATATTAGATTTATCACGAGAGAAGGAAATTTCTAGTAGAACTGATCCACTAATAGAATTTAACAAAAGAAAAAGACGAGGTCAACCATATGAAATCATATTTTTGAGAAATCAGAAAATCGCGAGAAGGAACTTTTTATTTCCCGACATTCCAGACGAGATTATGGTACTTTTTGTCAATATTAGATTGATTTTGCCGCCTCCAATTCTGCATGGACAAACAAGTCGGCAAAAAACTTCTTCCACTTTTGATTGAATTGATTGCAGTTTATTAAATATTCGATAGATATGCACCTACTCTGTTTTAGTTCTAAATATTTCTATTTGTATCTATATATATCTTTATGTAGCTAAACTGTGTTAAACTGTAATATCTTTAATAAATACATATCACAAAACATGATTATAAAACTAATACATAATTTAAAAAATATCTGACTTCTCATTGTTAGTATAATTATAGAAATTAATACAAGAATTTCAAAAATTAATATTCAATCATTTACAAGATCACAGTTTTATTATAGTAAATAATTATTCGTTTTATCAACGTAATAAACAAGTTATATTGAATTTAACAAACAGCGATTCACTATTGAGTGGTTTCCTCTAAACAGTATTGTACAAAATCAGGCAAAAAATATGTAAAAAATCGATTAGAGCTGAGTTGAATATAGTTGGTTTTATTCATTCAATTATCCATTGTTTTGTACCTGTAGATTTTTAAATGTAACTGTCGGCTCCTCGCATTACATACACATAAGACGAAAGTGTAATTAAAATACTTGTAACGTTATTTAAACAAGAAGATTGTAAAATTATCTTAAAAGATTTCAAATACTTTTAATCTCTGGGTGATCTTAATCGCACTTTCTTCGTGTATAAAAATAAATTAAAAATAATACTAGAAATGCAAATTCTTGAGAATATTGGCAGCAATAATGGATACAATAGAAAAAAACCTGGTATTGCAATACTTATTGTTTTAAAAAATAATAAAAAAATAAGCAGAAAAATATACATGTAAAATGAATCAACTATTCACAAAACATATATTATGTGGAAATTATAAGTACAAGGCCTTGACAGAGGCAAACATTTACTCTTACAATTGAAAGGTGTTGATTTTCCATTATCCCACATATGTATACAACTGAAAATAAAATGGCCAAATTATATTATTTATTTGTACTTGTAGTAATTTGTAAGCTTACCACTTTCGTGAAATTGTTAACTCATCCTACACATATAATTGTACATGTACATATTGCTTGATGTTATACTGTAAATCTTAAAATTATTGCTAAAATATATGTATATAGCATACATTATTTGAAAATCTAATAGATAGTGTAATTATTATTTCGTAATAGTTTAGTTTTAAATTAATTCCACGTAATTTGCAGGAAACAAGCCATAACTACCGTCGGGTCCAAGTCCTTGCCACCAACCTTCATCAACAAGCTCAATGTGAGTTATAATGTCACCTGGATCGAATGTAATTTCAGTATCATCCGCTGAAAATTTATAAAAGAGTTAAATTATCAAGTACGTATCAGTTTAATTTTTGATAATCAAACAAACCTGCTTGATAATCGTAAAGTGCACGAGCTTGAATTCCAGGATCCCCATAAATAACTTCATCTACAAATTGTTGTTCTGATATTTGTTGTACGTGTTCTTCAGTCTTTTGTATAGTTTGTTTTGTTGTATTCGTTGCACCGTTAACTTCTTCAGAAATTGGACTAGTCGCAGTCTTCTTTTCGATATCTTTTGGTGATCGTTTTATTGTGGCAAATTGATCCGAGTCATCATCGCTTTGTTGTTCATCATTTGACGGAATTGTTTCATTCGTCTCCATGACTGGTGTTACTACCTTTTCAATACCCCTGAAATGAAGTCAAGGGTAGTTTCAATAACACTGTCATCGCACAAATAGATATAGTAATGGCCCCATAAAGTTTACTTGAAGCTTTAAAAATTAACGGTATAACTAATACTACGTTGTACCATATTTCAATTGCTAGACGTAATGACTACTAATTCTTGCACATCAGTTATAATTGCCCATTTGAGTAAGACAAAACCGTAGCTAAAATTGATAGTTTTTGAGATACTGTGCTTCATTAAGCTTCAAATATATAGCGCATTCGTAAAGTAGCGGATAAGTTCAATAAAAATTATTAAAACTGGAGTTTTTCAAAAAAAACTATCGGACCGGTCAATTTTTAGTTTTACGATAGACTAAAATATACAGGATGTATCAAAAAACAGATATGACGTTATCGTTATTTTTCTAGTGTAACCCCCACTTTTTATTGCAGATTTAAAGCACATTCTTTTTACATACGACTAGATAAATGTGGATGGTGGTTACATAAGGAAATTTTGAAGAAAATTATCGTAAAAATTAAAAATTAAAAAATGTTAATGTATTGATTTAATGTATTATGTTTTATCCGTTTTATCTGCACTGTCTCATAAGTATTGGCACTTTATTTTATTTTTTTAATTGTCATTATCAGTGTCACAAGTACTTTCATTTATGCAATGATAATGGTAATTTTGTGAAGAGAATCATTTTTTGATGAGGCAGCAAAATTGTCGTTATTGAAAAACCGAAAATCCTTATTAGTTCACAGAAATGCGTACACAAAACTCTCAAAAAGTGATCGTATGGTGCGGTATAGTTGGCGAAAGAGTTCCTCTTTAAAAAAGTCACTTGTGCAAGATATTTGAAGTTTCTGTAAAATTATTCCACTCGTAACGTTAAAGCCACTCCGCTTCCCATCATGGCTTTAAACTCGTTACTCGTGCTTTGAAAGCTTGATTATGCAATAGTGTCATAATATACTATTAACATAATTTTATAAGTAAAGGGCCTCTAAACAAGAAAAGAAGATTAAATTTTATTTTTTTGTACTTGCTGAATAGATTAATAATTCCGATAATTGCTCTCTAATGTTGCCCTAATGCAGCCTGTATTCATAAGTGACATTTTGATGACTATTAATAAATTAATTAATACAATTTGGCATTTGTATCGTCTTCAGCCATCACTCAGTGGAGTTTTGTTAGTTTTAGAAATGTAATAGTTACAAGTACCCCGTTACTATTCTCCATGTTAGATTTAATGTTAGTTAGGACACCAATATTTTATTAAGTAGAGTGTGTCTATATTTTAGAAATTCACAATATTGAAGTTTAGTTGTCTAATAAAGCGTTGGAATTTTAACATCAACTAACTAACAAGTAAGTTTGTACGTTCATGCAAATAAAGCGATAACAATAGCAAAATTTATCTTAGTTACAACAAGTATTTGATGTAGATATAAGTTGCTCTTTAATAAAATGTCTGTTGCAATAACTGAAATGTTATTACAACAAAAAGTGTAACATGGAAGTTGTTATACAGTGTGTCCTTTAAATGCCTATAAAGCTTCAGACAGAGCTTTTCCTTTACGGATGCTTAAAGCATATCTGCAAAAAAAGTAGGTCTTTGAGGGTTAGTTTCCTTGTACGAGAGTGTTAAAGTTGATATCTTTAAAGTAAAATTTCATGGAAACAGTAACGAGAATTTTAATGAAGCACGTCTCTGCTTGACAAGTAACAGATTTCCACTAATGTACTAATAATTAATATTGACATGATGCTCTAGTTATTCTTCTAGAAGAAGTGTTAAAAATTATGATTAGAAAAATCCACATGGCAACAGTGCAAGCATAAAAGCATTTTTTAACATTAGTGAAAATAAATTTGCCTGTCGTGACGTTTGATATTTACGTTGCCATTTACCTTCAGATCCTGTTACGTTGTATGTTTATTTGCGTTTGTCTGTGCTTTCATTTTGTCGCTTCTGTTGAAAATGTAAATTTAATACAGCGTATACATAAGGCGACGGAAACCATAAACGAAAACATGCTGCGGCGTGTTCAACCAGCCATTATTTCAAGGGCAAGGAAGTTGGTAGCAGACATTTTGAATAGTTATTGTAAATTTATAAAATAAAATAGCGTTCGGCAAACAAATATAGATTTTGGTTTTTTACACTAATCTCATTCAGTTCATTATTTGCTAAGTTGAGAATATTACTTAAGCAACATTAAAGAAACGTATTTTTGGAGATTTTATTACAAGTATGTCGGCGTACTCGTTAAATTTTACATAAATGCAAAGACATCACCAATGCTGCCAAGTATAATATTCTTTAACTAAGCATTATAGGAAGTTCCTGTTAGTGTTTTTGAGGATCGCATTTCTTACAGAAGACTGCCACCTGAAGCTTTATAGGCATTTAGGGGCCACCTTGTATTTTCAAACACTCTTGTCAATGAAGATACCACACTTCAACAAACGAAGTACAGGGCGGGGCATTAGTGCAATTACATAACTCCAATTACTCCTGTATTATAAGAGAAATGAGAAAATGTTATTAAAATAAAAGTTGAATCGTATGGGGGCTATAACCTAAAAATATTTTTAACTATACAGGATGTCAAATAAAGACAGAGTAAACTAAACTTACTTTATTTTAAATTGAACACCCTGTCTATTTTTACTGTTTACGATTCTTTTAGGTCTTACCTTTATTACAATATAGGGTGTTGCTATGTTATTCAGTTTACTTTAAAAAATATGGGAAGTTTTGTATGAATTTAATAACAAAGTTGGCGTCTCCTACCGTATTACGACTTCCACATAAAATAATTCATTTGCGCTAGAATTCAAATGTGATCTCCTTTCATCAGAAAGTATTTATTTATCGGCATATTCAATATTTATATACAGGGCGAGTCATAACTCGGAATGTCTATTTTCTCACCTATTTGAAATGGAACACCCTGTATTTTATTACTGCAGTAAACTCCTCTCTTCACGAACTTTATTAATTATTAAACATTCCCTACAGCTAAATGTGTTAGTTTTTGAGATAGTTGCATTTCTATAAGTCGAAATCATGATTTTAAGTAAAACCGGGTTTGATTTTAATTACATAGTTGAATAGCAATATTTTAAACGAAAACTGCTGCTTAGCTGGGAAAATATAATTCTATACCTAAATTGTTAAAATTATCACTATCTGACCCGAAGTTGAGTGAAAACAGTATTAGCTGATTGACCTGTATGACTATGATTGACCTGTGCGAAATTTATTTTAAAATTAAAAGTTGCTTAAATGGTAAAATGACATAAAATAGTAAACACAAAGTGTTAATAAGATAACATTTAATTATGAAACTTGAAAAAAAAAACAAAAAGTAAAGTAGGAACGAATTACAGAATTTAAAATAAATAATACTTTACTTTGTTAAACCCAAGAAGGTTGAAACTATAGTAAACAATATTAAATAAAGTGGTTTAACAAAGTAAAATATTATTTATTTTATATTACAAAATGTACCACAAAGTAACGGCTAAAACCATCGATGAATTACAGAATTATATTTTTTTGTGTATTTACTTTTATGGAGTCTATATAATCGTCACCAGTCAACTCTTAGTGCCGTTGCGCATAATATAGATACATTTATTTTTCTGTTTAAACGGTATTGGTTCATTTAGATTTTTCATAATTCATAGTTACAGTCCGACAAAACCGTTGCAAGAAAATTTCAAAAGCTTCTGTTCTTAGTTGTGGTCTACTACAGAATTGCTGATGATAAAGCCTTCTTGCGAGCAAAATATTCTTATTACTTCCGCTCAACACAAAAACCATATCAATCTATACTTCTAAACAGCAATAAAATTATTCTGTTATATCAAAACTTCAAGCTCGTTAATATCATCAATATCAATATTCTCATTCAATTCTGTCTCAGATAATATTTAAGAATCTTAACTACTAATTGTTTCGCTACTATTTCCATTGTAAGCAAACTGCAACCCGGTAAACCAATTAAAATCAAACCCGTTTTTGTTTCAAATCATATTTTCGTTATAGAAACGCAAATAACTCAAAAACTAACACATTTAGCTATAGGGAATGTTTAATAAATAATAAATTGCGTGAAGAGCGTTTAGTCCAATAATAAAGTACAGGGTGTTCCATTTGAAATAGGTGAGAAAATAAACATTCCGAGTTATTAACTAACTCGCCCTGTATATAAATATTGAATACGGCAATAGATAAATAATTTCTGATGAAAGGATATCACATTAGAAAAGTTTCTAGCGCAAATGAATTATTTTATGTGGAAGCCGTAGTACGGTAGGATGTGCGAACTTTGTTATTAAATTCATGCATAACTTCCCATATCTTCTAAAGTAAACTGAATAACATAGCAAAACCCTATATTATAACAAAGATAAGACCTAGAAGAATCGTAAACAATAAAAATATACAGGGTGTTCCATTTAAAATAAAGTACATTTAGTTTAACCTATCTTTATTCGACACCCTGTACAGTTAAAATTATTTTTAGGTTATACCCTCCCATACGCTTCAACTTTTATCTTAATAACATTTTCTCATTTCTCTTATAATACAGGAGTAATTAGAATTCCTCTAATGCACTAATGTCCCACTAATGCTATATGAACTGCAGTATAATTTCCAACAATGCAAACAAACAAACAAAAGTGCACAAAGTATTTCGTTTTTCAAGTATAGGACTTATATTTCATTGTTCAAATGTGGACTATAGACTTCTAATATTTCACCAAAATTAGGTGTATTATTATCCAATAACTTATTGAATACAAAATAAAAAGCTTTCATGTGCAAAAGAGGAGAGATATACTTCCAACAAGAACAACAAAAAACTTGTAGATATTAATGCTCCAATATATGTATGTACTTGAACAAAGTATCTTTCATATCTGGTGAACATAAATCAAATAAAAAGTGATAGATTTCATAATTAATACATAATAAAGTTCAAGAGTAGTGCAATAAGACTAAACATCATTTGCTCTCCAAAATTAGACATCCATTATCTCTATTATCATTTTTAAACGGGTCGATAGCCGCAGTGGTTACGCGGCTGACTATCTTTGTGGCGTGACGATAGGAGCCGGGTTCCAATTCTCTGGAGGGAAGGTGACATTTTTTCAGAGAGTTGAAATCCGGATCGACTTACCATTCGCTGTTGGAAGCAAAGTGCGGCATTATAAAAGGCGGTATGATGGTGTCAGAAAGCCATTTGAACACAATTTACACACATAAAAATTATACTGCGAGAGTTGCAGTAATAGCCAGACAAGTAATACAGCTTACGGAGTCACTGCAACTAAGCACCCACCACACATTAAAAAAGGAAACAAAACTCACCCTACTTCATTTTGCTCAATGTTAGTTTGTGATTTCAATATGGAATTTCTGACAGGCTTTTCTGGAGTTCGTTTCATTTGCCCTGCAGCTGTATTCTGCTCGAAAATAGATCTTGCATCAATGGTCCTCCGTCCAATTAAATCCTGAGCTTCCTTTTTTTCGTTCTTGCCTTAACAAATCACTTCTGTTTATTTTTACCTCACTATCATCTATATATCTCTCCTTTTCTAAACTTTTCTGTGCTTCGTATGCCATTTTCTCGCCTGTTTAACTTGGTCGATACTGTTATTTCTTTCTCTAACTTTTGCTTCTCGTAAAGCAGCATCTTCAATCTCTCGCTGTTTCACTTCTTCTTCTAACTTAACTCGTGCAGATTCCCGTTTCTTTTGTTCTTCTTCTTTCTCTTTTTCTCTTCTTGTTCTTGCTTTAACCAAAATTGATCTTCTCTTTGGGGTTGATTTCTTTGATTGGATTCACCCTTTCATAATTTGTTCCTACAGGCTTTGTCGGTTCATTATAATCGATTCTAGTTTTAAAACTATAGGCAGAGCCAGCTTTCGATACTTTTTCTATTATTAAATCTGGATCGACTTCATCTTCATTGCGTGCATTTAATGTCAAATGTGCACCAGAAAAGAATTTTTCAACATCTCTTAAATGATTTGCACAAAATCCTTTTCGCACTGTATTTGCTCCTTCACCTTGCCAATTAATAAGCACACATTTTGGTAATGATGTTTTTGGATCTTCGACTTTAAGGAAAGCATACATTATTTTTCCACTATTTAGATCTTCGATCATTTCCTGTATTCCATCACTCCCTTTGCTAACCACTTTGAGGTCATTGGATTGACCTTCATACCCAAATAGCGCCCTACAATAATTTAATGAAGAATAGCAACTTACTTAACCTATAAAAATAAATATTTACCAATTTGTTGAGCTTTTGTCGTCTAACACATCTTTCCAAGCTGCGTGTAATGAATCCTTATATTTATTAAGATTGATTGCCATAATTTAACATGTAGTTGATTTATAATGCCACGCACAAATTTCGAATAATACTTTAAGAAAGGAACGTTCTAACGTGAGAACACAAACAGTTTAGTAGAGCATAAATGAAAACCATAAGTGGGATAAATTAATAATTAAATATAATACATCATCATTATAACACAGGTGCACTCACTTTATTCAAATTTAAAGTGAAAAAGTTTAGGGTAATAACCTAACAACTCAACGACGCACTCTACTGCGAACTCCAAATAATGTATTTCATAGATATCACGTGTTAGTCTGGATTATTATCATACGAAGCTTTATCTCAAAAGAATATGTTTAATTTGTTTTTAACGGAAGAGGCTATAATGTGCAGATAAAACATTATCCGTAACTCAATTTTAATATTTTAGGATCGAAAATTAGAACAAATTTTAATGGAATACAAACAGATGCATATAAAGTTGCCTAAGTATTCGGTGACATTATGCAAATATTTTGTAGAAAATTTTATTGGTATTCATATCGTACCTATACCTATACCTATTTTTAAGCTTTATGAATATCTTCACTTTTTCAAGTGGCACCTCCCATATTTCATTACTTAGTCGTCTTCGGCGAATTTCTTGATTTGTGTAAACATTGTTTTTCCACTACTATAACCCTTAAGTAGTATGGCAGGGTCAATTTTGACCCTGCAGTATTTTAATTTGTGATTACGCTATCTCGATATAGGTGGCTTTAGTTGCGCTTTTGTGTATTCTCTAGTTAGGTATGCAGCAATTAACACATTAAATTGCATAAGTCTGCGTTGCGCATTTCTCGAGTAAACAACGCTTTAAGGTCAAAATTGACCCTGCCATACTGTTAGTGCATCAAAACGTTTTGTGTGGAAATTTTGAAATGGCCTTTGCTAGTGGCAGTAGAAAATCCCTAACACAGACTGAACTTGAAGAAGTTGCTAAAGATATATTGAACAATGGACTAGAGAGTGACAGTGAGT
The DNA here is from genome assembly GCA_023690525.1 of Holotrichia oblita. NCBI lineage: Eukaryota > Metazoa > Arthropoda > Insecta > Coleoptera > Scarabaeidae > Holotrichia > Holotrichia oblita. The sequence goes on from CM043015.1 coordinate 93,023,695, forward strand.
TTTCAGATCGTGTTAGTGAACACAGTGACCACGATACTGAATTAGAGGTTGGAATTTATACGAATCTAACGAATCTAGTGACGAGAGTGATAAAAATCAAAGTTTAGAAGAAAGTGAGGATCAAACACACATTGCCAAATATTATTATGGGAAGTTCAAATGGGCAGCTACACCACCTGTTCCTAGTAGAACACGTGCTAGCAATATTGTGAGTCATCTACCGGGTGTTATTGGAGAAGCCCGTTTCAAAATACCATCTACACCGTTACTAGCTTTGGGAATGCTTTATTGACGAAGGCATTCTTGCAATTTTGATAGAAAAACCAACGCACGCGTCACGGAAATGTCTGTAAGATATAATCTAAGTAATAATTCTTGCCAATTTACTAATCATGTCGATATAATTGAAATGAAGTCATTTCTTGGGCTTATGTATTTGGCTGGTGTGTTCAAATCGAACCATGAAGACTTGAAATCACTATTTGCAAGAGATGGAACAGGACGAGTCCTTTTTCGGGCTACTATGTATTTGCAACGTTTCAATTTTTTGCTTTGTATCTTACGGTTTGATGACAAGGCAACCAGATCAGAAAGAATCAGTAACGGTGACAAACTTGCGGCCATATCCGAACTATATGACTTTTTTATAATAAATTGCCAATCTAATTATAGTTGTGGCGAATATCTGACTATAGACGAAATGCTTATAGCATTTCGGGGCAGATGTCAGTGCAGAATGTATCTCAAGGATAAACGTGATAAATACGGCCTAAAGATGCAATGTCTTTGTGATGCTAGGACGCAGTATCTGTTAAACGGCTTTATCTATACTGGAAAAAATCAAAACGTCAATAATTCCCGAAAACTAGCTATTCCCACAAGGGATGTTCTGGCTCTCATTCCGCCAGTAGCCAATTCAAACAGGAATATCACAGCAGACAATTGGTACACGTCTCTGGAGCTAGTAACCGAACTGCAAAAACACAATCCCACATTCGTTGGTACTGTAAGGTAAAACAAACGAGAACTTCCTTCAGAATTTCTTCCTCACAAACAACGAGCAGTCATCTATATTCGGAATCACCAAAGATATTACTCTTGTCTCATACGTACCAAAATAAAAATCGGACCGTTTTGTCTTCTATGCACCACACTGACACTATTTCCAATGATACTAATAAGCCTGAAATTATTGAATTTTAGAATTCAACAAAAGGTGGTGTGGACGCACTTGATCAGAAGTGTTCAAATTATAAGGTTGGAAGACGAACAAGACGTTGGCCTCAAGCCATATGGTTCCGCATTATGGATATCGCAGGAGTAAATTCCAATGTAATTTTTAATGCTATTTCCCAAAACGAAACCATGGAGAGGAGACAATTTCTGACGTCTCTAGGACGTGACCTTATCCAAGGCCAAAGGCGTCGAGTTCATAAAACACTCTTACCAAGAGAACTACGCAGTGTGATTTGCAAGATTGGTAATGTTGTAGAACCTGCACAAGAACAGCAACCTGATGAGGTTAGAAGGGCACGGGGTATAAAAAGGGGACGATGTCATGTCTGCCCATATTCCCAAAAAAAGGAAAGCCTTTTGTGCACTAATTGTAACCGCCACATCTGCAAAAATCATAGCACAACGATCACCAGGTGCCAAATTTGTCGAGAGAAGTATGGCCAAAAAAGATATTGGACAGTTTTTTTATTTGCGAAGTAATATTTTTTATTTTACAGAGAGTCAGAGGCGGATCTGTCCAAAAACTAAAATTGGCGTCGAAGAGGAAGAAATTTTTTTTTTTAATTAGATATTTTATGAATACACTGTTGATTTTGACAGATTTTCAAATAAAACTTATATTAATGTATGTATTTCACTTTTTGTGCTTTTAAAACATATCCACAAGCATATATTTACTGTGTTCAAGGTTAAAAATATTTAAAAGAAAAAAATATCGCATAAACAATTAAGGGTCAATTTTGACCCTGCCATACCTTTAGTGCTAGAAATTTAAGCCATACTACTTAAGGGATAATGCTACTCGGCTGAGAAAAATGTCTTCTCTCCTTTGGTATATAATTACTATTTCGTTATTGATATCTATTTTAACTCCTTATTGCAATAATGTAATGGCATATTTAATGCGTAATTATTAATTCGCAAGCATCAAACGACGAAGTGTGATTTTGACATTAGACTTTGACAATAAATCTGTGCGAACGTTTATTTTCCATGGCACACTGGATAAGTATCGATGAGTTTACGTGTGTATTTTTCAAAAAATGTAATAATCTCCTAAACTATTAATTTTAGGTATAGTACAAGTGAGACATGTAGGATTGGACCCCGAAGACGCTTAAGTAATAAAATATGGGGGGTGCTATTTGAAAAAAATTAAATTATGGTTTTTCAAAATTTCGAAGAGTTAACGTGCGTGGCGGCTCGTCCATAGGGGGGTCATAAGCCCACCCATACCCCATTGGCACTGACCGCTAAGATTTAAAATGAAACTAGTGCAGCCCTCTATATTTAGGGAGGCAGAATAGTTGATATTTATCACGGTAGATGGAACACTTGAAGAATAAAATTGCAATTGGAATAGTTTGCTATTTCGGTTATGTTATTATTATTTTCATGTACTATTTTGATTATTTTTAATTGCGAACAATTCAATAGTTATAGTTTAATATAAGTGTATAGGGTGTGAAAGCTGTTGTCAAACAGTTTTATAACAGCCTTGGTATCTTATGTTCGGTTTACGGAACACAGCCTAAATGTACGATTTTCAGGATTACCAAATCCACGGTTACAATATTAGATTTACGGAACACAACCTTAACTTTTTGCCATTATATTAAAAACAGCTCTAATTATCTAACATCTGATTTTATAAGCAGATTTGTCTTGTGAGTTTACATTACTGAATTTTATACATTTCAAATGGTAGGAAATATATCGGAATATATTAAAAATTTGTTCAAATATGTAACCGTATTTACAGTATACATATTTCCAATGAATTTTTTATATATTTTAATGGAATATTTCTCATTTGAAAATGTACAAAATTAGAGGAAACATTTTATTTTAAAGTTTTACGTTTTCTGAAACTGTCAATTTATTAACTATGACAACCGTTGAAAGTGAGCGTTGTTTTTCGACCTTAAATAGAATAAAGACCTTCTTACGCAACACCATGGGGCAAGACAGATTATCCGCTTTAGCGATGTTGAGTATCGAGAAGTCATTTGTAAAAGGAATATGCGATTTTAACAAATGTGTTATTCAACACTTTTCCACTGTTAAAGAACGAAGAATGGACATCCAATTTAAGACTATTTAAAGCGGAATTTAAAGGTAAAATATTTATATTTTTTTAAGTATGCCAATTTTTAAAATTTATTTTTGACCTCCCAGTTTAATTGACCACGAGTCGCCACTGGTCACTAACCACGCAATGTAGACATTTGTTCTTGGCGTTAAAATATACTCCAATATGTTGTTTAAGTATATTATGAATTTTAAATCGATATCCAAAAAATCGAGTGTTCTGTTTTCTGATTTTTTGAATAAATGTCTGATATAGCAATTTTTTTCAGAAAAAATCGAATAACTACAAAACGTCCGCATCAAATTGCAAAAAGTAATCATATTCATAAAGCCTAAAAATAGGAGAACCCAAATATGTAAAAATATACACGGTGTTCCATTAAAAATAATAAAGTAGATGGCGACTTCCGGTATAGCTGGAAGCGCTAGAAATGTAATATTTTCATTGAAGAGAACATAATCGACCGTCCTAGGGTCAGTCGATGTCATCCGAACGGGTATGCAAAACATCACAGACGCGTTCACAGACAGGTTCAGTTTCTTGCTGTCAATTTGACAGTATCGCTTCTTTATATATTTGTATTTACTACTATGTATACTACTACTATGTATTGTTGTTCTGAATTGTTCATTTCAGCTTGTAGATCGTTTTGAAAATTTATTGTCTTAAGTTTCCCTTTATCCTGATTTTCCATAGAACCTTGTTTTTTTTTATATTTTAAACAATAAATCTGACTTTTTTTAAAGTAATTTATATAATTTGTGGAAGGATTTTTTCATTTTGAAAGGAATATATTTAGTAGTATTTTCATACTGTTAAGAGGAGCTTGAGAATATTTATCTCTTTTTAAAATTGTTTTTATTTCCATAAGAATTGCAGTTTATATCATTGCATCATATCATTACATTTCTTACTGAACGCGTCTGTGGTTTATTGCATACCTACGCTTTCAAATGACATCGACTGACCCTAGGACTGTCGACCGTACTGTATACACCGTGTCCGAAGTTATCGGTGCACTATTGCTATCTCCGTTATTTTTGGAGCTACAGTTGTGGGCAAATTAGTAAACTGTTAGTGTTTTTAACGCTAATTAGTATGCTGTTCATGAAAAAACAATTGAACAATTACGTATTTCCGAAAAATTTGGAAATTAATAATTTTTTTTAATGGAACACCTTGTATATTTGAAGATATTTAGAAAGATAATTTTATTTGTGATATAAAAGCTTCAATACACATCGTCCTTAAATGAATAATAAAGTAGTTATATTGGAATTAAGTCGATGTCAAAGAAACATATACACAAAATATGTATAATGTTCACGGTACAAAAACAATAAACGCAATAATCAAATAATTGTTTTTGTACCGTGAACATTATATTTTGTTATTATTTTCCATGATCAACATAGAATTAAATGTTAACAAATTTCTTAAGCTTTAAACGCTTCTCATTTGTTTATTTTTTAGTTAAAGATAGCTATGTAGTCCATATTTTTTGTTGAAAACATTATGCTCTTTCCAAATACGTACATACATACAAACAGTGAAAGAAGCCTACTATTAATAATGTTTCTTTGACATCGACTTAATTCCAACATAACTACTTTATTATTTATTTAAGGACGATAGTGTATTGAAGCTTTTATATCACAAATAAAATTATCTTTCTAAATATGTACAAATATACAGGATGTTCCATTAAAAAAAATTATTAATTTCCAAATTTCTCGGAAATACGTAATTCAATTGTTTTTTTCATGAACAGCATACTAATCAGCGTTAAAAACACTAATAGTTTGCTAACTTGACCACAACTGTATCTCCAAAAATAAGGGAGATAGCAATAGTGCACCGATAACTTCGGACACGGTGTATAAAAACAAATTTTAAAATTTATATTTTGAACAGATCGCCATAGACCTCTAATGAACGGTCTCGCTGAGACATCCTGTATAGGGGTATGATCATTCGTTGAATGTATCTCTTCCATAACTTCTAGATTTCACTTTCAGCTGTAATACAATTTCAATGATTGCAGCTAAAGAGTAACTTACTACTTTTATTACTTACATTCATTAAAAAAACAACTTGAAAATGAAAGATTTATAATCACTAGCTACTAGCTATCCAACTGTCATTAGAAAATTAGACATTACACTAAAACTGTGACGAATTTTCATAGCCACCTTTAGCGCTCACACGAAGTTTCTGAATACATTCACATAATTTGCGAATAGCTCCTAAAATATTGATTTTAGGTATAGGGAAATGTGATATCATTTGATGAAGAATTTAATTTTCTACCGTCTGCGATAAAAATATACAGGGTGTTCCATTTAAAATTACGAAGTTATTAGTGTTTGAAATTTAACATATTAGGTCGCTAAATACTAACACCCTGTATAGTATTTGCACACAAGTAAAAATAATGTTCAATAGCCCATTTTAGTAGCTGTCTAACTTCCAATAATCATTTATCAACTCTTCTGCATACCGAAGAAATACGTCACTACGATGCAATTTGATAACATTTTCATAAAAATCAAGTTAGCTATAAAGCGGTAATGTTTACACCAGTCGAAATAAATGATCTATACGCTAAATTTGTTGCTGAATTCAATTGTTTGAAAAAAATTGGGTAATCCATTTAAAAAAATGCAGTTGATTGTGCTTTCGGCGAAACCGGAAATAGAAAATATGTACTAATATTTTCTAAAAGTTTGCCTCCATGCTCAAAATAACTGCAAATTTACAAATATGGAACTTGCTTAATTGCTGAGATACGGCTAACGTAAGCTCGTCCTGTTACACCCTGTATAAATATTTATAAAAACGTATAAATTCCAGTATTATCTTATCAAGTCTCAACATTTTCGCTAAAAATTTTAGCCAAATTTGCTTACATGAGAACTTAGCTTGTACAAGGTGGGCCATTAAAAGAGATAAGCGGCTGTATCTCGAAAAGTATTGGTCCTAGATACTGTGGGAAAAATATTGATAGTAAAAATAGTCAAGAGAAACTGCTGGAAATTGTTTTTAAGTTCTAGATTTTCATCACTAAGGGGTGTAACTGCTACATCCAAATCTAAAATTTCTATTCTCTCAGGAAGTCGCAGAATGAGTTAGAACTTTGATATCTTCAGTTGAAAACCTGTTCAATACCAGATAATTCTTTTTAGTGACATTTTTTCGTATCTGTTATAACAACGGAGGGGGAAGACTATTTGTTAATATTTAAAGTTTAATAGTTCTATTAGTATTCAATCTATCCGAATAATCCTAAACTCGTTTGAAAGGAAATTGTGTGGACTTTAAACAGCGTTTATATGCTGTATCTGTTAGTTTCAAACAGAAAACTAGAGATCGCTTTCTTCAGCGGTAACTTATTTTTACTATTTTCTTTGAAAAATTAAATGGAACGTTGCCGTTGCATTACTGAATTCTTAAGTAGCTTCAAATGATCTATATTTTACTGAAAACCGCGTCTCGGTATCTCTATCCGTTCTCAACTTATCGTAAAGAAAGTAAACAGCTAGGATAAAATAATAAATATAGCAAAAGGAAAACAGAATCAGGCAACCATAGAAATTAGAAACCGAATAACCTCACCTATTCGACTGAATTAGTTTAACGAGGACACTGTTCAACAATTTTTTCTTCAAAATGTGACTTTAAAATTGAACGAGTTTTTACCGATGACACGATTGTTTGTACCTCCTCAAATATTCAAAGTGCTCGCCATCATTTTTCGCACACCGCTCGAGGTGATCAGGGGTAACTTACTCCACATAGCAGTAACTACTATAATACTATAAAAGTAAAATAACATTGACACTTATAATTGTATATTACATACTAAGGTTGAAAAGATTACTATTATTGACCGAGTGGCGAGATTTAAAGCCACGATGATATATTACTACAACTAGACTAATAATAATCTTCTCAGCCTTAGTATACTATTATACACAACATTTGAAATTACGCAATTGGCAACACTTGACATTGATGTATAGAATATGAATTACAATAAATTGTTAGAGAAGAACATAATGCACAAATTAATTTTTCAATCTACTTAGCTACTGGTTTGTATGTAGTGTGTTGCTATTATACATATATTAAAATATAACTGACATTTAAATTTAGACCGTTGGTCAAAATTAAGTGTTATTACATTTTTAAAAACTGATTTCCATAAAAAAAATTTGGCATTTTATTACATTTTTATCTTTTTTCAAATTTTGAATAAATGCTTTGTATATTATAATGGCAGAGTGGCTATCGAGATCATTATTTGCAAATAACTCTTCTTCTCGCCTCTCAATTTCCATGAAAAAAATATTTGTATATTCTTTCACTGAGATTCAGGGGATGGTTCCAGTCTTTTAGAAAACCTGACGTCATATATGTATGTAGATTGTACAGTCTTCACTTTGAGGTCCAACTTGGAGCAGTTTCTACCGGGTAGTCCTTGATACCTCGGCTATAATGACCAAAAGTGGGTACGGCAGGGAGGTGGAAGGAGAGTTCTGTCATACGCCCGCTATCAACGATCTAATGGTAGCAATTTCGCCATCTCTAGCGTGGTCGTTTCAGTGTATGGTTCTAGTTTATTACTCTCATACTAATATTAGGCAGAATCGCGATAATAGTGTAACTGTTTTAAAACCAAGATGATATGTAATTACTGAGCAGAAATTTTTCTGAATTTGAAAATACCAGCATAAGTAACATGAGCGTGCGCTGACAAAAACATTTAGAAGTGGGAGACATTGTTGCAATATGCATTATGGATTTTGCCGAGAAAATGGCCTAGAAGAAATGTAAAATCTACATGTTTTATTTAGAACATGGCCAAACTAATTTTCTTGTCTCGTATCTCTTTCTAGTTGATTTTGAATGGTGTGGATAAAATTGATACGTTTGTTTTGCTATCACCACAGTATTTGCAATTATTAGTAAAGCGCACGAAACTCTAGGAATTACATAATACTACCAAAAGTATATAAGTGTGATTATTATGTCATAAGTTAAATATTTTCTAGCAATTAGCAAATAATTACATACTATATTTCTCAGTTGCACTAAATTATTACATATTTCCCCTTCAGCAGCAAATACATATTCGCATAAGTGTATGCTGCACCTGTATACACCGTTCCAATTTTAGAGTGCTAGTACGTATAATTATATTTTATAAATTCAGAACCAGCTGCTTGAAATACTGGAGCAATTGCTATTATACGATCAATGCTGTAGTTCTTCTATTCGTGCGCAAAGAGGTACCCATAAAACAGATATATTCGAAGGTATTATAGCTCGCTGCTACATTTGGTCGTCTATGTATGTGAATGTGGCTAATCTAGTGCTTGAGGATACATTGCGTAAAAATTGATAGCTTTGGCTTAACGGCATTCCTTATTTTTTAAACAATAGTATAAAAGTGGAACAAAGATTGCGTTTGATCAGTTGAGTTTCGCGCATGATATAATTCATGCGTGCCCATTACGCTGAAGTGGTGCGATATTAATAATTTTACATTGTTGAACGTGTGTATACGTTCTATTAATTAACATAATTACATATTGTATTCCTGATACATAACATATATAAATTATACGCACACGTACATGAAACTAATAAGTTATTTTTTCTTTCAATTAATTTTAGAGAAAATTATACGTATAAACGGAAGAACAATGAGACAAAAATACATGATTGGCCAATGGCCTTCTCGCAATCCAGGTTTCCCTTGTAAAAACTGTTCGTTCGGTTATAATCATCTCTGCTTCAGATAATGTAATACATTGTAAATAATTGACAATGGATAATAATTATTAAACTGCATTGTTGGTGAGTGGACGCAGGATACTGCGGTGACATACTTAACGCTGTTGTATTGTGGAATGTGGGATATGATTTTTTTTGATTATAATATACAGTAGTTAACTATATGAGTTATATTCAAAAAGGGATAAATCAACCTAAGACAACAATGCTTAATGGGTTACTGAAGTTACTGAGAATTATTTGCAAAAATAGCACGGTTGGCAATAGATGATATCTTTGAAAACACAAATCGCAGGTCTTACTCTTTTCTGTAATTCGTCGCATATCTATATCAGAGTAAGCGTAGCTTCCTGTTGTTTATTAAGACAATTTCTGCGTATCTGAGACACATTATCATTGTCCTTCATAAACGCAAAATTCTAATCAATCAGATGGATTAATATTATTTTCCAATATCTCACGATCTTCTCATTTCGGCATTATACCTAGAATTCTATGCAGCGTATTTGTTCCTGTGTCGCAAAAACAATTTCAAACGAGAACTGAATCGCCACAGTGGTTGACTGTTGGTACACCACATTCGGGAAACATTTGTTTATTCAATAAATTTTTCAAAAGAGTCTCCTCTCTTGACTAAACAGCTCAAACCTTGACTAAAATTACTGTCCTCAAAACGTTGGCCCATTGTTCTAGTATTGTTAATTTATTGTAGCACTTTTAATAACCACTGTGACACACAAATTGATCTATTGATAATAATTAACATGATAATAAGTTAAAAAGTTGTAAATGTAAAATTTGCAATAAAATAGAATACTTATTTATTTTTAACAATCTGATTATGTTGAAATTTAATTAATATGAATATTTGTATACCTCTCGAAATGAAATTAATTATTAACATACAATGTCATGAATGGACATTTTCTATTATTGGCTCTATTGAATATTTGTATCTCAATTCAATTTACTGTACGGTGCTCTGTTATTTCATGGCCAGAAGCTAAATCTTTCGTTATCATTTTAATATAATTACAGTGTATCAATTAACCAATATGCAATGCCGAAGTATCAAATCGTGCAGCAAATTTATCATATACATATGTACTACCTATTAGGAAGTACAAGGAAGAACGAAATTTATCTTAATATCAGTCTTTAGTTTGAATGTAGAAGGCTATATGGATATGTCAAATTTAATATCGATGATATATTTTTTGTAGACAATTATACAATCTATATATTTCTTCATGTATTAGATACCTCCTTGAAGTTGCAACATTCACTTTTATAATTATAGATGAATATAATTAAGATCGATATCAGTAATTAAGAACAGACACACGATAATTATATGTTATTCGATAAATAATCAATTTCTAAATCTTAGACTATTACAACATATGTACATATGTTATAACTGCTTTATACATTTATGGAAGTATGTATATTTAGGAGAAGATAGGTTTGTGACTATAATAACAATGCATTTACATAAATTCTAGCTTCACTGTGTATCTAACTTATAGCTGATACAATCCGTCCGTAGTTATTAATACTTAATGTGAAAGATACAAGTTAAGAATTCGTAAGCCATTTCTGGCTTATAAACTGTATACATACGTTGATCATAATGTGTGAATATATTCAGTGATTGTGCGCTAATGTTATGGATGTTTCACAGTTCCCTTAAGCTAAGTATACTTACGCTGATTATCATTGGTGAGATTATAATTATAACATTCGACGAAAATGTAATTATGTATTTATAGGTAGGAATTACAGTAATTTTCGAATTTTACTATCACTTCCGATGTTTAATTAGCTTACTACAAATTAATTGCATTGTTTATTATTCTGCAAACCTCTCTTCATCACATAATAATGATCTAGAATGACTGAAATATAAAAATAAATTTTCATAATTTTATTTTAAACGTATTACCAGTCCATTATAATTTTCATGACTTAATTGTTTTGGGTTTGGCATTACCTATTCACTTACTGTCGATTTAATATCGCGTTGATGAGTTGGTATTATCTTTACTATAATTAAAGTTATGAAATTGTTTAAAGTGACCAATAGTAAAATTCAAATTCAGTTCATCTTATTGTACTTAAAATCTCTCTCATATTTTTTCAATGAAATGTTCTCTTTAAAAACTTTCCCTAAGTACTTACCGTCACATTTAATTTAAATGATGTGCACTAGAGGATTGAACAGAAATGGCTAGAAATAAACAGGGATTACAGGGATTGTTGAAGAATGTGGCATCCTAAATTATGAATGAATTTTTAAATGCATTGAATTTGAAGGACAATATTTTTAACATTTACTATAGTTTCAATAAAAACCAATTTATTATGTTAAAAGATTTAAGGAGGTTTGTAGGTGAGGTAGTAAGCTTAGCTTACGACGTACGGCAGAAGTAATAGGTCTTTACGTTAGCAAATTGTTTACTGTAAGATGAAGCTAACTTGAAACTTAAAATGATAAACTTCTGGCAAGCTGAATGACACTGAAGCACATCTGATGAGTCAAATGTTTTAGTTTGGAATGAAATTGTGATTTATGCCTATTTTATTAGATATAGTTTATTTGCTTGCTGGAGTTATAAAGTATATGACATAATTTATGATACATTATAACCGAAAATTGGAGAAATGTCTCGTTTTATTAATGTCAGAGAATTTTACAAAATATAGTGGATAAAATAAGGCTTATTAATTGCCTAGCGACCTATGCATGCTTTGCATTCTATACAAACTATTTCGAAATTTCTTTCCACTGCGCTGTATTAATTATATAGTGCGGCTCTGAAGTGCCCTCCCCCCTTTCCCTCTGCTAACTTTTGATCGGTATAATAGAGAGGTTCCAGTTTTGGGTCATTAATATGAAATATTATATACTACATTCTTGAAGTAAAATTTTTATTTAGTTTCAAAGATTGACGACAGGGGGCGATATAGTGTCAACCTTTTAAATAAAATGGGAGGTCGGGTCATACCTCATTTTAAAGGGCTTACTGAGTATGATATCACACCAAAATTTCATAACATTTTATACGCTCATATGAACACACGTTGCTAACATGAATTCAGAAAGTCATTTCCTCCCGGGCAGCCATGAACGTTAAATCTTAAATTAATGAAACGTCATTCAAAGTATCAAAGAGAGTTAACATTTATTATTGTTGGTTATGGCACTAAAATTGTTTTAATAAAATTCCATTTTATGACATGTATAAGGTAAGTGTAGGCCTAATAAGAGACACACGTTTTAGAATTCATAGCCATCTAAGATTTTTTGAATTTATGTTAAGGAGTTAACTGCACAAAAAACAACATGTATAGTAAAATAAAACTTTGTTGTATTATTATACCATGTTCATATGAGCGGATAAAATGTTATGAAACTTTGCTGGCATGACATCTTACTCAATAAGTCTTACAATGAGGTATCACTCGACCCCCCATTCCATTTAAAATTTTGATACTACATCGCCCCCCGTCCTCAATCTTTGAAACTAAATAGAAATTTTACTTCAAGAATGTAGTAGTATAATATTTCATATTAATGATCCAAAATTGGAACCTCTCTATTAAATCGATTAAAGTTAGCAAGGGGGGAAGACACTTTAGAACCGCACTGTATATGTGTCAATGCAATACAAATTGTTGTCTTAAGAACACATAGTCGCATGTGTTAAATAAACAAATCACAATAGTAATCTTTACTAATAATAATTGAATTGTGTACTATGCAAATTACTTCTCGTCAAATATACACAGGTTATTTGATTAGATTTACGCACGGAGAAAATTGCAAATTTAACACATATCTTATGGGCCTAATGGAATACATACGTGTGTTTATTTTGTGCAGATTATACACATTACACACTGTTTACAGTGTATATACGTAATATGCGCTGCCTCATTATACACAAAATGCATATTCTAAAAATGTTTTGAAATTTTGGATTGTTTCTTATGCTTATTTAGTTTTTGTGTTATGGCTTTTTCTCCATTTCCGTTTTTTTACGTTCTTTTAAGGTTTTTCTTTTATCTGGTCTGCTATTCGCTGTATACAATAAATATCGAAACAGCTTCTACGTTCCAGGTCTCTATTATGAGGGCTTTTGGGTTTTGACCGCGTCATAGTTAGTTACAGAAAATATAATATTTGCTAAACTCGATGTTGGTAAGTAGTTTCTTCAAGAGCAAAGGTGGGTAGTGGCTGCAATGAGGTTACAGTAACTCGCCGTGTAAACCACGCGGGGAGGAACCACCTGTCATCTTTTAGCATTTATCACGAAAACAGGAGTTTAGTAATGCTATCGGCATCGCACAAAGATTGAGATTGGATTTGACTGCGTTTAACTTTAACCCACGACCATCCTTCGAGAAAGTCTCCATCTCGGGATTACATGAAACGGATAAATCTCAAAATTAACTGTATCCCTATAAACTTTAGGCGGCAATAACACATTCTGTAAAGATGACATTTCTTTCTTTGCGGCATAAATCAAACTTTGTAACAGAGGTAATTATTTCCTTTAAGGATGATGTTATTTTCATGTCATTATTTCTGTTAAAGATAGTATTGTGTTTAGTTAAATTAATATTTTGTCCTTGCCTTTTATTAGCGATGCGGACTTGGAAATTCTCTTACTTGCATCGATTACGATGGATATACCGTACGTTCATGATGAAAGGAACAAATTCGTTTAAAATTCAGGTAATTATTTTGCAGAAGAACGCTCGGACAAGTCGATTAGTATTTTTAGTTACACATTGTTAAAATAAGAAAATTGTATACAGGTGTTTACAGAAGAACATATGCAGCTATCACTATTTTTATAGAACAGCCTGTATATTGCGCCGTTTTTTATTTTACAACAAATACACCTTGCACTTTTTTTAAAGTCAATAAAAACAATCTGGTATGGTAAATAGCCAAGTGGCAGCTGCATAATATGGCATGTGTTCTGTGACGAAGTTGCCATAGAAAGGAGGGAATTCGGACACTCAACTTTGGACGAAATTACAGCTGAATAGGAAAAAAACCTAGATTGAAATCATTTTAAACTGGAGGCTCGCATTTTACCCAGTCAAATTTTTACTTGTGTAAGGTTGGTGTCGCAATCAATAGGCGGTTGATGAAATTGTGGCGAAAAAGGGCTTCAGAAAGTCAAAAGTACAACTGTTTTATCTAAAATAAAGAACATTTGCCGCAAACCTGTTATGCCACTGCAAAGCATTCGTAATGATATTGAGAAACAGGAAAACTAGTAAAAATTAGTGGTTTCTGAGAAAAAAGCTACATCAGTATATTGTTGATAAACATGACGGTGATCGAGGATGCAGAAGGCGGAATGCCCAAAAATTTTACTTTTATGCATTACAAATAAAGGAGAATGAGAATGTACACAAACTAATATGGTTCAAATCTTGAATTAATTTTGCCAATGAAAGGAGCACATAAAGTAAAATTTTTATTAAGTTTTAGGTATTATATTTATAAATTTAAACACAATATTTATTTCCATGTTATCAATTATATAGAAGCTGCGGGTATACCGAAATAACTTTCTGTTATAGTGAACAATTAAAAGAATAATTACGTAGTCTATAAGTTTAGACATCATACAGGCTGTCATTATGAAATTATGTCAATAGGATCATTGCGAATGGAATTTTAATACAAATAATCATAACTAAATCATAGAAAGCCGTGACAATTTATAGATTTAGATTATATCAATTTAATTTATGTAACATGCAGATATCGAATTAATTACGCCACGAAGATACTGTTTTTAATGATATGTGTTTGAATATGTATTAGCAAGGTTTAACAAATGTTGTTTCTTAAAGAAATTATACCCTATTAATCGACAATGCAATAAAACTATAAAACTTTCTAATGCCACCCAAAGGTGATATCGTTTAGTATTAAAAGTTGAATTCTTATGCAGCAATATAATACGTTACCGCAAAATAGAAAATGCGTGTGTACACAGCAATTGTCCGCGAAAGTTAATGAATGGTCATTTTCATTGCTAAATAGAAATGTGCGTGTCGTATGATACAAATCAATCAGCGTAAATAAAAATAATTGTTAAATACTAATTGCACAGGTGAAGAAAAAGTGGTGCCAGAGATACACATGCAATTTTATCTAAGACAACTGGTATTAGTCATTACTTTAGAAATATCAGTTTTTTCAAATTTAAATTAGCTTTTAACCTCTTCCATTGAGACAAAGGGTTTCAAATATTATTCGCCTATGTTTGGAACCCAGTTGTAAAATTCAGTATGTGCCTTACAAAATTTATGAAATATTTATCGTCACATTTAAATCCTTTCCGCTACATAATTTTATACATAATTTGATACATATGGATATTTTTGTAGCATATTAACCTTAATAATCAGAAATTAATATTGTACAGCGAATATCGCTTATTTTCGAATATAATTAAAAATATAATTAAATATTATTTATTTCACACACTTTTTTTTTGAAGAAACACGTATTTATAATTGTAAACTTTTTAATACCTTCTGCATTGTTAACTATAAAATTTTCGAACATTTTGATTCACCTAGAAATTAAAAAATGATAATTTTCTGCTATATTTTGCCCCTGGAGCTTCCATCTTGATGACTCAACAATAATCGGCCAGCGTACTAGAATTCCATTTGCCTTTATATCTCTTTTCCAAGTCTCCCAATAAAAGTGTTTTCGGCGTAGGAAGAAGAATATATTATAAGCAAAATTTTTATCTTATACGATCATTGATGGTAATTTTCCGTCATTTGCTTTCCCAAAAGCCTATCAGTAACAATTTTGAATGTTTGCCAAACTGCGTTTCCCAGTGAATTCAATAGTGGCTCAAACTTTGCATGGGCTAGTGATTGTATTTGTGGACCAACAATTATTCCTTGTTTAATCTGCGTCAATAATTTTAGGAAACTTCTGTTTGATATTAGGAGAGCTTGTCACAGGTACTGACTGGATTTTATGGCCGTTATGGAGAAACACAGGCCTTAAACTATCTTTAGAGAAATCAATAAGCGAGGGCCATTCTGTTGGGTTATGTTCAATGCCAAATGTTTCCATACTACAATAAAAATGTCACTACAAAACACTAACTTTAGAAAAATAATATTTAAATTGAGAATGACGATTAAGTACAATAAATACATACATTTTAGATTGCTGTTTTGAATAACTTTAAGTCTCATATGAGATCATTAAGATCTTATTAAGTCAATAAGTGGGGCTCAGATAAACAACTTGGTTCAAAAGTTATATAATCAAAATCTGCTTCTGTTTCTTCCGTGTTTCTATCAGAATCTCAGTTCCCTTTATCCCATGTTATGGAGTCTTTGGTATGGGCAATTATTCGAAGTGTGGAACTGTATGCAACTCTACTGTATGCTTTAATTTTGACGTAATACTTTGAATGTTTGTCAAGCAGAAATAACAGTCAGAGGACTCACCTTTAGATTCCCTCCAATCCGTAGGCTAATAGCATATGACGTGTGCCATTGTTTTATGCAGTAAGAAGTCCAGAACACTATATATACGGCCTAAACTACTACTAAACTACTAACACTACAACTTACGGCCTAAATAATGTTAATAACAGTTTTCAATTAACATAATTATGACCTGTACATTTTTCACTTATGGAGTAAGGTTTTTGCTTTAACGACTAACTAATGGAAGTTAATTTGTAAGTATGTATGAATAAACAATAAATCGGGCACACAAAGCATCGTTCTGATGAATGTGTACTACACGAGTAGATTCTGTTGGTACTTGTCGATAGATGTCTGGAGTAGCATAGCAGTAGGTACACTACCATTTGAGTTAGCTCATTTGGTTTCAATGCTTTAAAGTTTTTATTTCATAATGGACGCAAAAACGTTTTAAAATATTTGAAAAAATTTATATAATAAAATAGTGTGGGTGATGGAGAAATTTCGAATACATACCTACTTGAAAACATTATTGGTACCTACGCTAACCAGTGTAATTTCTTGTTCATCATGATCTTTAAGCAAAAATTGCTGTATTTCAAATTTGTCGCCAAGTGATAGTAAGCTCGTAGTACAATAGGAAATCCTTTCACATATTATGTTTATGACGAAACATAAATACACAACAACATTTACGTTCTTCGGCTATCCTTACAATTATTTACGAAACGGAATCTCAATTGAATATTTTTGTTATTGATTGTTCCTTTCGGAATTTTAACCTTATCTGTTTGTTTATTTTGTGTAATGTCAACATATTTTACTACAATAATATATTAGATATAATCACGGAACAGCAGCATATTTTAATTGGGCTTTTATGCTATACTTACAACCAGACAAAGCGTTTGGTAGAAGCATGCCTGTCGATTGCATATATCATAATCAAGAATTTATAATTACCATATGGTACATGTCCGCAGTTAAAATTTGCTACACGCGAATCAATACTACACGCTTGAATTGGTAACGAATACAAGTTATAATATCTGTTAGACGGAAGGTTAATTCGTTCCTGTACAATCTTTTTTGTAAGTATAAATTGTGCAAATGTATATTTTATTTACGACGTCGCACGCCAATTCTGTAAACTTAATAATTAAACACTGTACGATAATCTACGACACTCCGGTATTGCCTATTTCACTAGAGAGTAAAAAAAGCAGTAATCGCTAATAACTATAATTTGAGTTCAGTGACCGAATATGTATGAATTGCCGTATCGACTTTAATTCTAATTAAAATAAACCATGACACCGTTTAAAAGTGCTGACCGTTTGCACTTTTATTGAAAGCGCATTTTTAGCAGATATACATATATACATACACCATGCACAACACAACCGACAAAGGTGAACAGACACTATATTAGGCAATTCACGCCCTAAGGCAAACCAGAATCAATGGTGGATATGTATACCACAGTGTTGGTAAAGAACTACATAACATTATTATTGAAAAAATATCATTAATTATGTGCACCATTGTGGCGATCCAGATAAAACAATCTAATTGGGTGATCTTGTAGAGGAAACTCGCGTCTCATTATTAACGGAATTGATAGTTGAGAATTTTGCTGATTAATCTATGCATTTGAGTTATTTAATTGTGCAACTGTCTCACTTATATTTAGTATATGTACACAATTACAGATATATATAATTCGAAATGTATAATAGAATGTTTAAAGTTTAGTGCTAAATGAGCTAACGTTAGTAAAATTTTGCACGAGATAAAATAATTTGACAGCTTTTAATTTAAACTTGAAGATAAAAACTAATTTTATATAAATATGTATGTAATTAATTTAATCTAGAAGTAGGTACATTTTGCATTTTCTCAAACATGTTCAAACCATTAGAGTAAAAAGGCAAAAAGAATTCAATCTTGTTCCGAAAAATTGCGCTGAAGAATATTTCAAACTTATCAAAATGAACTTAAATGCCTTTACTTTTAAATGTTATCAGCAAAGTTTTGGAAGGAAAATAAATTAAAAACAACCAATTTCAACCTTAAATTTTGAATCAGCTAAGTTGACATTTTACCCATTGTGAGCCGAAACCTTTTTATTATTTTTATTTAATAAAGATTTTTATTTAATTTTAATATTAACCTGTCACCTATGAGTTAGAAACCAACAAAGAACTGCCTTTTCTAGCTTTTTTCATTAATGTACGCGAAAATACTTTTCAAATAGATATTTATAGAAAACTTTATAGAGAACTTCTTTTATAGATTATTTAACCCCAAAATTTATTTATGATGTATAAAAAATTAAGGCGCGCAGTCATAAACATACCATACATAAAAATTTAAACAAACATACGTTCTTAAATACTCAAACTACTTTGCTTCATAGTACTACTATTCCACACAGAAAGCATGTTAGTTTAGTGTACCATCCGACCTAGAAGTTCGCTTTTTCCAATTTATTAGAAAAAATAGAAGTTACAACTCGCATCCTATAACAACTTCCCGAACAAAAAATTTTCGTTTTAAATTAATTATACACATGAGTATATGTATAATACGCCACGGAAAATGTAAAGAGATGTGCGTGAGACAAACCAGTCACCATTTAGAAATTAAAACAATTAAAAATATTGCGTCAGTTTCAATATTTTTTTACCGGTATCACGAATCGTTATGGGTTAATTCTCTAGTTTGATTTTGAATAGAGCGTTTTCTGTTAAAAATCGTTATGCCAGTCATAAAATAAATTATTTAGAATGCTAATTCGGACCATTTTTTGATTTGGTCCGACTTGGAGAAACAGACAAATCACGCCTTGCTCAACATGTCTGGGAAGAAGGACACAGGATTGTATGGAACAACGTAACAATTCTGGTATAGGAGGACTAAACTAAAAGAAAACTCACAGAAACAGCATATACGATCACAAGACCTGACGCCATTAGCACACCAAGCCTTGAGATCAAAGATGTATGGTTCAAAGACAGCTTGAAGAATCAAAGGCAACAATAAACACAAACTCCAGAAACTACGTCGAACGACAAACACCACACGTAATCTCAAGGGAGATTACGCATCTACGCTGACCGGACAAAACACCGCGGAGTCGGTCAAATTTATAAGATTCCCCTGCAGATGCACGACAGGTGGGCCTGCAGATTTCCACTTATACAGAGGGATATGTACAGTGGCCAGCAGCATAATCGATACCGTTACGGAATTTCCTAAACCTTAATAACAATGTAGAGGGGGTTACATTGTGTGGCCTTCAGTTAGGATTTATAGTAGATATTATTATTAGTAGATAAGGTCGACGTTAGCTTGCGGTGGTGTCGATTTAAAAGCTGGCCATTGTACATACGACACAGCACTGTGCCGAAACTGTAGCGGAGCAACGATATTACGTCGGAGTTTACACATACAGATATACATCGGAACTTTCTATCTGTCGTTAGTGATATCAGTCTCGAATCTAGTAAGCTGACTATGAGCAAACTAGAGACAATCAGCTCTTTTCAAAGATATCCTCAAGACGGTGATAGACACTTCACGGAAACGTCGGATTATCATCATCTAACAAACGATGGAAAAAGCTCAAAAAATTCTTCAATTCTTCATCCATCGTCAATAACTTTTCGTCGTGAATTATGTATTGTGTTGTGATCATGTGACTAGTATAGTGAAGTAGTTAATAATTTCTTGTAACAAGATCGACTTACCATTCGCTGTTGAGAGCAAAGTGATAAACAGCGCGGCATTATAAATTTTTATTATGCTGTCACAGATCCATTTGAACACAATTTAAATACACAAAGAGTTGCAGTGATAGCCATATAAGCGATACAGCTTACGGAGTCACAGCAACTAAGCACACCATAGCCACTAAGCTAAGCTCACACATTAAAAAAAATATATGAGTAATGACTGTTGTCTCTCTTGCTCGTCTAATCGGCGCTCGTAATAGTTAGATGGGTTGCATTCCATTGTGATCTCGCTGACAATCTAGGAATGCTATTAGTTGTTGCTGAGTCGATATTGGTCAGACCAATATAGTTAATAGCAATGTGTCGTTGGGACTTTAACGTTGTCATCATTTATGTAATAGTCCCGATCTTGAAGAAAGTATTCGGCTACTGTAAATTTTTAAGTATATCCATGCACATACCTATCTGCTTGATGTAAATTTTCCTATATACAATGGCTAAAGTATACACCAAAGTTGATAGACATTGGACAAACAGCAAAAAGCGTCGAGAGCAAAATTAAGGAACATTGACAACATGTACGTATATACTGAAATAGACCTTATTTCCTATTGCAGTATATACCTGTTTCGGTGAAAATTTCATAAGAGGAATACACCACCGACAAGCGGAGCCAATCCATTTTGCTTATAAGTAAACAAACTAGCTTATACAATAGGGGCGGAATCGACCTGAAGAGGGCATGAATTAGCGAAGCGAAAAAGATATTAAGTCTATAATGAGGAGCAAAAGACAACATCGCCCTCTTGACACCTGAAGCTAACAGTGTGATCAGTAAAACCTTAAGTAAAATTTATCTACAACATGCGGAAGACGTCATTGTAAATAACTAATTCATTCAAAGGCATCACTATATTTAATTCATGTCTTTCAAATTTTGAGACTATTGCTATTTTGTTTAAATAAAATTTCATAGTGATTTAAGCCAAGTTCTTGAAATAATAATAATTATTGTAAATATATATTAATTAACATTTAATCTTTTAGTGTTTACGCACTTTACTAGAAAAAAATTCTCTCTTCTTCTGTTTTTGTTCGTCTTTCTAGGTACTACTTTAACCTCTTGTAGAAAATATTATAGTAATTTGAAAAAGCTAAAGAAAACGACAAAGAAAATTTCTCTTAAAAATCATCTTGTATATCTGTATACGTATTAGTTAGTTTACGTCCTCACTGCCCTTCTATCACCCTTTTTTTATCTGTAATAATTTGTATGCAATAGAATGTTACGTTTTACTATATATTATATTTCTGCTATGCAAGATCGCTCGCACCGCCAAGAACTTTACATAAGTACTACACAAAAATTGTTTCTGTAAGAAGGTCTGTGTCTATGGACCTGTAAATTGTTGTAAATTTGCTAAACAGCTTATCTTCGCTATTCATTTAATTTTTTTTCATTGTTGTAAAATCTCAAATATAGACCACGGTCACTAAACCAATCAAATCGATACATTACACGTGTGATTTATGATCACCTCGCTTGTTAATTAATCTTTAGCTATTGTTTCACGTTATTATCCGTTGCAGGATCTATAACTGCGCAAACGAATTTCTTTAGATGCTCTAAATAACTTCAGCCGTTCAGTTAATGGCTATACAAGATATGGTGATCGCAATCACACTTTTGTTTTCGATTTGTTAGTCCTAGTGTCATACACGTTTTCATAATAGTGAATGTAGTAACACGTCGTTGTATTTATTATTAATTAGCGTAATTAAATATTGTGACTTAGCGTGGTGTTTTTATCGCCTTAGTTCTGTTAGACTTGTCGAACATGTGTCAGTTGAGTTATTTGATAGAAGGTAACTAATAATTACATGTTCGAAAAACAAGGTCTTTTAAATAATAATTGGTGAGATATGTGTGAAATATGTACGAATATATTTACTACTGTCGAAAATGGTATACTTTTGGCGATAAATTGAAGGACATCACCCACAGATGTAAAATTTTAACTTATGTTAATGCTAAGATTCAATGAGTAAGTATAAAACTGTCTGAAGTGTTCTCCAGAATATTGATAAATGTCTATGCCTGCTAGCTGTTGACAACGATAATACCATTCCTTCTATTGTTTTGTTTTTGTAACTCATGGTAATATATTGCTGTTCTATCCTACTCGATATATTACCTAATATAAAGGAATAGCGTCTTTCTTATCTAGACCATTTCAAATTTAATGATAATTCGCTAATTTCCATTTATTGTTTGATTATTCATTTCAAATATTGGATATTCTTATTGGGCTTTTTATTATAGAGGCAAATGGGTATAAAAACTAAAATGAGAATAGGGTTTATGAGGATGATTGTATTTAAGCTCTGTATTATTAAACATATTTTACTGATACCATATCCTACATCTCTACATTTTTGGAGTTTATTTTATTTTATTTCGTTGTGGTTTTATTTATTTACCGATTTGGCACTAAATATTTTTAACCAAACAAGTGAGATGGAACAATTTGTGACCATCGTCTCTGGTGGGTCAGTACAGTCTTAGGTCACCGTTTATTGTTGGGATACAAATGACACCGCTACATGTCTGAGTCGACGTAATGCAGCATCAAGACATTAAATACTTTACATCCACAAAAAGATATAACGCAAGCTCTACTATAGGCAATGTAGCTTAAGAAGGCATTACAGCTGCATCCATCAAAAATTAAAAACGTTATAACAAATTTTTTTATGCCAAAAAAATCAATCAATTTGCGGATATATTTGTTTTTTTAATAACAAGCAATTGCTGCGGAAAGAACTGTCGAAAAGTAATATCATCGATCGTGATGAGAATAGGCCGCAATCCTGGCGACTGACAAATCAATGAACGAAGTTCAATCATGATTCGAAACAAAACAGAGACGAACCAAGGATATCACACATGTTTGAATCTAATAAATTTAAAATCTCACCCAATTACCACCATAACTTTCATTCAGTGAAGTTAAAGTTGGGAGCCTAGAATCATTGCATAGATAACCAGCAATATTTTGGCGTTAAGGTGACACAGTAGGTTATTTCACAAAACCACACCTGTTCTTAATGTTAAGATAACATTAAGGACAGGATATTCGATAAAATTACCTTCATTAACCATATACACAAGAATTTTACGCATTTTCGTATTAGAGGCATTATACATAAACTTAATAACACAAATAACCTGCTGTGTATTTACTCGTAAACGACATACTTTATCATGTATTTCCTCATACGATATTATGCCATTTAATTGAAATTTTGCAACCGCCAATTTATACACTATCTGTAGCAGACCTTTCGAGGACATATTATGTAAGGATTCGATTAAACTACAATTTACAGTAACATTACATTTTTAAAAAATTTGCTGCGAAAGCAGAGAACCTTCGGAAATAAATACTGAAAGAAATAACACAAGGATAGATTGCAAATGTGTCAAAAATATAATGACGCTTAATAAAAACAAAAGCGAACTGTGGGCATGGTATGTTTTGTTCTAAAACGTCGGCCACAATACATATTTGTAAATATGTAATTGTGTAATCGTATTTCCTTTCCTTTATACAACGACACCGTTATTATCTTGTGTATGTATTACAGCATATGTTACACGGTACGTTAGATTGTAGATAGGAATTATGTATGTGTTAGGATTGTCTGAGCTAGTGGCATTGAGTGATGTATGTGTGTGCCTGTTTCAAAATTAGTTGTGGTGTTAATTGTTTACTTTTTAAATACTTTCTTTAACGGTGTTTGTTTCCCGGAAAGTGTGAGTCGAATCACATTATCATGAAATGAGTGTAAATATTTTAGAAATACATACATACATACATATGTAAAAAGCTGCAGAAAATTTAAAAAATGTTCATTTCAATCTCTCAATTGAAATTAGTTCAATATTTTTAAAATTTTTTAAAAGAGACATTTATCACCATACAATATGCGTCCATTTTTTTGTTGTTATTTTAACTAGAACATTTTTTGCTAAAGTTCAACATGATTGATCATGTAATAAGATCACAGAGATTGATGATTTCACAATAAATACTTTTGTTTTTCATACGAGGTAAAATTGCTCATGTACAGTGCGAAATGAATATAATACATACCAATATTATCTGCAGACTCTCCAAAATTTAATTTTCTTTTAATACAAATCCAGAATATTACGATTTTTTGAATTAAAATTACTTTCTATACCTACCATGAATAATTTCGGAGTTATTAAGGTTTGCGATAGAGTTTGAAGGTATTTATATAATTCCCTTAATTGCAAGCCATAGAAATGACAACAAATGTTCTGTCTGTGTTGTATTGCCGTATGTATTTTGATTTTTATTATTAATAACTCGGTCGATGTTTCTGACAGTACATAATGGACCCATAATTATTTTAAAATATTATATCAATCAAATTGGGTGTTAAGTAAGTTACAATAAACACATTGCTGACATATTGTATACGTTACTACCACCTTGCAAACTGCTAGAAGTAGGCAGAGGTATAATATTTATTGTATGAAATATTTTTTGAAACAGTATAAGCTTCTAGTCTACTACACATGATATACATATTTATGTCTGAATGAATTCAAATTGTTATTGATCTTATTTGCATACAAACATAAAATTTTGTTATAGAAAATGGTTTCGTTTTGCACACCTAAGTTTCTTGTGATATCGAAAGTAACTTTTCTTTCTACATAGCCTTGCTACATGGCAATAGGCGCAAATTTTGATTTTAAAATTTTAGAATGCATTTAATACTTGTCTCAAATCATATTATTGAATAACAGTTCTGATTGAATATTACTTAGATTTGGTAAACCACTAATTGACCTCATATAGCTTATTACTTTGCATATTATAAACCGAAGAACAAAAAATACCCAAGCATTATACAATTTATATTTTTACCTGTATTTATTTTATATACACAGGTGATATTTTGCCTGGCTTTATCGGCTACTCTAGTACCTTATAGCACTACTCTCCTGTAAATAAGGTTTAGTATGTATTTAGTATGTAAGCGGCCCTTTTAAGATTCTTCGATTTAGTACTTTTCTCACAGTGAGATAAAGTAAATGCGTTTCTTTCCATATCTCTCAACTCGATTGATAAATTTTGAAATAAAGTTTTAAACACAATTTTTTACATGCTGTTTTGGCTTTCTTTCGCATCTTTAACATTTAATTTTGTACAATGGTCCACATATCAATATAGTTTTTTTGGTAATACTCTACTTAGCTCTAAAAACGTTTTTAATATGAAAATGACATAAAATTACACCGCAATAGTTGCAGTGACAGCCAGACAAGCGACACTGCTTACGGAGTTACTGCAACTAAGCACCCACCACACATGAAAATATTTATGAGTAAATATCACAATATCAGTTAACCGGAAGTGGGCATCAACTTTGATATTTTAAATAGCATGCTATAAGTTCAATTACAAATTCAGCTTTTACGATATATTTTACACATATTTCATGTATCATACCCTATACCTAGATAGTTTCCTTCTGAGTTATTCGCAATTAAAGAAGAAAGTGACAGATACCGATCTTAGTTTATAGTGATATTAGGTCACGTAGGAGCAAAAGAGAGGAATAACATTTTGCATATACAAACGCCAAATAAGTAGTAAGTAAGTATGTAAAACAAATAAGCTAAGCTCCGTAAATTGACGTATCTGATCATTTTAGGTACGGAGGCTAATTAACAACACCAATTTATTCCAGAACATATAAAATTATGTTTTCCTTAATAAAACTTCTCCAGTGGATTCGAATTATAATTACATTCTCAAATAATATTAAAGGATATATTATTATAACTTTAAAAATAAAATTGATTTGAATTATTCGTATATCATTTATATTATTAGCTTATTAGTATTTTGACACATATTAAATGTCAATTTCTTCCACTGAAGAGGTCTTACGTCCTTATTCTGTAAACTTCGATAAATACCGAACGTTATTCAACGAATTTTGTTAAGTTATAGATTTTCTAACGAAGTTAGTGATAGCCAGACAAGCGATACACCTTACGGAGCCACTGCAACTAAGGACCTACCATATTAAAAAAAAAAGTTAGGACCTGCGTAAACGTAACGAAAGACTGATATTTTTAAGTGCGACAGTACATCTATAACTATCTGTAACTAATGTCATGGCATAGTGGGCAAAGCGGTATCTGCCACAACTGCCGGTGTTTTTATTTGTATTTATGCGACAGGTTATGTTCGTTATTTGTGTTCCAACATTTTTTATGGGTTTTTTAAGATTTTAATTGATAGCTACCTATTCCTATTGCCTCGAAATTGAATATAGGTTTGTAAAAATTATTATTGGCTATCTCATGGAATAGTGATAGTCTTTGCTTAAGATTTTCGATAACTTTCATGAGCGAAGAAATGTAAGGCACTTGAAAATGGATACACTTTTGAAATTTTTGTTGTCCTCAGTGGTGAAAACTCCAAGAAATGTTCTCTGGCAGTTTCAGGCAAAAATCTATATACCTAATGCCTTAAAGTTTTCACCGGGCATATTGAAAGGATCGCTGTGATCTCTCAACTGCTTGTGATATAGGTTATCCTCCAACCTCATAAATAAATTCATATAAAAATTGTTCATAACATAAATATTGACTTCATATCTTTTTTCATGTTACTCAACAGCAAACACGAGTAACAGATCATTATCTTGTGCCATTATTATTTTCTAATATCCTGAGACACGAGTAATAATAATATATTGTTGTTTATTTGACAGATACAAATGTGTATTTAACAAATCAAAATACACTACAGTAAAGTAACATTCTTTATAACAATCAGTAATAATAATAAATCTGAACGTGATATTAAGGAAATAAATAATAAACTAAGATTAGAATTCATGTATAAATTAATTTAACATTACTATACTCCACAAAAAATTACAAAATAATTATAACGATAACCCGGCAGCTTTCGTTAAGTAACGAACGGATTATTACGACTTTCGTTACAAATTTATCTTACGGAATACAAAAACTAACGATGTTTGTTATCTGAACGAAATTTCGTATGTCAACGTTTGTTATGCTATAACGAAGTCTTACAGAATAAGGCCATATTAACAAAAACATAATTTTATATGTTCTGGAAGAAATTGGTGTTAACTAATTTGCTGTTTCATTGACCTATAAGTGGAAGTACTTCAGGAATTGAAAGAACTATATTTTTATGCTTCTAATAAATAATTGACGTCATCAAGTGTCAAAATGTAGTGACATTTGTTAATTTTTATTATTCAGACTGGTCATTATTTACACTGGTCATTAGTCATACTGGTTATTATTTATATTGGTTATTATTTATACTGGTCATTATTCATACTTAAATGTGGTTTTCAGATATAGCAATTTTGTTGAAACTATGGACAGCATACTATAGAGCTACAGAAACAGTTGATAATATGATAACATGGTTGTCATAGGAAAATCTATCATACATCGTACTTGATACCTTATACACCTACCATATAGAATTTAAGATGCAATTCCCAAAATATACCATACCTATGTATCCATACCAGATACATAGGTATGGTAGATTTTCATATTAAATGTTTTTAATGTTAAAAGAATGTTTAGTTTAATTTTAATTTTGACTTGAAAAAAATTGTAAATTTAAGACAGATGCTACATGTTTTTTCGTATGTATTAAATAAACAAAACGAAAGAAGATATCATTATCTAAATTTAATGCACTTCTTTCTTTAAGTGTGCGCTTGCATTAGAAAATATTGACCTGACACCTTAATATTTCTTAAAAATATAATTTATGGAGTATGAATAGATGTGAACTATTAATCAAATGTTAATTTTTAAGTTTCACATAGAAGTTTTGGGGTGTGCCGATTAAGAACAGTGAACGGAGAGAAGGAAGCAGATGGATACAATAAATGCGAAGACATTCAAAGAAATTTTACTTTCGAATGCGATTGATGCTTGCGTTTTTTCGATGATGATTAATTTAAGTTTTTCTTATTAAAAAAATCGTACCGGAAATTCCGAACCATTTCCGAGATTCCAGTGGCCAATTATAAAATTAATTCTGTATCGACGGTGACAGAGAGCGTTATTTATGGATGCAGTGCCGATACTCCAGAAGAAGAAAGTAAAAAGCTCTACAGTTTTATACTCTTCTACTGTTTTTGTAATCATTTATCATTATAAGCGATACCTTGTCCGAGAAAACATTATCGATTTGTCATTAGTATTCGTATATTTTGTGCATAACACAGTATTATTTGTAGTTAATTGCTTCTGAGCCTTTCAAGCTCGTATTTCTTGTGTCATAGTAGTGTCATATTAGCCTAATCATTCAAATATAAAAATATTCAATATTAATCATTACTTGATCAAATCGATAACACATTTTTGTGTGAGGAAAAGCTGCTTTCGTTAGTATAAAGTGGACTGATATTATGGAAATAAAAGAAGTACCTAACCAGTATGAGCAATAGTAAAGTACAAATAGCTGCACAAACTCTGGTTGTTTTGTTAGGTTTAGAAGCGGTATAAAGTAACTCAAAACATACTGGGCTTATCTTACGAAATACGAATGTCGAATTTTTTTCATCAAATAACTGCTGCATTCGTTGCATATGTATAATATATTGATATTGGAATAGGTACGACATTTAGAGAAAACCTCACTTCTTAATGAAGACCATTTATATTTAAATTTCTGCGACTGAGCTAATTTTGGGTTGTGGATAGTGGTCTTCATGGCGTTGTCAAGATATGCAAGGGTTACAATGTCTTAATGCCAGCTTGTAAGGAAAATCGAGCACGGTTGACTGCAGAGGAAGCGTTAAAACTATGTATGGTGCTATTTGAGTGCTTACTGTACGACAAATTAGATAATAAGCTATTATCTCGCCTAAAATGATTGTATTGCATTCAATTTTGTTGTTAGTAGACATAATAATGTAGTAAATTACAAAAGATTAAAAGATTAAGTTGTCACAAGAAGCCTCCATGACAATGTCTGTTACTTGTTTAATAGATTTTCCTGTACTCAATAATTATGACTTAAAAATATTGCTTACTGTTACATATCAATTGCTCCAATCATCATATATCTAGCATTTAATAGAGACCCACAATAATATAAAATGAAAGTCACACATAAACTGCAATATAATAAAAATAATATCGTTGCTACATTGAATATGATAATTAAATGGCAACAAGACAATAGATACACATTGAAACATAGCAGCAATCACTTATTACTTGCCAGAAGGAGGGTATGAATAAAAAATTATGCAGCTTACAGAAATGTTAACACACAGACGGTGGGGACCCTGCAAAGTCAGTAAGGCCAGAAATTAAGCATTACATATTGTCGATTATCATCTTTCACATTATTAATACATTATCTACAATGATATATAATCATATCTTTGTTACTAGAGTCTTGTTACGACTTCAGATATTCAATCAGTGTGATATTGCCAGATCAGGAATATAATAATGGTCTGGATATTCTATGAGTATTATTCTAATGTGGCAATAACTGTGTTAGAAATTATTATTTATTCGTTTTATCTTATTCTATCTAGCCTTTATGTTTCTTGTATACTGGATTTTGTATACTAATGTGTTACACAGTTTTATTTTCTTCAACCCTCTTCTTATTTTGACTCGAATATGATTGTAAACAGGATATGAGTAGCAATCAATACCCCACACCAATAGAAATTAAGATTGTGGAAAGGTATTTCATGTCTTCATTATTATTAACTATCTTAAAATGTATACAAGACACACATACGCATACCTACATTGTGTTAGTCCTATAGATTCATATGTTATTTACCCAGTTCCACAACGTCAACGTTTAAACAAAACTATTTCTATGAGTTTTATTAATAAAGTGCACAGCTATACAAAAAAATGTTTACTCTGGGAGTAAGACCATGTTTACTATATGTTTTTGGGGTTGCCGAATCCAAATAAAAAAAAGTAAAAAGAACAGCATGTCAGGGTTTTGGTATAACCACAAAAACCCTATAATCTGCACTATTTAATACTGTAACGTTTTGACTCAAGCCGTAAACTAAAAAACCAATAAGTTAAAACAAAGGTGGCACCGTAGGCATTAGCGTTATTCGATGTACATACACCGAACGGAAGTGCCCTGAATGAAGACACACGTAAGAAGGATATATGGGATAAACGAAATTAATAAATTTCTTTAAAGTCGTATGAACTAGAGCTACGTTTTCGAGCAGCATCTTTGAAGAAACGTGATCAGGTATGGAATTTAGGATTGTGATATCCATTTTTGAAGCGCAACCACAAATGGGGAGTGAATAGCGCGAGAAAGCGAACTCAGAAAAGCCTTACTTGCAGTATCATAAATTTGTTATAGGGCTACTGGGATTAATTAAATGGGTTCAAGCAATCGACAGTCTTTGTGGGATATTGACTACAATCATTTCTTTTATCGATTACGGGGTTATGGGATTATGAGTTTTTTTGCCTAAGATTCGGATTCAGTGATCCCAAAAATATGGTAAACATGACCTGATCCCTATACTCAAGAATTTTTTTTAGTTTGCGTGACTGTTGTTTTCCTGTAACAAAATTAGTTTTTTTTTTTTACACTTGGTAATTGAATAAAACCCTAACAAAAAATATGTAGTAAAGGCAGCCTATCATTAGGTGTTTGTTCCATTAGTCTCTCGTAATTATTAGTCGAGGAAAATAGTTTCTAAATTATTGCTTCTCACCTCCTACATATACATATTTCATTAGTAGGGCGAACAGAGACCTGAAATTGTTATAAAGTATATTATAGATGTGGAGTGTTGTTTAGCAGAAACTGATAGCAAAATAATTGTGGGAGGCTTTTATGAGAAAACTTGTTATGTCATTTGTTGCAAGCAATAAAGAAATCTGTAGGTGTAAGGACTACACCAGAATCGATGCATTTGTCCTCCACCAATTATCATCAAATCTCTTATAAAAATATTACAGTATGTGCAATTTACTTACAACCTCGTACTCTGCTGACAGTGTTGCAACGATAATCACATATACATAAAAATTGATTTTGATTTTGTTACTTTGTGAATTTTGTCTATACATTTTTCTAGAATGATGTATAACGATCCCTTAACTAATATACCTTGGTAGATTCTTCTAGTAGGTTTATCTGCTAGTACCATATTAATATAAATATCTTGTAAAAGAAGTAGTTTTTAAGGTTCTATAATATGATATTAAATTGTATCAAACAAAACCACAAAAAATTACGTTATATTTTTTTGTCTAGAACACGGGCGAATAAATATACAAAGAAAACAGTACATTCAGCGATGCAGCTCTGCTTGAGAATGATGGAATTGAAAGTTATATTTTTGAACAGGTATAAGTCCCGTATACAATAAAAATGAGTTCACTATTACCACTGGTCAGCACCGGTATGGAAAGGAAACTTATTCAATACTTCAGGTTCGATCATGCACGAAAATTCTTTTAGAACAAAGAACCGATAACAAGAGTTAGGTAATGACTGTAAATCACGCTTTTCGAATTATAGTGGAAGCATACAGTATGTGTATGGAACATTCTCATGTACCTATGCTTTTTTTTCTTGAAAATTAACCGCGATAAATTGTAATTTGAGGAGAGTTTTATCTACAAGCACTACACGAAATTGCAAGTAGACGTAATCTAATGTAATTTGATACACATTAAAATTATTTACAAATGCTAATGATACAAATGTTTCGTATAAGTGATAGAATTTCATAGTATTAAATCAAAAATATTTGCACATAATATATACAGGTAATTATTGTGTCGCGCAGGTACAATTATCTAAATGGCTGGTTAGATTACGGTTGCTGAAATTGTTTAGGAGGATAATTCTTCTTAATTATTCTTGATTTAGGTTACTATATGTGAGAGAGTAACATGAAGGCAAGCAATTTAGTAATTTTGATACTTTAACTGACATTATCGTCATTGACCATCACAATTTATCAGGTTTGTATTTAATGTTCTCTAGATTTAATTGCATGACATACATAAATACCTACAGATTGCTTACAGAACTCTAACTTTTATCGTTTGAATGAGAAATCCCCATAAAATAAACTGACATTGGCTGAACTTGACACTTTTTATATTATATTTCTAGTTGCATAGGAAGTGGGGTCAACTTTGCTTTACTTAGAATATTGTATATATTTTACCCTTTTCCGTAGTATAATTTTTGGTTAGCAATTTGAATGATAAGTCAACTAATTTAATTTG
Organism: Holotrichia oblita; assembly: GCA_023690525.1. Classification (NCBI taxonomy): domain Eukaryota; kingdom Metazoa; phylum Arthropoda; class Insecta; order Coleoptera; family Scarabaeidae; genus Holotrichia; species Holotrichia oblita. The sequence goes on from CM043015.1 coordinate 93,056,426, forward strand.
AATGATACCACATTTGATTTATTTCAATTCAAGAGTTTCGTAGATACACTGGAATAAAGTTTTGTAAAATTGATTGAGCGACGTGTACTCAAGCAAAATATTTCTTGCTACACAACGATTTAATGATAGCAGTAATTAATCTGTTAATTGTGTTTAAATTTCAATAATATCAATTTCTTTATCTTAAATGGAACACATATACATACATTTATATTTTTTGGAAAATGTTACAACAGTTTCAATAATTTAATTGTCGCATTTTAATTCAGGAATTCCAAAGATATAACGCAATATCTGTTCCAATAGTTTCTTATATTATATTTATTTAGTTAATAACAAGCAATAATATATTTTTAGAAAAAAAAAATAAGAAAAAAATAAGAAGAAAAAGGACAAAATTCGATTTTAGAAACTGTTCTTTTTATCTACCTGAGATTGTGTTATTATTTACGAAATATGAGTAACTGAGCGTATACAGTAACAAAATATCAGACAGGATATTACGACAAATCTTGCAGCAATTATTTAATATAAAAATTTGGAAATCTAGATTGGTTTTTGTATTTGTATCTGGCTAAAATTGCGACATTATAAAAGATGTTTCAATTATAATTAAAAAGTTGACAATACTTCAAACGGTGGTATCGTTTAATTATATCTTCAAAAATGTAAAAATGTTATATCTACCCTAAATAGAATTACATCATAGTTCACGTCAAAATTTAAATAGGGGTCAGAGCCTATATAAGCCTACATATGTAAGTTTTGAAAACGTAAATACAGCATTATATATAACAAAATAATTTTCATATTTTCGAATACACAAACTGTTCATTATTATCAACAAACATACTGTGACAGGTGCCCAGAACAAAAGAGACATTACATAACAGTAGGCCAAAATTTCAAGAATTTAACCAACTGATGACGTTCGTTCTATTATACCTACATAAGTTTAATTTGTTTTGGTTAGCATTCAGTATCAGAGACGGTACGATGGTCAGATCTTCATAAAATTTGTCAGAAAAATAGAGCATTTTTAGATACAAATACAGATACATTTTCTACTGAAGTTTACTCTGACTCTTTTATGAAACATTTTAAAATCTCTTGATATAATTCCTCAAAGAAAAAAGTACAAGAAAAGCTTATTTTAAGTTGCCATTTCTTCAGGTCTATTACAATATTTGCAATTGCATATGAAAACCGTTACCTCACAGAAAAGACAATATTAGATAATACAATTTATAAAAATTTTAGTTTCAATAAATTTTTAAGGAAACTATACAATTTTCTATACAATATACTATACAAAGTTCAAAGTTAGCAGACGATGATAATAACAATATTGCTGTTTATTTTCAAGCACAGTTACTTTTTTATCTGGAATAGATGCAGATGTAGCGGGTTTCTAAACTTTGTTGATTGTGAGATTTCCATTGTAGTTCTTGCTGCGAGTTTTAATATGTATAATATGTTTTCATAGCCGTGTTACAGAATTACTTCGCCATCAACAATGCTGTGCTGTCAATTATGTCCCAAGCTATTTTGTATTGGATGAATTATTACAAATATAATTCTACGAAACCAGTTACATTTAGATTACGAAGTCGTTAATAATTTTATATCATGTTAACAAAAGAAAAAAAACCATTCAACTCAACCTATTTGGTCGAAACAAGTTTTTAAAAATTCTTACGGTTGGTTCTATATTGCGGCGATTGTTGCAAAATTATAATTGCTGCAGGTCAAGAATTAAATATTTTAATAATTCAATACTTCACAAATTAAATAATTTCTTTTGATTAAATACACAGTGTGTCAGTGCAAGAGCGCCTTTTAACGGACTAGATCGACAATATAGGATTATATCAATCTACTCATTTTCGGTACAACGTTTGGTTAGCTTATATTTGCTGATGCCTTTCCATTTGTAGGTCAATAGAACAAGAATCAACTAAAAATCATAAATAAAAACAAAATTTAATTTATTCCAGAATACGTAAAATGGGTTTTTGTGTGAAAACTTTTTTAGTAGAATGAATTGACAATAATAATTTACAAATGATATCTAATCATACAATCATCAACAAAAATATTTACAATACATATGTTACATACGTTTTATATTCTTCTATTTTTAATTTAACATGCATTTTTATGTGACAATGGAATCGAAAATTGAATATCTAAGATTAACAGTGAGGGCCGTTTGGCTGATATAATTTTTGAAACTTCTCCGTTTCTTGCTGTGTGGCTTAGGATTTCTCGGTTTCAGAGCTGACTTGATAAGCCTATCTGCTTTAGAAAGTTTAGAATGTGGGATGGCTTGATGTTGGTTAAATTTTCCTCTTCTATTTTATAAGATCCTAGGTGCATAGTCCTTGAATTACGTAGTGCTGTACACTCGAAGAGGATATGTATAGAAGTTTGATCTTCCTCTTTGCAGAAACGGCATTCTGCTGTCTCTGCGAAGCCCAATTGTTCTTATACGTCTTCGGAGTTGTCTTTGCCCATGGTAATGAGTTTATTGAATTTGTTCTGGTTGTAGGTTCCCTGAGTTGTTTTCGGTTGTTTCATTCCATGTTGTTGAAACCCGAGTTTGATGTTTCTTTGATCAGCTTCTTTTTTTTGTTTTTCTAGGATTGTGCTATGACTGACTCATTGACTGTCGGTCAGGATGGTAATCTCCTGTTTCCGGTAATTTCTTTCAAGATTAAATCGGAAGCATTTTTCTATAGCCTGTATTTCCACCTAAAGAATTCTAGGAATTTCCCTAAACTTTCGGAGTACTTGGTTCTGGGCTCATCTACTGCGATTCTAGTCCCTTCGGTTGTCCTGGCAGCATCTGTATACCATAAGACGGCATTCTTGTTCAGTTCCGTGATGGTGTTTTGATTCCATTCACTTCTGAAGCCTAACCTCGTGATAAAGTTTTTTGCATTTCTTTGACATTCCATCGTGGGACATGTCCCACAACAGGTCATCTTCGAGAAGAATTTTCTATTTCTGCTTGATGATGCCTTCTCCCACCAGTCTGTAAAATAAAAGTAGTAACACAAAAGTCGCTCTTCAGTGTCTCTGAAACCAATGGTCTACTTTGGCAAAGATGCCCTGTATCGATAATTTTAAACAATATCATAGCTATAAGTACACCTACAGGTATGTAAATAAAATAATATACTACACTCATTACTTCGTCTTTAACACATCGCAAGAATATTAGGTATATTTTTATGTTTTTCACAGCGTTGATTACAGTTATAATGCAATTTCTGCGGTTGTTTACAAAGCAAAACAAAACGTAAACAAACTCTCAAATGGTCGAGATGCGTAAGTTAATTGAAGTAGAGCATAATATTTTAACTCTTATAAGCACATGTGTTGATCGAGTAACCTTCTAAATTACGTGAAGGTTAATGTTAATATACGTAAATTTATTACTTTTAGGAAGTTTACAGTTCAGTAGGTATACTGACTTATATCTGGACAACGGATACTATAAAGGATTGTGTGGTTCTAAAAAATTCATTCCGATTACATAGTAGGTACACTTCCTGTCAACAAAAGTATTTGAAAGTAAAAGTACAGTACGGTAAATATAACGAGAATATACTTTCCAGTAATGCTTCACCTAAATAAATCATAAAAATGTATTAGAAACAAAATTCGTTCACTTCATTTTACGTAACACGCTGTGATGTCAAACATAAATCAACGGTAAATCTAATTGATTTATAAGAAGTTGTACAATAAACACAGTACCTCATATAATTAGAGGAAGATTTGTTCGACAGGAAGAGATTGCACTATCATTGTATGAAATAGATTGGTTGTAATACTTTGTTTGGTAACTCATCCGTGAAATTTCTTATATCGTTCATTTCGGAGATTATCTATAGAAATTGATTGATTGAATTTAAACAAAGAAGCGTAGCTTAAAATGTATCGGGTAATATAAAGAAGCAAATCAACCTATCAATTTTTCATTGATAGCAGTTATTTCGAAAGATTTCGACAGTTAACGGTGAATCGTCTGTTTAAGCTTTCACTTGTGTCGTGATATTGAAATTATACTTTATTCTGTCATTTTATATTATGATGGGTGCAGAGCTTTGAAATTAGGTTACATCTGAAATAATATATTGTTTACGTAATGTTATTGGCCAAATTCTATTTCAATACTTCGTTTAGTTGTAATTTATTGTAACCAATACGCAATCAAAATCTACAAGCATTTCCATAATAAATAAACTTACGTCAATGCTAACCTGGAACGAGCTACTTTATTGACAGGTAACGTACTATTTCTTATTTAGATACGCGTTTGTATAATTATTACCACAAATCGGTTTACATTCTTTGTGGAATAGATAAAGTAGAAAACTAATAAATTGATTAAATACTACCTGTCAAGAAGGAATAAAGAAATATTTGTTTAATACATGAACGCAGCTCTCTGAAAGAAAAGAGGGATGAGTTTCATGAACAGTATATGTTAAAAAGAATCATTTAAACAACTTGTCCTCAATGTGTGCTAGTATGCTAGCGACAAGTAACTTTGTTTTTCTGTCGCAGTCTTATAAAACAAAATATATATTGCCATCTATGTTTACCTTCATCAAGGTTAATTATATTATTTAATATAAATTCTACACGTTACACACGTTATACACGTTTTGGTATCATATATTCATTGTGTTATATCATCTTTGCGCTTCCTAAAGCTGCGTAGTGACTTGAGCAAATTTACGCTCACGAACGCTGTGCGCACACAAATCCTTTGATAAAGGTGAAAAAACCGACAAGCGATGGATAGCGTTTTTGCGCATATTGGGTGTTCGTGCGCGTAAATTTGCTGAAGTCAGTACGCAGCTTAAGAGTTGCACGTATTTCGCTCAGTTGATGATTAGGAAGAGGCATTTTGTTCTTGGTTCAGACCTAGGATATCATCTGGGTTTCTTGGCGTTTAGTTCAATAGTTTTCTTAATCAATTATTATTATTAAGTATTTTTCAAACTTTATCGACTGTTTGCACATCCTTTGTAACAATTCAAAAACATGTTTTTGCTTGAATGTAGTCTACATTTTCTCTATAAATTTGCAACATCAGCCCAACAACATTGTTTGTTCCCTTTGGCAAAGAAGAATCATGCTAGATAGAAAAATAATTGCATACACAATAGCATTTTAAAATTTCATGTCAAATGTAAAAATATACAGTGCGTTCTATTTGAAAAGATCAAGCATTTTGTTTTTGTTAACAGTAAAATTAGGTTTGGTTTAAATTATTTTGAGCTACGTTATGGTCGTTTTGGCTTAAATATTCACTTGCAATTTTGTGTCTAAAAATCGTGTGAAAAGTCTATGTAGTTTAATACTTTCGGGAGTTTTTTTATACATTTTAATACCTATTCGAAGTTGTCTACATCCTTTATCGCAAAACGTTACTCAATGATTATTCTTACTCTACACATACAAGTAGTAGAAGTAAATGTAACATAAATAAATTTAGTTACGTATTTGTACTTCATTTACGTACCGACTGGAATGCTCTAGAATCGACTGTTCCTAATGGTCACAGTCACTACTCTCAATATACACAAATTTATCATTTCCGTTTTACAAAAACCTTTACAAGATTTACCCGTATCAGATTGTGAATGTTGCTTTGCGTCCCCGTTTGAAGTTGCATAATATATTGATTTGTTTTATGTTTACCTATATAAGCATGTGTTGGAAGTATTTGCATATGCAAAAGAAATATAATAAATATTCTTTCCACATTATTCCAATACAATCATCGACTTTAACAGAATACGTTGTTCCAATTTTGTATAAAAATATTTCAGAGGGTGTGTTGCCGTTACGCGTGCAAATTTGTTCTAAATAAATTGTAAATTATAGCTCCGTCTAAGTTCTAAGTTTAGAGGATTAAATTGTACGGTATATTTAAAATCAGCTATTATTAAGTAACACACATTAAGCGCAGTCACACTTTATATAAGTTACAGGAAATAAAAGGCTAATCTTTTAAGAATACAATACCCAGTTGCAACTAGAGTAAAAGGTAATGATAGACACTATTTTTCTTAACGCAATATTATGTTAAGAACATCGCAATGAATACATTGTTTTCACTAGCAGCAATAACAAGATTCACAGACACTAATCAGATACCAGAATGAAATATTCGTCGGTTGTTATTAAACGATAAACAAAAAAAGAATGGGCAGATTCTGTGGCCGTTTTCTCATGAACTGAGTGTAAGTTTTATGATTTATTAAATAGTATAGTTCTATTAAGTAATAATTATAAATACTGGGTTATAATAATTATTGAATGCCAATACATTTAATAGAGAATTTATAATTAACTGTTTGCTATTTATTGAGTTTTATTTATTTATTGAGAATGTGTAATATTACACAAAAATTAATAATCTCAAAATTTTGAAGATTCAGTCCCATTTATTCAATTTAAAGTTTATGTGAGTTTCATAATTGTAAATAAAAGGAAATAAATATTCGTAGGTACTTGTGTTTTCGTATTAAAATCCTTAACCAGTATATTTTATTTAGACACACAACATAAAATTTACATTGTTTTGTTTACTGCCTGCACAGCTGCAAGGGCTTCACAAATTCTATCGTTTGATATGACTATTCCTGTAGGACTTATTATGTATAAATGTGTGTGTGAAGTGTTTCATTGCTTTATTATATACAGCATCTCGTCATTAGTTGTGTAACGCGGTTAATTATATCCTAGCGGCAAATGGTGACGTGAGAGATGTATCAGAACGCCTGAAGATGAATGCCAGCACGCGTCTGATAGAGTCTCTCTTTATCACCATAAAATTGGCTATTGCATTACCTCTGCCAGTAGTTTTCTTTTCTTCAATTTAGCAAGTCATCTTCAATAGACGTGGAAATCCAATGGGCTGCATGTCGTAAAAAATTGTAATGAACCTACAGTATCTGAATTCCGAGAATCTGGTACAAAAGCAGAACTCTAATTTTGAAAATAAGTACTAGCTGTACTCGTTAAGTTCACTGGGTAGGGATTGTGGATATGGCAGCCAAAGATTCCAACAATAGACTCAAATTTTCAAATTCTGAGCTTTCCCAATTTATTTATTGCTTCATCAGAGAATTAAGCTACAAAACGCAGAATACAATGTAGGTTACGAAAGAATATCAATTACACACAGAAACTTACAATAAAGTGTACATTGACGATGCAACTTCAAAAACATTTTTTTTTTATGATGAAGCAATAAATAAATTGCAAAAGCTCAGAATTTGAAAATTTGCGTCTATTGTAGGAATCTTTGGCTACCATACCCACAATCCCTACCCAGTGAACAGAACTCTAAAGTGATGTTGATTCATGAGAACTGCCATATAAAAAAACTTGCTGCATTTAGCCAATGAACATAAGATTTGCTGCTATATTTTAAATCCACATTTTTTTGTTGAGTGAGGAAAGACTACTATGAACTGGCATCACAATAGAAGGTAGAGTGGAATATTACTAAAAAGTAACTAGCGTATGCCATTGTGGACACAGATCTACAAGAACGCTGGTCTGTAAATGTATTGTGCGCTATGATAGACAATCAGTTGGTTAGATCTACTGTGTTACCGCATTGCCTTAAAGATCCTTGTTATCTCGATTTCCTTGAAAATGAGTTACTAGCGTTATTGGAAGAGGTTCCCTTAGATAAAAGGATGGGTATGTTCTTCCAGCATAACAAATTCTAGTTATCAGATAAGACATCATCCTAACGTATCATTCTCCGAGATGGATCATCAGAAATGGTCATTATTCAGATTTTTCATGTGAGGGTGATTGAAAGAGAAAGTCCATAAACAACAAGTAAACACAAAAGGCAAATTGATCGTTCGAAATTACAATTAGAGCCTTTATAACAGAAAGCCAAGACGACCTCTGGTGTTGTCAAGAGATTTTGAAAGTGCATTGAAGTCGGTAGTGGAACCTCTGCTTGACACCTTTTGTAAACATATTTTTCGATTTACATTATTATTACATGAAATTTTTTCACTGAAAATCGTCACTGTTTGCATTTATGTTCATCAGCATCAAAGTTGTGAGCAAAAAATACATTTGGTAACATTTTGGCAAATCATAAATGATACAGGGATATGATCAATTTGAATGGTGTGCTGGTTTGCTATTTATCTAGCGCAATTTTCTAATTTGATAATCTTTGGCATTTATTTAATGTAATGCATAAAGCGAATATTGTGACTATAAACTGTGCTGTACTACTGTAACTTTTTTCCACTTTATATAATAGTCATTGAAAGTTGATAGGAGATTGTATATAGCCCTTCTCAAACACGAAAATTTTAAAAAGTTTGGTGTAGGTTATTGTTGCAAACTTGTTTTGTGACCAATTCCAGCGCGAACTACATTGATGAAAAAAAAGATTGTAACATTATTCATAACTGGCAACAAGGTTGTTTAGCAGATATTCTCTATTTTCCGTGATTTTGTCATAACATATAACAATATTACTAGTGATGTCAGTATTGATTTAAAAATTAAACTAGGTATTGTTTTAAAACGTTAGCCTACACGCGTTTATGTCATAGTATATTCGTTTTCCATGTTTATATTATATATACATATTATTAAGTGAAACAATAGACTATTCAGGAAGTAAGATTATAATAGCTCGTTATCCCACGATTTAATTTAATCAAAAAATACAATTAGTCAAATTAATAAGTGGTAAGTTACGTAACTAATGACACAATTGTATTTTATAATGCTAAAATACTGCGTTCAATTATAATTTTAAATTCTTCGAAGTGTGAAATTTTGTTGTATATTCAAAGAATTATATCATGTAGTTCAGGGATTTATAGGGGTAGCTATATAATTTTGAAGCAGTTACGTTTTAAGTTGAAATACTCATACTTGATGAGGAATTGATTTTATTTCTTATGTTTAAGTTCGTGCACTTTCCAAACTCGATCTTTATTTCCGAGTATACATGTCACAGGCATTTTATTCTGATAACAGTTTGTATGACGACTTTTGATGTTAATATTATGATATTCAAAAATAAAAACTAAAGACAAATAGATTCTAGAAAAACATTTTTGGAAAGCAAAGGAGCAATACAAAATAAATGTACACTGAAGGAAAAAATAAAATAAACACAATCGAGATAAAATAAAACAAGAACCAGAGAAAAGTAGGCTAGCAGACAAAACAAAATACCGTCGTTTACGTAGGTTTCAAGATTCTGAATGATTAAAAAGTGAATCAACCGCACTAAAAGATCTAGGAACGGTTTTATCGAAATAGAAAGTAACAGGCTTGTTTCAGTGTTAAGGGTTGGTAATTCATCAATTCAATTGCCTATGTACTAATGACATTGTCGTTTAATCATCATCAAAATATGAGTCGAAGAGAACGGAGTGTTATTAATAACCTATTCATTGGAGCTTTGGAATAGAGAGTAAAAAAATCGCAGAAAATATGTTGCGCAGCGATTTTTTCAGAAAAGGAATCTACCGTGTAGGTTTTCATGAGAGTAGACACTTGAACTGGAGTCAAGAGGCTCGCGTTTGATGTTGAACTCCACACTCACGTTTAGACAACATATCGCCCACGTGGTTGCAAAATTCATATCACCCAGATGTGGTCTTGTATCTTTTCTGTACAATAAAAGCACACTCACTATCAAAACAATCCAGACGGTCTTTCTTCGTGGTCCAGAGTTGTCAAAACAACTGTCAAAAAAATTAAATTCTAAAATAAACTGCGGGGTGATATTATGGGCGCACACAGGTTTGTGTTTAACTCCTAAAGGGAGCAAGATCTTCGAATTGCACTCACAACAGAATTTGCTGCACTGTTCATCAGGAAACTCTTTCATGTAACTGGACTATCGAAGAACGTTCTGGTACTACCGAATTGGACCCGTATAGTGGAGTTTGTTAATCATACTAGCTATCTATCATAATACAGTCTGGAGAAAACGGGAAGGCTAGTATGTAAGGACACCACTAAGGGCTGGTGTAATATTTAACCAGCAGCAACCTTAATATATGAGGAACAAAATAGTACACAAATATTTTTTGTGAACGTCTCATGTCGCTTTTTAGTTATGTGTTTTGATTGGAGTTCATTTTCTATTCGATGCAAACGAAAAGAAGTCACCAGAGAATTAGATATTTCGTAGTTACCACTCTTAATTAGGTAATACATTTGTAAATATATGTACAATTGTGCAGTGAAATAAATATGTAGCATAAGTATATTCTAACTAGAAGGTTTAAATAAATAATTTCGATTACGTAATATATTTTATTTTGTTCTAGTTCGTATAAGGTTTAGCAATACTATATTAATTATTTAGATATTTGTGAGTTTCTCCTGCGTGTCAAATTACGTTGTAGAGAGTTTAACTTAGTTCCACTACTTTTTTCTTTGCCAATATTGTAATATTATATGTTTTCATTAGCGGTTTGCGCAGAAAATATTAAATGACTTAAGAATTTAATATGCAATAGCAATATGATTTTACTACCTTTACTTTGGCACTGTAATATTGAAACAAGAAATTGGTAATCAAATAAGGTATAATGAAACTCCACATTTTAAGGATCTAGTACATACATACCTTGAATAACAGATTTCTATTCAAGCACGAGGTAATGAAACTTATTACAATTAAAATTTGTAGGCATACAGGATATTTCTAATGTAAAAACTAATTAATATGTAAGTATACTGATCTCTGAATGTCTAGAAGTACTGTTATACTATACAAAGACACTCATTAAAGTGTAGAGGAAGTAGTATTTTAGTAATGTGTCGATGATTTAGGAGGAAATAATTGTTCTAGATTTCTGTTAGAAGTAGTTACCTTCATTGATGAAAATGATTTGCCATTCAACAAGAAAGGTCTTTGCTAATTAATTTGACCTAGCTGGTATACTATCCACAAATGCACGCGAATGCTATTAAGAGCATTTCATAGTAGGTACTTAAACCATAATATATCAATGCGAATATGTACTTATTGGAATTAGTCTTTTCACGGCTAGAACATTTAATTAATGTTTTTTTTTTATTAGAAAGTGACTGATTGAGTTTTAATTGTGCAGGTTGGATTAATAATGGTATTTCAGTTACGCTACTTTATTTCTATCTAGTAATACAATGATCTATGGTAAATACATCACAATTATTCTAGTTATTGATGAATTTGAATACTAGAGAAGATATAGTGTGAAGTCGAAACTCAGATGAGTGATATTTTAATCGGCGTTAATTAAAAGCATCAAATTATTAGACACAATTTTGAGAAGATATGTATACATAATCGGGTGGAGAGACTATTGTACAGTACATAGTATACAGTGTAAAATTTATTGTGTCCAATTATGGGAATTTTTAGGAAAGAAAAACATATTGTAGAATTCATAGTGTCTGTTTGATATCTAAGCGTTGTAGCGTTTTCTATGCTAAATGTTCCTATGTAATCAACAAGGATATAATTTTAGTCCAGTACTAGTTCTAAAAGGATTAGAAAGAGTTAAATAAACGTATATACACTTGTGCACTTGCTCGTATAATGCATGACCAATCAATTCATTTTAAAAATAATTTTCAGTGAAATTTTATTTAAATGAAAGCATTATTATCAAGACGCTCTTAAAGGAACATAAGAATTAACACATAGAAAATGCCTCAGCATGAATGCTTATCCACAAATAGAAAAATTTGATTTAACTGGCAATATATAGCATCTACTGAATGAAGATTTAAACAAAAATAACTACAACGAAAATAAATGGAGTTCGATAAGAATGCTGCAAATTCATTCTGAAAGAAAAACAAAATAAAAAGAGAGAACTGGAGAAATGTGGGAGAAATAGTACACAGAGGCACTAAACTAGAGAACAAGATACTATGACAATATATAATAGAACAATAAATAATAGGATTTGTACTGTGTGGGCCCAGAGTCTGTCAAATTGTATCCCTGCTATACAGGATGATTGGTGAGAATGGCCTATTAACAGTATTATACAAACGAAATGGAACTTTAAAAGAAAATTTTATGGTCGGATATTGTTGAATTTGAACTGTAACGTGAACATATTTTTGAATAAATATCACTTTTTTACTTGCTTCGGAATATGATTCATAATCATTCTGAAATAAATTTAATTTTGTAGAAAGGATAAAGTTTCAAGTCGTACAACAATTCTTAAATTCTTTAATTCGCACTTAAATTCTTATATTGTCTTCCAATTAATCCTGGCAAAGCTTATAGTTTATACTTTTCATTGTTAGTTCGAAATTTAATTAAGGAATTTGTAATTTCGGAATCTTAGGAAGTAGTGTGTTGAAGACGGTAGCCAAATGTTCGACGAACAGCAGTTTTTTTTCCACCGCAGTATACCATACAGAAAATATTCGTAATTGGCCTAACGGAAAATTTGCAAATCAGTGGAACCTGATATATTTCGACTTTTTTCTTTGATGACATTTAAAATGATTTTACAGGCCTCAACATAAATATAGTATTTTCATAAATTGTCTCAACAATTGGAAAACTGGCTTTACTATTGCTGGGAAACCAATGATGCTCATTTTGTGTACAGTGAAGGAAATAATAATAAAGGCATTGAGTAATTTAAATGTAGCTGTAAAGTATCTACCAAAATTGCGTTGTGTTGGCTAGTAACAGTATCTAGAGGTATAACTAACAACTACAGTATCAGTACTTATTTATCATTTACATTTATATAACACAAGAACTATAAGAAACAGCAAGATTTGAGTGGAACTAAAAATAAAGGCACTTCTGAAATACTGGATTAATGCTAAAAAAACTTTATTTTACTAGAATTTAATACTTTGTTGAACCTCCTTGACTTAAAATAACTTGAAAACGTCGCTTGGGCATACTCTTAACTGATGTATCTTGCTGAACAGGGGATACATTTTTCCATGCTAGCCTAATGGCATCTTTTAAATCTTTAATTGACGTATATTGTCGGCCATTTGCATATTCCTGCCTTGATAACATACCCCATAGATTTTCTGTGGGGTTCACTACGACGTAATTTCATTGCAATATTACGGTTTGACAGTCCAAATTCTTTATAAGTCTTTATTTGGATTTTTTCCTCATTAGACAACATTTTTCTTCGAGGCATTTTATACTAAAAGGGATCAAAGCAAATTATAACAAACTTGTCATGAAAAACTAAGAATATACATACACATACCTTTAGATATATTTATGTGACATGTACAAAAATTAATTTAAATAATTGTCTTTTTTTTCGGTAGTGCTTTTATTATTGCTTCCGTGTCGTAAAGTACGCAATTTGCCACTATTAAAAATGCAATACACTGCAAAGTTCAAACGAGTTGAGACACGATCTTTTTATTAGTCATGAGTGCTGTGAAAACGTCATAGACTTATCACCAGTGTACTGCCATCGGAATATTCAAGCATTATATTCCCCATGCCTTTATTTTTATTTCCTTTACTGTAGTTTATCTGAATATTGGTTTTCTTCTGGATTTGTTTGATTATTGTAATTGTGATGAAATATTTGAAAACACTGCTTAATAACAGTGTTTTATAATTATAACAATTATCTAGATATGACTGTATACACTTATTATCAATTTCGTCATCTAGATCGAACTTTTCTAATTTGTACATTTTTGGGAATAAACTTTATTATAGGTCATTCAATAAAAAATTCGGCGAATATAGGAGGGGAGGTCTCAGGCGTGAACATCATCAGTAGAGGTCATAGCATATCTTCTTTGCAATAAAAGTAGGCGGATTTTCATTATTTTTATTCTTTTGTTAGTTACCGAAATATTTTAGGCGGATCATTTTCAAAATATCACACAGCATATAAACTTTGGATTATGCGTAATAGGATAATTCTTAAGACGTTTGCAGGTTATTGATCTGAAAATACAGAGTTTCTAATGGGAATAAGTAACCACAATAAAGTATTCATTATCAACATTCATTACAGAATATTGGTAACGAATTTGAAATATTTTATTTTGTGGTTTTCACTTCTCTTAGGTAGCTCACAAATTGAAAAGAAAAACAGAAAGCGATGTTAATCATACTCCACAAAATATGGCTATGTAAGTAGATGATAAATTAAATTTAAGGCGTTTTTAGCAACCGATTATACGTTACATACCTTGTTTACTATTTCGACGTAATATTTGTATGGTGCAATCGCAAATGAACTGGTTTTGTTTTAAATGGTCCTGTAAATGGACCTACAATTATATATAGGTATCAGCGCGCTATATACCAATCGAACATATCTGAACCTGTTTCTTGAGTTTATAAATTCTTATCACCTATTATGATCACGCATCGACAAGGAAATCTAGTATTGCGTTGATAAATATTTTATAGGCAGAGAAGTAGACAACATTTAGTTAAAAAGACATAAGTAAAATCCTACTTTTCAATAGTATTCACCCAAATTGGTAATAAAAATGAAATACGTAAATACATTTGTAGTCGTTTAACTATGTATGTATGTACTCGTCACGCGGCAAAACCGCAAACTAAGCTATAATTGAATTTAATTAGAATTTAGCTAAATATTGCATTGTTGGGTGTATTTTTAAACAATGTATAGACAATGATATTATTGATTGGCATTTTTATCATATGGTTAGTGGTTAACGCTTAAATTTAAAATTATGAGCAATGATAATCGCTTGCTGATTAATCGTATTTATCTGTTCTAATACAACCATACTAAATTCAGGAAAAGTGGACTGTAACATGGCCATATATTTATTTATATATGTATACGTACTATTACTCTCGTAAGCATGTCCTTTTAATTTTTTTATATAAATGCTTTATTTTTAGATGCATTATACAAACATACTTTTATATTTATACCTTAACTTTTTAAGGAATTTCTTTAAAAAAAGTTAACTTTACCTTGAATGCAACCAGAGGAGTTTTTCTTAACTGTTACTTTGACGGATTGAGAAATAGAAATTGCAAGGGTATACATTTTTACGTAACATTTACTGTTTAATTTAGGAATGCAGTATTTTGAAACTAATTTCTATTTTTATTCCTTATTTTGCAAAGATACTTTACAAATACCTCTGTAAAATAAAAATGGACAAACATAACTCAGAATAGTATTGTGGGATGAACTTTGCTCTTTTTTTGCTATTGGCATTTTCCTGAAATCACATATGGTGCTTCAAACATTTTCCAAACAATCATTACCAGAATATATAATTCATTCAAATAGGGCTAACTACAAAGCTATATATGCATACGCCTTGATACTTTAGATGTATACTATCTATGAGATTACAATATAGAAGTCAAAAGTCTGTGCTAGCAAGGAAGTAGAGTAGCAACATTTTATCTGCACATTCCGTAGCCATCAAGTCTGCTCCTATCTTCTGCTTTCCATTGACTGAAAAGTTATAAATATACCTTAATGCATGTTATACTTTGCAGCGTCAAACTCAACAACTAAAAGAAGTGTCAATATAAAATGTTATTACTAGAGCGACGTAAGGTATTGTCAGAAGATTGTTGTAAATAATAAGTAAGTATGTATTATCCAAGCAACTACTGACTACAAAAATTCAATCGACCAGCTGCACTTAACTACATGTGTTGTGTGTATTGATCTTCTGGGATAAAATAATTACATTCATTCTCCGTATTGTTGTTCAGTTTGATATTAACAATTTTATTCTATGTAATAATAAATTATCATTCAAGTTCAAAGTCTAATTATATATTCGAGGATAGAAAGAAGATAGATAGAAACTAGTATTGAATACACTTAGGAGTTTCTATGTTTTTATAGATATACTCTTGAATTTTGTAAAGAAGAAAAATTAAATGGAAAGGAAGCAGATAATGGAGCTTGCTGTATTACAAAAGGGTGACAAGATGTATTGTAAATATTTAATTAAAAGAGAAGCTTAAAATGTTCATTTGCTGCTGGCCAAAACAATAAAGTAACATTTAATTTTATCAAAAGTGGTCTAAGCATAATCACTTAAAAAAACGTAATATTATACAATATAAAAATTTGCATACAAAATGTTAAAATTTTTCTAAATGTAAAAGTTTATTACAATTTTAAGTCCATTTCTAAACTCAATATTATGCCATATCGACATTTATGTGTTTATGGTGTAGCTTCAGAAATAAAACCTTAGTTTTAAAATTAGTAAATTTAATTGATTAGTCTGCTAAATGTGTCAGTTTATCGCCTTTTCCACCTCAAGAGGTTTTGAAATTCTTGTGGGTTGGATTTAATATAAGGCAGCTGCTTTGATAACAGGATCTTTTGCTGCTATTCTATAGTATAGTAGCCAGAAAAAAATACTTGCAGTAATGGATGTTTTTCCTTTACTTAACGAAATAAAATATTGAGGATAATTTTACTGGAATAAACGCGAGTCTAAAATAAATGAAAGTGAAATTAACAAAATAAAGTTATTGTTTTAAATAATTCACGCTTTCATTAAAATGTAAATCAATCTACTACGTCTTTTAAAGTGGAGTATATAAAGATCTTCTGCAGAAATAATCCTGTGCAGTATAATCAACAATACGAGAACTCAGAGGCTACCTTGTTTCGTCTTATGGACGGGAATTGTCCATTTTGGAGCACCTAATTTCGTACGATTTTGTTTGATATTGTTAAAATCGTCATAAATCAATAGTTAAAATGTCATGACGGTTATATGGAGATCCAAGAAGTAAGTATTGATAATGTTAATTGGTGCATACTCTATTCATCTATTCATCATCTATTCTACTGGAGTTTTTCTCTAAGATAAGAAAATTAGTGCCACTAATATTAAACAATTGCATTTAATTCATATAAAATATCTAAGACTGTAATATTTTTTCAATAAATATATTATTTTGAAACATAATAAAAATCATTTTTCGATGTGTATCTGTTGAGTCTATAAAATATAGTAAGCATCAAGCAATTATCTTTGTCCATTCAACAATATTCACTTTGTTGTTTATCAATAATTATTATTTGACCTAAACAAGCATTGTTATGGAAATTATTTGAAAGAACTGTTTTCTCTATGTATCGTTGGATTTACTTTTCATTGTAAACAAGTTCAATGTTTCGCTTGTCAGAGTAGCTTCCAAAAAGAGGAATGTTTTAATCAACATTATATGACTTGTATTCAATATAAGTTTTCGTTAATTTGACAAATACGTTTTATAAAAAAAATACTTGGACAATGCTACTTCATTTACTTTAAAATAAAACATAACTTTGATATTGTTGACTGGAGAAATACCTTCAGAAACAGTGGTATCGATAAACAGCCATTATTATCTGTTAGATTCGTAAAGGATATGATCAAATTTCAGTTTGAAGAATTTGATAGAATTAGTGGTTGTCATAACAATTTAGAATTTCTGAATTAGGCAGCCTTCTTGTGTCTAGGCTTAGGATTGCCTTCCGAGAAGAAATATGATTAGCTTTTAAATATACATAAATCTTTTTGAAAGTATTCTTAGATCTAACAAACATGTAATCTTAGAATTTCGAAATAGTATTGGAATAAATTAACCCTGCATATTTTTATGTACTACATGTTTCTACGTATACATATACTTCCAAACTACTTTTTCTTTTCAAATCCTAGAACAAAGAATTAGTACTGACGTAAAACTTATAAATGAAATTCATAGAATTATTTATTTGACTGTTATGCGCTATATTACATGCCAATTAATTTTTTATAACCTTCAATTTTCGGTTGAATTATTAAAATTTCGAAACAATTTTCCTTTTTCAATATATATATATCCTTTATAATCCATATATAGAAGCCATAACCCTGATCTTTTTTGGAAGTTAAAACTAGAGCAAACACTGAAAATAATAATTATCGCAAAAAGTTATCTGATTGTGTTATGCGCAATTATTTATAACTAATACCTTCATGTTAATCCGCAATTTGCGCGTAGCGTGACTAAACATTGCCTAATATCATGCACAATCAAGAATAAATATTTAATCTGGCTTTCGTAAACAAATATAGGCCCTATTTATTGCAATTGGTCCGTGGATAATCTACGGCCAACGTGTTATGCACATCAATGAGAGAAAGTTTATTATTTAGTCGATGTATGTTGTAGAAATGTATGCATACATATAATATCGACTTCTAATTACGTCTATTATATATTTCAATAAACCATCGCCTATTTCAAAATCGAGCATGATAATTGTATATTCATACAGTATTCATGATGTAAAAAAAAGCTTTACTAAACCGCGGACAGCAGCTCCTTCAGCGACTGTTAGTCAGAAAATTAAGTTATGGTCATTTGAAGTGTTTGTGTTGTAAACATGACGTGAGCAGAAATAAAAGAATGTCATTGATTTCAGCTGTTGTGTAATGCTTATTATAGTAGTTGACAAATTAAATATGTATTAATAACGAGTACCATTTCAAAAAAATACCAATTACCTATTATACAATTACAAGAGTTTGCAGTTTAAAAAATTTGAATTATAATTGAAAGTCATAATCGAATTATGTTATATATGTATGTACTCTTGTTGTTACGGAATGTTTTAGTCTAAATAGCAGTTAGGCACTAATTAAACTCATTGTAATTAATTCATCTGAACAAAAAAAGATTTTCCTTTATGAAAAAATAAACGTACACTTTTCTAAATCCGAGAAAGTACTGCAAAGCTCACTGTTACTGCATACTGTATCCATTGCTGACAGACCATACAATAGTAAAATGATACCTTAGATATTTTCATCATTAATTCTTAATATCCAATTTAATTATTTAGAAGCATTAACCGTGGTTAAGTGAAACAACGGTAAATGAAACCGCAAATACTAGATTACACGGTATTTATAAAAACTAATATTATTATTAAAGCAGATTAAAGTAATTTTAAGACATACATTTTACTTTTACGGTAGTTTTAGCTGTGGTTCTACAAAATATGAAATGCGTTAAGAAGACACTAAACAATACTAGATTAAAATATACATATGATAGAATAAATGTATCCCGACTATGATCTAAATTCAGTTTAAATAGTCCCCCTAAAAATATTTTTCATTAAGCCAGTTTTGAGCAGACAGTTAAAGCTCTCACTTTGCTTGATTTTTTATTGTTTATGGTAATTTATTAAACTCTTTTAATATTTATTTCTTAGCGGTGATAATAAGAAATGTGTTGTATACAACTAATTGTTTGTATATAAAAGAAACAGAAAATGTTCCCAGTATAGACCCTTTTAGTACTCTGCTTCCCATTTCTAATCAGTCCGATTGTACTATTTGTTCTTTGCATAGTTCTCTTACAGACTGCATTCTGTTAGTTACGTTTCCGGACGCTAACAATAGTTCATGTCTCGTATATTCGCATTTTGTATGCCTGTGAGTACCTTACACGATTCTATAACATTTCAGCATCAACTTTTCAAATACTTTAGTGATGACAGATATCAGCTCAATCGGTGTATAATTTAATCTTACTTGTATCTCTAATTTTGTACCGGGTGGCCAATTAAGAATAGAGCTCAGCCATATCTCAGGAACGGTTCATAGTATTAAAGCTTCGGGAAAAAAATATTACAGACTAAAGTGGCCCCCAGAAATATCTGGAAATTAATTAGGGAATTGTAAGATAGATGGCATAATTTTTAATCGAAAATATTACATGGAAACATCCATTTTTGATTACGATTTAAATAAATACGTTAACTTACCAACCAATGCGCCAAAACCGGATAGCATTATTTTTCACCTATTCGAAGATGTCTTGAGAAACGTCTGATATTTAGGTATTTAATGATTCAAACTGCTTCATATTATTTTGTCCATCACCGCTAGAGGACGTTAACGAAATTTAAATATGTACATACATTTTGTGATTTCGGAAAAGAACAGTGTGTGGAAGGTTATATTAATGCTCACAGTATAAAATAGTGAATTTAAAGCTTAAGATGTTAGTGAAAAGCACAACAGTATAATGGAAATAAACAATGCAGCAAAACAACAAAACGGGAAACAGAATAATAACGTCAATATCAGTGGCTGCCTAAATCTTCAAATTATCTTCAATTAGTTTCTATGCAAAAGTTCGCTCTACGACAAGTGGATAGACGTACAGTCTCTATTTCTGCCTTAGAAGTACTTTGAATGATATTTCTTATTCCCACAACCAAGTTCTTACGAGCAGTAAAGCGTTGCAAAAATGAGATATTATGCAGTAACATTCTTTTCTTCAGCATTTTATTTCTTTCTACGAACCCTTCAGATAATTTAGCTAAAGTAATCTTCTGGCGTTCTCATAGCAATAATAAAATTATCTACAAGTATATGTCCTCTATTAAATACTCTTCTTGGTTGCGTTATAGTTTGTTTTAAACTATATGTTAGTAGGAGACTGACGGCTGGTACTATATAACCAATTATTTGTTGATACATGTATAGCCACTATTCCCCGCAGGTTTCAAATAAGTCGAGTGAGCGTGTTGAACAGTTTTTGGTTGTTTTTCTGGGTTTCACAAAACTTCTATACTTCTCTATACTTCTCTATACTTCTCTTCTCTATACTTCTCTTCTATATACTTCTTCATTGGTATAATTGCCTATTTGGTAAAGATGCATTAAAGTTTTGTCTTCTTCCTAGGTACCAGTTAGTATCACACTGGGATTGGGAATTCACAAAATTCATGAAACTAGTGGAATTTTCTTGATACCTTTGTATATAGTTTACAAATGGAAACCTTACAGTCTTCGCAACTTCAACGCATACAAAAGTTTATCCTAAAGCCAAAAACGCTGATTTGACACAAGACTTCACACTCAATTTTTTATACGAGTTTCCGTTGATAAATAGTCTAATAACGTCTTTATGGTATACTCTAATCTGACTTACCACTCTTAGTCCTTTTATTGGAGTGCGCAACCTCAGATATGGCTCACCCAAAGTTAAAGCACTTATTTGACGGATCAGAGGCGAGAAGCACGAAGTGCTTGCGGCGTCGATATCCTTGCTGATCGCATTGTTGGTCCATTTTTCGACTATACATTTTTCGCGGCTTTTGGCTTCCTCTGCAGTTGGGAATGGATCCCACCGCTAATACTCGCCTACTGTCCCAAAGAGGTCTTTGAAACTTCCTTGCGAATGATATAATTAGGAGTGTTGCTCTACCAGTGAAATAGTTGCTTAAAAAATCTAACTTGGCTTTCTCAGTATCATCGAGATAATTAAGCGACCCTATCTCACTCCCGTACAATAGTGTTGCAGCTATTATCGAGTCGAATAGTTTATTCTTAACATCGAGACTTTCTGACTTAAAGCTTCTTAGTAGACTTAGCACTCTGCCACACGTAACTGTTGTCTTCTCAAGAAAATGATTAATTGCTTCTCTAGATGATCCGCTGCTAGAGAATGAAATACCAAGGTCTTCTACCTACATGAAACGGGACAATGGCTGTCTTCTCTCTATTTAATTTCAGGTCGTTTTCTTCACAGTATGCTCTTTATACTTCCAATTTTCTATTACCATCCACAGGTGAGTACGCAACGAGTACTGCGTCATCCGCATATAGCAGGAGCAGCAGGGATCTGGAGCTGGTAATTTTTGCTCCAACAAGATGTCGTTATCAAAATAAGAAATAATGTCTGATAATAAAATTGAAAAAAGCAGTGGCGAAAGGAAATCGCCCTGCATCACACCTCTAGTTAATTATATATTTCCTGTTTGTTGCGAATTGGGATTGATTGATTGATTGCTATCAAGGCAGGGCAGTCTCTAATTATCCCTAACACTGCGGTCCACTGGGCCTCTTGTGTTATTCCTGCCTTGATTCCATTTTACTCAAACAGGTTAGTTCCCTCGATCAGGTTTAGAAGCCTATTTGGTAAATCTTTCTCCACTGGTAGATCAAATGCGCTTTGCAAAGTAACCCTACGTTGACTTAGTGCCACGCATTCGAAGATGATATGAAAGGCTGTTTCCTCCTCCTCATTGCACAGTCTGCATAGGGGTTCATCTCTATAGATCCCCATCTTGTGCAGATGACCTCTTAGACAGCCGTGTCCTGTTAATAGACATGTCACTGCCCTAAGCTGAGTCCTGTTTAATGCAAGTAGGTCAGCAGTTAGTCGTTGTGACGGTCGGTCCATCATCAGTTTGCTGTGTCTTTGTCCAGCTACATGGTTCCAATTTAGTTGGTGTTGTTTTATAATCCACTCATTAATTGCACCACGTACTGCACTCTTTGTGATACCTAGACCTGGCTCCGGCCCGGTGAATTTAATTTGGAACCTTCCCTCGCTAGCTGGTCTGCGGTTTCATTGCCTGCTATACCTCTGTGTCCCGGCACCCACACCAAGGTGACCTTGTTGTCTCTGGCCAGGACAGTTAGGTTTTGCAGACACTCCCATACTAGTTTGGAGGCTATGTAATAAGATGCTAGAGTCTTTAAGGCTGCCTGACTGTCAGAGAGAATACAGATCGCCTGCCCTCGCGGTTGGCGGCGCAGACTCTCCAACGCACAGGTTTGTATAGCATATATTTCTGTTTGAAATACCGCTGTGTATCGCCCAAGTGGTTCACATACCTTGTAACCCTGGTTTTCCTCGTATACACCAACGCCAGAATTAGTGCCCGCCCTTGACCCATCTGTATACCAGTTTTGGGCGTGCGGTTTTCTCCTCTCACCATTTTTCCATTCATCCCAATTCAAGAAAATCTTGAAGGGTTTGTCATAGGAAATCCTGGTGATTGATATGTCGCTCCCCATATCAAAGATTGGGTTTTGTACTATTGCTTCTAGCGAATTGGGATTGATCCTTATAAGAGCTTGATCGTATGAAGTTTTGAGTAGCCGGATGATTTTACCGCTTATTCCTATATTAAACAACTTATTCCATAATTTTGGATGACTTATCGAGTAAAAAATTCGCTTGAAGTTTATGAATATACCATAATCTACATCACATCTACATACATTAGTTTTTTGGTTTGCTGCAACAATTTATATTTTCTGTAAAGGAAAGGAATAAGTTAATTATTTACTAATTTACGTATTTTACAAGTATTACTTCTGCGAACAAAAAAGTTATTAAAATATCTTGAAATCTAAATCTGTTAGTAATCTACCTCTTCACATTCAGCAATACCTTCATAGCTTACTTCTGGTTAGTTTTATACCAAGGTTGTAGATATTGCGTAAAAACTTTTGAAACAGAACTGTGGATCTTGTCTTTTGTGTTAGATTGTGGATAAAATGATCCACATTCTCGCACACTGGTTGCACGCTTGTTGCCGTAGAACTATGTTACAGCGATCGGCGTTAATAGGTTTCCGTTCTTTTTGTCAGTATCGTAATTAATGAATCGACATGTTAATGAATATCAATATCGAGTAGGAATGGGAAAACTTTACATTTCGTTCTGTGCGAGTAGGCACATTTTCAAATAATCATTAATTTCGGTTGCATAATACACTGCACTTAAACCTAGTGCCGATTTATATCTATTATCGCTGGCGAACAATCCGGAGACACCTTACTAAACATGTCGTCAAGATTACAGTGTATATGTATCACAAATTTCCACAATTTACGTAATATGTATGTATGTATTCAGGCGATGCAGATAGAAACGTATAGTACGCACATAATCAGCATCGAATGAAGGTGTAACCTTATGTTTTAACAAAAATTATGGAAAGAAGGTTATGTATAAACGAACTGTTCATAATCTGAAATGAGTACACTTGTACGGTGATAAACATAATCAAAAGTGATATGATCTTTATACCGTTTTTTGAAGATAATAAATGTTACTGCTATTGCATTAATTTAAGCTGTACAGAGAAATACGTTTTCGTAATTTTGTGTCGCTTATTGCAAAATGTATGCATTTATTTTTAGCGTAGTAAGTATTAATATACTGGGTAGGAAGTAGTAGTGGGTAGACTAGTAAGGCAGATATTTGAGTTACTGTGTGCATTATCGTCACAGAGTCACCGTCTATACTATAAACGGAACTGTTTAGCAATCGTTTATCCAATATACTCAAACTCCTGTGCACCAGACACTGTACGCCATCCGGTAGCAACTTTTCATCAGACAACTTTTATTTTTCGCCAAATGACCTTACGACATAGAAAGAATCATCATGGACGTAATAAGTACCTAAGTATTCAGCGAGAGTTGACGATATTCCAGGCTCAATTTTAAATATAAATCTAGAAGCGTGCTGTACCTCTCTTTGTAGAATTATTGCATGTATAGCAGGAACGTGATAGGTTTGATATTAATAACTATACGCCTGCTACAATAGGCTTTTGAAAAGATGATCAATAAAAGAGTGGTGGCTGATTTTTGCAAATAAGCTCGGGTTTCGGACTGACAACTCGATTTCTGATGCTATATTGCAACTACTATACATACATATACATATAATTGTTTATATATATGTGTATATACACAACAAACTTGACAAGAGAAGTGAGGTGCTTGCTGTTTCCCTTAATTTTGCCAAGGCGTTTGCTGTCCTAGGCTTGACGTACCATTCTCAAAGAGGGGGGTTCTGGAGATACGGGGTACTGTGTTGAAGGTACTTGTATTGCACTTAACAGGTCGCAAGACTCGAGTTACAGTTATGGATAATGAGAATGCCCTATGGAAACCATTTACCTCTTCGATAAGCCAGTTCTCTTCTGCCTTTTATGGAATGAGAAATTTGAGAAATACTATTGCGATTCACAATTTTTATATTTTTTCGTATGGCATTCTAGGCAGAAGAAAATAATAGGATGTATAGTGAATGCGCCATCGGAGGCCTGCTATCGTTCACTGTTCAGGGAGTTGAGAATATTGGTTAATATATCTTTATGAGGTGATGATGATGTGTAGACATAATTGGCAGTAATTTTATACGTAATCACGAAGTCTAGTTAGATGGCCATAGAACTGCACTTCACGTTTTTACGAGGAAACTAAAAGGTATATTTCCTATACTTCATGACTGCTTGGTCTTCCAAATTATTTTACGATATTTCCTACGTAGTATTTGTAACACTAGTTTAAATTATTTATGTAAATGTTTGAAAGTACGTACGACAGGAAATGCTGCACCTTGCACTCATCACAGATAAAAAATTATTATTACTACTATTACTACTACCTTAACTTATACGCAAGCTCTCCTAGGTGTTCGGCAGCAAGTTATATTTATTTATGGTATCTAATTCGAATGTTAGAATGTAAAAAGTCTGAAAAAGTCCGCAACAAGCTAATCAGCTAGAAGTGAAATAATAACAACATTTTATAGCACTGAGGGAATACACTTTCTGCGCAGTTCTGTTACCAATCCTGAATTCCGAACCAAAACAAAGCTATTATAACATCACGAAGTAAAAGGAAAAATAATTCGGGCGAAATAGCAAACTGCACGAGAATAATTAGACCTACTGTTTGTAGGAAGTATAAAATCTCAAGTCTAATACAAGTATGTAAATGTTTAAGCGAACGATAAATACAGGTGTACTTACTATGTCTTCGACATATTTCTTAACACGTTATCATAATCGATAAGCGTAGATATCTTGGTAGTTTTCATGGCATAAACATTACTGCGTTCAGCACATTTTAATAATTCTTTTACCGTGTTGACTCTTTCGCGGGTGAGATCTTTGATAACAATTTTACCACTATTGAGTCTAGATTTTGAAAAGTATATTTTATTTCTCGTTACTTGACGAGAAAACTTGATAAGAATAGGAGGACATTGATCTTCTGTTTCACTAAGACAACGGCACCAGTCAATAGCATTAGACGAGATTGATTTATTAAGTATGTTTTTCACTAGTTTAATTATGCTACTCTCTGTATCGTCTCCTTCAATTTTAGGGACACCGAATATTTGCAGATTGTTTTTTCTAGAGTACTGGTCTAGGGATTCCAGTTTATTGCTGAGATCTCGATATTTATTTTCGAGTGATTTTAGCTCTTCAGTACAAACCTTGATATTCGCATCTTGCACAGCGAGCTTCTCGGTAAATTAGTTCTTCTAAAAGTAATGGGCTTATAGGCATCCTTTCAATCATCCTTCCAGCTATTTCAACCGATTTTAACCACACAAAACACAATATTTATTCACAAAAAACAGGTAACAATATACTCGATCAAGGTATAAATATTGTGATTTATATACATATATATAACCTATTCTATATGTAATGCTTGTCAATCTAAATCTTTTCATCTAATCTAATTATGACAAGATGCGAAAATACATTAAATCTAAATCATTTGAGATACTGCTTTCTAAATACGCACGCCTTACAGAAATATGAAATGAAGTATCAGAATGATTTATGACGCCATTACATTTCGACATTCACCAAGATATAAATTTTATCCCGTGTATTTCTAAAATGTCAACAACCTTATTTTGAACTAGGGACATAACAAAAACAAAATTAATGCCGGATTATGTAGAATTGTATTGAAACGAGCAAAGGCGTAATCACAGAGACACTTTTTAAGTATTACTGTCAAAGATAAGAAATGATTTAGGAATATTTTAATCCCATGTTATAAGTATGTGTATACACAAACTGACAGTAAGACGTTAACAAAATGGTAAATGCCAAAAATATTAACTGATCCTAATATCTAGAAGGAAATTAGGTTAAATGGTTTAGATTTCTAACTAATTGTAAAACATGCTACGTGCATTTTTATATACATTTACGGACTTTTAAAGACATACATCGGTGTTCACTTGATTTTGCTAAGAAGAATAAACATAATTAAAATTAGTCTACTATTGTAGGAGAGTATAAATGTGAAGACTCTATTACATATGATTATTAGTTATTTGAATGCATGAAAGTACGAAGACTTATTTATGCCTTATTGTGTCATATTGTACTTCTTCCAAACCTTTTTCTGGCAACTTTTACTAGCAATAAACACGTTACCTAACCAAATGACTTACAGAATTATAATTGCTTTAGTTACGAGACATTAGCAGACGTCGTTAGTCACTAAAACAGAATCATTATTTAGACTCAAAGTTATATTAAAGCAACGTTTTTAGAACGGCCTTACTATTGGTACAGATACCGATGTTTACTCCTTTCATGCCCTTATTTAGGCATTCTCGTGTATTCTCTCCTGAACAATACCATAGACTCCAACCCCTTTATCTATCGTGAAGCCGTAATTCATTTTCAAATTTTGTTCCACCAGAACTTCATTCCTCACGGTTTGGAAATAGCATCCTGAATAGTCGATCATGATTTAATTCGACAGATACTTGAATCTGTTGGTTTGTGTAATGCTTCTACCTCTTTCTGGAGATGTCCTCGGTCCCTTGAGGTATCCGATTAGGTTACTCTCTTTAAAACAGTATGATAATCTTAATTGGTGTACATTGAAAACAGCAGTTGTTTGACTAGCACCTGTATAGATGTCAGACCTAGCAGCGCTCCATTAGTGTAGCAGGGTAGCTGTATATCGTTCCTGTGGTTCCCAAGCAAACAAGCCTTTACAATTTCTGCAACTTTGTTGATGCCATGTTCTTCTTAACTTTTCGACACCATACTAGAGTAGCAGTACAGGCTCTAGGAGATATTACTACTACATATAACCAATATATCATTTTTAATTTTGGTCCTTGGGTTTTCCAAATAGACTTTGGCATTCCAGAAAGTCATTGTGGTTTTTTTGAGAACTCTGTCTAAATAATTGTTCTAGCCCAGTCTCTAGTTTGGGATTGCTCCAAGATATTTTGTTTCAGGGCAGTAAACTAATTCTTCTTTGTTTATTATGTTGACCAATACACGTGAATATATAATTTTCAGTAATTTACTCTTTTTCTTACAAGTATGTAATTTGTAAATACATGCAAATTTCCGCTATGATTTCAATATTTGATCTCTTAACTTGAGTAAAACAAATATCATACAATTTAATAACATTTATCAATAACTCAATATTTAAATCTGGCTATTACAGCGTCAATGATTCGTTATATTGAAACGGGTTAGATAAATTGATAGAAAAGTCGTAGTAACTGTATAATTGCAAGTATCCATTAAGGTTAATTTGTTCCAATACATGTTAAATAATACAGTTAAGAGTAATTATAGGTTCAATTCTGTTTATAAATCCATATACTGATACTCTTATTTACGTGCATTTAAAGATATGTAATTTCATCGTATAAATAGAATTATGAAATAAATAATTATTTTTAATGCCTAAATAATACATAATATTTGATTTCAATAGGTCTAATACTTATTTACACATCAGTATTTTTCAATTCTTTTACATATCGATTGGTTTGAAAAGTATGCAATTATATTTTGTGTACGTACATGTAAAAAATACATATGTATGCAAAAAGAACTGGTAGTGTCTGTATGACATCCAAGCGACTGTAAGGGTGATTAATAGGTAGTAATAAATGAAGTCATGGAAAAGATATATGAATATATAGATCTAGAAAACTGTTGATTATAATGATGAATCGTACATAATAATAATATAACAGTATTACTGATCCGAAATGTTTCAAACAATCAGGAAAACAAAAATATTTTCGTGCGAAAAAGAAAACAGAAGTCCTAGGAGGTTGATAATAATTTAAGCATTTGTATAGAAAGTATATAGACTGGTATCGGATACGAACATGTCCTCTTTAATAGTTAAATTTGGCCAATTGGCTACATATGCCAGCGACTTACGCATGCCATTCTGTTTTTATTTTAAATTGTAAGAAGAAAATTTCGCACTGTATTCACTAATGGACGGTTAAGCGACTGCATACTAATTTGTAATTCAAGGTTGTTATTCTTCGGCCGTATGCTGGTCAAACGCAAACCTGATAATGCTTGAAATATCTCCTGCATTCCATATGGTAAGCATATGCCATGTTTACTAATAGTATAACTTTGTCATGATTGATTCATCATCGCTCAGCCCAAACCGGTAACTACAAGAGTTCGAACTTTAGTGAAGATATTTAAGAAGGGACTTTTTGAAATTCCACCCCTAATGACATGAAAAGGTATGGCAAAGTTAATATCGAAAATAATATTTTTACGGCAAAATTTAATTGGAAATTGGTATTAATAATACGTTTAGTGAAACCAGTGTTTCAGTGGTTTTTAGAATGTAATCAGTAAGGGCAGAAATAGTGTGGCAAAGTTTGTATGGGAAACAATACTTTTATTGACTAATTATAATAAGTCCTGATCAAACAATTTAGGCATTACACCCTCACCATATTTCTGTGGTCTGTGTGTCTGTGTATTTATTAGTGGATTAAGCACTCATGCAGTTATAGATTAGATGTGTATACATCAATGCATTACGCGGTAAGAATGTTCTAGTACTGATTCTATGCTTGCTGTACGAGAAGTATAATATGTATTACGAGGCAATAAGTGGGAGTTACTTGCACAATCTTTGCTTAGCGGGCTTTAATAGTAATATGACGGTATTAGACGCTTCAATAGAGCACACTGTATTATGTCCTTTGAATGAATGTTCTACTATAACTGCAATATAAAAATTATAATGTCGCTGCGAATTCAATGTATGTTAAATAACATAACGTTAATATTTCGAAATAAGTCATGTCTTATCTAAGCAAATGAAAAGCATTATGATTTATATTAATTCATACAAATGTCATTCCAACAAACTTATCAAACAAAATATCTGCTGTTTTAATTCAAAATAACAGATGTATAAGTACTTTGATTAAGTACGTATTGGAAATGAAAAGCGACCTTTACTTTTTCCAACTTGGTGCATGTACCCATTTTGCAAGAAGCTATGATGTATTAGTTCAATGAATAAATGAATGCAAACGTAATTTGCATATATGACTAGCGTTTCATGTAATATACATTTATGCATTCATTAGAATCATAGACAAGCGATTTTGCGATAGTTCCCACTAATTGGAGTTAGTAACTTGAATCAATATTTGTTTACATGTAATGATTAGAAGACAAATAAAATTCATTAGTTTCGACAGACAGCAATTAAAGCTGTAGGTATGCGTAGGATTTGGTGCTGTTTGCAGCTGGATGTCTAATGTGTGTATATTTCTCTCTGTTCCATAATATTCAAATATTACTTAATTGACACAAATAAATAACTAAAATAATAAAAACGTAAAATAATATAAATGCTGAACAGTAATAGTGACGTTCAGACACAGCAAATACATTTATACCGGTATGTTATAAAATTGACCTAATTGTTGCATAAAATAAAATGCCAAAATATTTATGAGATGTAACAGCGGTAGTTAACTCAAGAGCATAAAGTGTCAACTTGTCTACCTCGAGTGCGTACCGTTGTGAATTACACTTTTATTTGTAATTTTGAAATATAGATGATGTACTATTTTTTCTATCACAATTTTCGTGAAAGTAGGTCAAGTTATGAGGGAAATATCGTGCGACAAACGGATAATACTTCAATATGAATGACTTGAATGCGTAGTAAAATTTGAAATTGGTAACGAATCAATTAATGTACAGAGGAAGTATTACTAATAGCGCAAATTATACTTCTCACGGCGGCGGTAATAAATCAAGATTTAACTTAACTCAAAACTTAGAAAAACAAACTTTATAAAAGAAAACTGTAGAGATCTAATTGGAGTAATTCTATAATAACCCACTTGAGCTAAACCTGTTATTATCGTCTGGCAATAAAGAAAGTGTTTACATCGATTGGCATTTTGTAATAAATAAGTGCTTTTTTAATGTTACTTCCAATTGTTCGACGAGTAGTAAATAGAAGGAGATATTTAATTTTAAGGCAACGGTAATGAAAAGTTACAATAGAGCATTTCATTTCTGAACATCAACAATGTTGAGGTGTAATTAGTTGAACTATAAACTGACGCGCTTATCATCAGCCGATATCTGACCAATTTTACACCACGCTTTTACAATCAATCTCGTGATGTTTTTCTTTCCTGAATACAATACACAAATTAGTATTTTATTAAGTGAATTTTTCAAATAAATTTCACAAATTTTATAGTAAATTGAACACATTGACCCTTATTACATGAGTCCCAAAAATGGGAAATTGATTGTGTAACAAAAACATTTATGAAATGAATTGTATTTTCGTCCATATAAGAAACTTTGGTTAGAACAGTTAGACACTTACTACATAATTTGCGGCAGTATTACACAAATACAAGGATATAGCTATCCAACAATATATCAAAAAATAAAAAGAGTTGATTGTATGACCATCCAAGATGTATAGCACATGTGTTTACTACTAAACAGTTACCACTAATGTCTTGAACGTGTCGTGAATTCTATGGTGCTACTTTATCCTGCTGGAATTACGTATCATATCGAATAGTTACCAGTTTATTAATTTAATTAATAACTTTCTATATTATACAGTGTTTCTTGATAAAACTAGTAGACTAAAATTATTTATTACTACTACACTGGACCATATTTTAATTCAATCGACACATCCACAATGCATTCAGAGTACTTGTTGTGAGATGTATGTACTATCGAGAGCATTTTAAACGGCTCAGACTTCAAGGGTTATGGCCGTATACAGCTACTTAAAACATTTGAGAAGTAGCACTGGGCGACTGTAATTAGGGGTCGATAACAAGCAAGTAGAAAGATTTGCAATAAATTATATATTCTATGATGATTGTAATACATCCTACATGATTATAATATGATTCGTATTTATTGACGAAATTCGCTCTGTTTGATATTATGTCTAGACATTCATACACAGTGCAAGTTTAAAATATATTTTTATATATAATATTACTATTGTATTTTTAGCAAATCTGATGAACGAAAAACAATGTTTGCAAAACATTAAGAAATGATTCAAATTAAATATTAATTAAAAGAAATATTTATTTCTGAATATATATTAATTTTTTAATATGGCGAAATATATCTAAGGTAATTATCAGTTGATTTAGGAACATTTTATTGGACGAGACAATTGAAAACGTATTGCACGGCACCTGACTGGTTTTTATAAATTAAACATTTTCCAGGTACTTAACGGTTGACAATTAGTTTTACATGAAGAAATTATATTGAATTTACTTCAGTAGTACAAATTGTTCTAAGAAATAACTATTATAGGCTTTAAATTCTTATTAAATTAATATAACTGTCGTATTTATACAAACGTTTAAAGTTCTTAAGAATCCGGCAAAACAAACACCGACAAATATTATCATTAATCTTCTTTTATATAACCATAACGTGCATATATAAACAAGTATATTTCTTCATCAAATTTTGTATTGTTAATATAAGTAAATTAAAAGTACTATTTCAATTAAAACCGACATTTTAAATAAAATTTCACAAAAGGCTACGAAATAATAGATATTTTAGTATTAGAAGTATACCTTGTTTAATTTGAGACTTCTTGTAAAAAGACGTTAATCACATAATATTTCTATACGTTATTATCTATTATCGTCTGTTTCAATTAAAACATTGATAATATTTTCATAATTACGTGTCCTAATTTGTAAGTTTATAATTTTTGCAATAATTGTTGTTAGATCAATATTTTCTCTGAGAAAAATGTTGACATTTTCTCTTATTCAATTAATTTTAGTGCGGTCTACCTTTGCTCAGTACATCATATTCATGTCAAATATATTTATAATTCTTTTCGCTTAGATTTCTTTTAAATAGTGTCTACCCTCCGGCCTGCGGCTATGCGGCTTATTACAGTTGCCCAGTTATATTTACCTGAATATTGCTCCCAGTAAGGAAAGCCTACAATAGATACGTTTTATGGCAGTTTGAGTCATTTAAAGTGCTCGCGATAGTACATATATAATCAATAGGAGTTTCTTAAGATCACATAAACTTTGTTCAAATGCAGTATTTTGGACAAAGTTTATGGGAATTTATAAGAAGAAGCACATATTTTTATTATCAAATGAATATTGTACTGTAGAAACCGTAAACCAAAGCGAAGACACAATGCTCCACATAAAAAGCAACAAACTTGAGTTATTACTAATGCAATATTTTCAACATCTGCAAGTAATATGAAGAAAACTAATCGGATTTTTTTTTCTGCTCAGTAAGTGAAATATATCATGAAAGCTCATTTACAAGTAGTACAATAGAGAATAGTTTTAAAAAGGAACTCTTAAAATACCAGCAAAATCTTTAATTATGTAGGATATTCATTCTGGAATTCATGTTTAAGGTAATATTAAGTTCAGCGGAATATAATCATAATTGCAATTTTTGTAATCTTCTTACAGGTTGACCTTATCGATATATTGAGGTCGATCAGGAGCAGAAATTGATACCCAATTAACAAGATCGTCTTAATAAATATCTTATACTTTGACCAGAGCAGTGAAATTTTTTCTCGATAGCTTCTGCTTTCAAAAGTCGAACACTTTGCATAGTAACAATGGAAGAGCATTCTGCAATTAAATAACTTTCTAGCCTTATATGTGCTCCTTTCTTATTGAAGTACCTTTTCATGATCAATCGTTAATTTAGTGCACAATAAATATTGCAATTTAAACCATTTGTCGAAACTGAATAAGTCTTCGCATGAAAAAGCACAGTTGCCATATAGCGGTTGATTTCAGACATAGGATAAATAACGGCGGAAGAGGCAAGGGGTACGAAAATTCGCTAAGAAGTGGGATCGCGTATGAGTCTATCACAGCGCTATAGATTAGACGAGACTAGACTGTGATAGAGAGATTTATACGCGTCCCCACCTCTTAGCGAATTTTCGTACCCCTTGTCCCTTCCCGCCGTTATTTATCCAATGTCTTAAATCAACCGGTATGTACATATATGTAGCGTAGACTACTTACGAAACTTAGCAACTCCATTAAGAAATAGATTATTGGATAGTATACCACCATTGGATAGGATTTTTTTTTTTTTTTTTTTAAGTGAGGAAAAATGCCTTAACGCACCATCAAGGACGAGACCCGTCCCCGGTGTGTGGGGCTCGCACCCACTAAAAACCCTCACTTTGTCAGGTGTAGAATCCATCCCGGAACCGCTGGTCGCATTACTTCAGGATGGCACCTCGTAGTTAGCCTCGGTCGGCTGCCTCCATTGCTTGGGTCTCTCTCTTCTTCTCCTTCAGCACCTTCTCGACGAACGTGGCGATCTTCTGCCAGCGGTCGTGTCCGGACAGCATCGTTTGCACGACGTTATCGGGCGTTAGAGGTCCTACTTCGTCTTGTAGAGCGTCTCTGTAGTCACTCCACCTCTCGCATTCGAAGAAGGTGTGGTGAGCATCATCTTCCGCAGAGTCGTGATACTGGCATGTCACGTTCTCTGCTATACCCATTCGAGCCAGGTATGCGTTGAAATACCCGTGTCCGCTAAAAAACTGGGTGAGGTAGTAATTTACCTCGCCGTGGTTTCGATCCATCCACTCCGTTAGGTTGCGGATGAGTCTGGCCGTCCCCCGTCCTCTCGTATCGTTCTGAGGACGAACCATAGGATAGGATACCACCATTCTGAATGAAAACAATACCGGAGGATAAGTTAATGTAAATTCTTATAAATAATAATAAATAAAGCAAGTATCGATTTGGTAAAATAGATGAAAATATGTTGATCAACACACCGGAGCTCATAATAATGTATTAGCAGGTATGATGGAAACTAATCGATCAAGGAGTATGCACATACTGTACATAAAAAGAAACTAAAAATCCAAAGTATTTAGGATAAGAGAGCTTTTTGATTTAGAGGTCAATACGTACTATGTGTCTACATAAAAAATAGGAAAACATCAAACAAATGCATATGCAATATATGTATATGCAATTATGCAAATTATTACTTATACAGCTTATTATTTATAGAGGTTATTACTTATACGGGTTATTATTTATACAGGTTATTATAAATACAGATTGTTATTTATACGGGTTATTATTTATACAGATTATTAATTATACAGCTTATCATTTACGAGGTTTGTCCGAAATGTATCCGACCTGCGTTCATATCTCCGCGTTGGTGCTAGTCTTCGTCATCCGGGCTGTGGCATCCTTCGAAGTAGTCCCCATTTGATTGAACCACACGCTCCCAGCGGTGCTTCCACATTTTAAAGCACTCCTCGAACGCAGATTTTGGAATGGCCTTCAGCTCGCGCGTCGCATTACTCTGAATCGTCTCGATGTCGTCAAACCGCTTTCCTTTGAGCGCCATTTTCAATTTTGGGAACATCCAAAAGTCGCAGGGAGCTATGTCGGGACTGTACGGAGGCTGGCGATGCTGCACAATCTTGTGTTTCGCCAAAAATTGCTGCACAAGGTTTGATGAATGCGCTGGCGCGTTATCGTGGTGAAGAAGCCAGTCACCGCTTGACCAGAAACGCGGTCGTTTTCTTCTCACGGCATCTCGCAATCTTTTCAGAACTTCAACGTAATATTCTTTGTTGATTGTCTGACCTCTTGGAGCAAATTCGTAGTGCACAACACCCTCACAATCGAAAAAAGTAATCAGCAGGGACTTAACATGGCTCCGACTTTGACGTGCTTTTTTCGGCCGTGGTTCGTCTGGACGCTTCCACTGCGAAGATTGTTGTTTGGTTGCAGGATCGTAGCCATAAACCCATGATTCGTCACCAGTAATAACCTTCTTAAGAACATTTTCATCATCACGGACCATTTCCAAGTTGTCCTGAGCGATTGCGGACCGAAGGTCTTTCTGCTCGGTCGTGAGCAATTTTGGAATGAACTTCGCACACGCGCGAGTCATTCTCAAATTATTGTGTAAAA
This sequence comes from Holotrichia oblita, assembly GCA_023690525.1. NCBI lineage: Eukaryota > Metazoa > Arthropoda > Insecta > Coleoptera > Scarabaeidae > Holotrichia > Holotrichia oblita. The sequence continues at coordinate 93,092,346 of CM043015.1, forward strand.
TTTCCCAAACAGTAGTTTTAGGTATTCCGAGATCATTTTCTAGTTCACGAACAGTCAAACGACGATCACCTTCAATCGCAAGTCGCACATGCTCGATGTTTTCCGGTGTTGTTTTCAGCGAAGGTCGACCAGAACGAGGGTCACTATCAACAGATGTGCGGCCATTTTTAAACCACCTGTACCACTCCTTTATCTGTGTTATTCCCATACTTTCGTCCCCAAAGGCCTTCTGTATCATTGTAATCGTTTCCGTACAACTCTTGCCAAGATTGAAGCAAAACTTGATGCAAATGCGTTGATCTGTTCTTTCTGTCATTTTCACTAGTACACAAATGCGACGAACGGAAAAAACACGTTGGATACAAACACACGCTGCGCGCGACCCAAGCCGTCTGGCTGATAACTACGGCATCCACGCAGTTTCTGAGGGACTAGTGGTTACGCTCATTCCCCGCAGAGGCCGCTCGAGCTCTCTGGCGCGAAGATATGAATGCAGGTCGGATACATTTCGGACAAACCTCGTATACAGGTTATATTAATTAATTATACAGATTATTAATTACACAGCTTATTATTTATACAATTTATTATTTATACAAGTTATTACGTATACAGGTTGTTATAACCAGTTCGGTGAGTAACCCTGTATATACATACATATATACCGGTCGTTTTGGGAAATAGGATAAATAACGCAATGAAGGCGTAAGGTATACAAAAATTCGCTAAGAAGTGGGGTCGCGTATGAGTCTATCACAGTCTAGTCTACAGCGCTGTGAAATACTCATACGCGACTCCACTTCTTAGCGAATTTTCGTATCCCTTACCCCTTCCAAGCATTATTTATCATATTTCTCAAAACGGCCGGTATATGTAATGTAATGCTTACAAACCAAAAAAAGTTTAATCCAGACAAAAGGAGTCCTCAATTAGGAAATTATATATATTCAATTAGGAAATTATATATATATATATATATATATGATTTTTATCTAACAAACTATTTATTACCAAATACGATGTGCATCTCTAATCAGAACGAATAAAAAGAGTGTGTTTGAACGAATAAAGGGAGCATTTTATACATAAACTACTAATTTTCTGTCTGCGCTTTCACTGTCGTAGACTACAAGATTTGTCAAATTTTTGAAAAAAGTGACTTGTTTGTCTTTGGTGTGGTGGTTTCCAAAATCAGTATCTAGAACTTAATTATGCTATTTTGAACATTGTTGTACTGTAGTACTAAGTACTCATAACTGTAAATACATTTATGTCAAAGTTACAACTAAGGGAGATATTACCAAGTAAGTACATTCATATTACTTTAATTCTAGTAAGATTTGCAGTTGTGTTCATTCCATGGACAATAATTGTGGTCGGTGCAACTTTTTTATTACAAAATTATTGTGTCATCTACCATTACGGTTTTCTCAGTTATGCGAAGATTGTAACTGCATTAAAGCTACAGTTAGAGTTACGTATATATTACTGGGGGAACTGCTTATACTGCAATTGGGGTCATAAGTATTTAGGGAAATAACTGTAACTCGAATACAGTTAGATTATACTTTCAAAGTAACCAGTCACAGTTACAAGTATCCGAAATATGTATCTAAGAAAAAAGTTAATTACATTTGCCTGTAACTGGCACAGCTGTGCTTTTATATGATTTTCTTTATTGAGGAAAAGTGCCTAAACGCACCACCAGGGACGAGAACCGTCCCCGGTTTGTGAAGCTCGCACCCACGAAGAAACCTCTCTCACTTTGTCAAGTATAGAATCCATTCTGGAACCACTGGTCGCATTACTTCAGGATGGGACCCCTTAGTTAGCCTCGGTCGGCTGCCTCCATTGCTTGGGTTTCTCTCTTCTTCTCCTTCAGCATCATCTCCTCTAGACAGGATCGTTTGCGCAACGTTATCCGGCATTAGAGGTCCTACTTCGTCTTGTAGCGCTGTATACGCACGCACAGGTCATGTTAACTGCGTCAGCAAGTCGTTGATATATGTATGAATAGGAGAGGACCAAGGTTTGACCCCTGCGGCACACATGATTAAGAGCAGAATTCCACTTATATCCATTATAAAAAAACGCAATTAGATCTATTAGTTTATTCAGAGTTAATGCCAGTACATGTAGTTTATTAATTAAAAATCCATGATTAATGGTGTCAAATGCTCTACTAAAATCAGTGTATATTACATCAACTTGACTTAGATTATCCATTTCTTGTGACCATCGAACCGACGACTAGTGATTTGATATTAAAATATATGGAAGAATAAATTACGCTTTCAAATATTTTCGCAAAATTAAAAATAATCAAATTATGCCTATAATTCTCCATTTTACTATAATCACCTTTCTTAAAAATTGGACAGATTCTTGTTCTTCGTCAACGACCGGGAACTTTTGACGTACTAATAGATAAGTTTATGATAAGCGCTGGCGGTTTTGATAAAGAACATTTTGTATCACGAACTAATTTAGTAGGATTTTGATCATCGCCTGCACTGACATCATCCGGAAGGTGCGACATTACTTTAAGTAATTCCTCTTCAAAGGTGCCATGTAATTAACTGGTAATTGGTGGTAGTTAGAATTCTCTAAACAAAAAGGTGTACTAGGAAGATAAATAGAAGAAAACATATCGGCAAATCCATTGACTATATTTTGCGGAGACTCCAATCATTCAACGTCCGTCAAAGTATTAGGTATGCGGCAAGATCCACGTTTACTACGCATGTATCTAAATATCTCTTTAGGATTATTCATGACAGAGGCCTTCAACATTGTCCATGTACCACCTATACGAATCAACAATCAGTGATTTGCAAAGTCCTCTCAATCTTCTAAATTCACTGTCTTTACTGAACCACGGTCAAAGTGAGTGTTGTGTAGTTCAAAAATTTGTCTGTGCAATATCAAGTTAATAAAACGTCTATATGCTACATTGTTTCTCCTAAATTGAACAAAAAATACTTACAATGTCGTAATTCCCAGTTAGCGACAACAAATATGAAAACTGAAACCAATTTTCTTACCATTCTCCACATTTCCTAAAGTATAATAAATTCTGGCATCTGTATATATAAAGCATTTTTCCAACCGCCAATAGAAAAGAAAAATAAACACTTCGGTTTTAAAATTCTAGCATCTATTATTATCCCGAGTGCTATATCATTTCTTATATATTAATTGATTTAATTAAATTTCGATATATTGAATAATAACACAAATTAGTCTATTGAAACAGATGCTGCAAAAATACAACACCAAGGTAAGCGCGTATACAAAAATGCGCCAACGGTATCTCGATGACTACCCGACCTAGGATGAGAACACGCGAGTGAATCTGATGTTTTGAATGAATCGGCGGCGGAGGTGTCCTTAGAAGAAGAGTAATGGCGCGTTGACCTGCGTCTGTATGTACAGCTGATGAATCTTTACCTCTGAACGCGGTCGCAACACACGCCGACAATAGGCCGGGGCACCTGCCTGATACTACGTCGGCTACAACGAGGAGTGAAAGTTCTTTCTTGGCTTTGGAGTGTCTGGCTGGTCGAGTTCGGTCAGTAGCACATATACTACCATTCAGAGTGCGACAACAGGTGCGACGACGCGGAGGACGGGCGACTTCTGAACTGTAACACCAAATACGAACGCTATCTCTATATACTTGAATTAAATAAATAATTCTAAGCGCCCTAAATAAAAAGAGACACTACGAATACAATCTAAAAAAATATTGCCAGCTGCTGTTAAATCATCCTTTTTCAGAAAAGCTTAATTGTTTTATCTCTTTTTGTGACTTAAGTGAGTTCGAGTGAAGTGAGGCAGTTGGAACCATGAGAGGTGCCGGGTGGTACCTGCTCGTGGTGCTTGCTGTGGGTGCAAATTGTGCTCAAAAAGCATCCCCTCGATTGCCAAGGACTAGCGCGGGGCAGTTTGCCGCCGTGGCTGCTGCCCAAAATAAAACCAGTTCACAATTGCGAAATGCTGGCCACAATAAAACAGTGACTACTACCCCGTCCACTATTGGACCACCCCCCGGACGTGGTGCTAGCAGTAGAAGCCGGTAAGGAAAAAGAATTAAATAAAACTGCCAAATTTGTTAATACATCCTTCTAAGATGAAATTTATTTTAAATTTTTTAATCTATCATTCCAGTACATTATACAGTGTCTTGATGTACTACATTATCTAAAAATTAAGTTACGAGGAATGACCGCATATTGAGTAGTGAATACCTATGATAAACGTGTGTATTGAGCTGATTCAAGGCACAAAGTTATTTTTTTTCGTAACGTGCGTAGCATAGTGCAAGTAATTTTAATAGGTTTATGAGGCAGGCAAGATCGAGCAGGCAGAATTCTAAAAACCTAGTAGTAGTAAAACGATTTGCTAGTAATGTGTTATACACATAAAGTACTAGAAAAATATTTCTAATGCATAAATTGAATGAATTAATATGATGTCAAATATTATAATGTATGAATTAATAAATATTTGAAAAGTTGTATTTCTGATAAGAATTTTATTTCAAAAATATATTCAGGTACAACCACTTTTATGAATACAATATATATACACATAGTGGGAGTAGCTATTTTATTTATTTTACCAGTAGCTATTATTTCAATGATTAACAATAATAACAATAATCTACACCGCGAGAGTTGCAGTGATAGCCAGACAAGCGATACAGCTTACGAAGTCACTGCAACTAAGCACCCACCACATATTAAAAAAATAATAATAATACGTGATAAATCCTAAAGAGCACTAGAAACCTCACGAAATTAATTTATGAATCTTTTAGAAAGAAGAAGAAATCGGCCTGCAATACTGCGATACAGATTCAAAAATATATGTATTCTTGTAGGTAGAAACTTAATTAAAGGGGAGAAAGGGAGTTATTTCTTACACTGGTTGTCACAATAAACTTTCTGTAGAAAGCAAATTTATTTAAATATTATTCTTCTGAAATCGTAATTTATGGTGCAATAAAAATACAAAATAAAAATCTTCCCTATCCATAAACATCAAAATTTGTGAAATAAAGTACATATCCAATATATTCTAACTTTATATATATTAGTATAATACCTATTTATTCAACATGAGTTGATAGGAAATAGACAAGGAATAGGATCCTCCTTACTAGACCTGAAACTACTGAAATCAAAGTACTATAGAACTCTAATTAAATGTAGTTAGTTTCAAGATTTCCAAAAAAACTTGATATATAATCACACAATCTGCGTCCATGAAGCAGCGAAAACAATGTATTAGACCTTGACTGAATAGGTACGTGAATAAATTACATCTCTAAACTCTATTGTCGTTAAAAAGAAGATAGTAAAAATGTTAGCTTTACTAGTATTCATTTGAATAGCAATTAAAGACCCAGTTTTATAGGTTCTGCATCTTATTAGTACATTCACGATAGGCGACAGTAATAATTTACACAATTCAACTAGTTGTAAAATGCCATTATTTAAAATATTATTTATTCATGAACAGCTGTTATAATTAACCTAATAGATAAACGTTTTTGTATTAGTTAACTTATTTACACTACATAATAACTTCGTTGACGATGTGTTGTTCTCATTCTAAAACTTATTGTGTTTTGATATTGTTTACGTGACTAAGTACACAATACGTACATATATACTTTAAATGATTAAATAATTTTTTGTTACATACATTTCTTTAAAATTCCTGTAAATAATTGGTATATATATATACATATAAGTAATGGAAATATTGACCGGGGTTCGTTAGAGTAAAATTAATTGTAATGGGTAATTCGGTCTGTGATAGAAAGAACAAGAGTAATTGTTCATATGAACCTCAATATTTCGTCAATTTATTTTTGACTTCATCAGGAGGTACAGCTAAAAAATTACAATAATGAAACAATAATAAAAGATTAGCAATTAAAACAACTTACAACAGCAGCAACAAATTATACATATTACATTTAGGGTGGGTTTATCAATGTGAGGATAAATAAATTAACTTGCAGATAAAATTTTATTCCTAAGATAATTACAATGAAACGTTTATTGAGTGTTAAATAGAAGTTATCTGTCAGTTACTTACCTAACACTTTTATCATTACATTGATAAACCCACACTTAAGACACAGTCAAATAGAATAAAATGTACACAATTGTGGCAGCTTAAAAAATTGTTTGTCAGATATAAAATTGAATTAACAAATACAAGGTCTGAACATAAATATATGGCTATTAGTTTGTATTTAAAATGTTACAATATATGTTGCTAAATTGCTGAGAATCTGTTTTGAAATTGATCGAGCCTTGACAACTCATTATATGTACCATCTCGAGAAACAACCTTTTTTTATAATAATATTCCGTCTGTAAGATAGCGGTATTAGCATAATCAAAATTATGGTTCTTGAAAATGGAGGGCCTAGGCGCAGGAACGTTTACCGATCCGACTATTTTTATGTTGTGTTAATCTGGTTTTTAGAATTTGAGCAGTTTGGCCTATGTAATAGCCTATCACGATAGGGAATTTTGTAAATAACACCACTTTGATTGGAGTCCGGTCCTAGGTTTTTGAAAAGATATGCCCAATAGTTAGCGTATATACTTAGCTATCCTGAGGTTGGTGTAGTCCTTAAAGTGTTTAATTAAGTTAAGAGTGAGTCCCTATAAATGGAATTTTGTAACATTTAAATAAAGATGGAGCTCCATCATCAATAGAACCATCAAATATATTGGAGGAGAAAAATAACTTTCGCAGTATATGTTCTGGATAACCGCCGTTATTAGCAAACTGCAGGAACAACTTTTTCAAATTGGTGCTAAGATATTCTTGGTTTTTCATGGCAATGACCGTGTTATACTTTTGATTCAATTGATGGTTAGAGTAAAAGAAATCTACCTGTTGAGGTAGGTTTCTGATACCAATCCAACTTGATAACGTTATTGTCAGATCTAATTACTTTAGTGTCTAAAAAGGGAACGCTGCCACCATTCTCCATTTCAGAAGTAAATTGCAAGTGTGGATTGTAGGAGTTAAATATATTCAGAGTAGTATCTAGCATAGCACCGGGTGTAGCACAAACAATGTCATCAACGTATTTAAAGATGAAGGGAAACTGAAAGGGAAGTTTGGGTATTATGTCATCGAGAAAGGAATCCATAACAGTAAGGGCCAAAATTGGGCTGATGGGAGAACCCATTGGAGTTCCAAATGTCTATAAGTAGTATTGACCATCGAACGAAAAGTGACAATTCTCACAGATAAACCTTAACACTTTGATAAAATTATTTTTGGATATTGTGGTATATGGCTCCATTAAAGGCAATCGCTCTACTAAAATATCCAGAACCAATTGAATAGGGATATTGGTGAAAAGAGAAATTACATCTAAGGACACCACGACAAAATCATGAAGTAAGTTTGTTCCTCTGATGGTGTTAACAAAGGAAAATGTATCTTTAATGTTATACACCTCCTAAAGTTCATAAACCTAATATTCCTTTGCGGCCCATTGTCAGCTCAATCAATTCAGGTACCTACAACTTATCTCAATTTCTTTCTCAGATACTTTCGTCAGCCTTTTCTGATGACACGATTTATAACATTAAAGACACCTTTTCCTTTGTTAACACCATCAGAGGAACACATATACAATTCACAATTGAAACAGAATCATCACTTCTTGGACACTAGAGTTATCCGAACACAAAAAAACAAAATCATTCTTGATTGGTACCAGAAATCCACAGCTTCTGGTAGATTTATTAATTTTCACTCCAACCATCCCATTAATCAAAAGTACAACACAGTACTTGCTCTTAAAAATAGAATTTTACATATCAGCCACCATTCTTTTATTCAGGATAACTTAAAAAAGCTATTTGATATTATATTTTTACCAATAACGGCTATCCAAAGAAGATTTTAAATCAATTAAATATAATTCCAATGTTTTCGATGGTCCAACAGAGGATCCGATTGCTAACGAAGTCATAATCTACAGGAAGATACCTTATATTCATGATTTAACTGAAAAAATAATTACTACCTTTAAACCATTTAACAATATCAAAATCGCCAGATACAACATCAACACTATACGTAATATACTAACGAAACCTAAGGATAAAACCCCAACCCTAGAAATTTGTAACACCGTTTATAGCATACCGTGTAATAATTGCAATAGCTTCTACATAGGTCAAACATCGCAACTATTAAAACACCGAATAACACAACATAAAAGCGATCGAAACTGAAAATAATTACAAAAAACGTTTATTTTTAGAAATGGTTTACATCAACAACAATCACAATAGAATAAATTTCAAAACTGATACCACATTTTATCTTATAGTTCACAAACATCAGCAAGGAATCAAAAGGATTAATGTCATCACAGTAATTCAAAATAAATGTAGTTTTTGATATTGCAGTTTTAATGAGCACTACCTATAACTATCCATTTTCTGCTCTGCATGATAATGGTGAATTAAATAGCATTGCAATATTAATTAGTAAAGTTGTAATGTAAAATTAATATGGAAATTTATTCTTTATAATACCATATCAAGCATATTGCTGACAAAAATAAATTGTAATTATAGTATATCCTTTAGTTTGTAAAATTTTATCGTAATATGAATTTACTGAATACATACTTTGTTTTTTCTCTTATTACTTGCGCTTAGTTTGTATTCTTGTAAATTGATAAAAAAATTGTGAACTAATTTGTTTCTGAGCGAACACATTTTTGTGAAATTAATGTATTTTTGATGCATGGATTCCTTTAAGGTTTGTATGCACTTCTTATTGGAAAAATATGCTTCCATTTGTTTTCCATAAGAATTAGAAAATTACAGAACTTTTATAAAAGTGTTAGTTTAGAAGAGACTCTGGAATAATAAATAATACTGAGTATAATCGATTAGTTTTCCTTCGCGTAGTGACATAAAACTTTAACTATCCTAAGTATTATCAATTGTTCAATTTGTATCAATCACTATTACTACCCAAAATCTTAATATGAACTCTGCTAATAAGTACGACATAAAGTATGGTACTAATATTCTAACTGTTTACGTCAATTACTGCATTATTTTTCTACCTATTTCATACATTATTTAGGCCATTCCACTTTTAATGTTGCGATGATAAAACTACAAGCGACTGTTTAGGGTATGGTATAACTTCTAATGCTCTTAGCAAATATTTAAGTTAAATTGACTGTGTTCTGTTTGGATATATGTAACTTAACTAAATAATCATGACTTATTTACTTTCCCCAGCACTCATATTCAGGAAAACATAACATAGAGCGTAAGTTAACGACCGGAGTACAACTAATTGTATTCAGAAGTAATCAATCAAGAAGTAATTGTAGTTCAAGATATATAAAAATAAAAGAATGTCATGCTTATTATTTTGAAATTTATTTTCTAATTCAATGATGCTTATTATTTTGAAAGATTTTAACATGAAAAATCAATGCAGTACTTCTATACTAACATTTTTAATTCCTATGTATTTATTTAACTAAAATAAGTGTTATAAATGGATACTTTTTCGTGCAATTTGCCTATATGTCATTTGGTATTTGATTTCTGGTGCGCCCCTCCAAACTCAAACCCCACGAGACGCCACTGTTGCTGGATGCTTGCATATTATACACTGCTAGATGCTTGCATAATATACATTTCAAGTCGGGCGCCAATACTTTTGATTTCAATTCAAAAATTAAAAAGATGAATTTCAATTTCAAAAATAAAAAAAAATGCTTGCTAATTTTGTATATGGTGTCTACCTAAGTTGAATTTATAATTTATAAGATCAAAGGTTTCGAAAATATACAGTTCTTGGTTGACCTTAGAACTAACAATTTAAATATGTATATTATGGTAAATACTACATTAATATATAATGTTTTTTTTTTTTTTTTTTTAATGTGTGGTGGGTGCTTAGTTGCAGTGACTCCGTAAGCTGTATTACTTGTCTGGCTATCACTGCAACTCTTGCGGTGTAGTTTAGTGTGTGTAAGTTATGTTTAACAACGTGAATATCACATTATTTGCCAGCGACGATTAAAAATGATATTGAAGAAGAAAGCGTCCCCATGAATCAAAAAATTTACGACTCTGTCAACATTATTACTATATATTGCACAATGATACTAAGTATATTGTAGTGTTTTCGTAAAAAACCATTTTATATAAATTCAAGGTTAAGTAAAGTAACGATGTAATGAAAATATGACTACTATATAATATTGCAGTGACAGTTTATAAGCTGGAGTAGCAGTAGTTATTATTAGCTAACTAGCGGAATATATGCTCATTTATATTCACCGCCACAGCTTGTAGTGATCAAACACCAAAAGAATTATTGGCAGTCAATCATTTCTTCAATATTAACATGACACTCTAACGAGAGCTTTTTCGCAGTAACTACATTACATCAATATTGCCCAGGTGCTGAGGAAATTGACAACATGTGTAATAGATAGGTTGAACAAACTCACGTATGCGAATATAATTACGTGTAATATACAAAGGGAAGTTGTAATGGTATGTCACTTACATATCAAATACAGTAAATGATGTTTATTATTACGCAATACGTAAGGCATGTCTATAGCAGGTATGTGAGTAATTGGTATAGTTAAGACATATTTGTATATAAAAGAAGTAAACTGAACCGCATCTTTTCTGTTAAGTAATACGGTTTATTAGCCAGTCTCTGATATTCTATAATTGTAGTCTATTAACGTTGAATTTGCGGAAGGTAATACTTCCTGATTTAATAAAGCTTATAATACCCCTTTTGTTAAATTGTTAAATGTAACGTCTTCTTTATTGCCCGTATTTTTATAAACGGCTCTACTATAATGATTAAAATGAATGAAAAGGTACTGAGGCGTTCCGCTTTTGGAAATGAAATAATCGTAATAAAATTATCAAAATGAAATGCAGAAGTACCTCAATTCACTATATTTTAGAGTTAAAAATTTACAATCAAATTGACTTAATATCACCTACCCTTACCTTAAGAATTTTGAAGTGTGTTTCGTGTATGTGTATGTATAACCAAAATGCCTGATGAATCTTCTGTTCTTCGCGTATACGACGATTATCCAACCGCAGCTAGGTGGACCCTCTTTTCCGGGTTTTCTATCTTACACCTTCGATGCGTTAACGTTTAATAACAAAATTGAACTTTATCAGCTTTTAATAGGTTTAAATTTTATAATTTTGAAGATACTTTGCCAGGATATCAATTTAGACATTTTCAAATTATCTTTTCAACTAATTCCCCTTTGTTGGTTTTTCGTCACCTTGGACACTCTGTCAAATGCAGTTTCCGCCAACTAAAATGGTTTCTGCTAAAATCTCCATGGATTCCGCGTACTTGAAGTTTACTGTCCATCTAGACTGCGGTTTTGTTTATAATATCCATTGATAATATCCAGGTTGTGTATGAGATGTTATGTATAATTTTGACAAATAAAAGAAAACGAAAACTAATTTTTTACTCTTTTTTATATAGTGAATTGAGTTCTTACTACAACTTGTTTTGACTGGAGATATATCTATATATATATATATAGAAATTAAAATCTAAAACCCACATGCCAACGTACAACATACCCGAATTCACTCAAGAAAGCGATTGGCGATAGCGCTCAATCGTGTGAAACGATGATAATGATCTTTTTTAAAATGTAAAGAATTTCTAAATAATAAATTATATTTCAACTCAAATATTTTCAAATTAAATTTTTATGCCAAATAGTAATTTCGAATTGTCATTAAATAACAAAATAAATAAATTGCAGATGCCATGATAATTCGTAGTAGTAAATTCGAATAATAAAACATATGTTACGTAAATGGACAGAAAGTCACATAACAGTACATATTTTAATCATTAATTTGTATTTTATGGGTATTATCTGTAAAGATGAAGTAACATCTTTACTGATAATACAAGTAACTCTGACTTAAAAGATTAATTTTGCCTCACCTTTGGATTGGGTATTTGATCACATTTTTATTTTATTAGTATTAGTAATTATATCAAGTTAATAAGATTATTAAGTCATCATCATCATTTGTCCTTGATTTATGAATCCACAAACTCTTAAGATTTATACTGGCAAATTGATCGCCAAGAGCAGCTGCGAAGCGAAAAATTTGAGGTTAATAATGTTAAAAGAGTATTCAGTTACACAAATGGAGTAGCTTGCTAGTAATTATTCTTTAAGATCCAAAGGGTTATTTCTTAAAACAAATCGGTTGTCAAACGATGTTAAGAAACTACCTATGTTAAGAATTTAACACGACATGGAAACATATCTCAGCATTTACTTTATAGCATTAGAAAGTCAAAGCTGAGCTGAAAGAGTTAAGATTTTCTATGACATCTGCATGCCATTCACAATCAGTCAGTTAGACACACCTATTTCCTATTCTTTTTGAACGCATGGTGTCAACTAGATACTCCACAGAAAGTGATTCTACATATGCCCTTTCTTTGAAGTTATTAGTTGGGCGGAAATAAAACTCATTCGTAAACAAAGCCAAACTACTTATATTTCATATCTACTATTGAAAAACATATAAATTATTAATTGTCAAAGAAAATTTTATTATACAAGCAGTTTGTCGTAACTAATCCATCAATTTCTGAGTCGTCTAATATACACGATGTATGTATACTTAAACTACGGCGACTGTTTTTCCTTACCAATATCAAGTGGTGCATTCTCGATCGTCAAAGTTTCCAATATCGAATTGAATCGCACCGAAAAAATTCTAAACAAACAAACCTTTTCAATAGATTAGAAATAAATAAGTTTCAATTTATTAGGAAAGTACGTTTCCAAAGCAAGGTATGTTGCACTAATAATAGTCATTACTTCATTTATCTATAGATGTAGCATAAAGTAATTAGCTACAACAAACAAAGACAGAATTGACTTAAATCCCGAGGTTGAACTGTTTTCAATTAACAGCGCGGCATCATAAAAGGCGATATCATGCTGTCACAAAGCCAATTGAACACAACATACACACACAAAAACTACACCGCGAGAGTTGCAGTGATAGCCAGACAAGCGATACAGTTTACGGAGTCACTGCAACTAAGCACCCACCATATTAAAAAAAAAAAAAGTTAACTTGAATGGTAGATCTATTTCGTTTAGTTAAAAGAGCATTATCTAGGCATTGAAATTTCTGGGGATACATCAAGTATATCATGCAGCAATAATAATTGAGATGAATTACTAGTTTTACAAGATTGTTAATCTTTCTATCATAATCAATCAGAGACAATTCTTTTTATAGTTTTATAAATACAAAATGAATCTACACACAGAGTAAATGATTCAATTTAAATCTGCTGTGTTTAATATCCTTAATTTGTCGTTTAAGAGCGTCGTGGATTATATAACTTTAGATCAGTACTTTTTAGATCTAATTTATTGAGGTCTCTTAGAATAATAAGAACAACAGGAAATACCAACATTTATATTTCAAAAATATTTAGACGATTTAACAGCTACATTCATATGTTTGACTTTTTCATAATTTTTTAAGCAATTGGTGTGGAATATTCGAAAGTGAGTGTTTTACGACTAAAAGTTTGAACTTGAGTCCACGTCAGAATCACAAATATTCACAATCTTTCTTATAATTACTGTAACACTCCGCTTAAAATTTAAGAAAAATTTGCTGAAATCTAAAACATTACAAATAATAACTTTAGTATTACACCTGCAAAAGCATTTCTTATCGTGGGTACAACTCTAACGGCTTCCGAGTCTGAATGACTTGTCAAGCCCGTTGTAGGTCTTGTCTACAAAATCATCTATTCCAAATTTCTGTGATTTTTAAGGAACGTTCTCTGTACTTCCATTTTTTATCGACCTATTTGATTTCTGATAAAAAAGGAACAAATAAAGGTTGGTTCGCCTTCATTACCATCTTTATATACATAAATTAAATTTTACGTCGTACATATATGTGTACGAGCTTAAAAAATCAATGCTATGATACTTAATAATATATATTAGTGATATTCAACCTACGCTTTCTTATAAGTGTGTTCTGCTGATAAAAGGTATAAAAGGAAAAGTGTTTTTATGATATATAATTTTAGGCAATGCTTTCATATTAATTCCATACTGAAAATGAACCGATATTAGAACGGTAATAAAATATCATCAATGTACTTTTATTTCCTCTCCTTGATTATCAATCTATGTACCCATCATCAATCGAAAACTAGTCTAATTAAATTACGCACGCGTCTGAAATAAATGATTATACAGTTTATTAAACGTATATTAATTATAATGTAGGCAGTCAACACTCTGTCAAAATAACTTTCTAAATTTAAACATATAGGTATTTGTAATTTCTATTTGCTGGTAATTATTCGCCCGGTGCTAATCAAACACAAACGAAAAGTTTTTGGTATTGTTTGAATTCCTTTCTTTTGTGCAATATTTGTTGTATCTTAAAGCGTTTGAAACGTATTAGTCGTAGTAGGATCTTACGTAACACACATGCTATTATGTTCTAGCGCTGCTGTATTAAATGCGCATTTCCTCTTTAGAGAAATAAGAAAATCCCACGTCATTTTAACAAGAGATCAAATCCGGCAAAGTGGAGTAGGTAATAAATTTTAGTGAGTTTAAGCCATTGTGCTGTAAATTTAATTGCTACAAGGACTTCTTAATACCAATTTTCGTATAATTATAATAGTTTCCGCAATAAATAATATATAACTTCTAATTTATTATTTTGAGACAGTCTCTCCTTTCTAGCTTTGATAGTTTTTTGGTTGTAGTAATTACTATAGTGTACGAGAGTATACTTTCAAGCTGTTTTTTTTAGTTTTCATTAAGGACTTCTTATATCAGTTAAGATACCTTTATATCCCCATATTTAAATTTACATTCATGCCAATTATAATTTTTATTGTGGTTTTGTCTCCTGCTACTTGAGCGCTTTATAATCCTAATATATGGATCTTCTTTTCAGTTTAGATAATAAGTTAATCTTATTAAATCTAGTGAAGCCAGTAAACAGTAATTTATTAACTGTTTGTCATTAAATTATAAATAAATAATCATAAACGGGTCGATAGGCGCATAGGTTAGACGGCTGCCTATATTTGTGGCAGAACATTAGGAGCCAGGATTTAATTCTCCGAAAGAACGGTAACATTTTTTCCTATGCTAAGAATGCTAAGATTTGCTGACTGAATGAAGCCATAGTTGCAGGAGCTAATGAAGCGTCGTTGGATAATGCAAGAAAACGCGAACATATTGCACTTTTTGGAATTACATATATACCTTTTAAGATATTTAGAAATTTTCTGGAAAACTACTGAGCTGCTACTGGATATATTGACTTGGTCATTTCAATAATTAAGCCGCAATTGTATTTATGCCGCTATTCATATTTATCGAATTAACTTAATACCCAAATTCAGTAACGTCAACCCTAAAATATTAGGTTTTTATCGAGCTAATTAAAAGAAGTATGGAATGAGATTAATCTAGTTTATTTGGAGAAGTTAGTAGCCTTCGTGACCAAAATTTATATAGTTTATATTAAATAATGAAATGATCACTTCAACGAAAATATATTTACGAAATAATAATAATAACATAGAAGTAGATGTGAATAAATGCGTTTACAAAAATTTTACTACTTTTAAACTGTTACTGTTTGTAGGTATTTGTAAAAAGTGCAACTACATATGTGAGGCAACATAATGGTAACTGCCTAACTTGAAATAAAGAAAATGAAAATAGAATTTGACTTGTGTAACCGTGGCTTATTTTAGCGAGTAGTTAGTTAAAGTTGTTGGTTCAAGTTTTAAAATTTCACAATTAAAAAGGTAGAAAGTAAGATACCCGCTTATTAAAAGTAATCACCCTGCAATTATTCATTGTCCATGAGTCGGTTAAGTTGCGTACATATATATGTATATACATATCTATATATATATTGTCCCGATACGGTAAAAGTTAAGACGTTTTCCTTACGTGTAAGTACAGCATTATAATGCAAATATCAGTGACGGTAAGCTTGTATCCTTAGGCTTGCTACAATAAGGAAGAAAAGGTACAACAGCAGTAAACTTGCAGTACAACGAAATAAATTTCTCTTTTCATTATTTTCGCGTAATTTAATGCAATTAACGCGAATATTCGAGAATATATCGCATCCACAAATAAATAATGCATCTTAACTCATGTAAAGCCGTTAAACATTTTTAATAACAGTAAATAGTGGCAGGCGCTACGCTGTTGCTGTCAATTAAAAAGGAAAATACACACTTTAGCTGGCACTTTATAAACTAATTCAAACGTGTAAAGTGGTGACTTTTATTCGCTCATAAGTGTGATACATATTATTCATTTTCCATCTACATATAAATCTTTAACGATTTCGATTGCCAACTTTAAATTAATTTACAAGCGGGAAACTAATTTGCGTGGCAATTTTTTGTAAGTTATTAGTAAACGTGGAGTACCGCTAGTTGAAAACGCTGTACGAGATTAAAATTGCTCATGTTTAGAATCGTGTTGGCCAGAAATATAACACATGTCATTAATTATATCGTTAATTGACATTGCTTCGATTCTCTCAACTTCGTATCCCGCTGTTAAAATGGGTGTATTCACATTAAAATAACTGTATTAGGAAATTGATGCGATTTTTAACGATAAATAGATAAACATTGTCATTGCGAAGTTTAATCATATTTGGTATCATTTGAGATTACAAATCATATTTCATACCAAATGATTTTCAATGAAGCAATGAAGCAATATTTACTAACGAGCCTGTGAATTTAAAATTAATTATCATAATTAATTTAAACGTTAATACTGGATACTGACTATAGTGTTGTATGCTTTTACTTTCATTAACAGTGTCTAAGATTTGGACGTAAAGGCTTGATATTTGAAATTGTATACATATCTTGAAATATAAGATTTAGATCAGTTTAATATGCTACATAAAGAGAATGTTATAGATGATGGATTTTACACCCGAGAAACAATTTGTAGCAAATATTTGTCACAGTTCTGAGAAGTTTAAAAATTAAAAAACAATCCAAGCTTTGTACTTTCTCCTGTTTTCTAGTTGCGATGATTCGGTCGATATGGTTTCTCAATGTACATGACCTTTAAATATTACTATTTTAATCCCAAATATTTACAGATTTAGATGGGTAAATTCGAGGCCTTTGCAGGGCCACTGCACACAATCTGTTTCGTCGTTTCACTCTGCTCCGTACAGAACCGGTATTTATCACAGTCCACCTTGCCCTCGGGTCGGCGTTCACCCTATAGCGTCGACCCTTAAAACTCTGCGGCTGCACTACCCCATCCCTGGTTTCATAGTTCCAGGGTAACGGGCGTGGCGGGAGTAGACTTCGTATATAGGGGAGGATTCTTGGGCGTAAGCATGGGCATACGCTCCGGCAGTCCGGCCGCTAACCGTCGGAATATACGGTGGGTAAGTGAGGCACCCTACGGCGCTTACCTAGAGAACTCTGCAGCTGCACTACCCCATCCCTGGTGGCCACACTCAGGGAAACGGGCGTGGCGAGAGAATTTGGCGAAGATAGTAGGGGAGGATAAAAGTCGGTTCGCCGAGGAGTAGTCCGCCCGCTGGTTGTCTGGTTGGGGAAACCTTTGGTTTCATCCTAAAACAACTCGGTGATTCTGGGACCCTACGGTTTCACTGTAGCTGCCGCGGATACCTGATCGCCGGAGGGGCGAGAGGGTTGGCGCGGTTGGCATTTTGGGGTAGGGCTTTTGCCCGGCCGTCCCCGTAGTTCAGGCTTAATTCACGGGCGGGCTGGTTGTACCTCACGGCCAGATTCCGTTTCCCACGCTTGGCCGATAGTTGCCATCCGCAAGGAGGCCTAGGCCCCGTGGGATTAGATGTGAGGTAGGAGTTCGCTAAAGCGTCTCCAACGGTGACCCGTCCAACGTTGACAAGAAAACTTGTCTAACATGGGTAGCACGGGGGAGAGGAGCCCACCGGTTCGCCGGGCCTCTCCGAGAGGTGTCGGTCTCGTGCGGGCAACTGGTTTCGTGCCTCTTTGTCCTGAGGAGTGTGTGCACTTCCCTGTTTTCGCCGCATACCTAACGGTCGGTCGGCAGCTGGTGCCCCTTTGGGGTCCAGCACTCACTTTACGTCCACCTTGCCCGTTTTCTTCAGGTGATACCTTAGAGAGCCGTGGCCAGTGAGTAAAACCTTGATGGTGCTGAGGTCTTTTCTGTTGTTGTTGCCTGAAAACATTATAAACTTTTTTGATTGTCTTAGTTTTGGAGTATTGATCCAGTGCAAGATTTTTTGTTCACTTTCCCATACTTTTAGAGGTGAGCTACGGTTTTTGGTGAAGCCATGGAATGGATCTGGTACAATATGTCGGGACGCCTTCGTTGCAAGACCATTGGTAGTCTCGTTGCACTCACACTTCCAGTAGGTCAGTAAGACAGAAATTAATTAAAAGTCAATTAATTTTATAACACAACTATGTTTTATTAAAAGATTGTTTCTTAGAGCAAATTATGGTTTAAACACCACTCATCAATTTGATGTAATTCCTTGTTTGTGACTGACAGGAATGGTTAAAACTTTATGTGAATGTGTCTATCCCGAAAGCGTCTATCAATATTTAATATTATGCTTAAATGAAGAAGGGAACGATTTGAAACATCTGTTGTATTTAACAGTATACTGTATGCGTAATATTATAATTAGAATCCTAGAGAAAGAATAAATGCTATAAACTTAAGGAGAAGTATCACAAAAAAACGTAAATCTTCCTTTTTTCGCCTACTAAGCTTTAATTGAATAAGATATAAAAAAATGTAAAACCTTTTTTATAGAGTATAAAATTTCCTACAAAAACGTCCAGTACAATATTATTTTGACGATTATAATTTTCAAGTTCTACCAAACGTGTTACGTGTTGCAGAGTTTGCCAACGCTACTAATAAGCAAACAAGGTAACAACTGCGTGCATTGCAGTGAATTCTAAACTAATTAAAATTTTTCCCTTGGCGCATACACATTTTATATGAAAGGAAAGTGAAACAGTTTCTTGACATTTAAAAAGATATAGATTATCAACTGAATTCTCTGTTTATGTATTTCTAAACCAAATTTATCTCTAGACAACCTATTGCTTAAATGATGATTTAAATATTAGGAAAAACAAACACCTTGATGTATTTTGAGTTCTATCAGATTTCTTAAGAGTTGTTTCATTAAAAATTTAGTTGCTCTAGTAAATGACATATTTTTCAATCACATTGCGGAGATGTAATATCAGAGGATGGCTCAGTTTCTTCCTAAATTTGGCTGGATTCAAAATCTTTCCAATAACATATATTTCACTAAACTCACATACATATATTAAGCGGATAGTGTTGAAGTATGTTTACAGTAAGCAATATGTGTACTATAAACTCAACTATAGAACTGTGCTATCTTTATTATAGGACACAAACTGAATTTGTTACGCAATAATTAGCATAATTTTAAAATAGCTAACTAATTATTTCTGCACTGTGATTTTGATTATACTTCTACCTATTTCCGACATTGAAATAAATTATTGACCCCAATAAAAGTCTACAAGTTTCAATTTAATACAGGTTACCTTTACGACAATTCATACAACTCATCGACCTTGTTGACCAGTTTCAGTTTGACGTATTATTTAGACCTGTAGTCGTATGTATTAAAAAATATTACATAAAAAACGAATCCTGTAACGGAGAACGACCATCGAAGGATATCACGAATTAAATTGTATCACTTATAACTTATACCATAGAAGTAATATAGTTGTATAAAAACATGTAATAAAAAAGCTGGTGAATGCAACTGGCAACTACAATAACAGTAAACTTTTAAATAAATAAGGATCTATTATTAGATGAATGTACGTAAAAGTATATCTCAAAATTTTATGTATGTAGGTTTGTAGCTTGCGAAATTAAATTGGTAAAAATTTAGAACACCACTTTATACAATATATACAATAATACGGAAATTCAAATGTTGAATCTTCCGTCCTTGTCGTTTCTTACAACACAGGCTTTTAAGCTTCCATTAATTCATAATTGAAAGGTTCGGTTATAAGCTTTTACTTTCCTATGTTTAAATCGTGATATGTCTTTTTATGCCGTAACTAGGAGCGATTTTGATATGTTTTATGTAATAATTTAGTAAAGATATTCTACGGATGATAATTTAAAGAAACATGAAATTTCATTATATCCACGTAATGATAATGTTTTATTTACGTGTCATACACCCGGAACTGTCTTTCTAGATATATCTTCGGGGATACATAAGGGGGTCTTCTTTAGTTGGTAAGCCATCCCCTACATCTCCTTTCCCTGATTAGAGGATTAGGAGTTCGGGGAGTCCATCGAAACATCTACTTCCTGCGATTACTGGATCTTGGTACGTCTCTGATCAAATTCTCTCCGGCTAATTATCAAAACTATGAATTTTGTTATCTTCTGCCAGTTGTCTTCGTTTTCCAGCATGATTTTAACAATATTATCAGCAGCTAACTTTCCGTCCAGCTCGTTTTCTAGCGCTCTTCTTTCGTCGGTCCATCTTCTACAAGCCAAGATCGCATGTTCGGCTGTATCTACCTCTCCGCAGTACAGACATGCACCCTGTTCCGCTAGCCCAAATCGCCTAAGATAGGCCTGAAAGTGTCTGTGTCCAGATAGAAATTGGGTCAGGTAGTAGTTAACTCTTCGGAATTTACACTGAAGCCACGGTCCAATATCCGGGATCAAGGTCTTAGTCCACTGCGCGACGGGCTCTTGTTGTCTCCACTGCTGTTGCCACTTTGTTACAGTAATCTTCCGTTGAAATGTCCTGACAGCCGGTTGCTCTCAATTCCCGCAGCAGAAGATTCTCCGCTGCTCCTCAGCTACAACGGTTATAGGCGGTATTCCCAACAGGACCTGCACAGCATACGAAGATATGGTCTTGTAGCCGCTAACCACTCTCAGAAGAGTTCTTCTCTGCAGCCTATCTAGTGTATCAGCATGTCTCTTCACTTCTAAAGCGGATATCCAAGCTGGAATCGCGTACAACAATTCTGTCTGTATGACTCTGTAAATCAAAGCCCTTTTTTACTCCCTGGACCCCTTATGTTTGGCATAATTTTTAACATAGCTGATAAAGTGGTTTCAGCCTTCGCCCTGACATAATCCATGTGCGGTCCAAAAGAAAGCCCATAGTTCAGAATCACACCGAGATATTTAATGGTCCATTTGGACTCGAACTTATTCCCAAACAGCACAAAACTCACAGCTTCCCTACTACGGCGGCTTTTTAATATAGCCGCTTCTGTCTTCTGTGGGGCCATTTGTAGTTCGTTTGCCTGCAACCAGTTTCCGATCATTTCTAGCGCCTCTTCTGTTTTAAAGGTGAGATCTCTCTTGTCGTCGGCTTCTATTATCAACACCAGATCGTCCGCATACGCAATAGCGATGATTCCGTCCGGCCATTGCAGTTCTAAGACACCATTGTACAGAATGTTCCATAAGGTCGGGCCTAGTACCGACCCCTGCACCTACTTCTAATTTTGATCTGCCTACCAGAATTTTTCGGCAACTCAGATAATCTCCAATGGTGCGTCGGAGATACTGGGCACATTCCTACAGTACAGCTCTCTTAAAATCTTGCTCCAAGAGGCAGTGTTGAAGGCGTTCTGAATATCGGCGGTCACCGCACCCACCCACGGTTTGCGTGAGGTTCTGACCTTCCTCCAACCTGTTCTTTATAAGATGTTGGTACAATTTTCCCATAATGTTTAATAGGCAGATTGGTCTGAAAGCCGATGGGGAATCCGCAGGCTTGTTTTTCCATAAGAGCACTACCGTTGCTTCTTTCCACGCTTCTGGGAAATGTTGCCGCAGCAATAGTTTGTTAAGTACACCCAGGAGAATGGAGGAGTTGCCTCCACCAAAACCTTTACTGCTTCTGCCGTTACATGATCTGGCCCCGCAGCTTTTCCCAGTTTCAGATTGGACGCTGCTAACAGTAAATTCTCATTTGTGAATGGTACTACGTCCTCTGTTCTGACGTTACATCTGTTGGAAGTACCGTTTTTCGCAAGAAAGAGTGCCCTAACGATTTGCATTTTTTCTCTATTGTAGGATTATATGGAGGCGTAAGGCTTTTTAGTTGGTGCATGGCTGTTCTATAGCCACCTCCCCATATATCCTTTTCCAATTCTTCTTGTAGTTTTACCCAATTTCTTCTTTTAAATTCGAGTATCATTTTCTGCAGCTCCTTCTTCGCTTCCCTGTATAAAAGTTGCCTTCTCGTTTCTGAGGGCTCATTGTTATGTCTTGTGTTGTTTCTAGTCCTGGATATAATAGAAACTATTATTTTGTTAATATATTTGTGTTTTCTGTAATTATAATTAGTTTCAATAAATTTGTCGTCTGTTGTTTTAAGTATTAACTTTTTGCGTTTCTTAATGTGGCTCTAAGGACACCAATTAGCTGCGGATAAATGGGAAAGCGGCGTAAATTATTACAGCGGTTAGAATTCTATAAATTCATCGTAATTTCTATTAAAATTAGTGATTACACGCATCTATAATTTTATAACCACACACACAGGAGATAGCTCTAATATTTAATATATATGTATATATATACATGTATTTATATGTATATTCAACGGTTTCATTGCCATTAGATAAGCCTTGAAATTTGCGTATCGTAGTTTTTAGGTAGGAGAGTGTTTATAGTGTGTGATAACTAAATTGACAACTGAACATTATAATTGTATAAATTAATATAAATCGCCTTGTTTATAGTATTGTCGCTTAAAGAAAAAACAGATATAACTTTTTTTACTAAGATTTCGACCTAATGTCGCCATTCAATGTTCCAGTGTAGTCACTGTTGGTCATGTCTATCATATAAAATTACATTAGTGCCTTTATAGCTTAATACATATTACACAATAACTTTCCTCTTTAATTTCCAATTCTCTACTTGAATTGTATGTTAGTTACCTGCGGCTGGTTTGCAGACTATCGTTTTCGATGCCGCTTGTATCTTAATATCGCGTGGTCTATCGACTTATGTGTAACGAATTGCAAATTCTCATATTGTTCATAGACAAAATAATAGCATTAAGCAATTAGCGATCAGTCGTGCCTTGTTCCAAACAATACATTGTGTTGATCCAGCTATCTAGATGTCATAAATCTTGTTAGGACGGGGCAACTACAGAAGTGTAAGTACTATGAGTTGGTGCGATATACATACAACCACGGTAAAGTAGTAATATCTAATGGGCCAACAATCTATGTCCTCGACTTAATAATGAATAGCTGTGAAGGAGTTGTTTCGAAAGATGTTTATCTTCCAGTTAGGTCTCTCTAAACGGACGATTCTTCTGCGTTACGCCTGAGTAAAAATTACATCACGTCGGATATTTTGCTTTGCATTGTTTTACAGATGCAGGCTAATTGTTGTTCTTGCATCCACTGCGAGGCACACGCACTTGACTGATTGCATGTACTTAGTAATTTATATTGGTTTATTTCATTAGGAAAGAGAGTAATTAAATGTTGTTGACTACGACAGCAGTAACATATAATTTTACGCTTATTGTCATGCAGAAAAAACTAGCTGTCTGCAGTTGCCGTTAAAATGTTGCAATAATCTGCACTTCCTATAAGTAGATAAAAAAATAAAAGTTCAAAAAATAAAATTTCTAAACTCACTATTAAGATACTCCCTAAAATGATACGTCATTGTATATATATATATATATAATATATAGTAACAACACATAAACAGATAATGGATGCAGATGAATACTGAATACTACTGCGTAGTAGCTATTGTATCAAATCTGTTCTTAAACGCGTTAACTTTCAAGCCGTCTGAATCATATTCTTTGGCAGATCAATCGAAAGAAGGTGTTGCTTTGAATGATTCTAAGCTTTTCACGTGGGAGTTTTCTTGAATGATTTCCACGTAATTTACGGCATACCAGCGATCGTAGCCCATGTTGATCCTATGGTATTGCGATTATTGTAGGATATGTGCAAGTTGTAATACCCAACATTTTGTTTAGTGCTGAAAATTTTTCAGCATATTTTTACGGAGTTGTAGCGAGCAAATATCATTACCATATTTCAGTACCTAATGACCGAACGTAAATACTGTCACATGTACGAAATAGGTAAACCAATAGAAGATTAATTCCGTTTGCAGTATGTACATACTGTAAGTCATTCGCATAATACCGCCTATGTGGTTAGATAAATGTCTAAATATACATATATTCCCCTGTTTTAGAGGCCAGAAATCTGCCCAAATAGCATTAAAGAGATAATTAATGAATATACATCGAAAATTGTGAGAAAGGACCATAATTCTTTTACTATTTATTTAAACATTACTCACACAGAGTCCACCATGGAATCTCATTTATACATAGAATAGTTTATTTTCGTTATTGCGTCTTGTCTATGTTTCCTGTTTGTATGAGGTAAATGAACAGAGTTAAAATGGATAGTGGTATGATCAGAAACGGCAATTGATGGTGGTAACGGCATAATGAGAGAGTATATTTTATATACTTAACCCCAGGAAAAGTAGCCAGGCAGTCTTAGTAGCACCCTCGAACCCACTGATGAAATACAGAGTCAATGAACTTTTATAAATATTTGTTAAAGCATTTATACAGTAAAAGAACAATTATATTCAGTCAATATGTATAGCCGGATAGTGAATAATTGTTGCGACTACTAAATTATCCAGAACATCATTGCGACTTTGGGACTATCTGATCAATCAAAAAGTTTTTAGAAGGGTTGAAAGACAGCGAATCCCCTAATACGTACTTGAGATCTGCTAATGAGAAATGTCGCTACATTGTAAACAACATTGACGTCAGTCAGTCCATCTTTAAAAAACTGCATGACTGCATTACCAAACAGAAGATATGTTTTTAGGCAGACATAGACCAACAGTAGATTCCACGCAAGTATGTCCATCTATAGAAGATATGGTGCCGCTTGTAGTCAATTAAGAGTCATATCACGCAGTGATAATGATGAAAATTTGTAGCGTATGTGTGGAATTGGAGCAAATTGATATCGTTAAGATGTAGTTTCAATGAAACAACAATTACAACCCATTAGAAGAGAGGTTTAGTGGTGTGATTGTCTCGCGAAATGAATCCTCTAAGTAGTATCTTTTACCATTGTGATGAAATTACAAACAATTACAGGCAAACTAATAAACTTCGAACGATTAACGACTGAACTCAAATATGGAACGGGAAATTTGGAATATTGAATTGATTTTATTAGCGGTATCCGTTGAAATGCTTGCTTATTTGATGCTGTGAAATTGATGATGTTCTCTTTCAGTGTGGTAAAGTGTACATTACTGCACTAGTTTTGATTAGGTAAAGTCCTATTTTACCGCACTGTAATTTTATGATCAACTGAAAGAATTCCTAATTGTATTTGCTGTAAATGTCAAGTATTGAAAACAAATCAATGTTTGCCTATAAAAAATGTTTAAGTTAACTATCAATGCAAACGCCAAATTTTCAGTTAGTAAAGACTTCTTTTTAAAGCGAATTTCATTTTTCTAAAAAATATTACTGCTATAATTCACTTCTTTAGCGTAATTAAATTCGCGTTAAAGCACACACACACAGAAATATTATTTTGAGTTAAAACAGACTGTTTCAGTTCAATACAATTCCGTGTTTGTATATCCGCAAAACTATAGTGTTATCACAAGAATATTGTTTTCTAACTGTTGTGACGCAAAGCAACATTGTTTTAATGTAAAAATATAATGGGTTTACTTCAAGTACAACGTTTGGTTGAAATTGTTCCTCGAATTCCCATGAACCTAAAATACACTTCACATAATCCATTATTAAATATGTACTTTTATTACTGCAAATTTCCACGCCTTAACTATAAAAAACTTATATGTATCTAATTCTTGCAAAATTGTGCACACAGATAAAAAGATTGAATTCGAATCATAGTCGAATGCACGTATAACGCTTCATATACAGACATATACACATATAATCGCTAACGCAGCTGCTCAAAATTCAGCTATTTCACAAATAGGGAAATTATTCAGATCAAATACGTATTTTACAGCAAATATAGTCTGGATTGTATTAAACGCTTTTACTTATTCAAAGAAAATGTGTTTGAATCAAAACAAAAATATTCTAGTATTAA
The DNA here is from genome assembly GCA_023690525.1 of Holotrichia oblita. Lineage (NCBI taxonomy): Eukaryota > Metazoa > Arthropoda > Insecta > Coleoptera > Scarabaeidae > Holotrichia > Holotrichia oblita. The sequence continues at coordinate 93,118,695 of CM043015.1, forward strand.
AAATATTTGGGTAAAACAGTAGATTTTCTTAATTCAAGAACATTTTTCTCTGTGTGCAAGTGTGCATCTTTTGTTTGTATTACATAAATGGAAAGGTTCCACTAACAAATCGTATTTAAGTTGAAAGAGATAGTATATACCGAGATGTAAACAATGTAAAAGTGTGATAGGTCTATAATATTATTACATATTTAACGTGCAGTCGTTATTTTTAACCGCAAAAGAGACAGTAAATAATTGGAATTAGATACCTCCTATCAGCAAGCAATTATCTCTTCCTCGTATGTATGCAATATGTATATGTAACGTTTTTATATATGGTATATAATCTAGTAATCAGATGTTCACAACTATATTTTCTTTGCACATGCATTAGGTCGCTGTCATATGTCCTGGACGTTTTAGTAGGCACTGTATAAATAATGTTATTAAAATAAACTAACCGTAAAAATTAAGGAATTAGGAATTGTATCTCTTGAAATGAACAAGCATGGCAATAATATCAAGAGCGTCATTTGAAGATGGAAAATCTTGTTTCTTCGCCTTCTACAACATGTATTATATTATATTGATTCTATGAATAGTATTAATTTATGAGATTTTTTCCTTTGCCATTTAAAGGAAAAAATGTTTAAACAGAGATGGCCATTGAAAAAAAATGAAAGACACAAATATAGTATTAAACATTTTTATATAAAAAAAAACAAAAAATACATATATTAAAAAAAACAATTGAAAATTATTGTAACATACACATACAAAACATACATACATGACACAATACGACTCGATTTAAACATCAATTACAAAATTACAAACAGGTCGTACAAGAAAATTAGAAATCTGGTGTAGGATGATGTCATGGTGATTTTTTCTAACCCTGGCTGCTACAGATTGGAAGTAAATAGAATTGAATTTGACAAGACCAGAAACAGTTAACAAAAAATGTCAGTTAAAATAAAAGTACAGAAAAAGTAATTTAGTAACGATTTAAAAATAACACAATTGAATATAAAGTTCTTAGCAGAGGGGAATAGGGAAGGGTGGAATAGATTTAAGACATTTTTTTGTACAATATTTATTATTGTATTTGTGTAAAAACAATTTTTACACAACACACATTTTTTAGTTTTCTGTAGTGTTTGACAGAACAATGTATTATACAGGATGTCCCAGCTGACGCGGTTTCTTTGATAATTTACTTATTTTACAGTACAGAGAAAAAAGTTTCCAAGAAAAGTTGTCCCAATGTATACGGTGCATAGCCGAAAAATATTTTCAAATATACAGGGTGTCCCAATTATAGAAAAAGCGTATATAACTTTATTATTTTAAATGGATCACCCTATATATTATATATTTTTTAGATTCTACATGATATTTTAAGTAACTTCTATTAAGACCTTCCTATGTGATTTCGTTTTCGAGAAAATAAATATTTTATTAAAAATTTTGCAAATTGCAGCGCTCTCGTTAATGAGCTATAGGATAAAACTAAAGAAGGTAGAACATTTTGGTTTGCGCAAATTGATACGTCTTGAATTGCTTTGCTATTTCTTATATTAACATGTACGGATCCTTTTGTTGACATACAGTTACTGGCGCCAACATTTGGAAACATTTAAATGCCAATAACTCTGTTTTTTAAATGGAACACCCTATATCTATTTTCAGGGTTGGATGTAAAATTAAATGCCATCTATTTTTCATACCTCACATCATCAGAGATTTCTTTTGTATGTATACGGAAGGGTTCGTTAAAATTGCATGTTTGCTTCTTGTTGTCAAGAATAATAAAAACTATTAGAAAGAAATTCATGTTTAAATAATAGATATTTTTTATCCTTATTATATGTTCGTCCAGTCTGATAATAACAAATTGAAAGCTTTAAAATTTGCAGGCACAATCTTGCCAACGAAACAGCTGATGCAAACAAATTAATTTTATTATTATATTATTTTATTGAAAGCTGTATGGTCATTACGACAAAAAATATAATCGAATTGAAATTCTTATTATAGATTTTTTGTGATATTTTTAAAGTTATTGTCATTATGAAGGAGTTTTTTACAACTCTGTACATATATTTTCTAATTTATATCTCTTTATATAAATACTTTATTGTAGTATAAATTAAGATGAAAGAATTAGATCCTATACCTATATATGACTTCTCTAGATCAAGTAGTGTATGTATAGTTCACATAACCGCAGACTCCTTGTTTATTTTTCCGTGTTTTCGTATTGCATAATATCTTACTTAAGATGATAAATTCAATATAGCGTTCATAATATATTCTTCGACGTGTGAAAACTAAATGTGCATACTAAGCGTATCCTTGAAACAGTTTCTAGAAAAATGAAATGAATGTAATTTTACATAATTCGTCGATTTTTCTTTTGATTCTCCGAATATTAAAACTGCATATCAATATCTGTATATTTTATACGTGGATAATAAAATATAGCAGCTTATGACATCAATTCAATTTTATTATAATCTATTTATGTCGCACTTGCAAACATTTATAACGTAGTATAAAATCTATCAGACGATATTTTCGCTAAATATGGATATTAGCACCTAAGGAAATGAAAATTTGATGATGCTGATTTAGTTTTTATGTATAATGACTATTTTATGAAAGCAACCTTTGTAACATTCATTTCGAAATCTAAATGGCAAAGAATGATTTGAAATTTTAAATACATAATTGACACTATGTTAGTCGGGACTTGCCTCGGGCTGCCAGAAAACTATGATATAATTTCGGTGTAAACATTGTGATTAGTCGACGACATAGTCTCGAAATCTAAACCAACATCAAAGAAACTAATGTTAGCTATTTAACTCAAGAACTTTGAAGGCTACTTTCAGATTGTGTAATTAGTCATGAATGGCATATTTATCAAATAACTACTTTATTCGTTATGTTAACTTTCTTGAACTCTATAAAAAGTTTTTTTGCTTACTCATATAACAATTTACAATAGGTACGCGTAAATAATATTTTTTGTAAAAAACACAAATAACTACACACATAATTTCGTAAAATTATTAGAATGTTATGTTTTCTCTTTACCGAAATTTATCGAAATGAATTTTATACCTTGTCCTTATACTTTTACATTTTTATAAATCGGTTAGGTACACGTTCTTTCTTCAATTCGTCATGGATTCTTTTTCTCGTTGCTTCAAGCAAATTCCTGAGGTGTTAAAGTTTTTAGTAAGCTGAAAACTTTGTTTACTTAAAGTTTTATTGATATTAGCAACAAACTTTGTTTTTTATTTTAAAATAATGAGAGATAAAAATCGCATTCCAAAAAATGCAAGTAGATATGTGTATGTATGTATATAGTCTGCGCTGTTTGCAGTCATAACATATCTGTTACACTAATATCAGTGATATAATATTTAGGGAAGCAATACGTCAATATGTTTTAAAGCAGTGCCCTGCGCTGCTATTATTAAGCACAATATACAAAGCTGCATGTTGTGATAACCTCCACTTACTCCCTGTCCTCAATATACATTAATTTTGCCAGCGTTGTTTGTTTTTTTTCGACCTTGTAGGAAAGGTGATCGCGATCTGTTCAGAGACGCTATAGAAAAAAAAAAGAAATTACATAATTTTTACTGTCAATTTTCTTTTCAATGCCATATTAATAGCAGTGTACTTTATCACGCAAAACGTTTTGAAATAATTTGCGATTATTAAGTACTTTTAATTATTTCTAACATATAATGGCAGGAGATTTGAAAGTTCGATGCAATATGTCGAGGTCAACTGCTCCATATGCTTCTGATTAATTATTTTTGGCGGATATATTTATTCCCAAATGCCTATAAAGTAAATATTCAAATTTTCGTACAGTACGACGGTTAATTTAATGCAAACTTAATTATCAATGACCTTATAAATTGCCGCGTGGCATAGTATATAATTATAATCTGACTTATAGGTTAGTGCCAATGTCCTAATACGTAAGCAAATAAGAAGGTAAATAAATAAATAAATTTTGAGAACTAGAGATGTTGTAGATGCCAGAGAAATTCTAGAGTGGTTTCAATTTCTTAGTGGAATTCTCTTGCACCTGTTTTTTAAAGAAAGGCCTTGGTTTCAGTGCTAAATATTGAACTCCTAAAACGACAGTTTACAGAGTCAAAGAACCCCGCAATTATTAGATGTAAATTAGGTTTCCGTCAAATGGTCTAAGTTTTCGATATGTTACTCTATACATCCTCCCGATCAAAAGTCCCAATGGGCATAAAGTCCCAAAGATTGAGCTATTGACCTCCAAAGTTCAACAAAAAATCATACATACATAACAAAAATCTTAATAACTCAATCATTGCGGGGTTGATAGTCACAATGGTTAGGCAGCTGATTATTTATTATTGTAGCGGAACGATAGAAGCCAGGTTTCTCGGGAAGGACGGTCACATTTTTCTCAGAGAAGTGGATTTCGATTGACCTACCATTCAGTATAATGCTGTCATAAGGCCATTCGAACACAACTATACACACACAAAAGTTAAAGTTGCAGTTAGCAAGCGATATAGCTTTAGACGTCACTGCAACTAAGCATCTACCACACAGGCAAAATTGTAGATACCTAAGTATAGCAAATGTTAATATAGTTTGATGTAAAATTTAATTTAATTTAATTCTATTTGAAAAAATCTAGTTTTATTGGTTGCAATAAACTTGACTACAAGAAAATTACATTTTGAACAGCCTGTAGAGAATGCTCTAATTCTAAGAACTGCAACAGAAAACATCAATATTTTTTCCTATTCATAACACTACATTCAGTATTTTCGCTTAAGAAATACGGACGGTACATAATTTTAGTCATCGTAATCCAAATATTTTTGAAGGTTAAAACAGCCGCACTGTGTTATAGGAAATACTAACACATTTAAAATCAGCCAAAATGTGTAGTCAATTTAATTTTATGTTTAAATAAACTTTCATGACTACATTTTTTCCTATTTCTGTACTCCATTTACATTTGTATACAAAACATCGAATTAATGTTTTGTAGTGAGATGTTCTGAACTAACAATTATGTGCCAACAGAAGGCGCAACAATTGCATGCCGACTTGTATATACTGCGAATGATAATAAAGAAAGCATTACTTAATTTTAAAGATTATCTGTTTCGAATTATTATATCGTTTACACGGGTTGAAATATACAACAGGAATCCAAGGAAATGATTATGAAATGTTATTTGGTGAAAGATTTATAATATAAGAATTAATATCGAAATAAATTATTATAGTATGTATGTATATGTGAAGGTATTAATCTATTAAACAATATTGTTTGACTAAAAATATTTCTTCAATTGTTCTATGCTCTTACTACGCAATTAAATCCTAAATTAAATTATCCGTAGTCTATTGAAAATATCTCGCATTTCAAATGATAGAATAAGCAAGAACGAAACATTAACTTATAAGAACTCTTTTGATATATTTATAAACTTTAATAAAAGTAAGAAGTGTAATAACTATTTCAGTTAATATTTATTTTGATGCTCCCGAGCAACAAGTTATTTACTGCTGAAATAGTCCGCACTAGTCAGTGGTACAAATGATCAGAAAGAGGTGTTCTACATATCATTTCATACACACAGGAAAATTATTTATTTAATCACACCTTTCTGATAGCTTTTCTTTCGTATTTTTTCGATAGTCGCTGTTAATACCATATAAAAGTTTCTTGTATTATTTATAGCAGTAAAAATGATATTGTCGCGTTAAGATTCTCTAAGATATGAATTTCATATAACCATATTAAGAGATAAACCGACGTAAAGATTATATAGCAACTGTTAAGTAACACGAGCACTATTTGTTTTGTTATATTCAGCTTTTGAATAGTAGCAATAACATTCACATTATGTATATATGTACAATTAAGCTATTAGAGAACGTAAATATCATTGGATTTAGATTAATTTAGTTCGTCCCAACTTTACGTAATTTTAGCACTCGTTTATGTAATATTAATGGTTGATGAAAATTAACATATGTAGTTATAATAGATCTGTTAGATTATTATGTCACTACAACGACCCTTTCTAACTATTATTATTTACACGGGTAAATGTTAGATGTTACATTGGAGATTTAATATTTCCAGTTACTACGCTTGTTTAAATGATTATGCTAACTCTCTAGACAGTTTAAAATGTTTTTGGTCAATATATTCTGTTACAACAAAAGTGGGTTGAATCACTAAAGAATTTCTATGTTTACATGTAAATGTCAATCAAGACGGGCATCTCTTTATTGCATACTATATTGATTGATATATCATCATTTCATTGGTCGAAATAGTTTACGATACAAAAATCATAAAATCATAAATCTGAAATATATTATTATGTAAAATACACTGCAGCTGGACATCGATTTCTTCACATATCGGATTCCAAAAATGCGGGAGTACTGAATTATGCAATTCGTCATAAATAGTTTCCTAATTTTGACATAAATAAGAAAATGTCATTTCTAAGTTATAAAAGGAAAAGTGAACAGAATAACATCTGTCACATTAAATGACCTATAAGGGTTATATTTTAATATAATATTTGGATAAGCGCGATCAATAAAACTTATGAAATACTAATTTTGTAGGCTGTTTGGTATATTTGGCCACAGTTATAGGACCATAAAAAAAGAAAGGAGGGCTCTATTATAATTAGTTTGTATTATAATTATTTTATGTTATAGATATTGAAATATAACCTTTAATATCACGAGTTTAATTGTTTTTATAAGGATATCAACCTCTCTATGAAATAGTATGTTAATTGTTTTAATTATTTATTTACTTTAGTTTAGTAGTTATTTGGCCAAAGTATCTACTTAAACTTTTTTTACTTATTACCTTATTATCAATAGTAATTATAAAAGGTACACCTATGTAACAGGATTCCCATTTTCAATTAAATACACATAATCAGTCTATACAGCATAAGCAACGTCGTCTACTGAGTGGTGAACTACTGCTGGCTAGATGCAGTAGCATACATCACCGTAATCCTAATGAAATAAGCTTTTATTTGAGGTGCCACACGATGGGTCATTCCATTTAAAAAATTTGGAGGGAGAGGGGGGGATACTCGTGGAGGCGCTGATGTAAACGTCAAAAGTGTAATTCATATGTCAAATTGTTTCCCCCTTGAATTAAAAGTAGACGTATTTTTGGAAATTTTTGAATAGCTTATAGTTTCTGAAATATTTGAGGTGGGTCGTTTTAAAAAAATCATCCCGTATGTCTCTACATATATATAAGCCTGGAGATTAATCTGGTATTATCAATTACACAGCCAGTTTATTGCTCTCCGACGTAATATAGATCCTAAAATGACTATTATATAAACATATTTATTCTTACCTATGGAATAATATTATTAACGTATAGCATGACTTTATTGCAAAGAGATCTACGTATCAAACCTATTTCAGTTCTCGCAATACGCGTAGCTCTAGATGAGCAGGATCAATTAGACATTATTTATACAGACATGCGAAGACTCCACTGGCCTTTGTCTGTCAGGATTTGGTGAATCACTACTTTGTTTGATACAATTAGATTTGGCGGGTCGCTTTTTTTATATCTCTTACACTACTGTTCCGGCAACCGCGGTATAACATCTGTTGTGCCGCAAGGTTACAACCTAGGACCCGTACTCTTTCACCTTTTTATTAATGCTTTTGTGGACTGCCCAATTTTGATGTTTGTGGATGATGTTAAGATTGTTTGAACTATAAAGTGTGAAATGCATGTACGAATGTCTAATTAAACATGTTTAAGACCAACAATATCAATCACTAATCAATCAGCAAGCATCTGCAATAAAAATCATTAAGAGTATGTGTAAAGTTTTTACATTCAATCTTCAACATTGTAGGCAAATTACCGTAATTAAATTGTATACTATATGTTTATCTGTACACGCGAAAAATAAAACTTGATATAACTGCTACAAATAGTAACAAATTCTTCGATAAAAACATGTTATTGACCCATAAGGTAAGTATGTTGTAGTCACGTAATCTGCATAAATTTCATCCGATAGAAGTTTTATAAAACGTTTCAACACAAACCGTTAGAAAACACAGATATTAGACAAGAAAATATAATTTACACGATATTATAGATAGTACTAATGTTAAGCATTTATAAGAAAATTTGTTAATAGTGACAACGCACTTCAGGCTAACACGGACCCAATTTTACAGAAGTTTGGTAGCATGTTGCTATCTACCGATTATCAAGCGCCGTTGCGTAACTGTAATTATTTAAGTAAGTAATTAACTTCTTTATTCGTTGTTCCAATTAAGGTTAAAACTCGTTGTGACGCAATCATTAATATCGGTAAACATTTACAGCGGTGTGTACTTTATCCGTAATGTCATTTCAACAGCATGTACGCGGTTCCTTTCACGCATTGTGTTGTATACTCGTATTACTACAAGTATAAACCAATAGAAGTGTATATTTATGCTTTGTTTTCTTAGGTACCTATATTATTGCACATCTTTTGGGCAACAGAACCCAGGGTACTGCAACGAAATATGTAAGCGCGGTTCAATTACATTGGACACAAAAAAATTGCCAAGAAGTGTTTTTTATATAGTTGATAATTATAATTATCGATTATACAAACACTTTTTTCACATACATACGTGCATAAATCTATCTGTATAAACTGTACACATTTTTGTGTACTGCCTGATTTAGGGTGCATTTCAGGTTTAAACAGAAGCGTGTGCCAGTATTTTGTATATGTTTACTGATTACTAAACCAAAGTCAGTTGGTTCTAGCATGTAAAGATATTACACAATTTAGTCACAGATTATTATATTATGAATAGTGGATTCACCGAAATACCGTGCTCTCTTTGTAAATGGACTATTAGAGCGAGAACTCTGCATTCAACAAAGAAGCAACGGTGTCTGTGGCACAATCTTACACTAGGGTCAAAAGTAATGTGTATAAAAGTTTAGTGTATCTATATCACTGTGATTTAAGAGACTGTGGACTTGTATAATGCATATTTATAATCATGGGGAATACTAGACACTACAACGCTTAATTAATTCGGGATAACTGCTTCGATGACGGATGGATCATGAAATTTGGATCATTCAATGTTGCTGGTATTCGGTTGATAATGATGGTCCACGCGTCATTGAAACAAATTTCCAGAATTAATTTAGCGTGGTGGTATTTGGTGTTAATGATTTTTGCTTCTATTACATATCAAATAAGATACAATAAAACTATTTGTAAAGGTATTAAATAAGCGCAGAAATTGCTTTAATTTCATTTGTAGTATACATTCTACGATTTTTCTGATATGAAACCTAATAAAGGCATGTTCATTGGTTCGCAAATTAGAAAATTGATTTTAGGCAGTCACTTTAAAACTACCTACGTTGGACAGAAATCCTGGATTGCGTTCGAAAATATAATGGAGAATTTTATAGAAAATCTTAAATCACAAGATTATCAGAAGTTATTCAAAAGATGCTGACAGAGGTTCGCGATTTAAATTGCAATATGAGCATTAAATTTCAAAGAAATGCAATAGATGTAGCAGGGAAGGTGGAATAGAACGTAATGGCCAACTACTGTTGGTGGTTAAAAAGAAACATCCATAAAAAAAATGATTACGCGGTCTTTTTAAACAGGGAAACAGTGGTCTTATTAATAAAGGTTTCAGAATTTCAATTAATTTATATATTATAATATTTACTATACTAAGAGTTTACAGACGGTCAGTTAGTAGGTCAGTGCGAAACAATTTTAACGTTGAATTTAAGTTCGTTAAAACTTTTTATTTTTATGCAGATATATTATACAATTCCTCGAAAAATTATCTTTTTTCAACGTTTAAGCAGTAAGAGCCTGTATGCAAAGCTGGTGAAAGAGAAAGGGTTATTATTAAAGAAAATTATTATTGATGAACAGTAATGGCAGTTATACTTTGGTGCCAAAAACATCAACTGTGAATTTTGTTTCGTACTTTATCGTTATGCTTCTCCAGTATGATCCTTCTGTCGAAAAAGTTCTACGAAGATTCTCAAAATACTAAAAAATACGTTTCTTAATTGTTTTCAAAGCTAACTTTGATGGTTGTTACATTTCGACAATTATTGCGAAGCAGTTTCCCTTTAATGGATAAATTTAACAGATACCGCCATCTTTGACAGAAATGTCAAAAGTTGACCTGCACTAGATGGCAAATTTTTAGAAGAAACAGAATATGAACAGAAATAATACATGTTGTATTTATAAATTCAAAATTAACGTCACTTCCGGTTTGACCGGAAGTGCTATAGAAAAACTGAGATCTCGTTAACACCCGGTATATCAATATCTACTCTGAAAATTTTGTTTTGTTTGTGAACCATTGTAAACGTTGTAATACATATTTTTTGTTTTTTTCTTTGTGTTATGTGTAGTCCGGCAGTACCGGGTTCGAACCCCAGTGCTTCCTTTCTGAGTTTGGTTTTCTGTAGTTTTCCAAATTCCACGGCAAATGCGGAAAGGTTACATCTTAAGTCGGTCTACAGCCGCAGGCGTAGTAATAACTCATGGCCAGCCGATGCCCCCTGTAATTGGCGCAAGCTGTTGGGGATGCTAAGGCATGAATTATTATTATTATTATTATTCCTACTTAATTTTTCAGCAATTAGCTGGATATTAAAAGTTGCTAATATGACTGTTGTTTTCTGAATTTGTATTAAAATTCTGAAATTCCTACTTCCTTCGAATTTTACTAAAAGATCCATAAAGAACAACGTTTCTATCTAATTTACCAAACAATGTTCTATTTGCTTGACGTCTTTATGGATACTGTTGGAAGTAAATTTCGCTCGCTGTTACTGTGTTGTTATTATTATAATAAAGTTGTAACATGTCACGTTGTTATGCGTTGTTGTCATCCTTTCAATAAGTTTAAAACGAATTGCATTTGAGTTGAATAGTAAACAAACTAAACTATGCGGAGATATGTCAAAACGTTTAATTTTTGTCGTCACAGCATACCATATTTTTCTTAGTAACGTTATTTTTAACATTTTCTGCATTTATAGCCATTTAACTTTCTTTAATGAGGATGAGGATACATGAAAAAATATCAGAAAAAATTGATCTATTTAATGATGCCAAGATCTAATATGGCGGCCATAAGAAAAAATGAAGTTGACGGTGGTCAAAGCGAGACGAAACGCTTTAAGCAAAATCTAATAATACCTTCGTAAAGAGCTCAAAAAAATGCATGTAGAATGTATTAATCTTGTTTTGATCCCTGCAATAATAACTTCAGAACAGAAGAAAAAAACAAAAGTGTGTTTTTGGGTTTTTCGGAAATATTTCAAAAACTGCAAAATATTAGAAAATTTTTTAAAATGGATTATTGTTCAGCCGCAAAAAACGCAACTTTGCTCCAATTTAACCGACTTTGTATCTCCGTTTTCGAGATCCCAATGGTGACCCGCGAATTTGTAATAGCCTGTATAGTTTCGTAGAGCTCATGAGCAGTTATTCAAAAACAACCATTATTATTATTAATACTTAAACAATAATTTGATCATATAAAAAATTAACAGCAAAATTATATCAAACAATATTTATTTATCGTTAATTCTAATAAAAGCAAAAACGTTTCGGCTTTCGTCTAATATCTCTTCAAATTCGATATAAACTGTAAAAAATTGAAATAAATAATTATAGAACAAACAAAAACTTTTTAATAATGTATTTCAAACAAAAATCCTCATGTTTTATACATTAAAAATCATTTTGGAAATATAACTTTAATTTTTATTGTATGGTACTACGTTCTATACTAGTCCAAAGGTTAATTATTAAACATTCCAAAACTTGTTTTTATGCTTAAATCTGCAAAACTATAAATGCAATAAAGTTTATACTATTAGAATGTATGCGTTATACTCAGCGATAAACAATGTTTTGTCATATTTTATGACAATTAATAGTAAAACAAAGGAAAACTTAAATATACCAGGGGTGTTTAATAAGTATAAATCACTACATTTATAAAATCAATTTACAAATTTGTCATTTCATGCAAACTTTTTTATATAAATCATTTCTACTGTAGAAACATTTTTTTCTATAATTACATTGTTTCACTTTCCAAATCGAAAAAGACAACAGACGAATGTCGAAACGTTGTCGTGTTTATTAAATATATGATGATATGACAATTAAAAATAAGCTAATTCTCTAAATTGAGATGTATTAATTAGCTTTATATTAAATATGTCTATTTTTGCAAATAGTATATCACAGCGTCAATGGCTCTGTGGTAAAACGAAAAACTTCTAATGCAGAGATATATGGATCGATTCCTGTTAATTCCTTTTTTTTACAAATATATTTGAATAATAATAATAATATACAATGAATTAAATAGTGGATTATTACATCCAATAATATTGTGTTTATAAATGTATGTACTCTACATACATATACAGTTAAGTTTCTAATAATTTATTCGTTTTATTACACCTTAGAGAACCATTCAACCATTAATTCATGGGGTATACATATACATTCGTGCGGATATGTATACCCCATAAATTAATTTAACACACTTGAAGATTGTCGAGGAGGTTTACATCAACAAAAATGCTGACCCAAACTCTACGAGTTTGGCTGACCAGCTAGTTTTTATTAGAATTGATGTGAAATAAATATGGTTTGATATAATTTTGATTTTAATTTATTATTTTATAAGCTAAAAAAAGAATAAATTATAAAGAAGGTCAAGAACATAGAAATATAATTATTAATACTTATCTAACTCGGTAATGTAAAAAGCTAATGCAAAATATAATATATATACAGGAATAATCTCTGGTGACGAAACGGTAGGAGAAAGTCAGAATCCCTACTCCACTTCTCAACGCACGCATGTAGGATATAGTTAACATATCATGATACCGAAGATTGAAGTAAATTAGCATAGCATTCAGTATTCACTTAGCTCTTATAAGGTGTTTACGTTCTCTGTTACACTACCATGCAACCTACCAGGGGAGAATGTTTTCAATGATAGTGGGGACGCGACTTGCGCACTTCGACCGTTTCGTCACCAGAGATTATTCCTGTATATATATATAATATAAATAATAATAAAAAGAAATACAAATTGTAAAATTTGAAGGAAACAAATCTTTGTAGTTGTAGATGTATCAGTTGTTATTTATTATTCCTATGCTATACAGTACATATAATATTATCTAAGTGAAATTAATGTAATTAAAAACATGATCTATATTTAGAAAAATAATGAAAACACTATTAATGAAATAGCTAATAAATTTGTGCAGGCTAGACAGTTCTTCATGAAAGAATAAGTCAGTTTGAACTACCTTTCTTCTATAAATATAAAATTCTTCTGCATTTCGAGCGCATAGATATTTAAACGTTTTATTTTATTTATTTCTATTAGTAGAGCGTAAATTATTAAGATCGAAGCGTTATGAATATCATTTATGCGGCTATTACATCACAATAGGCTTTCTATTCGATCGACCTTGACCATCTAGAGACTCTGCTTTTACTTTCACTAATGCATTTAAATTGTATTCGTAGTCGATTGCTGTTGCATTATCGAGCATAATGATTTCTCAGATGACTTAACTCGGCCTCTATCATTAACATTGTGGGAAACTTCAAAAGGACGAACAAGGGGGCCGATCATTATATCAAAATATGAAAGAGTTATCATTTCATGACTAAAGGAAGCTGAAAGTCGATCTATCTTGTTTTGTATGATGGACGACTAAAATTATATCGTGATTAATAAGGCGCCTTACACTGCTTTGAAATTAGAATGTTTTCGTTTTTATTCAAGGTAACGACATATATCTTACATCACTTTTTTTAATTGGCGGAGACGGTAATTTTCTTCTTTATAGTTTGGAAAATTGAACATTCGAGTTCCTAATTTAGTATTTATTTCATGCCACAGCTTTTTTCTAATAGTATTTGTAACGAATAATATAATAATAACAAACAAGAGTTACATGTAGTAAATATTTTATTTTATGTATGATCAATATGAATATTGTTTGCAATAGTTTTAACGTCAGTTATACTTTGCAGCTCCATGCTTGTTAACTTCTCTGCATCTATTTGACACTATACTCTAATTTGTTTCCAAGTCTGCAATACATTTACGTTATTTGGGATCATTTTCATTTCGGTTAAGGTGATCCCAAACGTGCTGCTACATCAAATATAGATTTTGTAAGGGCAACAACACTTTACCCAATCGTTTGTTTGTTTATTAGAGGATCAAAAAATATGTTGCTAATAGCAACGCATGAACTTGTGTTAAAATATCATAATCATCAAATAAAGATCGTTGATTGTTGTTCCGTTCAATTTAATGAAAAATGAAGGACCGATAATAATATATAGAAGTTCTTCACTGGATCTCTTGGTGCAGAAGTAGAACAGTAAACACTTCACTCACAAAACACTAAAAAACGATACGTTTCGATAACAAAGCTGTGATTATCAAGGCGATAGTAAAACTCAGTTTTATTATCGTCTCTAAACGAGCTGTCATTATTAAGACGGTAATAAAACTAGATATTTGATCCCAATGCAGAATAAGTTTTTATTAGGCGCTTGTTAGATTGTTTTTTGTATAAAAATTCAAAATATAGGATAATATATATAGACAAAATATCAAAAGGCAAAGAGAATTAAGACGTAAAATATCCATGTTGTAAGGTATTGAATAATTCAGTGTATGATAAAAACTTCCTCTTTTCGTTACAAAATTTTTAATAATTATCTAGGACATGTTTCGGCCAAAGGACATCTTCAGCTAGAAAAGTCAATAAGAAACATTAACAAAATGGATGACAGGTCACATGTAGTAAAATATTTAAAGTATGGGTAACAATACTACATGTGACCTGTCATCCATTTTGTTAATGTTTCTTATTGGCTATTCTGGCTGAAGATGGCCTTTGGCCGAAACATGTCCTAGATAATTATTAAAAATTTTGTAAGGAAAAGAGGAAGTTTTTATCATACACTGAAGTAAAAGATAATTAAGTTGAATAAAAACAAGGATGTGATTGCTTTATAATCGACTTCCAAATTTAGTGGAAGAAATGTACGTAAGAAATTAGGAAGAGTTGAAGCTAATTACGGTGATGGTAATATTCCCAGCTAGTAAGCATAGAGAGATAGAATGATTATATTTACGAGATACATTAAATACTTATAAAAGCTACAAAGTTATTACCTGTTTGGAACAAATAGTATTTACAACTAAGTGCACTGCACTGCTGTATTTAAATCAACTTTAGTATTTCGAAACCTTATGTCTTACATAACAACTTATAAATGTTGATTGAAACTAAAAGAATAAACGATAGAATACTGTGTAGCTTGACGATTAAAAATGTATTACACATATTTTTCACGATTAGTCAATTAATCTTCACGATTGTCTTAATTGACACGTGGAAATATAAGCATATTTCAACGTCACACAAAGAATAATTTATGTACAAAGTATTATATTTGAGAATATCCATATTTGCGTAACACCTGTATTTATTATGCCCTGCTATTAATACAAACATACCTACTTGCATATGAACAGGTATATTGCCAGAATGTAAGTCGTAGATTCAGAGAAACACCTACGCGATAACCATAAAACGAAGTGCTTTGCTTTTTATACACCGGTTTCATTATTAATGTTTATGTAAACAAAACTGTTAGCTAGACTAGCCTGTCATTCTAATTTACCATTAAATTGAATAAAGGAAGCCGTGTTGACTTTAATTGCGCGGCACAAGTTATCCAATTACAATTTTATGTTCGTGCGGTGTTGTAAAATTAACAATAAAGTTATAAATAAATAAAAAGAAGTAAAGTGAGTGTATTACGCTAGAGTTATTTAATATTCGGCTTTAAATTTCTCGTCAGTGTGTACTTTGATCAAGTGTAGGTGTAAAATATATTCTTTCGATGGTTTTCGATTAATTTGGTTGTATATTCAGAGTTTTTGAAATATTAAACGATTTTCAATGCTAGATACAAGCTTTATTGAAGGTAATTTGTGTGCAAATGTATTAAAATATTCTGCTCACAACAAAAAAATACGCAGTGTGGTCTCTAATCTAAAATCTTTTCTTATCTAAGTTAGATAAAATACTACCTACAAATTTTTACTGCGTCTGTATTTTTTACTATACTGCAGTAATATCCTCTTTGACCTCCTTTCTTGAATGTAAATTTTGCGATTTATACACGCGAAATGCTTATGTCACTCAGTAACTACTTGAATTTTTCGATTATTTAACACGAATGATAGAATTTTGTAGATGTAAACAAAATATTTTACTTTCATATATGTAGATATTTATGAACGACACCCACTTAATATGGAAGTAAAAATATAACACTTAAGCAAGTTATTAATAATGTTTCACCGCGGCATGGATGTAATTTTAGTATTACTCTGAAGACATACTTGTTTTCCACGTATTACATCTTGCACTTACATAATATGCCATAATGTTTTACATAAAACAGAATATTTACGAATCAAAAATATAAGCATGCTTCATGTCTTTTGTTTCGTTTTCCTGCCCCCACCCTCTGCCCCAACCACCCTTCCATATTCGTTTTTTTGCGGAATGTATTCTTTGATTTAAATTTGATACTTCTAACTTACACATACCTATAATATGTGTTTTAAAGGATTTGTTACGAGGACAAGTAACTGCATCAAATTAGTGAATTACTTCTAGAAACATGACCTAATGAATAACTCACTAGATCTTGCATAACTTATATACTACAAGAACAGTCACTGATATCCTATATTAGATCCAGAACTTCTGCTCAACTTTATACGCATTTCAATTTATATAGTAGTTGAAGTCCAACCACGTCCGAGATGATTAATTCAGTGAAGTATTCTTTTTTGACAAACCTACGACTGCTACGACTGCTTTCACCAAGCAGCATTTCAATTTGAGTATATTATTTATTACGTATTTTTATAGCTAATTGCTGTAAGAAACACATAATGTTTTTGTTAGCAAATTATCCATCCTCTGTATTACGAACTGAAACCTTTTAAATATATCTTAGCTACGCTCGACACTTAGTTCAAGTTTTCTACGGAAGAGGAAGAAGAAAAATATAATATTCGTAATTATCTCCGCTAGTTTTTGTAAACAAATGGTCTCTTAAGCTTACCATAGTTTCTACGAAACACGTCTAAAAATGTTCGCAATTATCATACTCTTAAAACTGATTTGATTGTACTGCAGTGCTCAAAATCAAATAGAAATGTATGTATTAAACACTTTACAATTTTATCTTAGCCCGCCCTCTCTTACCTTATAGCGTTTTCCACTCGGACATTTAGAGCGCACTAAAAGTGCACTAACTCAGTGTTGGCTGTTCCACTGGTCTTAACACTCGCTGCAAGCAAAAATCATACGTGTTCCACTGGTAAATTTCGTGCTGCTTACGTAGAAGTGACGACATGTGAACGTCACTACATTTGACCTTGAGTGCGAAAAACTGGACCTCTCAAAATTGCAATCTGAAGTTATTACAAGTTATTCAGTTTATTGTACTTTCGATAAGCATACAATGGGCAAGTGGGTATATAAATGCATACAGTCAATATTTTATCGGGTAATCGTTATGGCCGAAAATATTCTGCAAATTACTGTTCAATTTTGAAACATACTACTTTATGTTATTCTCAGATACAGATAATAATACGAATTGTTCCTAATCATCATCCATGAAATACGTTGTTGCGTATTTTATACAAAATATCTTGTCCACCAAAAGACCATTTTCAGAAATGAATAATAATTAACCCTTGAGCAGGCGCGCGGACTAACTTCTCATGAGCGGGCGCGCGCGGTACTTTGTGCCGCAGATCATTAAATATTTTTTTTAGATGTGTTAATTCTTTATTGGGTTTATTTTAAGTATGGTTATAGAAGAAACAATTTAAGTATATTATTGAATTGTTTATTTATGAAATTACAAAGAAATTATAATTATCGATAATTAAAAGAATAATATGTATATTGAAAAAGTAAACTAAAATTAGCAAATACTCATTGAAATCTATCTGACAAATAATAAATAAGCTGATACGCGTTTATAATCTGTATCCATAGGAGGGTTTTGACAAGAGTTACACTTAGTCACCTTATCGCTGTGATTTTTGCGAACAAATTTTACTGGGCGAGCGCGAAATAGAGTACCGACAAACAACACTCTCTCGATGAATCGTCTATTGCGAACTGAATATAACGATATAATGTATTCTGTTGACATAATATTGATCTAAAGAGATCCAGGAAAGCATTCCTAGAAGAATGGCGTCAAATAAATTATGCATGAGTCGTAATTGTGAAAATTGCCAGATTGCGGTATAAAATTCTCTGCGCGCCTGCTCGAGGGTTAAACAATCATTGTCCGTAATAGTTTCTGGCGTAATTCTTCATCTACTTTTCCTTTATACGTATTACTAAGTATTTACTTTTATAAAGATTTTCATTTTTTTTTGCGATGAGCAGTTCATCCCGACAAAGCATTAAAGCCCTAACGCCAGTTTTATCGACATACCTATGTTACACGTATTGCACTAGCTCTGAGCGAGGGCAGAATCAGTGACTACGTCATATGACGCTACTCTAGGGCAGTGTCGGTGCAACACGAGTTCCCCCAGTGGAAAACGCTATTAGTCTAATGTGTAAATGTAAAATAAAACTCAAAAGCGCCACTTTCCTCTTTCTGTGCCCGCTACGCTTGAATTTTGAATATGCTTGACCTCGGATTCTTTATTATCCTTCCAGGGACTGAATTGTGTGGTTAAATGTTTTGAATTTTTTTATCTCTAAAGGAAAAAGCCACTCATTGTCATACATGCTAACGAAATGCGATGATAACACCGCAACACGTTCATTAATATTAAAAATAAATGCACGTTGGCAGTAAAAGTAATAATAAAACTAGCAAGATGTAATGTTAAAATTTCCTCTTCCTGCATATGTATGTTATTATACTTGTTTGCAATATACAGCGTGTCTCCGAATAGGTGAAACGATTTAAGATAAACAATTTTCGATATACATATTCATTTTTTTGCTATAATATAAAAAAAGTCAAAAATATTACTTATTAAAATTCATTTTTTGGGGTTCAATCGGCCAAATATTATTCTCAAACCATCTTTCACTAAACGGATTATTTAGCCAATTATTAATTATTTATGTAGAATGGGCAGGGCAGGCGTTCTGTTGCAAGACAATTAGGAACTACATCGATGGAAACATCTTAATTCATCATAAGCTTTTTCTTTCTTTTTGTAGTGAACGCTTCCTGTTGTAATAAATTTCTTGATTAATCGCGAAGCTGTACTATTGCATTATTTGGATATTTTTCACTAAATAAAGCAATAACCATATTTACAGATCATTCGTCAGTTCCATAACACTGAATTAAATAAAAAATAAAAATTTATATCAAAAATTTTTATCTTTTACAACAGTAATTTCTCTTATCTGGGGACACACGGTATATATTGGATTAAATGAATTTTATCGGTTACTGTATGTAGCTTTTTCCGATTAATAATACATATTATGTCATATTATACCAGTTTAATTTTTTTTCTTATTTAACAGGTAGCAAACTTACCGCTTGAACTTTTCATTATGTAATAGTCTGTTTGATCAAGGTATACCGCAAGAATCAAATTTGTGCGGAAAGTATGTATCTCATTTCCGGATCAGTTTTTGTTTGGTAACGCGCTCTACGAATCCAGCCAAGAAGTTGTGCAATCTCATACGTGTACACATATTAATAACGTAACCATTAAAATTGAGTTTCGTCACAGTTTATTATTTATTCGAGCTATAGTGTTACCTTTTAGTACATAAATAAGTAATCGGTACGATCAGTGCACACATTTTATATATAGTTTTACAAAATTCTACGAATAATATAATTATATATAAGATTTATTAGACACTTTGTTATCCAACTCCCAGAGAAATTCATTTAAATTCTCTTTTTAAGGTAACATATATGCAGAACAAAATAATACTACTATTAATGTTTACTTTCAAGTTATATATTTACATTTCACAAACGAGTGTCTACAATAATTTCAATACTAACATGTTTTAACTATTGAAATAACTGAAACGTCATTACTTCCTGGCACACACTAGTGAGAACAGCTTAAGAAATGTATGGCTGAGAACTGGAAATTTACGCCAAGACAGTAATTACACTTAACAATAGAGAGGTTATCTCACAAGTGTTTACATGTTAACTAATAGGTTCTCATAGAGTACTTCTAATTTCTGAAGAACGCACGTTTAATTACTCAATTTCAGTGAAATAGAAATATATTTACTCACAACGTTTAATGTCAGTGTCAATCGCAGTACTTAGTGGTATTGATTACGAAATATTTATATAAGCAGTTATTTTCTAATTTTATAAAAGTTGACATGAGTTATGTATTATATTGGTCCATTAGTATCAACGCCTTTAATTATGCTATTAAAACGGTAATTTTGTATGTTTCATCTACATATATAGGTGCCATAGTGAAATACTTCTTGTCATCCATACAAACAGACAACTTTACTACATATTTAGTTACGTTTAACAAGAATAAATAAAAACAGTGCCTCTCAGATTTTCTAATCTAATACTACTAATTCTTGTGTTCTTAAGTTGGTGACACGATGAAACTCGAATCATCGAAAAAAGAAGTTTTGGTTGTAAATGGTTCCTTAATTAATAGCTGTAAATATACTCGTTGATCAAATTATACTCAACTGAAACACAAAGCAGATTTAAGTCTCCTGGCATAAGTGTGCACTTCAAAGTGCAAACTTACACGTCAACATTCGGAGGATTTCACCCTAGTAAACAACGGTTTCTATTGCAAGCGCTTGCCAAAAGCGCTCAAGATATAAATATTGCAAAAAAAATTCCAAAGAGTAGTTAGTTATTGTATGCAGACACTGAAAGAACTAAAATATTTAGAGATAGTACTGTTGGGCGCCCTGTCGATAGTCGTGATAACAGAGGTCAAATATCGCTGATATCAATACTGACATGCAAGTCACACTTTACTTTGTTTGCACATAGTACAAATACATCGTCATAAAAAGTTGGTTTACTTGATAATACGGCTAGGTTTGAATGGAGTTCTCGACTAATGTCGTTTCTAAGAAATATTCGTTTTAAAACGAAACAACTGCGTTCTGTGGATAAACTTATGACTGGAATAGTTATAGTTAATTCGCCGTGATGAATAAACAGTTTATACAATAGAACTGAAATGGATACAAGTTTAGTATACAAGTTTAGAAATTATTAAATAGACTCATTCAACTGCTGGAAAATGGAAAGATAAGATTAATTAATTAATTTTCATCTACCTCAGAGAAATCGAATAGCTTACTATTCTCACATGTTTTTACACTTAATTATAAATGCACAAAGTTTTAAAACTGGTGATAATAAAAGTATGCACAATATATTGTCGGCCATCACGTAATTCATTTAATTTAATCAATGCAAAAAAACATTGGTTATATTTTGATCTTAATAGTCACGATTTTACAAAAGTCGTAATCGTAGAAATATCACATGGACTTTAAAACGTGAAGCGATTAACATATCATTAATGCAGTTAGTTACGGGTAAAAAAACAGCTATGCATCTGATTCATTCACTGAAAACCAGTCCTCCATCAGATGCAATCATCCATGGAAACTATTTTCGACACACGACGCTGTCACGTAACCTGCACGAACAAGTGTGCGTGTACCATTTTCATCGATCGCGTATTAATAAATAAAAATGTAGTAGGTACTAAATATACGCTCACATCATTCGCATTTCCTTATGTAATGGACGCGTTTGCGTGTGGAAATCTAGTTGTGCCATTAATTATATAAATTTGACTGATATGGTGTTGAAGTTTTCATGCGTACCGCACCAATACTTTTACTTTACCAATAATTTACCAATACTTTACTTTACCAATAATTTCTCAATCATCTAGCAAGACAGTGCTTTTTAGGAATACATAAAAGAAATAGTCAAGGAGACATGATATTAGGGATTGTATTAAATTCATGAAACTTATTTTGATAAATCTGAAAGGCGTCTTGACGTTTAGTAAAAGTGCTCTACGAGATCGGCCACTTCTGCATGTAACAAAGTACAGTAGTATTATATACATAATATTGTAAAGTAGTATGGAAAGTTTGACAAAAGATAAACAAAAAAAAAACAAACTGAACGAAATTTTTTAGATCTCTAAATGATCTCGTTCTATCACCGATTCCAATAATCATGAATGTCAACTGCTTGTGTTTTATCAGTTGATTCATTCTAGCCAAAAATTAAGTATTTTAATTTCGTACAATATATGAGCTTTGCATTGTTGTGTATTGTATCAGTATCTTACAAGGAGATACTAGGAGATAAAAACAATAAGTACGTTCCATGCAATACTGGAAATTTATCCAAAACGTTTCTTTTTATATAAGACAATAGTAGAAGTTTAAGAATAACCAGTATGATTGTCTCAAACAAAACTGTCGCTAGGTGTCGTCAGGTGTTAGTTGCTCAAGCAAGTGGTTTCAATGCAAAAAAGTGGTATCAGTAATGAAAAAAGTTTTACAGAGTAACATCTTCTAATGAACCAACATATCAACTTCCATTGATGTTGTCCATCTAGTGGATCTCTTGTCCGTTAGATAGTTAACATCCAGTTAGGTAATTAAAATCGGCATACAATTAGCGCTTGGTCAGGCTCAGTAAAAGCCTTTTTTCTAAATTAAAGACGCTCCTCTGTCGTGATTAATAACTATACCAGTATTTCTTCTAATATTTGAGTGCTAGTGCACCGAGAAAAATATTGTGTGTAATCAACTCAAAATGCGTTAATTTAACACACATTTTAGGTTGTATATAAACAACGCAACTAGTGGATTAATTGAATGCATAAAATAGTGTTACAATTAGTTGTTGCATGAACATTACAGTATGTAATATTAAGATCAAGTAAGTGTTAGTTCAACACAATAGATATACTTGAAGAAAACCAAAATGTGATGTAATTCTAGCATGTCACGTTGTCTATACAACGCTATTAAGTTTTTGTCTGAACGTCGAAAACGTTTAAGTTTTGCTACACTAGTGGTTGGGTGAATATAATGCTTTTGTTTGAATCAACACTACTATTTTGTTGTATAAACAATAACGGACTTTACTGAAAGATTATTGAAGGTTCCTGCATCACAAATACAGCTGTAAATGAACACTAAAATAGTCTGGGAGCTATAATAGTGTTGAAGGATACTTAAAAAATGTTGGAGTAAAATAGGTTTTATCCATTATTGGCAGCTTCATCAGCTTACGTCGTGTGCCACACTTGCTTTCGACATTTCGCTGGGCGTATTGCCAGGCAATATGGACAGCGAAATGTCTAATGCAAGTAGTGACTCACGGCACAACCCAAAAGAAGTAACCTATAATGGATACACTGACCGTAAAAGTCTATGCACCCTTAAAAACATATTTTGCTCGAGTTATATAAGAACGTGATGGATGTGTCGGGTGAAATGTTTAAGTAGAGAATGCTGGGTGCTAATAAACAACATATCTAACTAATGAAATTGTATTTGTTTGAGCGAAACATTCTTTATTTAAAAATGTATAGGATGTAACGGCGGGATTTTAAAATAAACACAAATTTTTATAACGTCAAATATATTACACATATCATGTTAACATACATTCTGAGATTATGTTGACGCATCTGAGATAAGTTCAAATCAGAGCTGGATTCTGCAGGTTTACCCATTCTTAATAATAATGCTAAAAAGGAATAACTACAATTATCGTTAAACTGTATACATCTACTGCTACTTATCCTTAAATACTTCTATTAAATCCTGGAATGACCATTCCAGAAGTAGATTTCTTACTTCGTCATCCATCTTTTACATCACCAAATTGCTAATAACTAATAACAGCATCAAAAAGCGTTGGAAAATTTACCGGTCCATGCATCGGTTCATGCACGCAAAAGTTTGCTTTCCTCTTACTCCGCTAGTCTAAAAAATTATTATATTTCGTGCAGGGTAGCTCCGTCAAATAAATCGGCTGCGCTGAGGAATGCGAAAGAGGGGATAGTAAAAAAACGTAAAACAGCTGCCTTAACACAAGTAATTTTTTAATTTTAACCGAAATTTATTGCTAAATACTGTTAAAATAATGTTATTTTAGAGCTATTTAATGTTACAGCTACGTAATATTACAATATTGACTTAAAACAAAATATTGCCTTCCAATAAGACAATTACAGTGTACATTTCTAATTTAAAACTAATAATTCTCAACTCAAAACAGAAATGTGAACCCATAATGTTGCGTTCACTTAAATATAAGTAGGTATTGATTCAACATCATATCAATTTGAATTAAGACTAAAACGGCAACATTACATTTTATGTTGAATTAGCGCAATCATTTCTCTCGGTGTGGCTGCACTTTTTTGCTGAATAATATTTTATTCTTTTCCAACAAATGTTGAAGAAGTGCCTCTATCATAAACTTCTCACTGGATAAGAGCCGCTCGACATGAAATGTTTCATATGTATATACTTATTGTATACCCCAGATGCGATCAACGGACATACAGTGCACACTAAATGGATCGGTAGACTGAGTGTATGGATACGTTCATAACTGCTCTTGCGCATAAGAACCATCCACATATACAAGAGACCGACGGATATTTACACCTACACGTCTAGCGCACCATACGTAGTTTATATAAAACATATCTGCCTAGATTTTTTCCGAAATTTTTATGGACACAATTCTTCTGCTTACCTGACATATTAATTTCATTTAACGGTGGCTGCCCGTAAGGGGTACCTAATGAAACATATTTATTGTAGTAGGCGAATATCGTTCTTGATTATTAAAAATTGTATTGCTACACAAAGTAATGCAAAATGTAAAGTCCGTCACATTAACAAGATAAGTGGCACAACATGTCAGTGTAATTCTTCCTTTATGTATATTTATACAATCTAACCAAACCAAATAATTTATAACGTACAAACCCAGCGTACAAAACCGATTGACAGATTTCAACCAGACTTCAAAATTAATGAATCTCAATGAAATCGAAAACTCGCCTAAATTAAAAATGAAAGTCAACTTTTATACCATAATAGGTAGCTTACGCGGATAAAATTGAAGCGGTCCATATGCGTCACGTAACCGACATAAACTGAAGTCAAGTTACGAGGTTTGTTTGCTTTTTAATTATTTTCGCATCCGGAAACGTAGCGCCGGAAAGTTATTAGAGCATAATTATGTCAACTGTGCGGATTTCTATCGTCTAAAACTGCATTTCCTTGTATAGGTAACGATACCCGTTAACTATATGTTATGATAAATCGCAAATATACGACTGTCAATTTTATAAAGTAAATTAAGTTAAACGAACATAATTTATGGAGTACATTCCGTGATATCATGTTAGTAATGTGAAATTAGATAAGAGAAAACTAGATTAGAATTGTAGGATGAAGTGTGGAAAGTTATCGACGTAACATATAGCAAAAATGGAAAAAGGAAGGAATTAGTTTTGTATTAAAATTTTCTCGCAAGAAAGTAAGAGTACGCACTACAGAATAAATAAATTTGCAAAAGTTTCAATTTATTCATCACACGTAAATTTGAAGTTCTAAAAATCGTATCACTTTACTATTTTCACACATGTGCTTGTAATAGTAAACGTGTTCACAAGAGTAATTCTAAGCTGTTTTGCTTTTCAACAATGGAATTTACTGGCTTGCTTGTATTGAAAGCAAAAGTTTGTCTCTTAGATTGGCCTGATTGATAATTTTGATAGAAAAATAATTATATAAAAAAATAATTGGCCATCTATGCCTTTAACTATTGTCAGCAGATCTTGGAAAATCAAACAAATCTGTTTATGAGTGTTCTTGCAAGCAGGATAGCAACAACTGTAAAACTGATGACTACAGGATTGAATGAATGCTTTATAGTATTGAATAGAAGTATCACAGGCCTTCGGAGAATGACAATGATATAGGTTTGTCTTCTAAGGAATAACAGCAACTAAGTAAAATGGTAAATATAGGTATCTACGCCGCATTAGCACTTACACCAAGAACGAAACACCGAATTCTATGGAGTAGTCAGCAATTTTGAATTTATATAGTCGTTATTTTGAAAAGACCAGATTGTTTCTGTTCGTTCGCCGAGAGAGTAAAAAAGATAAAGTTCAATAACAGACCGATATTCTGTTAAGCTAACGTTTAAGCACTATCACTATACCATAAATGTTGGACTTGTTGACAAACCTTCTGAGGTTTCTTATTTTGAAGATGAAGCGTCGGATTAGTTTTTAATTTCCTGCTCGTACTACAAATTGCGACAATAATGAACACGTTTCAACGATAATGATAATAATAATAATAGTCACTTTCTTCAAACCTTTCAATCAATTATCAATAGCCAAATATAATACTTTGACGATTAGGAATGTATTCACTCAGCTTGTGATAGCTAATTTTATACTCTTTCCAGCATATTTTGATTGAAGAATAATAGACGGTTAATTGGTGATGAAAAATTCAACATAGCAAGTTCGTCAAACGTCTTCAGTGTAGTAAGTGACGATGTATTATAAATATCTCAAAAAAACTAGCCGTAAACTTCCTAAAGGATATTCGAACATAAGCTGAATCCCATGAAAGCTATCGGTTGCACAAGTGCATCAAACGCAGGTAGTTCACTCTGTTTCATAATCACAGATACATACTCTTTACAAAATTGAAGAAAAGAACGCTTAAACAAACCAACTCAGAGCGATGAATCATTCTTTATCAAAATCATACGAGTCCTCATGTAAATAGGAAATAGACTTTTTAGGACAACAAAACTTCTAACCCGCAATAAATTTTTATATTCTAAAGAAGGAAAACAGACTGTACGGAAAATGATTCCGATTGTCTGGAACAAGCAAGTAAAGCTTTTGAAATGGTTATTATTGTTTTCTTTTATGGCATAGTAATTATTTGATCTTGACCATCGAACTGGACAAATTAGCGAAACAATAAAGTAAGGAAATGAGAAAATTGCTTCGGAAGTGAATCTCTTATGCAGAAAATCGATTTTGGTTAGCAACAAATACGGAACTATTGCTGACAATAACAAGGTCAACTTAGTACTCTAATAATGAGTTATGAATATCAGTGCAAAGGAAAAAGAGCAATAACTGTATAACAAGTATTACACAACTTGATATGTACATACAAATCTATTTATAATTTTTTTTTTATTTGGAGCAAGTATTTAGTTTATTTTCACAATACATAATAAACTAATAATATGTATATATAGCATTTACATATTCTTAATTACCTTCAAATTGCACACAAAATAGAAAGTCTTAATATCATTATGAAGGAAAATATGTATATACAATAATACGCATTCAACATAAAACACTAATGCATTAGTACGAGTTTCTTCAGAGAGGTCTACACCAGCTATCATATGAGAGAGAAAAAAGCAAAATAAGCAATGCTATATAAATTGAATTATTATTGATGTTAAAATAATAAGCGCTTCATAGTCAATATGTTACATAACCTTGTTCATCGTATTCATTCATTTTATAAACAGCAATTATAATGGAAATAAAGAAATTAGCATTGCTCTGTAATGCTGATAATGCTCATAATAGATCACAATTATTACCAACTGGAGAGTGAACGGCTTAATTTAAGCTGACTGAAACAAGCACACTTACAAAATTATACCTCTGGCTTCAAAATTATGAACATTTTGCAATGATGTAATATAATATCAATACCGTATGTTATTTAGTTACAATGTTGCGGTTTTTATTATTATTATCGTTAGTCATTATTCGTACCTTAATAGCTCCACAACATATGAAATCAAACGTAAATATTATATGGAATGTTCTAGTTTTGTTTGTATCATTATTGAATTACATAATAACACATTAATGTCGATTTGACCAGAAAATACTTTATTTACGTATTGGATATAACATTGAGTGATATCATGATATGTTACACTCTCATAAAAAGACTATTTGCTGTTAATATAAAAAAGTTATACTTCATATAAGGACAATTCAAGCGGCGATTTAGATCATATCACTTTAGGTATTTGTATCTATCGTTTTGCAACTAAGATAAATTTTCCTGTATAAATGCGCGGCACATAATATTATTTACGTCTAGCATTATTTAGATTAGAAAGTGAAAGGTCTGATGAACTTTTCCGTAATTTTTGTATTATTAGGTAGTTTATATGAGTATGCAAATACGCAGCTTGCGCAATAGAATACGAGATTACCGACATTATCTATTTTGCGATCAGTTTACCATTGGCTGGTTTTCATACAATCTAGAAAAATTACCAAAACGGACGTGAAGTGATTATTTTACTAGATCCATTATTGCTTATACGTTTCAATTACCATAATGTAATAACAAAGTTCGTTTACATTTCTTAACATGAAGTAATATTTTGATCACTTTAGAAAGGCACAAGAAAATAATAAGGAAAGTTAGTGGGCTGTATGTTTTCCGAGCATTTGAAAAAGGTAGTAGGTTGTTTTCGAATTGTCGTATACATAATTAGTGTCACTGTAATTACGTTCCAACGTCCTTATAAAAATAATTTTTTTCCATCATATTTTTTTATAAAATAGGGATGACTTCTATATCGTTGCACATGTAACTGTGGGAAGTAATATAATGAAACATTGTAATAATCAGCAACCCATAATGGAATAAATTTAATTCAATGTACTGATTGTTTATTACGCAAAGCATGCATATTGACTGCAATGTCTATGTGTTGCTCCTTAGCAATACACAACTTTACACTAAGCTAGAGGAATTCGTTTTGATGAGTCTGTAAATAATAAGTGCAAAGGCTTGTTCAACGCGAGCTAGTTTTCGAAGAATCATTTTAGAAAATGGAAATAAAATGTATATATTATATACAGCGGGCGCCATAGTTTGTAACATGGGAAAAATTTTTAGTATGACAGTTACAAAAACTACTTTTGTAAATTGAAAAACGCTGCTTTAGGGCTCCGTCAAGTTGGCCCCCCCTTAACCCTGCACCGGGCTAATATCTATAAAAAAGTTTGCACCAAGCTTGCACCACCTTGCGCCACATGTATAACAGCTTGCACCCCTTCAGTTAAGTAATTATTTAAAAAAAATTGCTAACCCCCCCCCTCATCACGGGAGAAACTTCAAAATAGGGTAGATAGCTTGCACCCACCTTGCACCCACCTTGCGCCACCAATTTTAGAGCTTGCACCCCTCTCCAGCCCCTATATATTTAATATTTATGTTTCCAACCTAGCCCCCACTCATCACGGGAGAAAGTTCAAAATAGGGTAGATAGTTTGCACCCACCTTGCGCCAACTTGCGCCACCAATTTTAGAGCTTGCACCCCTCTCCAACCCCTATAGATTTAATATTTATGTTTCCAAGCTAGCCCCCCCTCATCACGGAAGAAACTTTAAAATAGGGTAGATAGTTTGCACCCACCTTGCGCCACCAATTTTAGAGCTTGCACCCCTCTCCAACCCCTATATATTTAATATTTATGTTTCCAAGCTAGCCTCCCCTCAGCACGGGAGAAACTTCAAAATAGGGTAGATAGCTTGCACCCACCTAGCGCCAACTTGCGCCACCAATTTTAGAGCTTACACCCCTCTCCAACCCCTATATATTTAATATTTGTATTTCCAAGGAATGGTGGGAAAGATCGCCAGGACAAAGACAGGCTAAGGAGTTCCTAAGGGAACAGAGGCCTAAGTTTACTGAAGACCTACTGAGTAAAGACATGAAGACTGTCAAAATGATAGTAAGTCTGATGACCGGTCATTGCAGACTGAATAGGCATATGTTTAACATAGGCCTGGCAGAAAATGCTCTCTGCAGATTCTGTCAAGAGGAAGAAGAAACCCCAGTTCACGTTTTGTGCCACTGTGACGGCCTAGCGAGGACAAAGTTTCTAGTAATGGGAGTAGAGAACCCCACAGCCAACGGCTACACAAAAGAGCCGCTCTCAAAAATGATAAGTCTGATTAAGAAGACGAAACTAGAGAGCGTTCTCTAAGGTAAAGGGGATCACAATAGACCTGTAAAGGTCGCGGTGAAACAGGCCCGCATGCCACCCCACTCCTAACCTAACCTAAGGGTAGTTTCTCGACCAAAAAACTAGCTAGGGAAAAGGAAGTAAATCCAAATATAATTTGCCGACGACACAATAAGAAAAATATTGAAAAAAAGAAAACAAACCTGGACGGAAGCAAAACAGTTAGCACGCGGGAGAGAAGAATGGAAGAAGTTTATAAAGAACTAATTTACTTAGATTTGTATAATTTAACCCTACACCTTAGTGGTAAAATGGTATTTGATTATACAGAACATTTAGAGCGACTAAGGCTAGCTAGAAAAGAGATAGATCTAGAGTGGAGCGGTCGTAAAACATATACGGAATAACCCGCTTGCCAATGCGTTAATTCCGTATATGTTTTACAACCGCCCCACTCTAGATCTATCTCTTTTCTAGCTAGTTAGTTCTCTATAAACTTCTTCCATTCTTCTCTGCTGCGTGCTAACTATTTTGCTTCCGTCCAGGTTTTTTTTCCTCAATCCTTTTCATCCCACATCACTTTAGGCTTTCCACGCTTTCTCCGGTCTAGCGCTCTGCTTTCCCAAATTTCTTTAACAGGTACTGTGTCCCTTAATTTATGAAGGTGGCCCCACCATTCCAGCTGTCTCTGTTCTATGCACTTCAGCACTGATCCATTTACTTCCCTTCTAATATCAGCATTGCTGATTCTATCTTTCTTCATAATTCTTTTGACCCTCCTGAGGTATTTCATTTCTACAGATCTAACGTTACTCTTTTCTCTATTTGATAGCACCCACGTTTCGCAGGCATACATCAGTATTGGTCTGCACATTGCTTTGTAAACCTTGATTTTTGTTTCCCTCGATATTTCTTTTCTGTTTCCTGTTTGTGTTTGTTGTTTCTGTTTGTCTTGGAACGCTGTAGAAAGCTTTCTCCATGTCTCTGAGTGTTAGTCATTCTTTTTGTTTTCTAGCTAATTAGCTAGCTGTAATTATTGCAATTTTGCTAACTACCTCTTGAATATTGCATTATATATTTATTTAATCACCAAAATAGAAAACAGATTATTTTAATCAACAGAAATATTTAGAAAAGTTGAATTAATTTGCAATTATTTCGGATAAATATTCAAATTTCGAATGTGGGTTTAAAATTAAATTGTAAACAACTTTTTCCCATAAGTTTTTCTGCTACCTAAAAATAACCCCGCTTTTTGCCCATTCGTAATTAATCTTAGAAACTCGCCACCATAGCGCTGGTGACTTGACATATGTATGTCAGAATTCAGTAACTGTGATAAGAAAACGTCCCATATGTTGAGAATTGTTTGCCCACATTGTATATACAGAAAAATTGAACGGAAACACGGTAGCAACGTTTATAAAACTATGAAAATTAAAACAGTTATCCATGTAAATACTTATTTACACCATCACTAAAAGACCTACTTTAAACACTGTTTTCTGAAGGTGTCAAAAAATTATTGTCCCTACAATTCAGTGTATATCGGATTCATATCAACAAATATAAGAGGTGTGTAAGTCTGTGTACTGTTCTAGTTCTGTGCATGTGGTTGTATGTACCATCTTTGGCAATTTAAATGCGAATTTTTGATCTGTGAATGTTGATTTTGTAAATAAAGGCTTTGTTTTAAAGTGAATTTAATTATTCTAAAGAAGTTCATCAAAGCAGTACTCTCTTTTAGGGAAATTAAATTTGCTTCAAAGTATAGCCTTTATATTCCTCGCTGAAAAATTCGCATTTAATTTGCCAAAGATGGTACATTAACTAGGGAGTTCTTACAATATTCTGTTTAAGGCATTGGCGAGTATTATCTGAAAACCATTTTACTAGAAGCTACTGATTATTGTGAAACAACATTTGCCTTTACCAAGCTGCACACCTTATATTAAAGTATAAAATCAAATATGTAGTTTAGCAGTTCATGACTTGGATTTTGAGAAAAATTGATGATGTTATAATAACCATCATGTTTTTAAATTATTACTAACAGAAAGAGTGCTCCTTATCAACTGTATCGAATAATTTAATAATAATTTATTTATGCGTTTGAGCGTCTAGTTAACCTTTGAGGTGATCGTTAATCACTTGCAAGAAAAAAAAAGCTAAACGAAATAGATTAAATTAAGTCACTCGAATATGATGATGGCGTATTTTAACATCTATAAATTCTGCTACAAATATCATTTCAACTTGATTACGACGTACAAGAAGGAACACATGTGGTTGATACAAGGTTGACGTTTATATCATTTTCATTAAAATCAAACTATACATAATCAATATTTCGCTTGTTTGTCTACTTTTTGCGTATTTTACGTCTTTAATTCTATTTACATCTTTTAAACAAACATAGATATGTAAATATGTTCACGTGTATAATAATACGTACAAATTTGAATATTAAATTTTCTTAAAACTTCTTGGAAAAGCATTAGGATTGGAAAAGCGAGAAAACAGTTCAAATGAGTATAATTACTACCATTTAGGTTCAAAGTTCGTCGAAAGATATATTACTCCTAACAAAATTTAAGAACATGATTTACTATAAGGATAATGTGTTCCTTTTATAAATAATTTGAACCTTATGGTTTACATAATACAAAATCACTTCTAAATTTACATCGTCACAGGATACAGTATCAAGGGAACTTAAAAAACTGGTGACATTTAAAAATTAATAATAAAAGTGTTGCAAATATTCTATATATAGATTTTGAAAATTTATGTATTCTAACGAAAGTAGCGTATTAAGCATATTAGTATACATAATACATAATAATGTCAATAATTTTTCATCTATCATACTTTGAAATTGTTACGCATCACCTTGACCGCTTAGAAGCAGTAAAATTAAACTTGTCACTGAATAGATTTTTTTGATGTAAGAAGTGGTTTTTCATGTAAATTTTATTGATACTGTGCAAGGTCAATTCGCAGCCTATTCAGGAATTTTCTGCACGATTATTTTTAAATTCCGGGCCAACAAAAAACCACGTACATTAATATTCTCTATTGCAGTTTTAGTAGAAAAAAGATTTGTTTACATTTATCTCTTCACCGTTATAAAAAATTACTGCCAGATTTTTTCACCGTTACGCTACGAAAAAAAGCGTTCAACATTCCTAGTGAAAGTTATTAAGAAAACTTGTGGATCAAACGAAGTGTAGATGTATGTAAATTACATTAGGTCTAATTTGCATAAGTGAAAAATAGTAGTCAATAATTATTCATATTTGTATAAGTAATTTGTTTGACATACATACATGTATCTTATTGAGCAGTTTTGACATAACAGGAACGAAACGAACGCAAGTAGAAGTTAAATTACCTAACCTATTCAATACCAGAAGAAACATAGTTTGGTTTAGAAATTGATTATAATAAATAATTTTCAATTACGGTACGTATAGATATTTTAATTAGGCACCACAAGAAAACTACCACTTTCTGTTAACTAATTAGGACTACAAGAAGTGAGAAGAATGTAGTGATCGAAAATTCACAATTAAGATTACAAATGAATGAACTGCATTTGCCTAATGTGTTTCTTTAACAGGGAAGCTACTAATATCTCCGTTTTGTATATCGGCGAGTATGTATATATTCTAAATACAACTCAAAATTTTTATATCACGTAAATTATGTACCTAATTCTAAAAAAAAGAATGTCCAAAATTTACAATTTCCATTTTATTCTGCAACCGAAAGATTTTGTATTGGACAAATACCTTGTATTAAATGGTAAACCGATACGTTTACACTAGGTTCTTATTTCAACGACAACTAATCATTATTATATAACAAGAAATATTATTTTGAATCAATGTTAATATGTTTACAAAAGAATTCGATAACAATTAATGATTGCACATCATTTTTCAATGTGGAGCATATGAATCTGCAGAAATATTTCTGCATGTATGTATGTACCTCCATCGATCCTCGGTCTCTTCTGGATGGTTCTTCTCTTCTCTAGGTATATTTGCGCTTCAGCTAAAAATGCACTTATTCATAGTTGTTGACAGAACTGTAATTGTGTAAATGTAATTAATGTTTGGAACTAAATACATATATAAGATAACAATTGTAACTAATTATTTTAAAAATAAAATGTGATCAGAATTCTATATCAATAATTTTCCAAAATATTAATCTATTTATAATCGTACTATAAACATTTTCTTTATATCATAACGATAATTGTACAAATTCGCTTTCATTATTGAATACGTTGCTGCATTCGCTCAGCTGGCTTAACGGTCCAATGTGGATTTTTTTTCTTATAATTTAAATTAAATGCAAAATTGTATGCGTACACATACAATTTTGCATTTAAAATAATGGAGTTAATGGATGAATTAATTTGCTGGAATGTGTATCGAATTTGCCATATCTAATAATCACAGAATCAGTATTCGTCGGAAAATATTTATTTTATGTAGTATGTTCATTTATCTTTTTCACTGCGAAGAAATTAGTCGTTATTGATATATAAATATGTATAACCAAATTAATATTTTTATTTCTGCAATCTGTGTTATGCAGTTTTGTTATCAAAGAACAATTAGTAATACTTCATTAATTTAAAAATATAATTATATGTTGTCGTTTGTGATTAAAGATGTATCTTTTTCCTGTATAACTCAATATGACACGGTTATGCAATAATATGATAACTCACACAAACACATGAACTATCTATATCTAAATAACTTGTCGGTTGTGAATAAAAATCACGATATCACACTTTGTTTGACTTTTCGCCTTGGTAATTGACATGTTAACAGATTTGTACTATACTAACATTTCACAGCGTCATTTATTCGCCCAATCGAATTACTGCAGTGGTATGATACTTCTTAAGCCGATTTATGTAGATAACATATTAGTTATTGAACTAATATTACTTGCTTTTTTCTAGGTATGTTAAAAAATAAATGAAATTTAAATTTTAACGTTAAATTTTGCAAATTACTCATTGCTCATATAATATACGCAGCCCTTGTAGTGTACAGTGGACAGCAGCTTTATCGACACCGTTACGAAATTTCCTAAACCTTAATAGCAATGTAGAGGGGGCTACGTTGTGTCACCTTCAGTTAGGATTCATAGTAGATATTATTATTAGTAGATAAGGTCGACGTTAGCTAGCAGGGGTAACGATTTAGAAGCTGTCCACTCTACATATTTCTACAGTCAGATTACTGCCATCCACAAATACTGCTCCATCTCTAACCGATTTATAAAACGCTTATTTATAAAAAAAGATGGTGTTTTAGTTAGAGTTGCATATGGTATTTTATAATATATAGAAGGGAAGTGAAAGTAAATTTAATTTTCTGTGTGTTACACTCTTGCTAATAAGCTAATAATAATATAGCTTTAACTAACTCTGCAAAATAGCACTAAATAAAAATTGGAGAAACTCTCGGACTACAGTTCATGGTGTATTACTTATATCTACTGTCAAACAAAAGTCAAAACATTATTTTATTTTATGCAAGAGAACGGATGTTTGGGAACGGAAGAAATTTAATCTAGGAAAAAAATTGAAATATTCAAACATACCAACAATGGGCGTAAATGTCCTATTAATTCCATGCTTAACCACACTGCAGATATTTTTATTTTAAACCTTAAAAATTCATGGAAATTATAAACAAATTGAAAGTAGAATTTGTAGATAATTTACATTGCTAAGTAAAGCATTTATACTGTTAACTAAAGCAAAACCCATATAGAAATTGTATACATATGACATCCTCGAATATCGTTATACTTCAACTTACATAATATTCCAACTTCGTTGAAATGGCGATCGTTAACCTTTCATGTACGTTTCTGTTATAAATGATTTGTGTTACTAGTTTTGTATATGTATTTTCATGTTAGATTGAGGCCAAGTTGAAGAGATTTAAATGACAAAAACAACTAACTTGCTATACCTATTATTCACGAATATTATACATATGCACGTTCACACCAGCACCTACAGTGTATCAACCTAATTTAAAATCGAAATAACAAATCGTTTTAATGAACAGTCTAGTGCGACAAAAAATTAGTAATAGTAATCTAAGTCGAACATATGTACATATGTAACTTATATTCCTACCTTCACTTACACTATTAACAATTCCGAAAGGTTAGACATTCATTTAAAATAATACAGCATCCACTTAATCATATCTATTTAATAGGACGATTAAAATGAATGTGTGAATTGAATGAACGTGAACGATTGGAATATGTTCTTGACTTAAATTTAATGTGTAGTATATTGAATACTCATTAAAACATTAGCGGGCAATCTAATTTAATAAATCTATAATTTTGATTTATCGTGCCATTGTCATTTAGTGAAGTGCTGAACCTCGCTGAAAGAGAACGATTGACATGTGTTGACACTAACGTACAAATGCAAAAGCACTTAATATAATGGCATTTCATTATGCAAAATGTATTTATTAGTGCTGAGGTTATATAAAATGTAGGTAATACAAATTATATCAAATAATATTAATTTTAATATGTTTAACTTTGGCTATACATGTACATATACAGGATGGCCATTCGAAAACGAAACGGCATTGATTTTGGGCATGTAATGTCATATAAAAATAAAATGCTCAGACAAGTCAACTTTGTTTTTGAGGGGGACATTTATTAAGCGTACAAGCGAACCCTCATCTGCAATCCCTTGGGCAGGCTGGAACTGACCACAAAAATCTTAAATGGAAAGGGGGGTTGAGTTGTACCTCGATTGAAAGATCTCTCGATTCTCTTTACAATGATACCTAGTTTATGGCATTACATTTCATTATGATGCTTCAAATTAAATTTTATTTCTGTTATTAGGAGAAGAGATTTACAGTATCAAAGAGATAACAAACTTACATGTATTAGTCAAGTAGATGTTGAACGTGCTAAATTAAGATAAAAACTCAAAGCGTAGGCTTCCAAGTAATTTAGCACTTTCAACTTCAACTTGATTGTAGGTTGTAAGTTTGTTATCTCTGATAAAAGTTACTTACAACAGCTTACAGTTTTATCATGATAACTTCCTACTAGTCTACTAATCCACTAGTTCTGCTTAGTTATTGAGGAGGATTAATCATAATAATTTACGCCTTAGCATCCTGCCGCAGGTTTTTACTTGTGGTATCTGCTGATCATGAATTATTATTATGCCTCAGGCTGTAGACTAACTTAAGATGTTATCTTTCAATACTTGCCAGGATATTTGAGAAACTACGGAAAACCAAATTCAAGAAGCAAGTGTCTGAGTTCGATGTCGGTGCCCCAGACTAGGAAGCTTTAAGACTATAGTATCAAAATATATAGATAACTATATATTAAATTTTATTTGGGATAGTCAAGTTTTCCTATACTAGAAAATATTTACAATTTAAGTCTGAGTGAATAACAATATCTATTTTGGCATTTGCAGTGTTCTTAGATGATATTCCAGTATTAGAAGGAAAAGATCGATAAAACCGTTTTATAAACGCGGGTGAAAAATTGAAACAAAATCCGCAACCACTTAAATAATTGTTGACACCAAATATCATTTGCAATTACGTAAAATATGGCTGCTGGAATAATATGTCTAAATATTGGTATCTGTGCTACGTGGCGGCCTGTCCATGCTATCATATCCTAATTAATGCAGCGCTGCTGTTTGAGGTACTGAAGTCAATTCGTCCCTTAAATGTTAGTCGCATATCCAGCTGTATATCGAGATAATGAAACTGATAAAAAAGGATTTTGCTGCATTAACTGATAATTTTCAATTTTCAGAGATTGCAACTCCGTAAGAAATCACTGCAACTCTTGCGGTGTAGTTTAGTGTGTGTAAAAATGGCTTTGTGACAGCATCATATCGCCTTTTATGATGCCGCGCTGTTAATCACTTTGCTCCCAACAGCGAATAATTCCGGGATTAAACTCTCTGAAAAAATGTCACCGTCCCTCCAGAGAATTGAACCCCGGCACCTATCGTCCTCTCACAACAATAGTCAGCCGCCTAACCACTGCGGCCATCGACCCGTTATAATAATAATAATAATAATAATAATATATTTCATCCAATCGACTCAAATTGAGCATAGGACATGTCATTTAATGCTTAATTAAACAATGAAAACGAAACAACCAATTATCAGAGTCTGGAGATACGTAGATTTCCGAAGCATTAGATATATTGTGTGCAAAAAATTTAGTTGAATGAGTAAAGTAATAAATAATTATAAATCCGAGTCGTCTAAGTATTCTTTAAATGAATAATAACTCTTAGAAAGCAGTAAACGTCTAATATTACAGCGAAATATATTTTGCGGCATTTGCTTAGAACTTGTTGGAAGCTTATTGTAAGCCTTGATGGCTAAATAGCGAGGATTTCGTTCACTAAGCGCTAGTCGATGCCGCGGTACTTCTAATATGTGTGCATTTCTAGTGTGGTATGAGTGGAATTGATTTAATTTCGGTAAATCGTTGATATGGTCTTTAGCATAAGTTAGCAATTTAAGAATAAAGATACTACTCAGTGTCATTACCCCAACATCTGAAAACAATGTACGACAGCTTGAACCATTTGGCATACTCACCATGATACGCAATGCCCTTTTCTGTAGTTTAAACACTCGATCCACCTCAGTGGAGGCCCCCCAAGCAATAATTTCATAGGATATAAGTGAGTGAAATTGAGCAAAATAATACATTTTCAGCGCAGTGAAACTTAATTCACTTTTAAACATAAACATAACAAACTTTAGCTAGCTTACTACTTAGTGCATCAATGTGTTCTTTCCAGCTGCACCTAGAGTCAATCATTACACCCAGAAATTTTGTGCAGTTAACCTGTTCTATGCTATTATCATCAATTTTAATGTAATGTGAGTAATCTTTTTCAGTGGTTGTTGTTCTAAATTCCATGAAAACTGTTTTTTTACTGTTTAAGTGCAAATTATTATCTTTAAAAAAAGTATTTATGTCACGTAGTTTATTAATTGCTTCACCACTAACGTCATCAGAACCCATAGTACTCACAAGCATTGACGTATCATCCGCAAACATCACACCATCTGATAGAGACACGTCGTTGACATATAAAATATAAAGCAGAGGACCAAGCACACTTCCCTGCGGCACACCTTGTTTTACTGGTAGAGAACATGATTTCGCGTGATTTACTTCAACATAATGTGTTCTATTACTTAAATAGCTTGCAAACCAATAGTGCGCTAACCCTCTTATACCACAATCGAGCAATCTACCTAGAAGAATGTCGTGGTCCACCAGGTCAAAAGCTTTGCTTAGATCAAGGAAGCAACCTACACACGTTTTACCATTATCCAAGTGATTGTACAATGTGTTCAAATAATTTAAAATAGCTAAGCTGGTAGATCTAGCTTTCCTAAAACCAAATTGAACATTATTCAATAGGTTAAATTTATTTAAATAATGTACTAGTCTAATTGCAACAAATTTTTCAATAACTTTTGAAAATGTATTCAAAATAGATATGGGACGATAATTATTGACATTTGTGTTTATACCCGCTTTCAGTAATGGTATAATCTTCACTACTTTCAAACAATCTATAAAGACACCCTGTGCAAAGAAATTATTTATTATTTCTGTCAGAGGTATTATTACTTGATCAACACATTTCTTTATTAATATTGCACTAAATTCATCACAACCAGCTGAACCTGTGTTTTTTTAATTCATTATTACCCTTCGTACTTCATCTTGAGTTGTGGGACTAAGAAAAAAACTATGTTCTGAAGGTAAATGTACTAGACTCGAATTTACCCCACGTGCATGATTTTGACCAAGTAAGCTATCATTTACTGTGTTAAAGTGATTGTTAAAAAAATCCGCAATAGACACGGGTTCAGTCATGATTTCCTCATCAACTTCATGGGTTATCTTTTCGTCTTTGTGTATGTTTTTTGTGCTAGAATTTATAATGTTCCAAGCTGCCCTTGTTGGATTTACTGCATTTTGAATTGTTTTATTATTGTATAAAATTTTTGCTAATTTAATTGTTTCTCTGTATATTGATTTATATTTTTTATAATAAGCTATAATTGCTTTATCACCTAACAATGTTAATTTATATAAATCCTTTAATTTTTGTGATGATACTCGTATTCCCTTAGTGATCCACTTGTTTTTAGTTTCACCGTTGTACTTAACTTTTTTTACTTTTGGACATTAGATTTATTGTTTTAATGAAATTCTCATATTGAATATTAACATCTAAACTTTGAAATACATGTATCCTTTATCCAAAATTTCTTTAAAATATTTTATAGTTTCTTTATTAACTAGTGGTCTACAAACCGAAGCGTTCGATTTATGGTGACTTATGAATTATATCACCACTTTTTGAGCAGTCCGATACCATAACAATATCTAAAATATCAAACGATTTGCTTATATTATCTAAACAATTGTTTATACGAGTAGGTTGATCAATTGTTATTGCAAGTTTATGTTAAAATCAGTAAACAAGTCCAACTCGTTAAAAAAAATTTATATTAAAATCTCCGCAGAGTACTTTCTTATGATTATGCAACTAACAATCTAATGCTTCTTCCAGTTTACCCCCCGTACAACTTCTATAAACCACAAGCACCAACATCTTAAAATCTCTGTAACTGAAACTAGTTGCAACACATTCAAAATGTAATTCAACAGATAAATTACGTATGGAATCAATATTATAAAATTTAAATTCATTACTGGTTACTACTGCATCATTTATGAAAATTGCCGTTCCTCCATGAATTCTCTGTGATCTACTAAAATAATTTATTAACCTAAAATTGCTAACACTTACAGTTTCTATACAGTCTGCAACACACCAATGCTCACTTACACATAAAACATGGCACAATTCACCATCTAAAAATACCTCCAATTCTCCTTTCTTACTATTCAAGCTCTGGACGTTCTGATGCAATTCCCAATTCCTTGGTTTCAGCTTGTGTAGTATCTATAATACCCTCAATCATAGCGTTTGGTTTCGTGATTCCCGTCACCGAAAAATTTTCATCCAAATTTTGATATAAAATTTTACTATAATAACGGCAGTGACTATCCCCAAGAAGAACCATTCTCTGCTTGTTTTTATTATTGTGGAGAGTTGTAGTTTTTAGTGAATCAGGTACTTTGCATTCTATAGCTTCTTCATTAATGCAAATAGTATTTGATGAATGTTTTTTTCAGGCGTACATGTTTGCTCCTGCATCGCATCACTTCTTTTACCATTACATTGTTTCAATTCTTTCACCTCGTCTTGCAAACGTCTAATTTTAGACCTCAGATTTCCAATTGTTTCATTTAATGTGCTATTTTTATTAGGTATCCGCTTCGGCTAATTTATTTCTCAAATCATCTATAATAGTGGACAATTCGCACAATCAGTTCGAGTATTAACGTTACAATTACTAACATTATCTTCATATTTCAAACTTATGTAACTATGATTTAAAGATGTGTCCGCTGATTTTCCCGCAACAGTAGTGTTTTGTGTTTTTGTTTCCAACTGACTTTTTTGTTGTTTGCATGACCTTGTCTTCATTTTTATAATGTATTAGATTTAAATATTTACACAGAGATACCAGAGAAAAACCCACGGTTTTTGCGATTACTTTTTCAATAAACAGTATTCTTTATATTTTATAAAGTTATTGTAATTCTTAAAGTTTCGGCTTAAAATGTTATTAATTTCATACTGCGACCTTACAAATAATTTCTGCACAGTGTATTCTTCACTAAGATCAGTTATAAGAATTTATGGTCACTTTTTTCACTAGAAAAATAACTTTATGTGAGAGACAACTCAGAACACGTTACAACAGCACACATACAACGACTTGACTATACCTTTGAAGGTGACGATTTTGTATTACTAAACTAAACCTAAATTCTTTTAGATCAATAATTTTGTCGATAATTGGTTTTGAACATATAATCTTACAACTTCAAACGGTTTAAATGCATAATTAATTAACCAACTATGCTACACGTGTGTACTCCTCTTGACTCCTCTTGACTGGAATACATATAGCGTTAAGGTTCAAGCCAAAAAATATTAATTCAACAGTAACTAATTGAATTGAAAAAAATATCTCTTACGAACACCAACAGAAACCAGAGTTCTATAGCAAGCCAGTAGGCTAAAAATTTTCTCACTAGACAAATTTATCACTTTTGTCGGGTTTCGCAAACTAAGTAAGATTAGCAGAATTCATAGTCGTACTATAGTCAATACTGTAATAAATGCAGCCGGAGGCATTTACCACAGCGAAGGAGTTAATTTACATATTTTTTAGTACTACATATTTCTATTTTGTTAGTGCATTATTTTAATTTCAATGTTTTAATTGTCAATTATTGTAATTTATTTTAAGCTAGTTTTGTGAATAATTAAAATAAGAGTAATGTGTCAGTTTTCAAGTCAGATCAATGTTTTTCTCAAACTCACATAATTATTATTAGCTATGTAGTCATTCTGGCATACGTATTTTCCTGATTCAAGATAATACTAGTTTTAGTCGTAATTATTTCGAAAACGGTGAATTGTACCAGCATTGAATCGCATTCTTTTTCCGGGAGTAGGCCATCGACTTTAAATATCATGTCGTGTATTTTTTCCCAAACAAAATATTTGCATGATTATGTACGGACTTGGAAACATTTCTTCAGTACCAAATTATAGTTGAATTTTTTTTTTTTTGCAAAAGTTTTTTAGGCTATCACCCTATAACTCAAACTCAATTAACAAGCGTCTTAGAGAAACATGATATAAATATTTCAGATATGATCACATATGCCACTAGTACCTAATTTCGTCAAAATTCAAGTAAAAGTTTACATTATATGATCTTAGCATTGCACGTCAACTAATGCGTATATTAACAATATTTTGTACATTTGCTAACCGTAAAGTTTTGGAGAGACTAACACGCTAAGAGAAATAAACTACATGCAACCAGCGACAAACATGGCAGATTGGCAATTTAATTAAGTAAAATAAAAAAAAACAGTTCTTTACCCATAAATAAATACCAATCACGATTTTAAATAACGAGCTTGCGTTCGTACATAAACCAAACACCAATAAATTGCATAATGCAACCACCTATATTAATTTAATTATGTTTTAATAAAATAATAAAAGGATACGCATTTTAATTACTCGCTGGAATATTATATTACTTACATACCTAATTAATTTATTCCATAACCTCATTTCCATACAGATTGGCTATCACCTGAATTAGTCTAAACATATTTATGCTAACACTGCAGTATGTATTAGTAAGTGATTAAATGAGATACCCAACTTATTATGTATAAACTTTTTAGAGTTTATTGATTGCTACTGTCAAATCAGTAAGTAGGAAAGCTACAATTAAGATAAAGATGCTTGATAGTGCTATAATTAAGAACAAAAGGATTTGCATTACTAAGGAGCTCGGGACATTTGTATAGAAACAGGCCTATAACCAAAGTATATTATCACTATGTTTATCTATTTCGTAGATTGAGGTTTTCTAATTTAATGGCACCTGTTATAACTAGGAAAACCGGTATATTATGCGCGCAACACACGCACTGATTTCTTATACTACTAATTCTTTTAAAGATTAAGATTAGCATCTTCGCTCATATGATTTATATAACAAAACAGAGAAGAGATATATATTTCTTCAGGAAATTTTGTATTTAAATATGTATTAACTTTTACTACTTTGTCATTACTGAAATAATATAATTTTGTTCGTTATTGAAGATTAGTAATAGCAAAAGATTTAAGTCGAAGCTTATAATGAGTACTTCCTTTTAGAAATGTCGCCTTGCTCCTTTCTGTGCTCTTTATAATTCCTGAATGACTTTGCGCTATAGTTGGAATTATTACTTGATTCAAATATGACATTTCGTCTGATAACCCATATCGTCCTCTACTTGAAATAAATCCTCTAACTAAATAATATATTTTCATTTATGTTTCTTTACAGGTGAGTATCTACACTCAACTATAGTTTCTCATAATTCTGACCAGGAAGTGAAACGGTAATATATAGGTAAGACAATTACGGTCATTTAATGATGATTATATTAAGTGGTTGACTTGCTATAACATTATAGCGATCTCATTAAAGTTTAGTTTATCACAGGATTGAATGATTGTACACATTTTTTTGTTTTGAAAATATTTCATATTAAATCCCAACTTCATCCAAAGCAGTTTG
This sequence comes from Holotrichia oblita, assembly GCA_023690525.1. Taxonomy (NCBI): domain Eukaryota; kingdom Metazoa; phylum Arthropoda; class Insecta; order Coleoptera; family Scarabaeidae; genus Holotrichia; species Holotrichia oblita. The sequence continues at coordinate 93,163,349 of CM043015.1, forward strand.
ACGTAATTTTCCTTCGACATAAGTTGTATACGTTTGCAGATGTAAAACAAACAAAATAATAAATATAAAATTCTATTGTCAAGATCCATATTAAAGTTATTAAAATCGAACTTCGGTAAAAGTTGATCTGACCTTAAACGGTTCAGGTGTTCAACGGGAAATCAGTGTATGTACCTCACCTTTTGGGTAACGCGACCAGTTTACCGATGAATGAAAGTGGTTGATAGTTGTATATTACAGATGATGGTATTCATCGCTGTCGGTTACTCTCTGTATAACTAGATTTATAAGAAATCTCTTCCGTATAATATAACGGGGCTTTAAATATAGAAACTGCAAGTATTGAAAAAAAAATTCAGTATCTCTAGTACTTACTTCTAGTACTAAATTGCACACCAGCAGAGTTTAATTTTATATAGTTGACTTTATTTAATTAATATTGTTAGTGCGATCTTAAATTAACTTAGAAGTAATATATCTATGTTATGACCTTTATGTACTTATCTTTCAATTCCTGAAGCATTTGCACTTATAGATTAATGAAACAGCAAATTAATTAAATACCAATATATTTATGTAATTAATTTGCTAAGTGGAAATAGTTCAGGAATTGAAAAATTAATTTAGAAGATGTTACAAATAATACGATCTTATCTTGTAGTAAAAAATGTCTAATTCAATGTGATTTTATATTAACAATATTATCTGATGTGATCTGATGGCATTAGTCGACCAACTTTTGTTCTAAAATGACAGAGGAATATTTCTTGAACCGGTTTTAGAACTTTCTGAACCAATCAATATTTTACAAAATACTGTATTGGTAGTGAGATAACTTATTAAACTTGGGTGCTAAGGTAAAAGCGTATAGTTTCCAAAGCTTATACGACTACACGTATTTCTACACATTTATGAGTAACAATCACGCATAGAGACTCGCTTATTGTTAGCTCTGTTAGTAACATCGATCAAAGTGTGTCATGTATTGAGACTCGCATCTAAGAAGCAATCATACCAGTACAGTACAACCATAGAATTAAGCAACGTCAATTGGTTTTGAGAAAAACGAAAGAGAAAAGGTAGTAGTACGACTAAAAGAAACAGGATCTTAGAATGTTTGAGCATTTTACATTGAAAAAGGAAAACTGTTTCTTGAAACCATTGACAAATATCTGCCGGATACCGTCCTCGTCCAATAACCGATCATAAATCAAATTATGAGCGTCCTCAATGACTATATAATTCTAGTAAAATAAATAGTTAATTGAAAACTGTATTTATCTCAAACAACTGATGCTGATACTGTTGCTCACAAAACAAGTGCTATTTTCAAAAGAATGGTAAATAGTGAGTGGTGTGAATATTACTAATGTGAACGCTAACAGAAGACACCCGCATTCAATTACAAAAACTATTTGCTTAACAAATATGACAAAATGTCTGTATTTATGTTTACGTTTTGTTGTTTGTACGTATATGTTTTGCTTCTGCAAGAATATTATAAATATTTATATATTATATATTGAAATACTTCGGATTACTTTTATTTATTATGTTTTAACTTTGCCAGCTATTGTTCTCACGTGTTTGATGTCTAAACTTTCTAACTTCCATGTCGGAATTAATTTGTACCCTTTATAATTAGGTATGCAATCAAAATACAATTTAATGTTGCCTTTACTTTCCATTTCTTTATTTACACCATCAGATAATTTCTGAGGACATTGTTTAGAAATCAAACCAAGGAAATGCATTTATGGTACACAATTAATGAAATTCTAAATTTGCTTTCATACAGTGATTTGTAGTTGTACACGTAATTTATAAGGAACACAGTTATTTTACAACAGAATTTCTTTATTTAATGATGAGTTTTGTATACACGTACGAAGAGTATGTGATTTATGCTAACATGCGATTGTACTGCAAGTTTCGCTAAGATGTGCCCACATGTAATTTCATAGAAGGTAAATTACATATTTGGTGTTGTCGCCAAGTTTTACTTTTACTGCAACAGCTTCTACATAAGGTACCTACTTAAACGGAGGAATACGGTTATTGTCGTTTAATTATTTAATTATAAGAGCGTACTGCAATAAATTGCGATTATCACAACTTATGATTATGTTTTAATATATTATTTGGTGTTGTCATAATCAAATGGTTGCCGTTTTGAGGAGTTTTACTACACCGACGCTTTACGGAAACTTATTAAAATAAATTATTAACATGCCCTACGTGAAAGTTAAAACAAATTCCAGAAAGACAATTTTATTTAATTATGTTGCAGATGTTTATTTCAGATTTAAAAATATTAATTATACTGTCGCAAAAGTAATTTTAATTTTACAGTACTCATACCTCTTGCCGGTACACTTTACAGACATTAATCGAAAACATGTCAGTTTATGTACTGTAGAACTTTTGTTCGTTATATCGTAACCTCGACAAATGTGTATACCTATACGTTTAAACCAATATGCTTACATACCCGTACAAGTAAATGTAAAAAGTTAAACAATCTCACATTTATACCATATTTGTTTATACATTAATTCTGTTCCCTCTATTATAACAGTACTAACATAAAATAAACTACTAATGATACAGTTACTGAAATATTACTTCTAATTTTCTAATTCAAACTCACAATTATCAATTACCTTATTTAGATTTGTTGATTAAAAGAACAATACTAACAAGTGTGTATATGTATGTATATATAAAAAGAGACAAATAAAGTGTACATTACACAAAAACTATTCATTTTTTTCCTTGTGTCAGTATATTGGGAAAACCTAAGTTTTGGCAGGAGAATTATTTTGGATAATTCTGTATATTTCTACAAATACAAAGTAAATAAAATATAAAAAACAATATACAGGGCAATCCAAATTAAGTGTTCACCATTGGTAACTTCGTTATTATTAAAGATACAAGACTGTTTAAATTAGCAAACTTATAGTACAAATAGAGAGTATGTAATACGTCGACAGGTTTCCATTATCTGTTAGTTCTCAAGAAAATAAATGCTATAGAATTGTTTAGTAGCTGTCTTACAAACATACTCGCAAAAGCTCCTGTTCGATAGTAGTAACTAATATTCACGACTGAAAACGAATGTAAAACGTTTTGTTAAAGCATTTGTCATTCGTTTAAATAGTTATAATAATTATAATCTCTCTGCTTTTTCTGCGATATTTGGTATAAATCTTTTACAACAGTCCAAAATTTCCAAAGAATCCTCGAAGTGTTGCTTGATCTTGGAAAACTTTTTAATAAACTTCAATCTTTGTCATTTCCAAGCATCAACATATTACCTTTCTCCTTAACGCTTCTAGCTATACAATGATATTTGCCCTCCACCCTTCTTCGTCTACTTGTAATTAATGTTCATAATTTTGAGTCCAACATTGTTCATGTACTACCTTTGAATACTTCATTATTATGCTATGTCACTCTGCCCTTCCTCCACCATTTATTTTTCTTTGTTCTATTTTACATACAAATTTACAATATTAGTTCTGTTATATAAATTTTTCATTGTGATTCTGTATCTTCGTAACGATAGTCATTAAATTACTTGCCACAATGCGCTTATTGTTTATGTTTCCATGAGTGGCGCCAAATTTGTCCAGTTTTCGGATGAACGCCCATACCTACTGCTTAAAGTTGCGGGCAACCTATGGCAGCTGGAAGAGTTCAAAAGAAAGAAGAGAGTTGAATAACATATGCAGAAAAACGTAACCAGCATTTCAACTTTGACAATTGGCAACATAGGAAAGCCAAACCCATATTCTTGAGCGGTCCCCGCTCAAAGTTATACGATCTTCAAACTGAAAATTATGACAGATTATACTTCCTGATAACCTAGTTTCAACCATATATAATTTGAAGAAAAAACGGGTCGATACCCGCAGTGATTAGGCGGCTGACTATTGTTGTGGCGGAATGATAGGAGCCGGGTTGTAATTCTCCGGAAAGCCGATCGACTTACCATTCGCTGTTGGCAGCAAAGTAATTAACAGCGCAAAGCTGTTTCAACAGAATTATACACAAATAAAATCTATACTGCAAGAGTTGCATGATAGTGAGACAAGCGATACAGCTTACGAAGTCACTGCAACTAAACATCCACTACACATAAAAAAAAATACTGTTGATGGTAATTTTTGGTGAAATAAAAACCATTGGAATACTCATTATACTTTTTTTGTAATTTATTTTTTTTATCAGAATAGAATTAAATTAATATCCGATTATAGTTTCTCAGATCTCCAAAAAATTAAGGAAGTTGATTCCCAAATTTGGATAATTAGGACGCTGTAAAGTTGCAAGGAAAGCTGAATTTCCAATATCCCAGTGGTTGTTTGGAAAAATATTGTAACCCATACCACAACTAACTCTCCCTTGTTATTTTTTTATAAAATTACACACAAAAATACACAGTCAGCCTACTATCAGAATTGTAATAATCTCAAGCAGGCCAAGTGTGTTAGATAGTATTTACCATGGTGATAATCAAAAACATATCCTCATTAGAACTATTTTGCAATGTCCTAGGATTACTTCTTCTTTAGAGATTAATAATATGTACGCAAAATCAAAAGACATTTCGAAAAAACCGAAGACAAAATAATTCTTATGTAAGTGCACTAATCGTTTTTATCATATTGCAGAATTGTTAACTGTACTACACTAAGAAACTGAACATCACGAAACTATTATATTTACTATATTTTTTGTAAATGATCTCAATGGAAATTCAATAATATAAACAGATACGTATTTGAATGAAAACTTCACTATTCAGTTGACGCAAAAATTATCTTTCATTGATTCTCTGAAAACACTCTCTTCTTTTTATATTCATAGATAGGAGATATACATATGTACATACATATAATGGAGTAATATTAATAATTGACTATGTCTTTGATATATGTCTCTTAGTCTCAGCTTTCTGAACCGCAACTAAAGATTTTTAATATAAATGTCGCAACGGAATACAGAAACCTCAGTTTCTTATTATAGGTTATACAGCTTTCTCAAGTATATCAATCACATTAACGTTAAACCATATTGAAATCGCAGATACTCATCGCTACAGTTTTAATTTCTAATTTATTGATATGCTTTTCATCATTCGTTCCGTAGTACTTATCTAATGGTGCGTTGCATGAATCCGGCCCGATATACGTTTCGAGCAATCATATACATTATGAGTCCATCATTCGCTTTCTCCAGATAGTGTCATATCATGTTTACGTTCATTGTCATACGTTGTAAAGGCTAATAGCAACATGTGTTATTTATTTGGTTTATAGGACTGCCATGTTTCCTTATCATTACGTATGTATCTCTTGCACTAGCTCTGTCACTTAACATTTCATAGGTGTTTGAATAATAATCCGACTGTGAGTCGACGAAGACCAAAATCAATTATTTTTCTTCTATGTGGTGGAAAAATAACGTGTAGGAAATATTTCTTGCTTATCTATTACATCGACCACAGTTTGTTCTTCATTTGTAAAACATAATAGAGAGTTATTCAAGCTGTAAAATTATTTGCGCCGTTAGATCCTGTTAACGTATCAGAAAGATAATGTGCACACTTTCTACCGGCATGGACATGCGATATCATTTTTCTTGCTGTCGGAGTATCTAATTTAATGAAAGGTATTTCATGTCGAATTAAATTTACAAGCATTTTAGTGTAATCTAATTACAGTGCTATTATACTAGAAATACCAGTAATAGCTTCTATATTTTGCAACGCATTCAAAGCTCAACTGAAACGCTTATGTAAAATAACTCCAACGCCTGTCACCTATTTATTACGGGTTTGGAGATTAAATAAATAGAAATAATTTGTGTCAATGAAACATCCGCTACTTTGCCTGGACTCTAACTCTCCAATAAAATGTAACAAACACAGAACGTAATGGCAGGCGTATTACTAGAAAAGTTTGAAATAATAATTCAGTAAGTTTGTGTTATTTTATTGTAGTATTAAATATATTTATCAGTTTCTGTGTATTTTACTTAGGGTGGGTTTATCAATGTGAGGATAAATAAATTAACTTGCAGATAAAATTTTATTCGTAAGATAATTACAATGAAACGTTTATTGAGGGTTAAATAGAAGTTATCTGCAAGATTAAGCATTGTAGTTGGTAAATTTTATCTGCCAGTTAGAAATATCTGTCAGTTACTTACCTAACACTTTTATCCTCACATTGATAAACCCACCCTTACTTTACTTAATTATTTACTATAGATGTGTTGTTGGTAGAGCAGGAGAAAAAAGTATCCGGACAGTGCGCGAAAGAAGAAGGCTTCATACTCAAACCCTACGGGAACTTTATTGTCCTAGAGTGCATTCAAATACATGTCACAGACAGTCCATGTAGGTATACTAATTCAATAAAGTACCCGTGCATTTTGAGTGAAGGGCGTCTTTCTTCCATGCACTGTCAGGATACTTTTTTCTCCTGCTGTACTATAACCATTATTTTATGCCTATTACAAGAAAACAATTTTATTGCATCTGGAACTGCAGATTTTGGACAGCTAGTAAAGAGAGAATATAAAAATGTTTTCGTTTCAGAAATTTCCGGACATATTTCGTGTTTTTATAACGTACCATTGTAAAGACATTATTAAACATGGCATATTTGTACCACATAGATGGCGGGAGATATTTCCAGCGTTATCAGCTTTGCGATCAGTCAACAGTCGTCTCGTGTATAAATATTCCACGATCGGTGAGGTCGCTTAACCGTCCCATGTGGATTTTTTTCTTATAATTTAAATTAAATGCAAAATTGCATGCTTAAACTGCTGACCTGTGTATCGAATTTGTCATGCTTAGACGTTATCGCCAGCACAATGCATAGTAAATACGTGCAATAGACAAATCTAAATTTGCAAACAAATCTGATTATGGAATGTTGTCGGTGGGGAGGCGGCGGTAGCTGTGAGAAACATAGTCAAACTAGTCTCACCTTCTGGGCATTCTACTATATGAGGAAACGAGAAAGCCGATAAACCAGCGAGAAATGCTTTAAATATACATTTCATAGAACCTGAAGTAAATCTGTCAACTAATTTAGGAGGTGATCAAACTGCAGATAAATGTAATGTTAAGGTAAAATCATTGTTAACAACATAGTGGTAGAAGATCAACAGACAAGAGATCTTTAGAGTTTTTCAGGCGGGCGAATCAGCAGCAATAACCGGATACACCCAAATAAAGAAGCATTTGTGTAACCTGGGCATTGTATTTGATTTCGCTTGGCGAGAATAAAGCACTCCTTCATGTCTTATGCTCTTTCGAGGCACTCAATTGCTTTCTGTACTGTAGCGTTGCTTGGCTAATTTGTTCCGACACATTCCATATTTGGTTGTACCAAGTTATCCATAAACTTTGGTCTTTATGAAATCTCAAATAAAATACATACTTCTAATTATGAGGATTTAATTCACGTGAACGCGGGTTTCGTAGATAAAGACTTTTATCAGGTAACCATTTTTCATAAAACATTCCCTCAAGCGCGTCCCCTACAACTAGTGTTGCAGTTACAGCGCATTTAATATTAAATTTCTTATCTCACAAACTGTTGGTACATCTTTTTATTAATGGTATGAATAGAAAGTGTTTCACAAAAAAAAATATATTTGAGCAATGTTTCACTCTATAGAAACAAACACTTATTAGAAAAAAATTACTAGCCACGTTAAATAATCACGAAATATTAGTAAAAAATCCGTCAATAGAAAAAATATTAACCATGGATTATTTATTATTATACAGAATATTAAGTAACTATTAACTACTATTGCAAACACTAACAACACTATACATTAAACTGACATACAAAAAGAAATCAGTAAAGTAGTACAGTTCCTAAGCAAGTATAGTAATTTGTTAAAGAAAACAAAAGAATAAATTAAGGCAATGAAATTCGATTAATGCCAACGTACAAAAATTTAAAGTAATTTGTGTTCAAGCATAAGAATGTACAGCTTGTATATTAAGTAATGTCTTCCAATTTGAAGCGCTTATCAAACTTTCTTCCGCTCATGCCCGTTCGGTCGTTTTCGCCTCTAGAGATGTATAGTTGGGTATTAGAATATATCGATATCGAAGGCTTCCACGGTCTGAGTCTCTGTTATAAGGGCTTCCGGGTTTTGACCGCGTCATAGTAAAGTACATATATACAATACAAAATAAAATAAAACAAAAATGAAAAAGAAAATTACAAAAAATATATATACAACTTACTCAAACTCGACGTTTCGCCACTAATGTAAGCGGCTTCTTCTTTTCGCCTCTAGCGTGGTTGACACGTCGAGTTACCGTAACCTTCTGGCGCCCCTCACCTAGTTTTGCTCCTGAAGAAGCCACTTACATTAGTGGCGAAACGTCGAGTTTGAGTAAGTTGTATATATATTTTTTGTAATTTTCTTTTCATTTTTGTTTTATTTTATTTTGTATTGTATATATGTACTTTACTATGACGCGGTCAAAACCCGGAAGCCCTCATAACATTAGAATATATCGACCGAACGAAAACGACTGAATCGGCGTGAGCGAAAGAAAGTTTGATATTCTCTTCAAACGGGAAAATATTACTTAATACACAAACTGTACATACTCCCTTCTCTTGACAATATATGTATATTGGAACGAGTGTTTTCAATTTCATTTACCAGAGACACTATACAATAGCGAAAAGCGTTATCGTTTTGTTCGCTCATCTTTCCTGTTTCTTTAACACGGTCACGACAGCAGTTTATAAGTTAATACGGAGGCTTGTTCGCATAGAAAGCTTGTTCGGCACGACCATAAAGGTTTTCGTGCGGCATTAAATTAACTAAGCGGATTAAACACTTCATAATGTCAATACTGGTTGTCATATTCAGCTCATCGGACGCTTCATCTTTTAGTTAATCATATAGAAAGTTCATGAGTTAATTTTCGGAACGCAGTTCGCACAGATTTCAATTAAAATAGTCCTTTTAATATACAGTAAAAAGTTTCCTGATTCATGTAGTTTTCTTTCATCATCTAGCCAACTACTTACATTTTTTCAATTAAATAAGGATCGCAATAGCCTATTTAGTGCATATAGCTATCATAAATTTATCAAGTATATAATATAACCGGTAGATTCATCACTGCACAATAGAAATTACCAGCTTCTTCTGCTACTAGATAATAACTGCAATTGCAATTAGTTTGCAAACTACCACACTAATTGTTGATGAAAAACTGTACCAAAAAAAAATTAGGTGAAATAGAAGTATATATAGCTTTTTTCTAGCATACAAAGGTAATAATTAATAAATTTATTTTCTGACCTTTATGTATTTATCTTTCAATTCCTGAAATATTTCCACTTGTAGGTCAATAAAACAACAATTAATTGAATACCAATTTATTCCAGAACATATAATATTATGTTTTCGTTAGAAAGACTTTTTCAGTGGAAGAAATTGACATTTAATATGTGTCAAATTACTAATAATATAAATATAAATGGCCATGCCTATCAATAAAAATACCTAAAAAACAAAGAATCCATTGATTTATCGAATTTTAATTACGTTCTCAAGTAATAATGAAGGATATATTGATTTAATACAACTATAAAAATTGAAATGATTTCAATTATTCGTATATAAATCTATTTTCTGCAAAGCTCTAACAATTCTGTTCAAGGGCTGGGGAAAAACATGGCAAAAAACCTAGTCAAGAGCTTAAAATTAATAAAATTCAGATCAGGCTATTAAATTAGCTCACTCTGATTTTAGAAAAGAAAATTTAAGCAAAATTAAAAAAATACTAGAAGAAAATAGTTAACCTAAAGAGTTTTATCATAAATTAATCACAAAAAGAATAAATAAAATATATAACACAGGTACAAAATCAAATCAAAACATATACATACCACACTATACCATATATAAACAATTTAAGCGACACAATAAAACACGAATTAAAAAAATCAGACCTTTACATAACTTTCATATCTACCACAACAATAGGCACTTATTCATATTCACAAATTTAAAAACACCCATTAAACAAGACAATCAATGTAATGTCGTTTATAAATTAGATTGCAAAGATTGTAACAAATATTATATCGGACAAACCAAACAATATATAAAGAAACGAATTTATAATCATCAATACACTGTTACACATAACGTCACCGCTGGAACGGCTTTATCTAAGCACTCTAAAGATAGACGACATAATTTTGGTTTTCAAAACATTAAAATTTTAGAAAGGTAAATAATTATAAAAAAAAGATTAATTTACGAAATGATATACATTAAAAAAAGATGAAAACGCGGTAAATTTTGGAACGGATATTGATAATTTAAGCGTTATTTATAATAATTTAATTCACGCCTCAATGTTATTAATTTTAAGCTCTTGACTAGGTTTTTTTGCCATGTTTTTCTGGAATAAATTGGTATTAAATTAATTGTTGTTTTATTGACCTACAAGTGGAAATATTTCAGGAATTGAAAGAAAGGTAACAATAGAACATTTTTAAGGAAGAAGATGTTTAAGAACTGACTTACCAACAAAGACGAGACAAACGAACTTTACGTAATAGCAGTGATTGTAATTATTCTAATACGAATCTAACGAAAGACAGAAACTAAACAGAATGGTATGCATTATAAAGAACTAATTCGCTTAACAATTACTGTTTAGTAGAACAAAAAGATCTGGAACGTTTTGTCCGTCAATGCCTTAGATATCGTACAGAAATAATAAAACTGAATTAGTGCTGATCTATGCAAATGTTACTTCCTGTTTTCTGTTTCTATGTTACGGTCACGGTTAGATTACATAACTGGAATTTATGATATATGTAATTACATAGGAAATGCATCTAAAGAATACAAATGGAAATTGTAAAGCTTTCAATTGTTTTTTTTTCTTAAATGACCAATAAGCATGCAATTGACATTTTTGTTTTAATAAATTGCCGCAAGGTTATGGCAGTTGGTTAGTTATAATATTAATATTAAATATGATATATATGTAATTGCTCTAACATCGAGGAGCACCGATATGGCTACATATTATAAACCTTGAACAAAAACCTTGACTACAACTTACTATCAGAGATATATTCGCCTAAAATCTACAAAATAGAAAGTGAACTGGAAAATATAGACACTGATAAATGTAACAAAGATTTCAACATTTTAGCCGAAGATAAGTATAATTAGTAACTTATGTATAAGTCTCTTCAAAACCTGTATAATTTCTAGACTAGAGCAGGAAACAAAGAAGATTCCGCCGGAAAATGTGAGTGCTACAACAACTTTGTAGTTAATTTTGTTGAATCCAGCAATAACTATAAATCAATTTAGCTTTGAGTCACTGAAACTTAAGTGGTTACTTGAACCATTTTACAAATTCAAATATTCGCGTTTCTACTACAAAATATCTTCTTAATTCTAATAAAATCGATGAAGATGTTAAACGTCTGAAGTGTACTTAACAAAAACTATCATACCAAAAAGAATAGAAAACATTGCCTATGGCAATTGCAGTGAAGTCTAAGGTATGTATTTCATAAAAGTAAAAATTCTCCGTTCTTGTCAAGTTTCATTTGTTTTCATTGAAACGTGAACAATAAATACATACAGTTCCAAAAAACCAGAATATGGATGTCTAGTTACAGATTAAGTGGTAATCGATCCTGATTTTGAGAAATTACCCTGGAAATATAAATTAATATACCTATTGAAGTAATACATATCCTGACATGTTTGTCATCCATCCAGAAAACTGTGTTCAGATCTCTTAGAATTCAGCTCTAGTAACTCTAGTTCAGTTATTTACATATCATTTTAGGTTGAGAAGTGTTCCTGGAAGTTTTGTAGAACGTTATTGAAACTTTATTTCACTTAAGTTGTAAACTTCGTCTTCTCATATCAGTCTTTAATACAGCAGTACAAGGATTCATTCAAATATGAAGAAAACAGACGTCATAATAAAACATATCGTTCGTAAACTCTCAAATGAGATACATTTGTTGCTTGTCGTGCTTAACTGCAATTTGTTTCACTACAATTTACAAAAATGCTATAAAAATACGTGGCAAAGATTTATACTCCTTGACAGCAAAGATATATAGTTATTTGCGGTAGTAGCATTTATTCTATTGTATTTATTTCTCGTTACTAATACAAACGTATAAGTTGTTTGTAAGATATAAACGGTCATAGAAAATATTACAAAAAAGTTAACCTTTGCTCTAAAACTTCCAGTATTTGCATTACTCAAATTCACAGTATGCTTGTAAATACGCTATGCTAAGTTCAGTACTACAAAAAACCAAGACAAATTAACCGCAAACTGAATTTATAAATAGTATATCAAAATTCACCCGACCGTTTTGTTAGAAAGTGGAATCGAGCAATTCTAAATGGTCAATAGTTCAGATAAATAGCCCTGATATCTGTCTAGTTGTATATTGTTCCTCTAGAGTCAGTTTGTGTTACGTAAACGACTACACGGTCCGTAATAAACCATTTAGACAGCTTATAAATTGAGAAAAGTAATTTTTACAGTAAAAGAGAGAGAAAGACTCGTTTCCTATTCGGAGCATGTTGGCGCAATGCGGGGCATTTTTTTGTCTTGGCTGCCGGTTTGAAGTATTTAGAACACTCGCCATTAGACTTTGCTATAAAGTCAGATACTTTATAGTTATTTAATTTTTCAACGAGGTGTATCGCTATGGGAAATGTTTTTCCTCAGGCAGATTATGTAATTCTTCCTTAGGTGGTAACGTATGTACATATGTAGACATGGCACTAGTTACCAGTTTAAATAAGTCGATCTTTGAAGTCGATACAAGAAGGCGTAAAAACGGAGTTGTTTAATTATTATTGTTTACAAAAAGGATTAGTCAACGGACTTGATTGAATACATAAACCAATCTAAGGTTGGTAAGATATGATTACAATAAGTATACTCTTTCTACCATACGATAAGGAATGCGTTATCCTTCAAATATTAGAGCAGAACACTAAACACCAACAACTTTTAGCTAAAAACCAACGCGTTTCGACAGTAAAGCTGTCATTATCTTTGATAATAAAAAGGCGATAATAAAACTCTTTTATTATTGCCTTGATAATGACAGCTTTGCTGTCGAAACGCGTCGGTTATTAGTTAAAAAGTTTTTGGTGTTTAGTAGGTTGAAGTGTTTAGTGTTCTACTTCTGCATCAAGAGATCCAGTGAAAAACTTCGCAATATTAGAGCAGTTGCGTAACACTCCCTTCAGCAAAAAAGCCTACACATAAAAGCGAAAATGGTAAATATGTGATGTTGTCTTTTCTGGAAAGTCTTCATCCTTCCATTTGTATCTAATAGAAAGTGGCATATGTACAAAATTCGTCTACTGCACGAACTATAAAAGGTCGTGTTGATACTTTATAACGTAGTACTGAGCTTAACAGTAGATTGATAAAATCTACTGTTGCAGACCTCTTAGAATTTACATTGGAGGATTATCGACCGTAGTACATTGAGAATGAACGAAAAACAGTAGTTACACAGTGATAAAGAAGGAAGTGGGTTCAGTCTATCTTGCAATCATTCCAGGCAAGTATGTGATCGATATTGAATAGCTCTTACATACATATTTAGTCCTCTCGAATTATATATTAATTGGAATATATTCACTGTATCCAGTCAAATAGTATATTACTAGTAACAATGTTTCATTATTTATCTATTGGAAGATTATAACGTCGGTACCAGTACACTAGTCGCGATATAGGGCCTTTGAAGAAAATAATTTATAGGCCGTTGTTTATGTAAGTTCGTGTGTGCTATACCCTAGTCTTTGTACTTATCCGCAGCAGTAATTAATTCTGGTTTAGTTGTCCCTCAATCAATTCCAAAGGCTTTCACATATCAAGCAACACATGCAATTTTGATTGATGTGCAGAATAGCCATTTAAAGTATTCTTGAATATTCAAATAGATAATGTAAGAAGCGCAACCTATGCTTTGTAGGAATTTTTAACTGTCAGTATCTATACTCAACCCTTATTTTCTTGGATAGATTCCATATACATACTTTGATTCACCATAAAATTCCAAGTAAAATTTGTAAAAACTACGAGAACATAGTTTACTCGTACATATTTAGTGAGCTATTTGGTAGAGATTTAGATAGTGTCAAAGTCAGCCGCAACAAATGGTGGCGTTGGCTTCCTAACACAATATTCGATGCATAAGCCATTCATGATCAACCTGTCAATTGAGTTATGTACACCTGGATGAATACTAAATGCTTTACTGAAAACTGACCAACGTAAGTTCAGAGGAGGAATAAATGCTACAACCTTTAATGCTTCTTTGGGAGTACAATCAACTGCATTTAAACAAAGTTGTAGAGCAAATTTTTATTTACATTGCCATAAAAAATTGATCCATAATCAATAATTAATCTTACAGGTATAAGGGGTTTATATATAAAAAAAGGAATCAGGATAAAGAAGTTTAACAAGAAACTATATTTAACTTTCTAAAATTTTACTTATTAGCTATTAGATATATATTTCATAATTTTGAAAAAATCTGATATTATTAGAAAACAGCTTTATTAAAGGCATTGCGTGATGACGTGTGTTTAAAGAAAAATAATACAACCATGTCGTTTGTCAAGCTGTCCCTAAAAGTTTGAATATTTTTGCTAACAACAGAGAAAAATATAGAAGTTAATATATTCATAGGTTTAGTCACATTTTCACAGGTTCAGTACTTCACTCTAACCTCCTATTGAAGTACTCGACTCTTTTTGTCAATGATGCAAATTGCGTCTTACGATTAACCACCATTAAAACACAAATCGTAATTAGAAAACCGATTTCAACAACTTGCCTCTGAAATCGATTTTGACTTAACACCGATTTCTAAATAGAAAAAATACTTGCCGAAGATAAACTTCTGGGGCATTATAATTTGCTAAATCTTTGCATATTTGAATAACTAGTTAATAATAACAGCGTTAATTTTTTTGTGCATGCATTCAAATGAACTGACTTGTGAATTATTACGTCATATACCTCTTAATATTTTTACGCAGTTTACTACTAGGGGTGTATATCGAAACCAGTCTTGTGTTTATGGATTAATCACTATTAACCTAGAAAACACAATAAAAAAAAAATTAAAAACGTGGTTTTGACATCTATTTTAAAATAGTTTTTAGAGCCGAATCAGTTTCGATAAATCGATTTTAATGAAACAGTTTTAAGGGAAAATCGATTAATGAATTTCTAATGTTGATTTCGCTAGTACTGCTTTTTACATGTATACATACATATACATATACGAATCGTTTAGATATAACCTTGTGCTAACGGTGGTTTTATCAATACAATCATAGGCTAGCATGTGTATCAACTTACGGCTGGAACATTTCCTTAATAAATATTCTGCTTCGCACAGGTAAAGGTTAAAAAATTGACTTTTAGTAACAAATGCAAATTAGCAGCTGACCTTGGAGTAGTAGGTGATATACTTTATATATAGAACCTACGATTATAATAATATATAAAGTATTAGTTTACTCTTATGTAATGTAATTATACGAGGTATTATACCTATGCCTCTAAAAGCAAATGAACTGAAGTTGTGTTGCGGTTCGGAAGAGATTGTGCTACGTTAACAAACAATTGATGTAAATTTAAATAATGAAATCAAAGCATATAAAATTGAAAATAAATTGCATTTCCCACAGATAATACATATACAGTCGAATTTTTGGATTTTGTCCGTTACGTCATTAACAACGTAATTAAACACAGATATATGTAAAATATTCATCACCGGCACTTAACGTACATTAGAGAGAAACGTCAACATGACATATGAGTCGATTCATACTGACATTACTCATGACGTAACGGACAAGATCCAAAAATTCGACTGTATGTATAATCCTGTATAGTATGGAGACGAAAAATAAGAGTAAACAAAACCAGTTACCGTAACAATTGTATATTACAATACAGTACGACCTTCATAAGAACGCCGACAAGCTCTACAACTGCAACATATTTTATGCTTAAGTGCATGCAGATATATAAACCTGCAAGAATTATATGGATACAGCGAGTGCAATTTAGCTTTCTGTGCCGATTTAGCGGTGCATAGATTGGCTTATGTAATAGCGTATAGCGAACTCGTTCATTAAATCAAGGCTATTTCATTATCGTTCACCGATATACGGATATGCTGCATGATATATATACAATGTATATATGTATATACATACATATGTACAATATGATACATGTATCTATTTCTTTCCACATACAATTAACTCCTTCTCTTAAGTAAACACTTTAGTTTTACGTTTTAATAGGCTTTCAAGAGATCGACGTATTGACGTAAAGACAGTTTGGAAAGTAACATCCTTTTCTTACGTACTTTATCCTACTGCAATTGTGACAATTAATTATAATAATCTATACTTACTATAATTAGATAAATGAAGCGTTCCCAAAAAATAATGAATATTAAGGAAAAATAAAACTTCAGATGTATTTAATAGCAGTATTTGATACAAGATAACACTTTCTTGATCATGTATGTTCTGCTTGACTATTATGGATAGTAGTACATATTTGTGGTCCTCTTCGAATAAAGTATGTGCGAAAAGTAACACGGTCTGTCAGCTGCTTCAGGGACCCAACCATTTAGAAGCTCGGTGACTACAACACTGCAAACGATTCTAAAATTTGCACATATGTTGGTATACAATTGGTGCGATCGATTCCCGACAACATTGATTTCGGAAGAAACGTTCGGATTACAGTGAAAAATAAAAAAGAAACTTTTTTTCTGGATAAGAAAAATACACATGTGATTTTGATTGTATGTGTTTTCTACCATATTTAAATATGAGATCGCCTTTTCCCCATCAGGCAAGGTTTACAAGAGAGGGCCATTTATTATTAACATTAACTTCACGGATCACGATTTAATTTGTTGCAATGTCCTCAATAACATTATCCCAAAGCAGGCTACAACAGTAGCATGTCGCCAATTCAAATATTTTGATTTCGATGAACTCCAACAGCATTTGTTTTGCCTCCATTAGGTGACATATTTTACACCACAGATGTCAATACTAAAGTGAACATCTTGTCTTCTCATCTTGTAGAGCTATTTAATTTGCACGCTTCCTTGAAAACGTCGACTTTTCACAACCCTAAAGCTCCCTGGATAACTGATGTTATAAAAATAATGTTATAAGAGATAAAGCCAAAGCTAAGTTTATAAACTCGAAAAATTCACAAAACTTTGACTACTACAAAGAACTTAGAAACTTTACTAGACACGCTATTAATCGCGAGAAGAGAGCATATTTCGATTATTCTTATAAAAACAAAAATCCTAAAACCATTTGGAAAGAACTAAAATCAGTTAATATCTCTACGAAAATACCAATTGATGTACCTATCGAGCTCCAGGATGTAAATTACATTAACCGATTTTTTGTAAATTCAATCCCAGGTTCCTCTGAGCGAAACGACGATTTGGCCAAGTACTACCAAACCCACACAAAGAATAATATCGACAATGATTTTGCTTTCACATTTGTGGACGAGGAATTGGTAGCTAAGGTGCCGCATACTTTATCCTCACCTTCCTGTGGATGTGATGGATTACCCATCAGAATGTTAAATCTATGCTCCCCTTTTATTCTCATGTATATCACACATATTATTAGCTGCATTCTCGATAGCGCGTTTCCTGGAAAGAAGTAACCGCAATTCCTCTTCAAAAAAAACCATAACCTCAATTTCTGTCTGACTTAAGGCCAGTTAGTCTGCTATCTACACTATCAAAAATTTTCGAGAAAATTCTGAATTCTGAAATGCAACTAATACAACATCTCAATAATGCTAGGTTATGGTTAGTCATAAATATTAATCGACAGGAAGACATAATTTTTAAATAGTACCATATATTATAAATGGCATAATATTAAGAACAAACTGTGTTGCCGCCAGCTTATTACAGATATTGTAGGATTTATTTGGGAAATAGTAATTTATGAGTTAATTTTATCAAATTATCGTATTATACATACTTTGGTATAAGGGTAAAAGTTATCGGTAAAAACTTAAACCCGCAATCTAGAATGCATTTTCTTTATTTAGATTAATTGTCATACCATATTACATATTACAATACATACAGTAATTACATATCTGAACATGTACAACAGTAGCAACATCCCTACGAACCATTACTATTTGAGTCAGCTCATTTGGTTCCATCAAAATATTTATAATGCTCTAGATTTTATTAATAATGGACAAATGGACGAAAAAACGTTTACGAAATATTAAAATAAAACTGTGGGTGAATTCCGAAAGTATATTTGCAGACACAGTCGAAAACTGCAGTAATATAACCAGTTCAGAGAAAGTTTCAGTTTTTAGGAAAAAGTTGTGCATAAGAAATGAAAAGAAAAAGTGGCGGCCAACATTGCTTCCGTTTTTTCACAGTACCTGCTGTGGCTTTTTAAGGAACACCTCTCAAAGCTCACAGACTGGTGTATAAAATAATTCGAGAAGTTTTCGTGTATCCAAAATCTCTTCGGTATTCAAACTTCAGCTTGGCAGAAAGAAAAGCGTCTAGTTCAATTTTCTTGCAACAACAGCCTCTAAACAAAATATACTCTTTCTTGTCCAGCAAACTTTCGAATATCAATCAAAAATGAATGTCCAACTCTGACTTCAAAAGTTGTAAGAATCATCAATTTCCTTGCTGGAACTTGTTTATACGAAGCCAGATTTTCTGTAATAAAACGGAATTGCTCAAAAATCGACGTGGAACAAAAAGTAGCAGCTGTAGTGTGAAACATTTAGTTTATTTTATATGTTTTTATATTTTCATATGTTAACGTGATGTTACTTGTGATTCAGTATTAGTAAATATGAACGTCAGATTCTGAGGTTTACTTTAATGGCCGTTTGTACCGCATTATTTAAGCGCAGCTTACCATTAATAGTATTTAATGGTAAGCTGCGCTTAAATAATGCGGTACAAACGGCCATAAGAGTCGTTTTTATATCGATACTAAATTTATATCTGTTGAACTATCACACTTTAGTTATAATAAAACTACCGTTTGGATATATTTTACATATGTTTATTGAGTACCAAAGCGATACACGTTTTCTTACTCTACTGTATCAACTGTCTGACACCTAACAACTAACTACTAAAACGATGCGACCGCCATCTGTGTATCAGATATAACAGCTCTCCCCCGCCAAAAATACCACTAAACTCAAAACTCAGAAATACATTTAATTTTTTTTTAATTACATATTTAACCGTTGCGGGGTTTTTCTAATTCTGGCAGAACGCCTCAGGTTTATGTCAACTTCAGATTTTACAATATCAGCTTTCGGGGTTACTAAGTCATGATTAGGTATAACATTCTCAGGTACAGTAGTTGCCGAAGGCAATATGCCTTTTCCGTGACTTTCATTTGACGTGTCCGGCACTATTTTAAGTTCCCCTTCTTCTATCAAAATCGGTTCAACCTTACTAGCAGTATGTTTTATCCCCGCTCGTGGTCCTACTTTCCTTAACTGGTTTATATGCCGTTTCCAGATTCTCCCGTCATCCAGTTTGATCAAATAATGTAAGGATCCGCATTTTTTCATAATGATTCCAAATTCCCACTTCTTATCTTTTGTCAAAAAATCCCTTGCTGCGGCTCTGTCTCCTATTTCTAAGTTTCTAGATTGAACTAATTCTTCCTTCTTGTCCATACACCTTGGTAACAATAGGTCCAACCGTGTACGCAATTGTCTCTTCATTAGCATCATGCAAGGACATTGCCCTGTAGTGGGGTGTACTGTCCGGCGATATGTTAATAAAATTTCACATAATGCCTTTTCTATATCAAGGGTGTCTTGTGTCAAAGCCTTCAGCTTATTCTTGATCGTCTGCATGTATCTCTCCGCCTGCCCATTCCTAGCGGGGTGATAGGGTGCTCCTAATTTATGTTTTATTCCATTAGCTTTCAAAAAATTCTGGAATGCCTCACTTTTGAATTGCACGCCGTGATCCGAAACGAACACCTGTGGCAATCCGTGAGTTGCAAAAATTTTACGACAAATTCTTATCGTGGCATCAGTCTTTATTGTTGTCATTGCGTGTACCTCCGGCCACTTTGAATACGCATCTATCATGATAAAAAAATAATGCCCTGGAAATGGACCCGCGAAGTCCGCATGTACTCTCTGAAAAGGTTCAGTTGGAGCTTCCCATGGATGTAAAGGTGCCTCTACTGGATCTGGTCGCGTTAGTTGACATTCAGTACAATTCTGCACGACATCTTCGATATTTTTATTTATATCTGGCCACCAACAATATCCACGGGCTAGTGTTTTCATGCGTGTCACCCCGAAATGGGTACAATGTAATTCCTCCAAAATTTTTGCTCGCAATGGTTTTGGTATATAAACTCGGATTCCTCGCAATAAACATTTTCCTTGCAGACTGAATTCTTGTTGATCAATTCCAAATCGGAATTTAGCATCTACTATGCGTCCATTCTTTAGACCTTGTATCAGCATTTTGACTGTTTCCTCCCTTTCAGTAGTCTCTCCCAATTCCTTGGCCGTTACGGGTAGTTCTTCTATTAAATTTAGTTCGATAATATCAACTTCTTACCTAGCGTATTCCGAAGTAGTATTTATCGATAACCGCGACATTGTATCCGCATTGCCATGCAGCTGTGTACTTCTGTATATTATGTCGTAATCAAAAGCATGCAAAAATGTGGCATAATGTTGCATCCGCATGGCAGACATCGCTGGTAACCCTTTTTTCGGATTCAAAATTTGCATCTCTGGTTTACTGTCCGTTATTAGTGTAAATTTTCTCCCATATACATACTGGTAAAACCGTTTTACCCCAAACACTATTGCATATGCTTCCCGGTCCACCTGGCTGTAACGCTGTTGCGTTGGGCTTAGGGTTTGCGAAGCACAATGTATCGGTTTTTCTTCGCCGTTTGCGTATATGTGGCTTAAAACTGCTCCTACCCCATAAGGAGAAGCATCTACTGCTAGAACCAATGGTAAGGTTGCATCATAATGGACCAAACATTTATCTGATTGAACCTCTTTCTTAATTAACTGAAAAGCTTTTTCACACTGTTTCGTCCATTTAAACGAAACTTTGTCTTTTAACAAGTTATTTATTGGATACATTTTCGAACTTAGGTTTTCTAAGAAACGTCCGTAATAATTTACAAATCCTGCGAAGCTTCGTACTTGCTCTTTATTTTGAGGACGTGGCATTTTATTAATTGCCTCTACTTTGTCTTTAATTTTGTGTATACCGTCTTTATCGATTAAGTAGCCGCTGTACTCTATCTCATTCCCAAAAAATTTATAATTTTCAAAATTGACCCTCATATTATGTTTATCTAATTTTTGCAAAACTTGTTCATATGTGTATCATTGTCGGGTCCTGTTATTTTTATGTCATCTAAGAATACGGTTACTCCAGGTATGTCTTTTAGAATAGATTCAATTTGCCGTTGCCATATCGCTGGCGCCGAAGCTATTCCATACATTAAACGTGTAGGTTGATATAAACCCTTATGCGTATTTAGGGTTAATAACTCTCTACTTTCTGAAGTTAATTCTAATTGTAAATATGCTTGGGATAGATCAATTTTTGAGAATTCTTTCCCACCAGCCATATCCGCGAACAGTTCCTCAACCGTCGGAATAGGGTGTGAGTCAACAATTAAATTCGGGTTAACAGTAACCTTGTAATCTCCGCATAATCTAATTTTATTCGAGGCCTTAGGTATTGCCACTACGGGAGTAGCCCATTTACTTTGTTTTACTTTTATCAAAATTCCGTTTTTCTCCAAGTTGTCTAATTCCTCCTCTATCCGTTGTTTTATTGAAAATGGCATCTGACGTGCTTTTTTAAATACTGGTTTAGCATCTTTCTTAATTTTTAATTCAGCTTGAATGCCTTTTATTTTTTCCCACGGAATTGACATCAAAAACTTTTGCATATTTGTCTTTTAACCCTTGTAGTTTGATTTGGTTATCTTTCGACATGGCCATATTTAAGACGTTTACATTAAAAATTTCATTCCAGTTTAAATTGACTTTTTGAATCCAATCTCTTCCCATGAGTGCCTGTATAATCGCGTCTACTACATATAATTTGCAACCGTCAATTACTGTACCTTTACATTCAATTTTGACTACGATATAACCTAATATTTTAATTTTTGTATTACAGTAGCTTACTAAATTTATATCAGATTTTTATAAACTCAAAGAGAAATACTTTTCATATATATTTCTGCTAATTATACTGACTGGGGATCCAGTATCTACTTCAAATTTTATTGCTACATTATTGCATTTAATATTTAAACATATTTTTGACAACGGTTTGCTATTATTAATATTAGCTAAGAGTTCTACGTTGGAATCATTGTCATTATTATCTTCCACTAAGTTTGTGGCCTGTCGTATCGATTTAGCCTTCAAACAAAACTTTTGTTTGTGACCTTTCTTATGACAATAATTACAAGTAGAATTTTTATGAATACATTTATCTGCTAAGTGTGACTCACCTCCACATCTATAACATTTTATTTTATTTTTTTCTTTTCCCCCTTTTGTTGTCTTCATTTCATCTATTTTTCCTCTTCTTTCATGGACGTAGTGGGTTTGACAGGTTTTCACTTCACCTTGCATCTCCGTACCCCCTTTTAATGATAGTTCCATCGCTTTGGCTATCTGCAACGCATTTTCCACCTTAATCTTTTCTTTTTCCAGTAAGCGGTTTACTATTGTTTTATTCTTGAGCCCAAATATAAATTGGTTTCGTAATGCTGTGTCTAAATAGGTACCGAAATTACATCCTATTGCTAATTTTCTTAATGCTACCATATATTCTTCCACATTTTCTTCTTCCGTTTGTCGTCTTAAGTGAAATTTGTAATTCTCCACAATCTCTAATGGTTTTGGCTCGAAAAAACCTTGGAGAATTGCTACAATTTCTTCATATGTTTTTCCCTGAGCTTTTTCCGGCGCTACTTTATCGGACAATATATCGTACGCTTTCTGACCTATGTAGTGGAGTAGCAGGTGTTTTTTTTCTTGGAGATCGCTAATTTTAAAAATAGTGAACGCTCCCTCCAATCGTTCTATCCACCGCGTCCATTTTGTTTTGTTTTTATCGAACGATTCGATAGTAAATACTGTTTGTAGCATTGTATATATTACCAATTTACCTCGTCGCCAGTTGTTGAACTATCACACTTTAGTTATAATAAAACTACCGTTTGGATATATTTTACATATGTTTATTGAGTACCAAAGCGATACACGTTTTCTTACTCTACTGTATCAACTGTCTGACACCTAACAACTAACTACTAAAACGATGCGTCCGCCATCTGTGTATCAGATATAACAATATCATTATACATATGTTTCCACAAGGGCACGATGACGAAGTGCCAAACTTAAAGTGGTAAGGGCACCGCAGATTGATTGGATGAAGCTTGGGATCTCTGTCTTAAACAATTTTCAGTTTTAAAACGGTAGCGAGACAAATAGCTACTTTTGGTAGCTCTAAACGATATAATATTCAGCTTTACATCCGCCATGTCAAAAATATTAGCAAAAGTTATGGGCTGTTTGGTACCACATACAGTATAAACGAAAATAGCAGGGACTAACGCGCAAATAGTACTGAAGTAAATATAAAATACAGTACCATACGGAAGCGCCATAGCTAAATGTTTTCGGATACAACAAATTAGTGTATAATGCTGAAAGTTATTATATGTAAATAAACTTCGCTTATGTATGTTAAACGAATTATAACATCTATATAAAACGTTTAATTCAGTTCAAAAAGGAAACTTATTTTCAGGTTGATTGTAGAAGGTGTAGATCCTAATCACTGCCACTAAGGTATTTCTGTAGATTGTTGCGTAAGGGATTTATTAGTTTGTTAACCTTAATACGCTTAGTGCAACAAACTACACATATGAATTTAAAGTCAACGCAAACAAGTATCTTATTTCCATGACCTGCCTTCACTTCTCTTTATATGGACCATTAGCAGCGTTATTTATTGCAGAATAAACTTTTGTAATCAAACTGGTACCAAATATATATTCTTCTTAAGCAACTCAAGAAATTAAATAATTTTCGTTAAAATAGGAGTTTTGCACAAGCTTATATAATTTTCCAAGAATATCTGTTTTTATACGTATGAAAATAATTACACTATGAATGAGATCGACATTAAGGTAAGTTAATTATTGTTGTGTTTAACAGTACTTCTGTTAGGATATTATTTAAGTACTTGTGTAGGTTGTAATGTTAACAACTTTTTTACAAGTTGCAAATTTTGACACCTGTTCGCTTACTGATGTAATAACCACAGAATACAAATGAATACAATCAACAAACAATCTAAAAAGGAAAATGCATTACTAATTAACTGGTGCGAGACATATTTAAAGATCCGGCATAAAGGAACTTTAACATTTATATTATACACAGCAATTAAGATTTGAACGGAATATAGTATCATTAGTAAACAAAATAAATTACTGGGATTTATCTATGGGCACACTCAATATTTTACTTCTACACGAGTATACCATGTAAATAATTTGGATTGGATAGAGTTCACCCAATGTCTAGTCGTTAAAAAGCGCCTGCAATCCTCCATAATGACCAGACGTTGATCGAGCTCTATCAGTATGCTGACCGAAAATATACCGATTATTTAATTAAATCTGTTCTGAAACTTATTATTTCCACAGTAAACTAAAACGGGTCGATGGCCGCAGTGGTTAGGCGGCTGACTATCGTTGTGAGAGAACGGTAGGCGCTGGGGTTCAATTCTCTGGAGGGACGGTGACATTTTTTCAGAGAGTTTAATCCCGGATCGACTTGCCATTCGCTGTTGGGAGCAAAGTGATTAACAGCGCGGCATCATAAAAGGCGATATGATGCTGTCACAAATCCAATTGAACACAACATACACACACAAAACTACACCGCGAGAGTGGCAGTGATAGCCAGACAAGCGATGCAGCTTACGGAGTCTCTGCAACTAAGCACCTGCCACATTAAAAAAAAAACTATATTCAGTTTTACAACAACCCCTGCGAACTCGCTTACGATGATGAATTTTTTAAAATATTCAACCCTACGCATCTGCATTTTCCCTCAAGTGTAAATTCTACTATATCGATTCACACAATGTACATAACTTAAAATTAGTCAAGCGATCCATAAAATCTATATCATAATAACAATATAACATCTTAATATGTTAAGTCTAGCACACAAATTTAAATCACCAGTTAATTTATATAATAACACTAGTTACACAAATCTGCATGCATCTGTATTCGAGGCAGCTATCTGCGTAGGCAAGAGGTATAAAACACAGTTAATAGCCATTCGCCAGATCCTTTTGATAACAAAAAAAAAACGTGAAGGTGAATTGGAGGCTGTTGGTTGTATTATTATAATTACGTAGCTATATGTTTCTATACAATGCGAATTACCTTGACTTACACAGGAACTGGATCATTTTTTGCAAGTTTAATTTATTCTTCAATACAATCACAGCTATTTAAAAGTAGAAGTATCAGACACAAACTGGTTATCTGTCCTAATATAATTCCATGTCATATGCTTTTTAATTGACAATAATGTTGGAAATAATAAGCATAATAAATCAATAGGAAACCTATGCCGTGTAGGAAATAAATTTGCGTAGACAGGATACTATACTATTTACGGAGTAATTACTGGTTCACGAGATGTGAATTTGTAAAATCATATGTAAGCAGTGAAAGGACCTATTTGGTTACACTACAATCATACCTATTATGTGTTTAAAACTACAATTCATCATATTTTTCTTATTAACTGGCCACTCAATAATTTTGAGAAATATGAATTGCATCTTTAATTTAATAAAAAAATATCACGATAAAGTAATGGAGCTGTAATAACAATTGTGGCAGATGGCAGGTTCGTTTCTATCTCATTAGTCTTACTTATGTAACATAAACCATCACTTTTATTTTATATCCAATACAGAATGTAATAACCCTAATCACGAAGCGTGCGTAAACGTTGCTTTTCCAGTAAGATATAATATTACTTCCGTATAGAAATCAATTATTCAGGTACTACAGCATTAGCGATATAACGATAGTCGTTGAACGTTTAATATAGGTATATGTATATTTATCATTCATTGCTAACACCTTTTATGAAAACCTATTGAAAATAGTTCAAATTTCCGATATTTAGAGCGTAGTGTAATGCATAGCGTCTTCTATCATAAAAGGCATCTCTAATTGCATACGTAGTTAAAAATACAAAGAAAATCGTACATTTAAACCAAACTGATACGATTTTGAGACATGTCATTTAAAATTTTAGCAACTTTAACAGCATTAAATATATAACGTTTGTCTAAGATCGTTTAAATCAAAGCAGTAACTAATGCATATAATTAAATATTAAGCTTTAGTTCAACTCATTTAAATCGTTGTAAGTATAAACAATTAACTTTCATGAAACATTTTGCACCTGATCTATATCAACTTAATTCACATTATATATCTATTTATTTTTCAAGGCCAAGGTGTTCAGGTTGTTTCGGAGCTGTATGACAATACACTCTTTTACAAAATCATAAAATGTTCAAGATAAGTAATGTATTTGTGTAATCAAAAGCAGTTCATTTCGCTTAGCATCCAGATCTAACCACAATCTAAAGTCATAAATATTAATCGACAGGAAGACATAAATTTTAAATAACTAGCAGCATATATTATAAATGGCATAATATTAAGGACAAACTGTGTTGCCGACAGCTTATTACAGATATTGTAGGATTTATTTGGGAAATAGTAATTTATGAGTTAATGTTACCAAATTATCATATTATACATACATACTTTTCATAAAAATTTTGTAAAATATTGGCAAAAACTTAAACCCACTATCTAAACTGCATTTTCTTTATTTAGACTAATCGTCACACCATATTACATATTACACGGGATATTATCCAAGAGCGGCAACATTTTTAATACCGAAACGAAATCAGAGAACAGGCGCATTTTTATTGGTGCGGCGTGTTCTGAATTTGAAAAAATAAATTAGTCGAACTTGTGAGTAACAAATAACAAGCCATACATCACACGAAGTGTTTAGGAGTACAGAATAGTAAACAGGGACTAAGAACGCAAATATGCGAAAATCACTGACATCGTTAATATTCCCGGCATCGAGAATGATGTTCATTATTTCCGTTACAAGCTTTCCGATTAGTCCAAATAGAATATTTAAGTAGAGATTATCTGCCTTGGGTTGTCGGTTGACAAGTATTATTTAAATTATAATCGATACTTATATTTTTAGTAAAGTTGAGCACATATAAATCGAGAATGCAGTTGCGGTTCACTTTGTAAGTGACATTCAACAATGCACCACACGGATTTTCTGTTTAAATACAGGACCTTGTTTGTATAATTAATGATACCTATCCCTACTAACTTTTCTCCTTCTAATGTAAATACAATTAAAGTAGCAGATGAAAATTTGCTAGATGTAAATTATGTTAAGTCAAGATAGATAATAAATGCGACGCGAAAGTTACACATTCGTTTATTTTAATAAGATTTATCTACATATTTTTTAAACCTTGTGTTTATTCTAAAATCTTTGACATTTTGATTATTTATTATACTATTGAACTTATGTATTAATCTAACATCCTGTAGTCAGTCATAACTTATATAATGACTGGGAAAACAACATTCAGGGTTATTAAATTTAGGTGAAATTACACAAATCACAGATACATATATGTATATGTATATATACTATTACAATAGAGGAAAAATTTACGTTGATGTATATACACAGTTTTTAAAATCCTCTTGTTTAAAACCGTAACTTATATACCGTAATATATATCCGATTTACATACTTGCGTCTTCATAATACTTATGAGATCAAGGTTGAGCTCTAGTGAACTTTGTTTAGCTATTCTCCCGCATTACGTAATACATAATGTTTAGTTAACAGTATTACTTCTGTTTGAAATACCGACCTTGATTATAACTACTATTTGCGGCGGAATCAAATAACGGTATTTTAATGATATGATATGTACCGTTTTTCCAGCAGAATCATATCTAGCTACAAATTACATAAATAAAACGCAACAATGCAGTAACGAGCTGCAGGTAAGTACATACATACACATAATGTCTTCTGTGTGAATTTATATAGTACACAGAGAAAAATGTTCTTGAATTAAGAAAATATACTGTTTTACCCTAATATTTTTAATGCTAGAATATTTCTGTTTTGATTCAAACACATTTTCTTGGAATAAGTAAATGTGTTTAATACAATCTAGACTATATTTGTTGTAAAATACGTATTTGATCTGAATAACTTCCCTATTTGTGAAATAGCTGAATTGCAAATTTCGAGCAGTTGCGTTCGAGATTATATGTGTATATGAAGCGTTTATACGTGCATTCGACTTCAATCTTTTTATCTGCGTGCACCATTTTGCAAGAATTAGATAGGTACATATAAGTTTTTTATAGTTAAGGCGTGGAAATTTGCAGTAATAGAAGTACATATTTAATAATGCATTATGTGAAGTGTATTTTAGCTTCATGGGAATTGGAGGAATAATTTCAACCAAACGTTGTACTTGAAGTAAATCCATTGGCTAAACTTCCGAATGTCGACCACTGAATTGGCAATTTATAAGCAATTTAACGGAAAGTACAGGTTTTACTGAGTCCAAAACGCGGGGGTCCGCTTTGGGCTCAGTAAAACCTGTACTTTCCGCTAATTTGCCTATAAATTGTCAATTCAGTGGTCGACATACGGAAGTCTTACAAATCCATTATATTCTTACATTAAAACAATGTTGTTTTGCGTCACGACAATTTCCTTAGAAAATAATATTCTTGTGATAACACTATATAGTTTTGCGGATATACAAATACCGGATTGTTTTGAACTGAAACAGTCTGTTTTAACTCAAGAAAATATTTCTCTGCGTGTAGCGTGTGTACGTATGGAGCTATCCTGTGTAGTTTAATACGTACCAAAAAAATAAAATTCTACGCTAAAATTAAATTATATGCTGGACCAAGAAAAGGTATTTTACTGATCGATAATAACGAAGATTTTTCATACATATTTCTCTTCGTCAAATTCGATATTTTCTGGGCGTCCCTTAGGTTAGTTTCCGTCATGGTGTTTTGTAGAACCATTATTACCTACCATTTGATCAAAAAATAGTTTTTTCTGTTAACCAGCGTAACCACAAAATTTGCAATATTATAATTGACAAAATTTTATTAGAAAAATTAGTAAGCCAAATATTTCAAAGACCGTCAGTTTTTTCATATGAATACTATACATAAAGTCCTTTTTATTTTTCACGTAGATTCAAACTAAATGGTAAAAAATATAGGTTTGTATTTAGAAAAACAAAGTTGTTTTCTGTACAGAGGACGTCGAACAGTCTGTATAATCGGCATTATTTTATGGTTGTAGATCTTGAAAACCCTAGACACATGAAATAAAAAAATCAATTATCTCTCTTATCAACCAAGATATTGGATTTCCGCGTACTAGGTGGGCATCCTGGATAGACAATTACCGTTTTCAAATTCACAAAAAATTATATCTATTTGTAAATGATGTCATACATTACGATATAAAATAAAAGAATTTGCGGGGTTTCCTGCTTTGTAATATGACGTTCATTTACATGAAAAAATGATTTCTAACGGTGTTGTCAATTTAGCAATTCTTCCACCAAATCTAGCAATTTTTATATTCTTTTGGCGGTACAAGAACTCATTTTGTAGTTGGTAATAATGTTAGTGTCCTGCTATCAACGCAGCATTTAGTGACATTCTTAAACAACACACATAAATACTAAATGTTACCAAAAACTATATTTAATGAATGGAGTGTAAATTGCGATGACAGTTATATTGCTATCAATATTGCTATATATTATGCTGAATCAGCTAATATAGCCATTTTCATTCTCATGTTACCAAATTCTTTGCAAGACTAGATCGTTTGCTTAGTTATGTCAGTATGGTAACATTAATGTTGCAAAATAGGGTAAAAGAACCTATGCTAAATACAAAACAAGTCAGAAGTTGAGGAACGTGATGTCAATGATCTTAACTGCTATCACTTGAAATTTTGAATTATTATTTAATTTAAACATACGGCTTATTTTCATTTCTTACTTTTTCAGGGTGTATGTATATTAAATAATGTCTGAACAATTATTTAACAACAACGTAGTGTCGTAGTGTGAGTGATTTACTATTGTACCTTGATCATTGCCAGCTTTACAACGCGATTACAACCAATGATATTCGTTGACTAAATGTATAATGTGAATATCCCACAAATTAATACAACTTGAAATCTTAGCTTTTTAATGTTACGTTCATCTAAGTTCGATAAAGCATGAAATTTATTATTCGTATCCATAAATTATTTGCCAAGATGAGGCTCTTGATAACTTTCTGAATTTCACTTGACAAACCTCGTTGTAAGGATTCATCAAGTGGTCAACGAATTCACGAGATCCACCTTCACTTAAAAATAAGTTTACAAAACTATTTTGACTCAAATTACCATTATTTAATCAGTCTGTTTGCCTATCATTGGTGTTTTAAGCTTGCTTTCAATGTATAGCAAATGTTCCAGAAATGTATGCTGTGAGAAGATAGAAAGCAAGATAGGTATTTAATAACCATAAGATCATTTAACTATATTAATTACTACGAGAAGCAACTACAATAACTTTGCAACTAACTTAACTTATAAACAGTAACTGGTAATGAAACGGTCATACTTTACAGCATGTTAGTAAAGATCACTTGCAATAGATACAGCCCAATTTGCCTTATCCAATATACACTACTTTATGTTGTCCCCACCTGATTAGTATTGAGTTAAAATAGACGCCTGTGGAAGCATGCAAAAGAAAGAGCAATATATTCAATTTTTTTCACGACTCATTTAAATTATATGTTAGTTATGACTAAATTTATTCATAGCTTACCCGCTACTTGTAGAGCAATAATATTTACATATAAATAGTATTGGACTGATTAAAATTAGCATACATGTAGGGGTTGTATTTATTTTTGCAAATTCTGTAGAACAACTTTTCAAAGAACATTGCAAAGAAAATACAATAACCAGTATTAGTCCATGTGTCCAAGAAAATGCTAAATTGTATGTCAATAACATAAAAATCAATCCAAATATTATTTAATTTAAAAATTATTGGAGGTTTGTAAAATGAATTTTAAAGTTACAGATTGTAATAAAATTAAGCACGCACTTAGCTATATACATATACTCATTTTTTTATTCTCCGTCCATCACGAAAGTGTTTTTTTCTGGGTGATATTAAAATAAATCACAAAAATGTACATATCTTACAACTTGCGCAGGAGTTTCGTAGCATTGTAACGCTTTCTATAGTCAAATCTGTTATTCATACCCTATCAATGGAAATTTCCTGTTAAGTTTATAGTACACACATAGTAAATCTAAATTTACCGACCTTGAACTCATACCAATAGCTTTAAACAACAAAATGAGGTTAATATCATGGAAATGGAACGATAAATGTATGTATACACTTTCTTTGGCGTGTTTTTATGTTTATGCATTGTTACTCGTTCAGAACTTTTAATTCATAACTTGAAATCTTTAATCCATGCAAGAAAATTAGAATGTGTTAATATTGTAAAAGTGATAAAGTGAGGATATGTTCTACATCCACAATAAATTAAACTACATTTCTCCACTTATGGAAGGGTCTCAATAGTTATTTTATTTACACGGAAGTTATTATTAGAACTTTGGTGACAAGTATAAATTAAGTCAACTTTTCTATTCATTTTTGCAAACAATATTGCACAATTATAAAAATTCATTCCAACAATTTTCAAGTAAACTATTGATTCAATGTTCCAACAAATTTCCTGTCATTTGACATGAGTGTTGATTCTTAGATCATTTAAAGTTTTTCCCAAATCGAAATGTAGACAATTGCAGTGCCTACGCTGTTTGTTTTTTTTATGACACCTAAGTATCGTTCAGGCAATCGCAGTAATAGCCTAAAATACTTAGCATACATAAAAGTGGTACACGTGAACAATAAAGTGTTCGTATTTCCATTTAATTTTCTACGCTTTAAATAAACAGCTAAAAAACTAAACGTAACAAAATTAACGAAACAAACATATCATCAACATCGTATATTCCCGATCATGATTTATCAAATGTCAACGTATTAATTATGCAAACACAACGGTATAGCTCGAAGTCGTGTTACGTATTTGGGTATTATAACTTATAACACAATTAAAATATATCGTCTGATTTATGACTTGGAGCTACATCTCTTTTTGAACAAATTACCTTAGCAGTGTTATAATTTAAGGTAAACGAACGTATGTAAATGAAAGTTATACAGCAATGTATACAAGGTCCGTAAATTTATTGTCCATGTAAGACCGACCGTTGTTAAATTAAATTTTGTACCTTCATTGTGCTGAAGTCATAATTTAAATCAATTAGTACACTTGTTAAAGATAAAGATTTGCGATTAAATTTTCCGAAGCAAGAAAGGAGGATAAATATTTCATACTACCGAAGAAAATTTGAATATCTCATTGCTAACAATTGGAAGCAGCTGCAATATTTACTAATTAAATTTAATAGCGGGTATGCCATTTTAATGTTTACATTGTGCATTGCCTTGCACTTAAATATGCACAGAACTAACACGAAGCTTCTCCTTTGCAATAAAATTTAACCATTACTTAACAATATATAGATTTGACTATCAGTATTGCATAATTAATGAAAGTAACATAACAGAAACTAGTCGACTCTAGTCGATCCCTCCCCCCTATAAACTTCTTTTTTACCATATTCATGTAGGGCATGTATTTATCTATTGCACATTAATCAGTTCACATGTGTTTGAAAAATCGCAGTTTGTATACCGCGTGGAGTTTAAGTCAGCTAAATAGTTTGTGGTGTATTTTGGGCTCGAATTAAATATTTCAACTGAAGGAATTTATTCCTCAAATATACAATACGTTGGAATACAAATACACAATTAAACATCATAAATATAATTTGTATTATTACACAATATGTAAGTGTTATATAGGCAGCGCTTCGTCGGCGTCGGTTACCATATTTACGACACTAGTGTAGGGTAGGCGCGTTATGCGCATAGTAACAGAATTTTCAGTTCATATCGCGAATTTCAAATAATATATATACTGAACATAAGAGACATAACAGAGAGCTAGCTATTTCGAAGCCTTTGAATTCTCAAACGCTGTTCAAGCCATTCAGCACTTTTTGAAACATGTGGCGTCCTAAGATAATAAATACCTGTGCGAAACTTGACAGTCTCTAATATATACCTTAAATGCAATTTGGCTGTCACAGAAAATTTCTATCCATCTACTTGCTAGCAGACACTCCGGATGCTGTCTTCACAAGTTTGATGGCAGTTGCTTTATGCTGCAAGAACGTCTTATCCTGCAGAATGGAGAAGGAGCTCCCTAAAACAGCTTTACTTTTCACTTCTCAATGGCTCTCAATATTCGTGCTTTCTTATTGACATTGATATGATGAGAGATGCCATGACGGATCAATTAATTATTGAAACTCATATCTGAAAGCAAACTTTGATATTGTTTTAGAAAACCTCCATTTTTTCTGCTATGTAGATATTATATTAAATTAAATTAGTAGTGGGTTGTGTAGGCAATGCTACCTCTCTTCACTTCGATCTCTAAGATCTATTGGGAGTACCCTTAATATTTTAGTTCCAACTGATCTCTACACTTCTGATGAAGTCTAGGATTTTCTTAGGGGCTATGGTTCTAATGTCAGTAGATTCTCCGTGCGCCTGTTCGAGGTAGTAGTGCTTTTGCCGGGCTTTGCAGTTCCACATAATGTGTTAAGTGGTCTCACTATGCTCCGGTGTTTATCACAGTCCACCATTCCAATCTTCTTCAGGTGGTACCTACACCAGAGGGCTGTGGTCAGTGAGTGAAGCTGTCATGGTGCTGAGGTCTCTTCTGTTGAATTTCGCTTTGTTGGCTGAAAAACTAATAAACTTTTTTGATTGACTTAGTTTCGGAATGTTGGTCCAGTGCGATATTTTTTGTCTACCTTCCCACTGCTGGAGATGAGCTCTTATATAGCTTTTGGTTAGGGGTTAGTTTAGACTTAAAGGTATAGTCCTGTGAGTGCCGCCTTTAGTGTTTACTGGCTGTTTGAGAAAATACATATGTACATACATACATACATGCCTTCATAATGTGTTTTCAGATATTCCTGGCACAATATTCGATGGCATATCTTTCTGCCCGAAAAATTGTTAGACAAATACCCAGCGTCACCGAAACCTCCCCTGAACCACTCGTATGCCAGCGTACGGATGGCTCTTGTAATTTAGGTTCGTTGGACTCCCACGTTTGGCGGTCTTAAATTATCATTGCTTCCCTGTTCACCTGCAGATACAAAAACAGGGGCTCTATCGCTGCAGTTGGACAGGTGTGAATTGCGCCTGTAATGTCTATGCAAGCAAGTCGCTGTATCTTTTGTAGCATAACTTGTCCTCTATGTTCGTTTGTTTTTGCCATCATTCTGGTGACGCGTATGTAACTATTGGTCTGATTATAGTCAAGTAAGTCCAGGAGGCCGTCTTGGGGTTTAACCTGCAGGTTTTGCCAAAGAGACATGGAAGTCAAGCTTCACTTCTCCCCTATGTAATTTAAAGCGTAAATAATTGTGCCATGTTCATAACTCTAGACCTTTCTACCTAACTAAACCAGGAATTCTGTTTACATGCAAATGTTCAACAACTTTTACTTCAAGCCTACTGTAGGATTTTAATTCTAGAGGAGTGAAAAGATCAGAACGAGGCATGGTATGAACCAACATCAAGTAGTAAAGACAACGTAACGCAAGTACCTAGAAAACCTTCTTCGCCTCGTCGCTTTTAACGTATCAATATAAAAATATAAAATTTTATTTCACAAACTCTATGTGAATGAAAATATCCAACCTAACGATATCACAAGGTATAAGTTCAAATTTTTAATCATAGCTCCAAAGCATATAATACCTTAAAACTTTATAATACACTTCTGTATAAACGTTTAGCAATCATATTTTTCTTCCCGACAGTAATAATCCCATTGTCACTACAATTACATGAATTAAGTGTAATTCATGCATACTTAAGAGATTTTTCATTCGTTGCCATCTGCACTGTTGTCATTAATTATACTTACAATGTATAAAAGAATTTGGTTGCTAACTTTCTGCCTTGTGTATCGGTGGTAGAAACGGACAGTCTATATAAATAAACAAGACCGAAGAATTAACGTGCACACGTCAATTAATGATGCAATAAAATGTAAATACTATCAAGGTATTGTACCTTAACGATATAGTATAATGAAAAGGTAGTAGTACAGTATTATATGCCCATCCATAATTATACAAATCAAATGAAAACGTTACGTGAATATATCCTGGTTCCAATCTCTCGTAAAAGACTGGGAATTCGGTATTGCAACTTTGTATTGACATTTAACTATATTCCAGATTTTCAGTGATTGTCGTTAGTTATTTGAAGATTATATAAAACCAATTTCACACACGCGTCTTGTATTCATAATTAATTTCAGTTTGTTCAAAATTTCCCTGTTTGTAGAGCTCTCTCGTAAAATGTTCACACTCATAAATATGCAGTAAATAATATAGGATTAGTGCACCGTATTAGTTAGACGAGGTTTTACATGTCTGTTTCATTCTCTGTTATAGGATACGACATATTTTGCTCCTTTTTATTAATTCATTTGTTTTGCGTGAAGGTTAATCTTTGCGAATAGATTTAGACAATCATTAATTGAATTAAAATTAAAATCTCTAAATGGAACTAGATTTAATCAAAATTTATTTTTCCAGGCAAACCTGCACAAAATTGTAAATGATGTAAATTAGTCCACCGATATCGCTTACGTTGTTGCTGTTTGTTATTTATGTTTATATTGACAAAAATATCTTTTTTATCCTATTGCACGTAATAAAAACCGGGTCGTAAAAACACAACTGGTTTGAAAAATACATTAATTTTATTTTTGTTTGTAAGAAAAATGTATTTTTAGTCTAATCGTAAAAAACTGAGTTAACAAAATTTATCCTTAGCGACTTAGAAATCTTAAGAAAACTTAAAGATGTTATTTACCTGATGTTTCTTCAGCTCTCGTCTAAGTAACGCATCATTCCCAATTAGATGTCTTAATTAAAATCTCTCGCTCCAATAATCTATTTGTGCTTAATCCAGTTGTAAAGACTTGTTTCTTTCGAATTAGTTTTTGATTTAGTCATTAAGCAAATATTTTAAATTAAAAACAGTTACAAAGTCGGCTCAGCAATTAAATTTTGTTATGGGAACTGATTCGGATAATTTACCTTCATAAACATTTATGATCTATAATACACAGGATCCGGTAAGTCGCTAAATACTAAAGTTTATACAAATGTTGGCAAATATATACACACAAAAAAGTAACAAAAAATATTTATTTATGAAGGATTATGGATTAAAAGTTATTTAACTTAAATTTACATAAATAAGCAGGCTTATATTCAAGTAATTAAGACACTATTTTTGCAACTTCTTAATTATACTTCCCGTATTATATTCATTTCTTTGGAGAAAAATATGCAAATGTGAAATATAAAAGTGTTTCCCACAGTTTTATATAGGTTTACCACTGTATAAAAAACGTATAAGGTTATTCTCAAATAAACAGCAAGTTAATGCAACGAAAAATAAAGCGAACACTTGTAAAAGCTGTTCTTGCCTACATTGATATAAAACACTATACTAGAAAATTTGTCAAAGAAATTGCTAGACGAAGTGAATTGTATAATGATTAATTTTTACATCCCTACAATAAAACTAATGAAGACACATATTCTATCAAATAAGAACTAAAAACTTACCAAGTTTCTACGAAAGATGGATTGAGAAAAGGAGGAAGGTTAAGTCATATGTTTATGAAAATTGCTTTTTATTAAGAACGTGGTTCCGGTATACGAACAAGATAAATCCAACATAATTTCTGGCACTGATACGGCAGTACTTACACTGACTTACAATGTATTTCGGACGGAAGCTTATGTCAGCGTTTTATACATGTCTACTGATTACTAAATAGAAGACCGTTTGTTAGAAACCGTTTGTGGAGATTATCTTGATTTGGTCTCAAATTAGAATCTTGGATGTGGTAAGTCACTTTAAAACTACTATAACTAAGCTGGATTACTTTCGAACATGATTATGAAAAAGTTATTAAAAGCTTCGCAATTTAGGTTGCAATATGCATATATTTAATTATGCTATGTATACAACTGAAAATGTGACCCAACGAAATTCAAATGGTGTCAGACAGGATAGGAAAGCAATGCGTATTAAAAGTTTTCTCACAGTGGTAGAGATACAGAGTAATTCAATATCTAATTGATTAGTGATTCATTTCTGTGGATGGTAGAAAAAGTTTGGTACTTATTTTATTGTTTTTCGCTTGATTAGAACTATTATTAATGTCATGGATTTATTCAAATGTTTCCCAAGCTATAGCGTTATTAACTTATTCTAATTGCAAGTTGCTCATGTCGAAATACAATGTCATTTAAATAAATACGAGAATATTGATGCATGGATAACACAACATATGTTTGTACATACCTACCATCTCTTGCAAATTAAATATATAAATTATTTTTTATTATTATTAGCGTCTATGTTTTAAAATAAACGCTTTACTTTAAAACAAATTTAGTTGCTCTGGAGAAGTTCCTCAAAGCAGGACCCCTTGATAGATAAATGAAATCCGCTCGGAAGCAAAGCCTTTATTTACTAAATAAAGTTCCCTAATGAAAATTTCGTATTTAATTTGAAAAACATAGTATGTATACTCGGTTGATTTAGAATCGACTCAAACTGCCATAAAACCCGTTAAAAGTATGCTTTATTGCGGCCCCCGAATGCAAACGCGTTTTTTTCTCCACTACAATTCTAATAACGCGGAAAACTTGCGCATAGGCGTCATTATAAATGAAAAATATTAAAAAAAAAAATTTTCAAAATTTGAAATCGCGCAGAAGGCCTAAAGTTACCTAAAAAAGTCAAAATACCGGTAAATTTCAAAAAAAAATGCAAAAATTACAAAAAATACATTTTTTGTTGTAATAGTGAAAAAAGTGTTTTTAAGAGTGTCCTTAACGCATACAAAAAATAATTAGACCCATATTTGTCTTACTAAATTCGCGCAAAAGATCTAAATTATAGTATAAGTTAAGTTATAGTCCCGTAAAAACGCCGTTTTCCATATCTGATGAGTGTTTATTTAATAGTTTAGGTTTGTAATAAGACTCTAACAAGTGATTTCCACATCCACCCTACGCAACCAACCAACCAGGGTGATTTTTATTTACAATATTTACAGTAACTATTTACTTTGTACAATGCATATGTTCGCTGTAGGCAAAAGATTATTTACATAGAAGCCCCTTTGAGTTCTGACTTTTAATTAAATGTGGGCATCAGCTGTCTTGATTTTAAAGTAGCTCTAATATAACCATCTCGATTTTCATGGCCGCACACTTTTTCTGCTGCTTCTGTTACCATACCTCTCAACTGACTGGGTGTGGCATGGGAATTTGAGGTAGTTAAACGCTGATAGCGCTTTGTCTTTCAACAAAGAATCAATGTGTTCAGTTGGCATCTTGGACAGGACTTCAGGGCGGCAACCCTGCTCGCAACTTTAGGTCTTTTGCGCGAATTCAGTAAAACAAGAATGGGTCTAATTACTTTTTGTATGCATTAAGGAAACTCTTAAAAACACTTTTTTCACTATTACAACAAAAAATGTATTTTTTTGTAATTTTTGCATTTTTTTTTTAATTTACAGGGATTTTGACTTTTTTTTGTGGTAACTTCTGCCTTCTGCCCGATTTCAAATTTCGAAAAAAATTTTTTAAATATTTTTTTATTTATAATGACGCCTATGCGCAAGTTTTCCGTGCTATTAGAATTGTATTGCAGAAAAAACGCGTTTTTCGGTTCACCCTATAACATATACTTTAGAGAATGAATGTTCGCATGATGGTGCAGAAAATGTCCTTCAGAATCAACCAATAATTAAAAAGATTTTTCTCTGTATTAATTTGTTTTCAGTTTGACTGCCTTTTCGTTTACCTTCTCTATCATTTGAAATAAATTATTATTTGTTTACTATGTGTTTTGTTATTAATTCTCGAATAAAAAAAAAGTATAAATGCCTGTATCGAAAAACTCAGTATAAACGTGCAGATGGGCTTGCACTCTTATACAAAAAAAAACTGTGTTTGTAAACGTTTTTAATCGCTGAAGGGTCATTTTGTTCATGTTCTGAAAGAGCCGTTTACGAATATCACGTACACCGTAAAACAACAGTGATGAAGTACAACATCGCATAATTATACGGAAATTCTTTCGGTGGCTTTAATTAGTATGGTAAAAGTTTCGTATGAGGGGCGTGTAAACGTATATGTACCACACGCATTGAGCTTGTTTAATTCGGTAATATTTCATTCGATATCGGTACGGCAACACAGGAACGGCTTGAGGTACACTTTTAGAATTGACTTTCCCTATATAAAAGTTATGTGTATTGAATGTAGTATTGGTTTTTGCCGAAATAGGCATTTTTTTCAATAAATATCTTCCTTTTTGTAAAATATACTTTAACTCAAGTACGCATTTGTTGCAATCCTGTTTTTGTTTGTTTTTACCATGCAATTTAGGTAAAATATCAAACCGTATTTCAACAAATTTTCGATAATACATGAAACAAATTAATTAATTAATTAAAGAGGAAACTCAACGATTAACTGATACTCTTAAATAATTCTACATTCTAGACTTTATAGGAAAAATAAGCAAGCACGTCGAGCTCCAATTTTTAAATATGAAGTTCTGGAGTCTGAATTTTGACACTAGATTTAAGTGGGATGTGCATCTAGACAAACTAACAATGTTTAAGAGTCGTCAAAAATGAAAAGGACTAGACTACTAGAAATACGTTGAGAATGCTATATTTTGCTTAGATTTATTCACACATTAACTATGACCTTCTATATGGAGTCAATGCTACTAATTTGAAATCAATACTACTTTTATAAAAGTGCGCTATAAGAGTTATAATCCCTATAGTTATACTATATAGGGAATCTTGCAATCATTTTTTCTTGCTCCCAGAATAACAACCATTTACGATCTGTAGATTCAGATTCAGTATTCATAGTAATCTATAGAAATTCAGCAGGAATTCATAGTGCTAGATGCTAGTGCGTGTAGAGGTATGCTACATTTTATAATTCATTCTTAAATATTTGCAATAAAATGTTCAACCACTTATTTTGATATTTTGATTTTTGAAAAAATCAAGCTTAAAATTACAAAATATATTTAATCAATAGCACTTACTAAAATTTAAATCCCAACAAACAAACTTACAACAACAAATTTGTAAAACAGTGTGATATTAGGTAGAATAGAATGTATACTTTGTGAATGTTTATTGTATTGACAAAGCTGATGTCGCAAATGTGATCGACAGCGAAATAAATATTAGTTATTATTATTGTTATTATTATAATAAAATTGTTTGAAACCTGAAATATACTTAAGCCGTTTCTGCACTATGTCAACTGCAATCCTCTACTTAATAAGTCATTAGATTTAGATCAAATTACCTACCCATACGTAACAAGCAAGGTATCGTGTCCATTCGTTCAGTATAATCTTTTCGATAAACTACCGTTGTTGGCTGAGATCGTCTATCTAAAGTATATGGAAGCGTTTGTCTGTTTCGACCGCCGTATTATTATTACATTATAATTAGATAGTAAGTAGGCCTTCGTACATATAAGAAAATAGATAGCCTAGCGCATATGTGCTTAAATTCAATTAAGAGAAACTTTAACCCTTGGAAATTCAATGGTGTCGGTAAAAAGAAAGTGAAACTTACTGTGATGTAACAATATTAAATTTGACTTAGTTATCTAGAATGGAACTACATTAGAAACAACATAGGTGGCTAGTGTTTAAATATTCTCGCAGAAATTCTATTAGATATAGGAATTTTCAGCACAGGTTTGCTTGCGTAGAATTACTGCAATCGTGGTCTTATACATCCAAATCCAATCCACATCCAGATAGTAATATATTATAATGACTTGCAAATGATGTGTGTAAACTACTTTATATGTAATGGAAACTAATAGTCTATTATAATGAAATATACATGGAGCTAGTTATGAAATAAATAAGTACTGAATTTATTCACAGAATGATTGATATATGTATGTATATCTCCCGAACCAACCGGATATTTAATACAAGCCGATAATAATGCAGGCGCGGCATATTTAAAAAGAGTGTGAGAATTAAAAAGAATTTGTTGTTCCATAATTGCCTACTGCAATTATAGTGTAATTTATTCACAGTTGGACAGGAAACCTTTTTGTTTTTGGTTTTCTTCGGACAAAATCTATACTTTGCAAAAACTTCTACTTATCTCCCTATTGCCAGAAAACCATACTTCCAAATTAGTTTCAATGCAAGTAACATAAAAAATGCTTATTTTGTATTGCATCCAGCAACTTCAAATGTTGGTACTCTTCTCATAAATTAACCATAGTCATTACGAATACTTGTTACAGGCCCACTTTTTTTTATTAATATCATTCTATATTTTTCTAAAAGTCGAAAAAAAGGCGTTGAAATTAATATACTATTCGACTACATAATAAACGAATATCACAACGCAGATATTTCGATAAAAAATAAAGGTTTAAAATATATGCTGTATATTAGACAAAATTAAACGTTTAATCGTGTATTGCTAGGGTGACATTAGTAATATAATAATTATAAAAGAAACAACACTTGTAATATTTATGTAAGTATTTCAATTTCGACATGAAGACCATTCATATGTATATCTTACAGACATTCACATAATGTATACGTATTACGGGTCATGAAAACGTCTACCTGATGATTGGTGGTATTTGGTGAAGACGAAGGTATCATAGCAAATTGTAAAAATACAAGTGAGAAGTAAATAAATGCATAAATATCTAGAAACTCAAAACTGTCCACTCCCAGATAGCACGTACACTTACAGGAAACTGCATTTTGATTCGATTTTCATTTGTTTATCCAGAAGTTTACTCTATGCTTCAAATTCTAAGGTTTGTTCTGGTGTCGAAAAATAAAGGTTATCGGACGCCCGACGCAAGCGCAGTTGATAAAAAGCATTCTGGTTATTTCCGTACTGTTTTTGATTTGTGAGTTATCTGTTCTGGTTTCGTTAAAGAAGTATCCACAATTATTTTGAACCGTTACAGATGGTTCATGCTCCGAGGTGTGGACAAGGTTCGACAGATTTAGCGGCGCACGCGCTTTATCATATGTAATAGATAGTATTTGTAGTCGATTAGATCTATCAAGGTGGCCTTTTTATGTGATGAACGAATTAGTAGCTTTTGTATCAAGTTCGTCATCTTCGGATGAAGATGAACAAATCGTGCAAACGATCTATGGCATCGAGATGCTTAGAAAAATTTATTATTATTTACTTTACGTTTATACAACTTATACAATTGTAATAGAGTTAAAATTTTATCTTTTGTAAAAAAATTGTTACCTTCTGTTGATTCCAAATAAATAGTCTCTTTCGTTTTAAATATTTATAATCTGTATATCGTGTCTTTATTGTACATTCTAAACAATTCTAAAACTAGTACATATTAAATAAAAAATAAAAATAAATATTCGTTCTGGTTTTGTGCAAATCCGTAAATATCCGCAACAATTCACAAGACGTTTTGCATCTACGCATTCTACCCGGTGCAGTTTTATAACATCTTGCGATTTACGAACCAAAACAAAGCTCTAGCATATTGCAATCGCTTACGCAGCAACGCATAAATAAGCGTAAAGTTTAAACAAATCAATTTCCCTATTGTCCCTAAGTCGGTGCGCATACACATAATGCGCAAGCGTTCTGTATGAGTTTGCAAGCATTTTTATTACAAGTTTGTATTCCGACTTGCGAGTGCTTTCTAAATTATCGTTTATTGTGTTCGTTTGTGATTTTTACTATAATATAATGATTTGTTGTTTGTCGTTATTTATTTGTTGTAGTATGGTGAACCTTATAATTTGTTATCATTGTTAGTTTAGCATAGTTAAAAACGTTCAATGATCATAACCTGTTTTATTTTCGATAACATTAATCGTGTAAAAACTAATGAGCACTTTATATTATTATTTGTACATCTTCAACCGAATTACATTTACTTAAAATTAAAAGAATTGGTATTAATTCAAAGCTACTGTTTTGTAGTTGATATTAATTTAATTTATAAACAATTGATATTAATTTCAAGTACCTATATGTAATTGTTTTAATTTTAAGTAAATATGATTCGAGATACATAGAAGACGATAGCTGCCATTTCTGTTGAAACGTACATAATATGAACGTAATAGGAACAACAACCATGATACAAGCTGGTAAAGGAAGCTTTTCCTAAGCTGATAAAATTAAGCACAATTCAAGTTTGTCACTAGACAAGAAAATTGAAATAACATAAAATCATACATACTTACTAGCATAGTTGAAGCTGGAAAAACAAGCTTAATTCAAGGATTCTGCAAGTTTACCATAAGCTTGCAAAGCAAGTATAGTTTAAGCTTGTCACGTGTAAAGTAGAATGCTTAATTCAAGTTCGATACAACCTTGCAGTTTTCCATGACAAACGGCAACTTTTATTCCAGCTTGATTCACCTACTCATAAAAGTTCGTAAAAATATTGTATTACGTTTCCTTGATTGGTATTCGTGATCCCAAAAATAATTTTATATCCGGTAAAATAACAGAATACGACAAACTTTCTTTCGAAGGACCGGAAAAAGTATTATGACTTTATTGTACCTCATATACATAGTTAAGAGAACGGAAAATTAAACACAATTATAATGATAGTACAATCTATAGATCCAGAATATCTGATCAATCTAACCTATATTAAAGAGTAATAATAGACATATCAACTAAGGAAGTAAATAAACAGAAATATATTCAAGAATGAAAGAAAAAATAAAAATAAAATGGAAGTCAGTTTGTTTATGATGAGAAACATTTAATCCTAAATTAATAATGAAATTAATTTAACTGAACTACAACAGTAGTTATATCAAAAAAAAAGTAAAATACCTAGACTTACTGCAATTAAATTAATGAACTTGTACTCTACTGCAAAATTTATACTTCTATTATGGTACCTATATGTGAACGTTACTTAATTGTGTATATATATTATATAATATCAAGTTAACTGAAACTCAAGTGAAAAGTAGCATTTACTTCTTATCATATCCACTTTCTATGCTATGCTCTAATATCTAATAAATAGAGGAACTCCCTCATCAAAATCGTCATCGGGGAACTCTCATACTTACAGTCTAAAAACGGTAAGATTTGACGTAATGTGAAGCAGGAGCCACG
The DNA here is from genome assembly GCA_023690525.1 of Holotrichia oblita. Classification (NCBI taxonomy): domain Eukaryota; kingdom Metazoa; phylum Arthropoda; class Insecta; order Coleoptera; family Scarabaeidae; genus Holotrichia; species Holotrichia oblita. The sequence continues at coordinate 93,208,226 of CM043015.1, forward strand.
AGCGTTGATTCCAGGTTGTCGTTTTCCATTAAATGAGCATTCAATTACATATATGTCTTTATCTAAAGTCATTTAACGTCTGTACTTCAATTTATATCATACTTTTCCAAGACGATTTCCAAGCATAGAATTTTGATTCTTCAGGAAGTGTCATTTTTGCTATCTTTTCCTTGCGTCGTTAAACCAGTAGGGGAGTGTAGGGCAGAACCGGGTAGCTAAGGTTTGGTGGCTTCTGGAAACTGTAATTTACTACTAAAAGATATGAAAAGTTGCACACAAAACCTTTAAATATTTGTGCATACATACACAAACTTCAAAATGCCATAAGTATTTAACTTTTTTTAAATTAATTTGTAAATTAAAAAAGTCAAATCACCCGGTTCTGCCCTACCGGTATCTCCCGGTAACTCATCGCAGAAAATGCAGGCAGCACCGGAACCCGGTCCTGCCCTACTGTTAATACCCGGTTTGACCCCGCGCGTAGTAGTAATTGAAAATATGGCGTTAGCGAGGAAGGCGAAATGCTAGGTAATAACTTTGTATCAAAATAAAGCTAATTAAGTGCTGTATTGAACATGGTAATTACCTGATTTCTCTCTAAGTTTGGTGTTACAATAAGTGAGCAGTAGAATACGGTAAACGTCGTAAGAAAAACTGTCTAAAACAATAAAAATTCATTGCCGAGAAACGCACGTAATCAACGAGCTAGTGTAATGACCATTACGTCTACTTAATTAGTAGTTCGTAATTCGACTGTTGCCAGCGCAGTAGTGTATCTTGTACCAGCGAAAATGGGGTACCCGGTTTGACCCGCGTACCCGGTTTTGCCCTACTCTCCCCTAACGTATTCCACGATATGAACAGTATTTGGCATTTAATTACAAACAATTTGGATCAACGTTTACTCCAACACAGTACTTTCATTTGATAACTTTCTTGTTAAATATCTGTTTTTTTACTGTTAAAAACCTTTTTTACTGTATTTAAAATAAGGACTGTTATCAAATCAAGTATCACAAACAATACTTCATACTTGAGTAGTAGCTTCCTAATGTTTATAGGTTAAGCGGTACGACGTTGCAAATTACATTTTTAAGGGTGGGTTTATCAATGTGAGGATAAAAGTGTTAGTTAAGCAACTGACATATATTGCTAACTGGCAGATAAAATGTAGCAACTACAATGCTGTATGTTGCAGATAACTTCTATTAAACGTTTCATTGTAATTATCTTACAAATAAAATTTTATCTGCAAATTAATTTATTTATCCTCAATTGATAGACCCGCCCTAAGTGATTGTTATAAAGTAAAAATCGTCGTGTCCGACTATTTTTCTAAAACACTTTTCTCAATCATTTTATAGAATGTAGCCGTTACTTTTTATGTTGTTATCAATTATTATTGTTAGTGATAATTACCATTGTTCTGCATAAAACATATTTCCTATTATTTGAATTATTCAATGTAAGCAACGAGTTGCTAATAGAATCGTTATATACCATGACGTTTACGGCGGTCAAACTAGCAATATTTATTTAATAAACGTGAGCGATCTTTAACCTTGTGCTTGTTATTCGATTGGAAGGATTTAGAAACAAAAATGCACTGGATAGATTGCACATCCCTAATTACTTATAACCGCATAGTAGTGCACGTACACACAGTAACGAAATAAGTATAATGTAGAGCAGAACATCTGACAAGGACATCAATAAAAGATTATTTCTGTTGAGAAATCTAACATAAGAACTATAATTTACTCTCATTTTTTTACTACTACGCTACATTATTACACATTTACAAAAAGCACAAGTACCTACATATTAAAACAGTAATAAGTTTGCTTCTTTATAGTAGCAATTAAAGCACTTTTATCTATTAATCAATTATCAGTATGTAATGATGTACAATATAGCAAATATTCCAATCTTTATAAATGTCAAAGACATTCTAAGCGTTTAAGTTTAATGTCAAAGACATCAAACTTGCACAAGATAGACATTGACTTGTGAAAGCTTATATAAACTTGTGTTGTTTATGTTTTTCAAATGCTCTCTAATCGTCACTATTTTTTCAGAATGCACCTTTTCAAGCATTTACTAATTTTTATAACCTCGATGTTTTTGCAACTTAAAACTATAATAATCATTTTCTATTATGAGGGCTTTCGGATTTTGACTGCTTCGTATTAGGGTAATATAAGTATGTATATACAATACAAAAATACTAGCAACCATTATTCTACTTCATCTTGACTGCTACATTGGATGCAAAACACTTTCAGTTGACATTATTTCATATTCTTATATTTTTGAATTTAACAGGACCAGAAATTCTTTAACATGGAAAAGTGTTATCGCATTGCAAACTATGGCTCTTTCCTTTACTTCAGTGAGTCTACCCTACTGAAAAGAACTCTGCTGTATAGAGTTTAACCACAGACATACAAAGATAGATATCGCAACTTTATGGGGTTACAATTATTGACTATGAACTTCATTTCGTGTGTCTTATGAATTTTACAATTTTCCACGCAAAAAATTCCATACAAGAATCAAAGCGTATAAGGCCCGAGTTGAATATGAGTACGAAACTGTTACGTAAATCAAAGCTAGAAATCTTCAGATTTATATACTATACAATATAAAATTGTAACTATCGTGTCGTTCTAGAATGTCTATATTATAAGATAACGTACACTCGGTACGACTTAGTCTTCGAACGGCTACAGTGTGCTGTCTTTGTCAGTCCATCCCCTCCACATTTAACGCGACCGTTTCTTCGATAAAGGGTAATAGCATTATCTTCGTAATATAACATTACGATTATCGAAGAAACGGTCACGTTAAATGCGGAAGGGATGGACTGATAAAGACAGACCACTGTGGCCGTTCGAAGACTAATTAGCGAGTATACCTATATACCGGATGGCTAGAAAAAAGGAAATCCTGTTGTTTGTTGTGTTTTCATAACTATATTATTCAAACGCATACAGATATCGCGGTAATTTTTTTTTCTTGCTGATAAAGGACTCAAATTATGTGTGAAAAATTTCATAGGTACATATGTTCTTCAATAATGGTTTAAGAAGTTTAAATTATGTTAAAAATTTCAGGGTCATATTTAATAATGGTTTAAGAAGTTTAAAGCTTGATATTTATAGTCCGTTGAGGTTGTCGAAGCTTGAGCACGCGATTTTGACGTAAATATCATTACAAATCTGTCAAAATCGCGTACTCAAGCATCGACACGACCTCAAGCATGAACTATAAATATAACCCTTAGAAAACAACGATTACACGTTGATAATTTAATAAATAACTTAAATCGAGCCAACCTTTTGTTAAAAAAAATGAAGTTGCGAGTGACATTTGAAGTCAGTTGTCAGTTGTTACTGTGCAATTGATATGTGGTATTTTGTACAATTTAATGTACTTTTTCTAGTAATAATGGCACCTCATTTGATCAAGTCTGACTTAGACATAATTGCCATATGTCTAAATCCCTACCGTGTAATTGATTTTCTGGAGTTCAGCATTCCTTTGTTGTATTTTATATTCGTTTGTAATTTAGCAGGAGCAATTTTCGGTGTAGTGTCTCTTAGAAAGTAAAAACTAAAAGCGCTATCTCATAGTCTTCCGCAGATGTAAGGACTGAAACAGTCATCCATAGAGAGGTTTTGTGCAATTGTGAGGTCATTCTTAGGCTCCCTTAACTAATAATTTGTTTTTATTCTAGTGTAACTTTCTTTCCATATACCTTTCTAGAGATCAAATTTTGTAATACTGCAAACAAGAAAATTATTTATTACGCGAATAGCACATCGGTTACGTGAAAAGGGAAGCGCTGCAGAATTTTGAATAATAATTTATAGTCTACAATCACCAAATATGACAAACTTAAATTAATACAGTTTAGCTATTAGCAATCAAACGTAGAAAGCGCATGCATTATTTATATGTATGTATATTTATATTTATAAAATGACAGCACCTGTATAATAAATAACATTCAAAACTTCAATAAATAGTACAATGAATATAATATTCGCCTAACGCAACCTTTCACCTAATTCTTCCTGCATATGTGTGTACATGACGCCTCTTAGCGATAAATATAACACTAAACAATCTATTAGTTAGTAATTATTATAGAATTACCGTCATTAAGAGTATAAATCTTCCTATAGTACCCACATTCGTAACATAACAGATGAAAGATACTCAATTATTTCTGGCACATATATTGCTCGTAATAGATAGTGGAGAAAGCAAAATTTCTTTTATTATTTATTAGAGATTAGTGTCGGCCTTTATGAATACACAAAGTGTCTAGAATAGACAATAATAGTATGGAAATTTATGTTAATAATCGCGACATTTGTATTCTGGTGTTTGTTTATACAATATCAATCACATAAATAATAGAAACTTGTATAATCTCAAGAGACTGGACATTACGAAGACATATCTGGCTCATATTTTTCATAAAAACTAAATCAAGTAGTAGCTATAATAGGTTGCTCTAGTTTTAGTAACAGATGCGTCGGATATTAAAAAAAGTAGTAATCCCTTTTCCTATTTTTGTTCCAAAATGTCGAAAACTATTTGGAGAAGCTTTTGAGAATATTAAAATAGCTACAAGGGTAAAGAATTTAAAGTAATTTATTTCGAGTGGATTTGTGGCAGGTTCCTTTATTTAGTACTTTTAGTAATAATACATATACATATAAATTTATGTTTTATATTTACATATCTTTCAAGTACATCAGTCTCGAGTGTTGTGTTAACAATACAATAAAAAATAAAGATAAATCCTTGTTGGTGCTGGCAATATATTTAGCATACTATACAAAGTTGTTACAGTATATCGCCCATGGTGTACGTCCATTTATTCATATTTAGGTACCTAAATTTATTCAGAAGAATATGTAATAGAATGATTCGATCTAGAAATTACAAAACTGTACTCAGCCGCGCAGTGTATTTTAGAAATCCGAAAAAATATCCGCACTCACTCAAAATTGATGCAACAGTAGAGAGTTACGGTTGGTAAATATATGAATATATAATTTCCAATTAGCTACATATTTTTTGATATAATCAATATTTCATGGCATCAATTTCAATTCAAATTTTCGAATGTCGAAAATGTTTCTGCACTACTAATTAATAGACAACGACTATACATATATTTATTTATGGTTTCTAGTGTTTTATGTAACCGAAGCCTCTGCCTTAAGTATTTAGAATTATACAGAAACGGCAAATTCTCGGTTGAGTATTTTGTGTCTGTACATTTTTGGTAACTGAAATACTTTCTCTTAAGCGCTCCCATATTTTACTGGATTGCGATTAAGATGTCTTCCATGCTTTGTTGTACGAAGCGGTAAATTTATTATACATTTTATGAATGTCATTACAAATCTGGGTCTATTTGATAGACATTATTATTCATTAGATTACCTTTTATTGAAGAATTTTTTTAAATTGAAACATAAAGAATTTTACTTTTACTCTTACACGACAATTATTAAGTACATACCCTATTATCATTGGCCCTATTATCTTTTGGATATCACACAAATTTTTTCCCGCCATTATAGAAACCACCTTGTTAAAATTATGTAACTATTACTTATTCAACATATTTTGACATGCATATTTCACTGCGTATGTCGCTGATGCAAAAGAAATATAGTTTAAAATAGCATAAAGTATCACCAAGGCAATATACAGCGTTAGTAAAAAGTCCCGGAACGGTCGAATAACTTTGTTATTTGAAAATTATGATTTCTAAAATTTGGTATGGGGGTACAGTTAATATAAATGCATTTTATGCAATACAGTTTATATTTTTTTCACTTCCGGTTTAATCGGCAATACGTCCAACTTTTTTTTTTAAACGGAACACCCAGATTTTTTTAACATTTTTGAATGCAAAATAAAAAACTACGTTCAGGAAGTATTAAGATGTTTTTTTTTTATTCACAAGAAAACGGTAAAAAAATTTAAAAAGTGTCCTAATACAGAAAATTCAAGATACCTGTCTATTCAGGTTGCGATTACAATAATTGTTCAAAATCCTCACCATTTACAATTTGACAAAAATGTAAACGGTCAGTAAAATTTCTTATTGAATTTTGTATTTGTTCTGGAGTGATGCGATTGGTTTCTTGAACTATTCTCTCTTCCAATTGTTCAAGATTATGGGGACGATTTTTGTACACTTGACATTTCAAGTGACTTCAAAAGAAAAAATCTAATGGCGAGAGATCTGGCGAACGTGCTGGCCATTCGATTGCTCCTCTACGTCCGATCCAACGTTCCGGAAAAATTTAATTCAAATAATCGCGGACATTATGGGCAAAATGGAGGGGCGGAGCTCCATCTTGTTGAAACCAAAAAATGTGCATTAGGGTGGTCACCTATGTTTGCATTTGGTAAGAGGGCCGCAAGTGCTAGAACAACCTCATTTCGCAATAAATTTAAGTAGACGTTGCCAGTTAAATTTCCTCTTATAAAAAATGGTCCTATGATGTTGTTTCCAACAAGACCAGCCCAGACATTAACCTTTTGAGGACGCTGTGTATGGACTTCCTCAATCCAATGCGGATTTTCAATTGACCAGTAGCGACAATTATGTCTGTTCACAGTGCCGTTGAGACAAAACGTTGCCTCATCTGAAAAAATGATGTGATCTAAAACATTAGGCTGCTGCTCGATTAATGCCGTCATTGTTTCGCAAAAATGTAGTCTACGATCTGGATCATATTCAGTTAACTCATGGACGGGATACATTTTATAGGCTTTCATTCTTGCTGATTTAAGAATCTTATGAACAGATTTTTGAGAGATCTCATGAATTTGACCTAATTCTGTTGTGGACGGACACGTGATGATTTTCTTCCACTGTAAGTAACACATTCAAACTAGTTTCTTCATCTGTTGCTGTTAATGGACGTCCCCTTCTAGGTAAACCCTTCACCTGACGAAAGACTTCAAACTTTTGAATTGTTCGGCATACCGTACTTTTACTAATGTGACGATCCGGATAAACAGTATTAAACAAAATACGAACCTCTTCAAAAGAACGTCGACGATCACCGTACCCACGCATCATTAATATCTCAATTCGTTCTGATTCAGTAAGCTTTACTGCCATTTTCAAATGTGTCAATGTCTAAAATAAGTAAATTTATAGCGATGCAAAAGTTAAAACGCTTTTAAAATTGTCAAATGTGACGGCAAAAAGAATGCAAACACTAAACAACAACTTTTTTCAAAGGTACCTTGTTTTTTCTGTATTAGGACACTTTTTGTGAATAAAAATAAACATCTTAATACTTCCTGAACGTAGTTTGTTATTTTGCATTCAAAAGTGTTAAAAAAATCTGGGCGTTCCGTTTAAAAAAAAAAGTTGGACGTATTGCCGATTAAACCGGAAGTGAAAAAAATATAAACTGTATTGCATAAAATGCATTTATATTAACTGTACTCCCATACCAAATTTTAGAAATCATAATTTTCAAATAACAAAGTTATTCGACCGTTCCGGGACTTTTTACTAACGCTGTATATTGCCTTGGTGATACTTTATGCTATTTTAAACTATATTTCTTTTGGATCAGCGACATACGCAGTGAAATATGCATGTCAAAATATGTTCAATAAGTAATAGTTACATGATTTTAACAAGGTGGTTTCTATAATGGCGGGAAAAAATTTGTGTGATATCCAAAAGATAATAGGGCCAATGATAATAGGGTATGTAATTAATAATTGTCGTGTAAGAGTAAAACTAAAATTCGTTATGTTTCAATTTAAAAAAATTCTTCAATAAAAGGTAATCTAACTATACCCCCATACCAAATTTCAGAAATCATAATTTTCAAATAACAAAGTTATTCGACCGTTTCGGTACTTTTTACGAACGCTGTATAATAACAGGTCACGAAATAAATACATAGAAAGCAATATACCACAACACCCGAAGAGGACCTTGTTAAAAGCTTATATAAACTAACTCTAGTAGCATCTTATTTGCTTCAAAACCTTTGCAATTTGCTATATAAATAAATCCATACTCTTTTAATTCAAAATTATACTCAGACTCGATAATATAATAGCAAAGCTAAACAATTTGAAAAGAAACTTCAAGATCAATTCGCTTCAAAAATGAGCGATGTTACTTAACATAGTAAATGTTGTTACTAAAGCTCATCTTACAGTAATTCTTTAAAACTGTATGGAGTTAAGTATGTAGCTTCATCGTAGAGTGACTTTTATGTGCCATGTAGTTTGGATACAACTGTTAAACCGGTTCGGGCTCTTAGACAATCTAGTATAGAAAAGAACGGGTAACCTGGAATAGGTAAAAATTGTATATAACTTAACCTGAGATGTTACTAAACAGGAGATAAACATAATATTAAGATGCAGAATCAGCGGACAGGAAATAGTTACGGCTCTCCTAAAATGAGTATCTAGCAGAAGCGAGAATTTATTTATTTTCAGTAGCGATGGTCTGAGGCGAGTAACTGTGATCAAACCTAGGCACTACGAACTTAAACAAACGTTTATGAAATTGACGGTTTATATTAAATTCCACATACCCAAGATTTTCAAAAAAATGGACGATCACTATACATACTTCTGTGAGGCGCTCCATCGTATTAGGAAAAGACGGCTCAGCGTTGAGAAAGCGATGCAAGCAGAGGTCAGAAGATGGTGACGAGGGCATCTTACTGTCCACTATTGTAGTATATGTCTTACAGATATGATCTTGTATCTGTTACCGACTACACGCTGAATTAAGCCTATAACGTTTTTATTATTTTTGTAACTAGTGTTGCTAAGTGTTGTATAATTAATAATTAAAATGCCAGGTACTATGGTAAAGCATATCATTGCTATTTCGTATGAAAAGTAATCGTATTTTTTATTATTATTATTACATATTTATTTTAATGTAACATTAAAATTCATTATGCAACTGATAGCGTAATCGCTGGGAACTCTTTTATTAATCTATAACACGGAAGCGTAATATTTCTGTATATTTCGTATTATTCTCTAAAAATAGCACATTTTACATTCCCAGTATGCCGATTATTATTGAAATCCAATAATAACGACTACTACCTTTTACAAAGTGTACACCAACTTTTACTTTCTTTTATAATTAAGTGACTGTATGTCACAACTCGAAGTATTTCATTAATTTGTCTCGTAATATACATACCGGCATACTGTTCCGCTGATTTTTCGCTGTTTTTTTTTCTAATTTTAATTGATATTATACCAAATCGACACAGAATATTCTACTCACACCAAAGCTTATTATCAGAACTCGGTGACATTGACAAATATTAAAATATCGTTAGTCATGGTTTAATTAAATTCTTTTAAATATGTTAATGGTTCATTTGTTCTATGAATTTAAAATTAAATATAGAAATGTTGAGCATGAAAACGCGGGCAAGTACGAGGAATATTTACATCGAACAATTTTCAGAAATCATCTAATTAAGTGAGTATTGTTAAAGTAATTATTATAGCCGTTAGATGATGTAAGGCATTCTAAATAACTTTTACTTCTGCTCTTTTGAATAAAATATGTAAATCTTCTGGCAGTAAACAAGGTTCATAAACCTTACTGAAGTACCACACTTTGTTAACCTAACTTATCCTGTGTTTGCGATATACTTATTGCATAAATCTGTGCAACATTACGCAATAGCGTACCACTATTTTCTTTGAATAGAAATAAAAAACAATATAAATACAACTGTTCATTCTATTCAACAGCCGATCTGATTTGAGATTTTTTTTACAAATTTGGACAATAACTCATTTTAATAGCTTCGAGCGTATGAATACATAGCCTGTAGAAACACACATATTCGCAATGTAATGTATCTCAAACGTAGAACGGGAATATTTAGGCAGCACGCAGGAGAACCAAGCAAAGTTGATTTCAATCTCTCTGACTAGTCAAGGCCGTCACCGATATTGGTCGGGCATCTTATCAAATGTGGTATGTTTAGTTACGAACGGGTATTTATTGTATTGATAAGAATTATTATTTAGTATTGAATTGTAGTGTAATTATGCTCATCCACTCAGAAGAATGATAAATGTGTTTGAGCATTACTGGCGTACTGGTGTACTTTTGACCGTTGTAAATTATCAGCAGAGGGTTTAGCAAACAGACCTATTGTAGTCTACGAGAATCTTCCGTATAGGTATATTGTACTAAACAGCATATTACTGTGTTACTTATTTTGGAATCTACTCGTCTTATTGCAAACATCAACACAAAGATTTGTTGCAAAAACTGCGCATTCTATTTTCACTTCTATGATTTTGTAAGAAATACCTTTCATGTCAAAAAATTATGTGTAAATCGAAGTGAAGTGATGCCAACTGATATTTACATAATAGTATATACGAGTATATTACTAAAATCAATAATTTTACAGTAAATAACACGATTTTAATTTTGAATATAATTATACATACGAAATATGTGTACAATTTCATAGTGATTGATAGCATAATTTCATAAAATTATTATGAACTTTCGTCCGGTTAGAGAACCTAGACATTAATTTACCAATATTTGTGTGGGTCGAGATTAAAATAAAGATTTTCCGACTTAGTTTAAATCGAAATCACTTTCTAATTATATATGTACTTATTTTATGTAATCACCTAAATGGCAAAAAGGTGAAGCTCGTTCTAGTTGTTACTGTAACAATTTCACTGATTTATAACAGTTCCTGTATATGTGCTGTCTATTATATAGTCCTCATCATGAAACATGTTATGATAATTATACAGTGCGATGTTAAATAACGCATCTCGGATGCTACGATGTAGAAGAAACGTGTTTTTAAAAATTAGATTTTCGAAAGGCATCAAGAGTTGAGAAAGAACTGAAAGTACAGACGTAGTCTGTCTTTACAGTAATCGAAATTATTCATTCTCTATGATCGCCAACGTAAGCTACATTCCTGATGTAAACGTAACAATTGCAAAAGCCATTACCTTATTATTAATTTAATAAGATACGCAAACGAAGACTTTATTATTCAACAAATAGTGTCTGCAGGTGGTTCTCTTAAAGTTAATGCTTTAAGTTAGTACGGGTTAGTCTTTAAAGAATAAACACAATTAGTTATACAAAAAGTGCGAGATAGTAAGATTGTTTTCACATTTTAGTCTTCACGATAGCAATAATGTTTGCGATTCTTGAACAAATATTTTCATTAACACTGTTGACACAATTTTTCAATTTTCCATTTAATTTTACGTACGTTCTTTAGTGTTTAAAAGGAAATAGCTATCTTATGAGACTCTAGTCCTGTTGTGAGCATCTAAACGGAATGTCTATTATTTTCTAAGCATCAAAACTATTTAATTTCAAATCTGTCCAAATAAAAGAACCGCATAACCCGCATAGATTTATTGATTAACTATTAGAAATGCTGTTTCTTTCGTTAAATTGGCATTGTTTTCGCTAAGGATAACATCACCAATTCCTTTCGTACTGTATAAACTGTCTAGTGTTTATATAAAGATGATTACTTACACGGTAGTTGTTAAAGCAAGGTATTCGATATGTTACAGCACAAAGCTTTCTTATATTAGTATTATTATCAATAGGGCATAATATTCAAAGATGAATTAAATTACAGAATTTAATTTACAACAAATATTGACTTCATTCGTCTGAAATGCGATAGCGGCGATAATTTAGTGTTACCAATATTTGCGTAAATTATCTGCCTCAGAATAAAATATTGACACCGAAGCAAGTCCTTGAACAGGTCGTGGCAAAGGAATGCCACATTTCTTGCTAAGTCGAAGAAGCTGAGTATGATAAGTTCGTGTGTATATTATAATCCACAAATAGTTTATAACAGTTTGGTTTTTGACTCGATAAGTATGCTTATTGTTTTAAATGGACTCGCAGCGTCGCCCAACACGATTGACAAGCTCTAGGTCTTAGCTCTACTAAGTGCACCACACAATACTTTATAACGATAGAAAGATAAACAAATGAATGAGGACTACTATGTACCAGAATAAATCATAGTGCTATGTTTAGCATTGCTAGCAATGTCTACGACAGCATCCTATAATCACTACAAAAATTTATATAAAATAAAAATGTTACGAAAGACCCTATAACTGGTAAAACCCCAGGACACTTTCAAAATGTGCAAAACCAAATCTAAATTTATCATACTAAAATTATCTAAAATTGTTTTTATCGTATTTTCTCCATTCTTAATGTACAGAAACACTTTGTTATGCTATTCCATCTGTAAAGAAATTCAATTATTTCCTTAATTAAACAGTACTAGTCACAATATTGACAATGAATAACAACGTTAAATTTAAATTAATTCATTAAAAAACAATCTAGTAATTACCATACTTAATTTGATTTTATAGTTTACTTTAGCTATCAATTACGTTTGTACATCGATTATTGTTAAAGCGAGGCAAATTAAAAGATTCTTACACCGAATTTAAACACGGTAATATTTCTCAGGCCTTTTTTTACATACTCTATGAGTCCAACCATTCCGAATCAAAAGGATGTTACTCAACTTCTACAATAATATACCGCATTCACCATAAAAGTCAGATAAAACATCGTGGGAAATCTGCGAGTTCTTGCAAAAGTAATCGAAGTGATAATTCTATTGTTAGTTAATTATGTCGTTATTTAAAATATATTTATCGCTTACATTACTATATTTAATGTAAAATTGTCCATTTATTCATCGTTACAGCTTATTAAACTCAACAACATAATAAGCTGAAAATATTGTTATAACGCTTGTGTCAGTCTAGTGAAAAATTAAAGTGATATAAAGAAGTAACCTGGTTTTCAACTTCTACAAACGAAAGCTGTTTATAGAGTATTATATTCATGCGCATGATTTATTACGACCATTAAGGAAAAAATAAAAAGAATAGCCGTATCTAATTCGATTATTTATTTTAAACAAGTTTGCCGACCACCAAACGCAAAAAAAAACGATTACGAAACTGAGCCGGGAACAATGGAGAATTATAGATGTGACAGTTATATTAGTTTTAATCTGAAATGACTTCCTTAGGACATAATAACATCCATAAACAAATCTTGTCATAACCGATTACAAATGTAAGAATTAATAGCTTACAAATTTATATACATAGTCCTTAATTGCCTTGATTACGGTGCTATAGATTAGCTCGAAGATATACATACATAAGTATTTCTATAGGAGTCAAAACGAGTAGCGAAAATTTTTGTATTGTCTTGTACGCCAACGAGATGAAAGAAAACGATGCCGAGTGATGTAGTTACGTAATAAATATCTATTATAGTACATTTCACGCATATATACATATCACATGTATATTGGCTTATTTACAAATATTTATTTCCGTAATTACTTGATCACTTATCATTTAATTGAACATTTACTAGTACACGAGATATATTAAATAAAGTTGAAATAGTTTCTTTTCTAGTATATACATACCTTTTTCCATAACGAAATTGACACAATCTTTCAACGGCCAACATTTATGTAACAGTACTCGGCTGTCACTGAATTCTAATTACTGTAACTTGTTATAGTAGCATTTTCTGAATAAGAACGAAACCTCATACAACGTTACAGTTTCATGCAGTATTTTGTTAATTAAAGATTCGCTTGATAGCGAATGTAAATTATATCAATGTGTAATTCCCAATTAATGGAATTATGTAACCTTAAGAAAATACCAAAGTAAAGAAGCCATAAAAAAGTACTTATTCTGACGTGGTACCCTTGACGATTTTCTAGTAATGGTATTTTCATCCTATTATATTAAACATACTTTTGGCGTTTTATTAGACATATGTATTACATTCCAACACTATTAGATATGTCTTACCAGAACATGCTTGGAATAAACGGCATCGCACACATCGACATTAAGTTTTCGAAATCGATCAAGAAGACCAATCTTAGTACTTAAAGATAGGAGCCATACACTTACACTAAAACGATATACAATGGCTTACGATTAATGCAACAAGAATTCTTAAAGAACACAAATATGTACTTATGAGATAGAAACACGAAGTTATTACAAAACCGACAGCACTTAATACTGGGTTTCTTATAATCTCATCCTTTCATGAATTACTCACCGTATTTATAATTTATACACTTTATTGCTTTGGAATGGAACTTAAGTCCAGACTATGTAGGTTAAATACTAAGCACTATATTGTTATTGTTATTGAAATAAATATCATTCATTATTGTATTTGCTCTAACAACAGAAAAAAGGTACAACGTCCCAGGCTACTCCTTTAAAAATATCATATGCCTATCGAGTATAACTATGCCGAGTGTCCCACCTACTGAAACAGTTGAATTAATTAAAAGGATGTTAGAATGTAACAAAACTAACATCCTCATAAAAGACGAGATTTTGCAATTATTATCTGTTTGCTTAGAACAGAATTACTTTTCATTCGATGATAAATTTTATAAGTGTAATAGCAGTTTAATTATGGGAAATCCTTTGTCACCTCTATTAGCAGAGATTTTTATGGACAATTTAGAAAGAATAATTTTTGGAAATAGTACATTAACGAAGAACGTATTATTTTGGTTCAGATACGTTGACGATATTTTGGTAGGATACATAGGTACAAACAGACAACTGGATAATTTCTTTGAGTTTATTAATTCTATTAATTCCCATATTACTTTTACATTAGAAAAAGAAGTGAACAACAGTATCAACTTCTTAGATCTTACGTTAAAAAGAGTCAATAACCAAGTACAATTTTCCATTTACCACAAAGAATCACATACTGACATAACTATTCATAGCAAATCCAACCATCCCTATCAACATAAATTAGCGGCTTACCACAGCATGATCAATAGATTGATTAACACACCAATGTCCACTGCAGATTATAATAAAGAATATAACATTATTAAACAAATTGCCTATAACAATGGATACGACCCAAAGTTAATAGATAAATTAATTTCTAAGAGATTATTCAACAAAACGTTACAAGAAATTTATCCAGTCATAAAAGACACTACAATTCAAAAGTTTAAATCTATCACTTATTTAGGGGAGAACCAAGCAAAACTAACAAAATTACTTAGAAAACAGAATATTAATATGGCATACAAAACAAACAATAACCTTGCAAAATACATCAAGAACAATAAAGGGAAAACTAATCACAGCAATAAATCGGGAGTCTATAAGTTAACTTGTGGTACATGTACTAAGGGATATATAGGTCAAACAGGAAGAGCATTTAAAACACGGATCGCTGATCATTACTCCGCTTACATTAACCGGAAAAATGATTCGACTTACGCGAATCATTTGATAGATAATAATCATAGTTTTAATATAGATTTTGATATTCTTCATGTAGAAAATAAAAGTTTGAAACTAGATTTACTAGAGACATTAGAAATTAATAAATATAAAAATTCAGATAATTTATTAAACGATAAAGTGGACTTAAACTCATCACCATTGTTAAATATATTTAGTCAGTAAGACAGTTTCCTTAATTTCACACACAACATCTGTTCGCAGTATATCTAGTTACACGTACTTTCGGTATAGACCTGTCACTTTTAGACAAGAAATTGTTCTTTAGATTTTAGTTCTTAGAATTCATAATAACCACACACTATATATAAGAGTCAAGGGTATGTAGATACTTATTATTGTATATTTAAACCTGAAGAAGCTACAGTGTAGTGAAACAGCTGTCGTGATTATCAAATACAGTGTAAATCTGAAACATTTTGTTTGTTTTATTTCACATTTATAACTATGTTCTCAAGTTGCACCAAATTTCTAATATCGGTAGAAAATTCTAATTTAATTTATGAAATACAGGAACAATGTTTTACTACTTTCTTATTACGATTTTAGAGACATGTTAACACAGGTCTAGACTTTCATTTTATGTTACACGGCGTTAATATATTCAGAGCATTTCGTTGATGATATTTGATTCTCCTTAAAATATTCAGTGAAAAACCGTCGGCATTAGGTGGGCGCACTACGCACACACACATGCACTTAAATTACGTGTTAACATCGTTATTATTATAATTCAATACAAACCCTGCAAAGAATCCATTTGCATTGAATGAACGGCAAACAAAGAAACTAATTATAGAGCTATAACTGTGTTTTAGAGCCACGGTGAAAATCATCACGAGCATACATTAATGTTATATTTGATTTTCGGTAGCCTACGCTCTCGCTTCTTGGATTTACATTTTGGTTATTGTTTCTACCAGGTAAATAAACAAGAAAAAACAAGAGGAAAAAGCTAATCGTTATCCATTGTGAAACTTTCTCTATGAACAGGGATTTGTCGATGTCAGTAAGCACTTTTGCATAGGTATTATTTTCTTTATTAAAGGAAAGCTGGGTGAAGACTTTATAGTCTAAAATGACAGTATTATGTACTGGTTATGTATTTCAAAATTAAGTACAGTCTAACGCACATTTAACTAAAATATTTTCTAATGGTGGGACCTAATTTGTAGATGAACCTGTAGTATATAGTAGCACGCAGCTAAGGGTAGAAATATCGTGAATGCTAACAATAAAAAAGAAAGAATCCAGAATGTTGATATCACAGATTAATAAGTAGTGACAATAAGTCACATTCTACAAGTTAATAAGTAACTTTTTGTAAGGACCTGTAAACCAGACGATATTATAGCGAAAGTTATATATGACACTAAAGCATGTAACTACAATACTGATTTCAGTACCGTTTTGTTATTTAATCAGCAGCTACTTGCTTTGCTCAAATGGATAAGAGTATCCTTTATAAAAGTTTCTATGTTGAAAGTATATTAAAAAAAAGCGACAAGTAAGTAAAACATTGATTAATTATAGTTTTCTTTTATTTTTAATTACTCTATGTAATGCTTTTCCCCATAGTGGGGAGAGAAAAGCGCAAAACAATCAAAAACCTCAGAAAACATGGAAAAACTGACAAAGCAATCCAAGACATCTTAGAACGTTCTGTCTAAATGATAATTAATGCCTTGACATATAAACAGAAACGCGCGGAGGAGAGCGTAAAACTTCCGTCATAGACGATTGTTGCGTAATGCGTTAAAATTGATGTGTAAAATTAATCCATTTGCTTCAACAAAAATTATACAAAAAGACCTAGAAGTTCTAGTAAGTATAGAAATTGTTCGTATGCGCTTGGTGAAACATAATTTATTTACTAGAAGTCATTCAGAAGTTATGCAAAAGAACATCTTACTTGGTCTACAGAGAAATGGCGCAACATATTGAGGACAGAGCAATGCAAAGTCGTACCTATTATTTGGTGGAGTTGGATCAAAAATACATCTTCGGCGACAACCTAATACAGAACATGATCCACGATATACAACAAAAACCATCAAGCATGGCGGTACAAAAGTTATAGTATGGGGCAGTTTTTTATGCAACGGAGTTGGTCCAATCCACTTGATTGAAGGAGTCATGGATCAGGAGGCATATGTCGAAATATTGGACAAAGAGATGTTGCCATACGTCGAGTGAAATATGCCTTTAAAATGGATAGTCCAACAAGACTATGACCCTAAACACACTAGTAAGTCTGTAAATGAGGTTGAGACTATACCGTGGCCTGCTCAGTCTCCTGACCTTAACCCCATAGAAAACCTGTAGGTCGACATAAAAAAAAGTGTTGCAGAGCAAAGGCCTTCCAATTCACGAGATAAGGGGAACGTTGTAAAACAGGCATGTGAGAGTATATATCTAACATGTTGCAGTGACCTTACATGAGCGCAACGAATAAATTTTTAATATGCTTTATGAAATTTCGAACAACTATGCACGTCTAACTGACTATAAGACACAGCACCTTTGACGATAGCAATCGGAACTACTGATAACCTCAAACAAACTAATTCATATAATAATGTCGTGCGTAAACTCATTATTGTAAAGAACCTATACATAATTACATCCAGTTACATCAGAAATATACAGTATATTAAAAGAAACACCTTCCATTTCGAATGTTAGAGAATATGCAATGCAGAAGTATCCAAAAATAAACAATTCTCGACAACATGTTCTCTAATAGGAGTTATTTCTGGAGCTTTCGAAATATGAATACTATTAAAAACTAATACTCTAAGTTTGCATGTTTTGTTAATAAGTTTATGCATAGTTTTACTCAGTGTCGCTTTGAGATCGCAAAATAAAAAAAAATACTTAATTACAATAATACACAAACGCACATCAATACCGTATCACATCACATATATGTATGTACCTATACCTAAGAGCATTGTCGTGTACTGTAACCTAGACAATTGGTCATAAAATCGCTTTCGTGTTTTGGATCTAGGATAGTGTGTGGTAAGTAATTTGCATGCAGCATGGGCTGAAATTCAATACGAACGTATCACGGTACAGCCTTGAATAATCAGAGCAAATATGTAATTACAATAGACTTGCGATCAACATTTTGCGGTAGCAAATTTTTTAGCACTCCTTCATAACACGAGTAAAAGATATGAAATCATTAGATCGCGAATAGTCACGGTTACATGACAAAAATAATGTATTGTTCTTGCTACCGTTTGCGTAATATCAGTTTTGAATTTTCCTAAGTGCGAGAGACGGGTGAAAAACGAATACCAACCAGCGAAATATGTGGTCAATATCTGGAACGAATGCCAGTCTAAATCGACTTTTTAGATCACATTATCTAGTATTGCGTATTGCATGTTTACCTTATTTAGGTTTTGTTTTGCTTTTAATGTAATTGTATCTAGGATAATCGCAATCTAGACTTGCCGAAATCAGGAATTTCAACGCATAAAAGCAAGCAAATGCTATAAGTCACTGAAGGAAAAACAATTTTATATATAATATAAAAAATTATTTTGTAAATTAAAACAGCTGAACTCAAGAACTGTTAAAAAAAGACAAAAAGGCTACAACTAAACTTAAAGCCAATTGTTTAACTTGCAGAGAAGTAGTGAAGTTATTTATAATTGTTAAAGTAAGTTAAACGTAGGCTTAATTGAGTCATTTTCAAATAAGACGTTGTCATCGTTAAGCAATATTCTACGAATGTTTACTATGTAAAAAGTGATGACTATTATTTAGTATCAAACATGCTGGATACAAAGATATTGCAGTTCAATATAAAGGTTAATTAAACGTTGAGCATTTGGTAATAGTTTAAACGCTATTTTAAACTAACTGAAAACTGAAATATAATAATTACAATTCACATATTCAATCTCGGCAGTTACATCAATGATGTAGAATCGACACTTTGTTTAACTTAAGTGGCTTTTGCAATTGCCAACACCTTTACAAATTCATAAATCTTTAAACGAGTAAACTAATCGGCTTAATCTTTTATTGTGATAATAACAAATAATCAAACTTTGCGCTCATTTTACAATGATTAATGTGATCACCAAATGCTGATAGATTACCTAAAACTATTTATAATAAATTAATAAAAATGCAGTATTTTATTTGAATATCAGCGGTAAATTTAAGATGTTCGAGCATTCTGACGTTTGTCAACTCTAGACCACGAAATGATAATTGTAAGAGTACTTGAATTGCCATTACACTGAGGAACAAAAATGAAACTTTTTTGTTTTGTAAAGAAGAAGTTGTGGTCCTGACTGTATTTTGTCTCCTGCGCCAAGATTTTCCCGACGAAATGTAAGTGGGAGTTCTGAAAATGTACTTTTTAGAATATCTATATTATAACCGACATTTTTCCAAGATCTTTTAACGTCATTGACAATACATATAACAGTAATTTTCCGCCTTTCTATTTCCCAAAAAAACTGAAAGGGATTTAATGCTTGCCAAACTGCTATTTCCAGTGGATTCATCGTGTAATTTTTACATCACTACTTTTAGGGAACTAAGTATATGAAACCAGAAGTATATTCAATTGCCTTGCCGAAATTCTTCATTAATCTAAGTTTGACAGGCAGTGAAGGTAAATAAACATTTTTACGATTACACAATGTATCATGTTTCATATTTCTCTATCGATGAATTAGTGAATTACCTTCAAGCCATTATTTTCTAATATAGAGATTTTTTCGGTCCGTACTATCGTATTCATATAAAAAACAACAGTACTTTGTATAGTAAAGCTGCAGACTAAGAATAAGTGCAATAACCGTCCAATAATGGAGAAATATTCCAATCACACACTACATATTGAAGCTTTGCCAATATAAATTTATATGTTTCTGTCAGACTAGCAGAGTGAACTAGAGGTATTGATACGAGTTTATTGCCTTTATGCAGAGTCACAGCACTTAAACTGATTTTAAAAGAACCACTAAACAGGCGCCATTTTGTTTCAGTTTGGTTTCAATACCAAATGTAATGGGAAAAGGCATGTCGTTAGAAAGCATTAAGTCAGTTTCTACTGAAAAATCGCCTACAAAAATATTCGCTTTCAATACGATTTCACCAGAAATAATAATGTGATATGAATATACAATAATTATTGTATATTTAAACCCGAAGAAGCTACAGTGTAGCGAAACAGCTGTCGTTATTATCAAATACAGTGTAAATCTGAAACATTTGTTTGTTTTATTTCACATTGAAAATGGATTTACATCAAGTAAAGACCGACTCAATCCAACAGTAGAAATAATAATGCAAAGATGTTTCAGTTTTTGTAGAAACAAGCCTACTACAATAAAAGAACTACTGCAAAATAGATGGAGATATGCATAAGAAACTACTGATGATAAAACTAGTTATAAACTTGTTGGATTATTTTTTGAACAGCGAACACTTCGAACAGTTTCCTTAATTGTCTTTTTAAGTTTTTTTTTAATGGAGTTAATTTGAAGCGATGCATAAATGTACACACTTTTTACTATAATACTGCGTTTTATAGCAAAGTTGTATAATATTTAATTCTGCGTTTCACTGATCAACAATATACGATAATATAAATCAGTTTCTGACATTTGATCAAAAATATTTTTTCTGTTAATTAGCGTAACCAAAAAATTTGCGATATTATAAGTGACGAAAATTTACTAGAAAAACATAGTAAGCCAAATATATACCTCAAAGACCGTCAGCTTTTTCGTATGAATACCATACATACATAAAGTGCCTTTTATTTTTCATGTAGATTCAAAATAAATAATAAAAAATGTGGGTTTGTATTTAAAAGAACGAAGTCGCTTTCTGTGCAAAGGAAATGGAACAGCGTGTATAATCAGCATCATTTTAGGTTTGTAGATTTTGAGGAGATGAAATTAAAAAAAAGTAGGACACATATACCTACATATTTATATTTAAAAAATACCATTATATTTTTGGCTAGAAGAGAAAAATGCTTGGAATACCATAAATTACGTAATTTTTAGCGCATACTGTTATTGCAAGTTTTCATTGCTTAACAGTTATATACCGACTTTTTAAATCAGTAAACAGACTAAAACGGCAACATGCATAAAACCGCGACTTAATAGGTGAAGTAGGTATTTATGTATTTAAAACTACTTTTTTTATGAACTACGTTTATTTAGTTTTATTTCTATTTCGCTTCAGTTTCGAAAACAATAATTGTGGTTACACGAATGTGATCACTTTCGTTTTCACTTAACGATGTTAGAATTCCTTCATTTTCTGCGGTCAACCTGCTGTCTTTGTTTTCACTGACTAACGAAGCTGTGAACTAAATCTCTCGGCTGCTAGATTCATTGATTAAGTACTTCCTAATGAGCTGTGGTTTGCAGATATACGCGTGTTAACGTTTTGCGGAAATAGGTAATAATAAATTCCGGTTTGTCATTGCTGAGATCGGAAAAGTGTCTTTAAATGTTTATTATAAGGTAATTAAACATAACAGAGTTTATATTATGGTTTGCGGTTTGTTTCTATGATGAAATTTTTTTCCTTGTCTAGGCGCTACAACTTTCTTTGACTTGGGCAGATTTACAGTATGTGATTGAAGTATTGTTGTTTCAATTTTGTACGTCACTTTCCTATACGCCAACGAAAAAATGTTGGATGAACTCTATGATTATAGGTTATACTGGTCTTATATACTACTTCAAAATTGATGTCACTTTTGTGCATTTCTTATGTTTGAATAGATAGTATTACAATCATTCCTACCACGAGTAATAGGATGAATATATTGCTTATAATCAATTAATATTTCCGACGTCTTCTAAATGTTGTCTCAATATTGTGGCTACAATTTTTGTAGCGGTAAACTTTGAAATATACAAGGTGTCTGTAAAAGATCTTTACACATGCCTACCACATATTCCTGAGACCACTTTGATTTTAACAAGATTTGGCATAGTTGGTTAAACGAATGTTTTGACAAATTTGCAAGAAGATGCTAATACCGGAAGTGAATGAAACACGCATGCCCATTATGAAAATTAACAAGAGACCGATTTATCTATCTTTATTCGTTTTCGAGAAAACCGAAAAAAGCTTACGGTCGTGCGTTCGAAAAAAAACATAAGGTAATCCAGTCAGTGATTTCTATCATAAACAAATGAATTTTGCATGATTAAATAATAATAGTGTCAAATCTAAAATACCAAAATTGTCATTAATGTTCAAAAGTGCTCAAGTGCTCTAATAATAATTTAGAAAGGTTAACTTTTTGAAGAATATACCGATATGCTATTGGTATTTGGATTGTGCGAAGGAAATACTCCAGAATGTGTTAGGGTGTATTCTGAAAGGTTTCCAAATCGTCATATCCCAAGTCACCCAACGTTTGGGAGACCGGTCGCTTTGCTCCTGTAACCGCTGATTATAGAAGGCAGCGTTTTATAAGGGTTCCCGAACATGGAGAAGAAATTTTAGAACGTGTTGAATAAGATCCAGAAATAAGTTATTGACGAATAGATAGGGAACTAGGAGTATGTAAAGATGTCGTTCACCCAGTAATTGAAGAAGAGTTGCTATATCCATACCATAAAATAGCAGTTCAAGATCTTTTAGAACATGATCCCGAAATGCGCTTGGGTTTTTGTCGCTTTGTTAATGGGCAAAGAGAAGCAGATTTAAACTTTGGCGCCACACTATTTTGCTTACGGATGAAGTTTGTTTCACAAGAAGAGGGATAACTAATTTCCATAACGAACACGTTTATGAATATCATATTCAACACGAATTTAAACTTAATGTGTGGATTGGAATAATTGGCAATTCTATTGTTGATCCTGTTATTCTTCCACAAGCATTAATGGGAGACATCTACTTGCAATTTTTACAAAATGCACTGCCGGATTTGTTAGACGATTTACCTCTACAACTTCCGAGAAATATGTGGTACAATCACGATGGAGCTCCACCACATTTTTCAGTAAATGTTCGAAACTACTTAAACCAAGTATACCCAAACAAATGGATAGGTAGAGGTAATGACGCCGCTGTAAATTGGCCACCGCGTTCTCCAGACATAACTCCAGCTGATTTTTTTAATGGGGACTTAAGTCCATGGTTTACAAGACACCTGTGGCTAATGAACCGTAACTATGTCAACGTGTTCAACATGAAATAAATGACCTTAGAGATGATGGAGAAGTTCTGGAAAGAGTACAGTTTAATTTCCTTCGTCGTATAATAATATTAACTGACATGCCAAATTTTATTAAAATTGCATAAGCCGTTTTGAATTTATAATAAAGAAACAATTTCAAAATTTTAACTTCAAGGGCGCATAGCGCCCAAACTAAACGACTTAAATTGGCTTATTTTGGTCTAAGCAATATGTGGTAGGCGTGTGTAAAGACCTTACACCACACCTTGTATATATGTATCTTCTCCTATTTATTAATCAAGCTGCTGCTGCTACATAACGTTTTAACATTCAGCTCTTCATTTCGCGCTTGTCAGAGATGGCAGATTATATATACACAATAATCATTCACCATCGTCACGGTCGTATAATGTTTAAATGAACAGTAACTATCTAGTTCAACAATTTTGTTCCTAAGAATATATCATACCTTGGAAATGCAAAAGCGAGCATGTGGCCATCGCCTTCCCTAACTCCATAGATGTCACCTCATATAAGTTTTCAAAGGCCCTACACAAAGTAATGTTTATTGTTTGTGGTAAACACTTATAGAAAACTGCAACTAGTCTGTTTTTTTTTAATCGGTCCTAATAATGAATATATTTTCATTATTTATTTCACTGAATCTATTGCCAGATTTGTGATTTTTCAAAGGAATCATATTGTTGAGAATGGTATTTCACAAAACAAGTTTTACAAGGCTGGAAATTCATTTATATACATAAGTATATATGGCTGACCAGTTTCGAATTTCTATTACTTTGTAATATATCTGTAACATATCACGGTTTTCTACGTAACCAAGCATATTTATAATTAACTAACTGGTTAATTGATTTAAAAAATAACTTTGATTTTAATTCTACTACAAATTTTTGAACTAAGCTTTTTAGTTTTAAATAAAAAATATCCCATGTGTATCGTTTGAAATCAGAAGAAAATACACTATTGAAGGAACAATAAACGAAATAAGTTTCGATTTAGAAAAATAAATTTAAAGATGTTTTGAAACTTTCGAAGTAAAAAATAAGCACCTTCAGTATCCTCAAACAGCAACAAGTCAACCAAGAAATCATGTTAACAATGAAAAAAGTTGCAAAACTACGTTCACTTAACAAGATTATGAAAGCTTCACTCAAAAATTGCTAATCTTTAACATATCCTGGAACAGTATTACGAACAGCATATTACTTATAAAAATTTAATTCTAATTAATTAGGTTATTATACTAACGTACGTATTTTGTTTTCAGAGAACAATACCTCTACGACGTTTTCGAGGCCATTATTTCAACACTCGATTCCAAACTGCAAAGGATAGAAAACTTAGACAAAGCTGTAGAGCACTTAATGCGGCGAGTAGAAAGCCTAGATACTAGAGTTAATAATAATATAGATAAAACGGAAGCAGTGATATCAAAACTCCGTACCTTGGATTACAAGTTATTTTCGTCGCCTTCCATAGAATCCCAACAGAAAGCTATAAATCCCGAGAAGTTAAGGACGCAAGCATATGCAGAAAGCGAACCACATGCATTAAGTATGAGATTAATATCTCTTGATCAGAAAGTCAGTGATATTGACAATAAATTGAATATTTTGAAAAATCAACTAGATAGTAATTATTTACCAAACGAAGACATTAACGTTGAGGCTAGCGAACGGAAACCTGTCAGCATGAATGTTGTAGAAATAACTAAAGCTTTGAATTCGGAAGTAATTAATCACATAACGAAAGAATTGAACCAGCTGAGGGAAGTTACAGGAAACGTTGACCGAAAATTACAATTCCATATAAATTTAGTTAATGAAAATCTTGGAAAAGTTCTTCATATGATGAGTGATGTTCACGAAGCAATAGTTGAACCAGTATTAGTAAATCCTCTGGATGATGTTAGGAATAGAACCACTACAACACCACAACCAATTTTACTAAAAAGTAGCAAACTTGATTCCTTAGTTAAACAAATGAAACCGATAATAAATGTATCAGAAAAGATGGACGAAGTATGGGACGTAGTTGTAGGAACGAAAAGTTCTGTGGATGATTTAGTGCCAAAATCCGACGAATTACTTACACAAACTCAAAGACAAGAGAGAGCAATTGGAGAAATGCACAGCGATTTCAGATCTAAGGCAAACCAGATTATCGAAAATTTAGATATGGTAGAAAAACGATTAAAGAAACAAGAAGATGACGTCGCAACGTTAGCACAAAGACCAGTTCCCGCAGAACTTCTGCTTGATCCAACTATAGACAGACTCGTTGAGTTTAATCCAAACCGGTATCAAGTAGATGAATTTGCATCTGCTACAGACACAACCATACCAATACCCTTCACTACGTTACCACCCCCTACAACTGCTACACAAACCACAACGACGACTAATGCGACTCCAGCAGTAACAACGACGCAACAAAACCTGAATATCACTGAAAAGAGAATGGAAAAACGAAAAGGTGGAGTCATATTTCCGAGTGTGAAGAATAAACCATCAATTACGAATAACACTTTTACTACTGATTTACTCACGATTAAAGACATAAAGGTAAGTCGTTTTTTTATTTTAGCCATTTATAGAAGGCAATATAGCTTACACACCTCAATAAAAACAATAATCTTTTCTACCATAATATTTTACAGGAAGACATTTTCGTTATTTGATTGGTGTTAATTAGTCAACGCATTTTCTCTTTGTATGTGTACGTGAATATATATGTATTAATGGTTTTTTGTCCTCACGGCGCTAGATTGCTTTCTTCTGATACAATTTTAAGTATGCGATACATAGTGGCATGTGTACAGAATCATTAATAATTATACTAATTAAGAAATGTCGGCAGTTAATTACTCTGAAAATAAATTATCGAAACAATAGGTACGAGAAATTAAATTTTTAATAAATGATTTGTCTACCGCCAATTTGGTTATAAAAAAATATACGCTCAACAACTTTCATTAGATTACATTACATTACAAATCGCGTCTAAAAATAGCCACAATTGTTAACAAAACAGAAAACAGCACACATTATGGAAATTTGTTGTTGAGGGTATCCTGTTGCAAAATGTAATTATTCGTTTTTCCAGAAAATTTTCCACAGTAACTTTTTAAGTTTTATTTTTCTGATCAGTAATAGGCATAATCTTTTTTAATTGTAGCATCCGCTGACTCATATGGTTCACGCAATATGCATACGAGAGATACATCATTCAGGATTTATAATTTTTACGACTTTAATGATCAGGATGTCGTCAGCCACTAAACGAAAATGCATATTATTTAACCTATGAAACAGCAGCACGACACTCAACATTAATAAAAGAAAACATTTTTATATAAGTTATTGCACATAAATTATAAAGAATATACCAAAAGTTACAGTTTCTCATATTATCGTGGTGAAACCTTACTTAATACTCAACTTGTACGATGAAGTACTGTGTGAACAAAAACCAGTGTTTTTTATAACATAATATAATAAAAACATACTTATATACAATATATATAAACATATATAATAACATTTTGCTAGCCACCTTTATGAAAAAAGCGCATGCTATGACAAAATCCAATAACACCTTAATAAACTATGTGCAGCCGAAGCAAAGGAAGATGATGGATAACAGCAAGCGATGATCAGGGCAGTTCCGTTTAAATAAATCTCCTTACGAATGCTCTTCATAAAAAATAATTTGTGAAAAATTTGTTACACAAATGTAAGGACAATAGACAATGCGCATGCTATGACAAAATCCAATAACACCTTAAATAAGAGTCACAAGTAAAGACCGCAAATGTGGTTCAGTAGTAGGGGCGTAACTATATCGGCTTTACCGAAATAAAAATGGGCGTTATTTAGAGAAACCTTATACTAAAATTAATGAAAACACAGACATAATATACAACCTTATCTAATTAGCAAACAAACACGTTGAAGCATTTGCACAAACTTTCGACATTTTAAATGCGTTGCAACCGAATTATAGGTACGTGTACTTGCAATACATGATCATGCAACAATACCGCCTACAAACTACATATTTCGCTACATACATACTCGTACGATAGGCGCACGCCGTTAACGCTGCCGATGTACTGCCGCTGGAACCGAAACAATTCTTGCAGTCTTTAGTCTTAAGACTGGTATTATACAAATTTCACCGCTAGATATAAGAATACAGCGGTTGCGTGAAGTTATCCACACTTTTCCAGCCACACTTCTATCGTAACGAAAGTTGGAATGAAGTAGTAATTCCAATATATCATACACGATCGTGGTTTTCTTATAAATTTTACAATACATGTTCTACAATCCACAATATATTAACCGAATTCTCTCTGGTGGAAGCTATTTTATATATCTAACAACGAAATTTAATTGGCTCGTCGATTGTGGCCTTCAGAATAAAGAAAAATCGAAAAACCGCGGCTGGGACAATTAAAACGTCGTGCTTCTCTTACTTATTAGAGTGCCTCGACACCGACCATAGGTCATATTTTGGCATGATGGCCTCGTACCATACCAACCATCGAATTCATTTGGCTGGCCGTTTACGACCTTCAAAAGTAATAAAAATCGAAAAACCGTGGATGGAATAATTAAAACGTCGTGATGCTCTTATTAATTCGAGTGCCTCGACGCCGACCATAGGTCATATTTTGGCATGATGGTATCATACCATACCAACCATCAAATTCATTTGGCTGGCCGTTTACGACCTTCAAAAGTAATAAAAATCGAAAAACCGTGGATGGGATAATTAAAACGTCCTGATGCTCTTATTAATTCGTGTGCCTAACACCGACCATAGGTCATATTTTGGCATGATGGTCTCGTACCATACCAACCATCGAATTCATTTGGCTGGCCGTTTACGACCTTCAAAAGTCATAAAAGTCGAAAAACCGTGGATGGGATAATTAAAACGTCGGGATGCTCTTATTTATTCGAGTGCCTCGACATTGACCATAGGTCATATTTTGGCATGATGGTCTCGTAGCAAATTATCCACCAAATTTATTTGGCTGGCCGTTTACGACCTTCAAAAGTAATAAAATTCGAAAAACCGTAGATGGAATAATTAAAACGTCGTGATGCTCTTATTAATTCGAGTGCCTCGACACCGACCATAGGTCATATTTTGGCATGATGGTCGCGTACCACACCAATCATCAAATTCATTTGGCTGGCCGTTTACGACCTTCAAAAGTAATAAAAATCGAAAAACCGTGGATGAGATAATTAAAACGTCGTGATGCTCTTATTTATTCGAGTGCCTCGACATCGACCATAGGTCATATATTGGAATGATGGCCTCATACCATACCAACCATCAAATTCATTTGGCTGGCCGTTTACGACCTTCAAAAGTAATAAAAATCGAAAAACCGTGTATGGAATAATTAAAACGTCGTGATGCTTTTATTAATTCGAGTGCCTCGACGCCGACCATAGGTCATATTTTGGCATGATGGTATCATACCATACCAACCATCAAATTCATTTGGCTGGCCGTTTACGACCTTCAAAAGTAATAAAAATCGAAAAACCGTGGATGGGATAATTAAAACGTCGTGATGCTCTTATTAATTCGTGTGCCTAACACCGACCATAGGTCATATTTTGGCATGATGGTCTCGTACCATACCAACCATCGAATTCATTTGGCTGGCCGTTTACGACCTTCAAAAGTCATAAAAGTCGAAAAACCGTGGATGGGATAATTAAAACGTCGTGATGCTCTTATTAATTCGTGTGCCTAACACCGACCATAGGTCATATTTTGGCATGATGGTCTCGTACCATACCAACCATCGAATTCATTTGGCTGGCCGTTTACGACCTTCAAAAGTAATAAAAATCGAAAAACCGTGGATGGAATAATTAAAACGTTGCGGTTCACTTATTTATTCGAGTGCCTCGACACCAACCTCAGACAATATTTCAACATGATGGTTTCGTATCAATTCATCCATCAGTTATGTGTGCCGATATCCAGACAAAATATCCTTCCCGATATATACCTTTTCAAAGTTTTATTACAAATTTTTATTACTTTGGAGGCCGTAAACGGCCAGCCAAATGAATTTGATGGTTGGTATGGTACGAAACAATCATGCCAAAATATGACCTATGGCCGGTGTTAGGCACATTCAGATTGAAAATGGCATTGATGGTCTGCCGCAGGCACCTAGAACTAGCCCATATCCTGCATTTTCGGGTGCCACACCGCACATAACAAGTTATGTGCCTCGAAACTAATCACCCACTACCTCACCGCCCGCACGAGACCGACACCTCTCCACGGAGAGGACCGGCGAGCGATTTTGCTACCCGTGTTAGACAAGTTCCCTTGTCAGCGTTAGACGGGTCACCGCTGGAGACGCTTTGGCGGACTCCTACCTCACATCTAACCCCACGGGGCCTAGGCCTCCTTGCGGATGGCTACTATCGGCCAAGCGTGGGAAACGGAATCTGGCCGTGAGGTACAACCAGCCCGCCCGTGAATTAAGCCTGAACTACGGGGACGGCCGGGCCGAGCCCTACCCCAAAATGCCAACCACGCCAACTCTTTCGCCCCTCCGGCGATCAAGTATCCGCGGCAGCTACAGTGAAACCGTAGGGTCCCAGAATCACCGAGTTGTTTTAGGATGAAACCAAAGGTTTCCCCAACCAGACAACCAGCGGGCGGACTACTCCTCGGCGAACCGACTTTTATCCTCCCCTACTATCTTCGCCAAATTCTCTCGCCACGCCCGTTTCCCTGAGTGTGGCCACCAAGGATGGGGTAGCGCAGCTGCAGAGTTCTCTAGGTAAGCGCCGTAGGGTGCCTCACTTACCCACCGTATATTCCGACGGTTAGCGGCCGGACTGCCGGAGCGTATGCCCATGCTTACGCCCAAGAATCCTCCCCTATATACGAAGTCTACTCCCGCCACGCCCGTTACCCTGGAACTATGAAACCAGGGATGGGGTAGTGCAGCCGCAGAGTTTTAAGGGTCGACGCTATAGGGTGAACGCCGACCCGGTGTTAGGCACACGAATTAATAAGAGCATCACGACGTTTTAATAATCCCATCCACGGTTTTTCGATTTTTATTACTTTTGAAGGTCATAAACGGCCAGCCAAATGAATTTGATGGATGAATTGTTACGAGACCATCATGCTAATATATTGTCTGAGGTTGGTGTCCAGGCACTCGAATAAATAAGTGAACCATAACGTTTTAATTATCTCATCCACGGTTTTTCGATTTTTATTACTTTTGAAGGTCGTAAACGGCCATCCAAATGAATTTGATAGTTGGTATGGTACGAGACTATGATGCCAAAATATGACCTATGGTCGGTGTTGAGGCACTCGAATTAATAAGAGCATCACGTCGTTTTAATTATCCCATCCACGGTTTTTCGATTTTTCTTTATTTTGAAGGCCACAAACGACGAGCCAATTAAATTTCGTTGTTAGATATATAAAATAGCTTCCACCAGAGAGAATTCGGTTAGTATATTGTGGATTGTAGAACATTTATTGTAAAATTCATAAGAAAACCACGATAGTATATGTTGTATTGAAATTACTACTTCATTCGAACTTTAGATACGATAGAAGTGTGGCTGGAAAAGTGTGGATAACTTCACGCAACCGAAGACAGCACCTTACCAAGTTCGTAATATTTAATATAAATAGGTATGTATGTATTTATATAAACTATGTGCAGCCGAAGCATAGGAAGATGATGGATAACAGCAAGCGATGATCAGGGCAGTTCCGTTTACAAGGTGTCCGCAGGTAGTAATCTCCTTACGAATGCTCTTCATAAAAAATAATTTGTGAAAAATTTGTTACACAAATGTAAGGACAATAGACAATTGGCGCTTACCATATCGCCTGCATCTAAGTATTATACATGCATATAATATGCAGGGATGTTTCGCATAGTGAACGGGTAAAATAAGCATAAAGGAAGTGAATTGAGACCGCGATTGCGTAGGTCTAAATTAAAGAGTCTTCTATTCTCCTTAAAGTAATCTGGAAACATTGTTCCAGATTCCAGTGTACAATTAAACTGCAGGATACAACCTATCTACCCCGACTACTTGAACTACTAGTTACGTCCCCTATTCAGAACGTTGGCAAAATATTGTTTCGAAAAATCGAGAAAACTATGGCTCTACAAAAATTCCACCATATCAGCATAAATGTTGATATCAAATTGACATCTTCTGATGCTTTTTAAAGACTATAATATTAGGATCCGTGCAGATATGATTCTTTCGTTTGTAAATTACACCATTTAGAGTAATGTGTGTCTCATCCGAGAATAAATCAAATTTTTACAAATTAGAATGAAGTAATATGCAATAACCGTTGATAAGAAACGACACTATTGGGTAATTTTAGATAGCTTAAGATTATAGTCTTTGAATATATGTACATATTATAACAATCAACTACCTTGAACGTAGATTTTCACGACCGTTGTTTACTATGTTGAAGTATTCCGGGTGTTGTCACGTAGATGAGTTTGCACTTGACCGATATGTACGATGGTTACAATATAACCGATAAGCAACGCAGATCGTCCGAGGTTCAACCTGTTCAACACATAACAACTGATCGGTTACAAAACCAAGGACATACAACAAAGACGCAAAGAGAAGAAGAAGGAGGATGTAAGTCAACAAGAACCAACTACATACGCATACCTACCATACATCGCCGGAATAACTGACAGATTAAGGAAAACGTTAGATAAGAAGTATATAAAAACACGGTCCAACGGTGTCAAGAAGATAGAGCAGTTACTCCCGCCGAATAAAGATCAACTGCCAAAATTAGGCGCCAAAGGCATATACGAACTTGTATGTAATTACGGAAAAAGTTACGTCAGACAGATAGGAAGTAGTATTCAGTGCAGAATTAAAGAACACCGACGGGATATCCAACGTGGATATACCGAAAGATGTGCAGTACTTGAACACCTATTTCAACATGGGGACCAGCGCATTAGTTATGACAAAGTCTTAGCCAAAACTATGTAGTACCATCAGAAATTGATACGAGAATTACTGGAAACTATGAAGAATCCAATTAACTTACACCAAGAAGATGGGTACAGACTGAGCAATACCTGAAGACTAACTTTACAAGATCATCGACGTAACCACAACACCGTAACGGATGCATCTCATCGAACTGTAACGAATCAGCAAACCGAAGAAGAAACAAGGTATATAACGATGAACAGAAGACAACAACATCAGTCTTTACGAAACCTTTTGAAGAAGCTGACAGCATGATCAGCGAAACCTCAAGTGCAAACTTATCTACGCGGCAACACCTGGAAGACATAATATATCAACTACCTTGTCGTGAAAAATATTCTTATCCTAGAAGATCTATTATTGGATGCGATTTTAAAATTAGAACATTCCCTACTGCCTTAACGATCCTTTTTCAAATATGTATCGGCAAACCGCAATTGTATATTTTGATGTAGTTGTAACTTTGTAGAGCTTGTCAGTACGCTTTAAGAATTTATTTTACTAAATAGTACTCACGGATTAGAAAATTGTCAACCATAGTTTCTAAATAACATATTTTTTATCCAATAAGTTCCAAACTAAAAGTCCCTTTCAAACACATACTTGTTTTTAAAATGATCTTCTTTTCAACCACTTCTAACAAGTGATTTGTTAGTATTCGTTTGGCATATATGTAGCAAATCTCATAAGAAAATTATGTAAACTGAAAGTACACTTATTTGTCTGTGTGTCTAGCTTTACATGAAAATATGACAAAGTAATTTGTCCTCAAGGAGTAACAAACAATCTCTATGCTTATTTTTTAACATTTAACTAGCGTATTCGTAATTTAAGTTTAATTTGTTCATGTTTTTCTGCTTTCTTAAGCTTTCTGCAACAAAGATTACTTTTTTGTAATTAGAACATCTCAGTTACATCACAGGTTTGGAAGAGATTTAATTGCTGTTTAATACAAAAGTACAAATCATACAGTATGTCCCACAACGAGCTTACCCGAAGAGTGTCTCAAGCATTGTTTGTAGGGCAATCCTGAAATTTTAAGCAAAAATGTTAGGCTAAGAACTGGAACGCGACATAACTATAATTTAACTGTGCAATATCAAATGAGTACTTAATGACGAATACTTAATTTCTGTTCAATGACTGTTGTATTTTTGTCAAAAATTGAACAAAAAGTACTTTGATGTAAGTAATTACACTCATAACAATATCCGCTAGCAGTATTTAACATTATGTTGTTCGTTTCATAATTGCTTTAGTACGTATTCATAATGACGTTATAAAAAAATAAATCACTTCCACAACACTATAATCTTTGTTTTACAATTGGATTGTTACTGGAATTTAGCATAATTTGACATTTTTTGTATTCATTGTAAAATAACAAAAGCTATGTATAGGGAATGTTACATGAAATTAAACTGAAATTTAATGTACAATTCAGAAACATGACGAAATATAAGGCTTTCTATTTGACGAAAATGACCTCTCACGTTTTTGACTTTACCAAATATGTACCTAAATTTTGATTTTTTTATTTAAGACTACAACTATACGAATAAATCACTTTATTATTTCCGGTATGACCGGAAATCAGTCAACTCTGAAAGTATTTTAGATAAAACGCGCTTTATGAAAAACTTGGATGCTAAAAATTTCAGATTTGTTTCACAAACGGTACTTGAGAAATTTTCCGCGTAAGTTCGATATGAGACACAATGTATATGTAGGTACCAAACTACTGCAACTGTGGTGGGTGCTTGCGGACTCCGTAAGCTGTATTACTTGTCTGGCTATCACTGCAACTTGTGTTAGTTTAGTGTGTGTAAGTTGTGTTTAAATGGCTTTGTGACAGCACTTAGTGGTAACATCGGCTAAAAGTATTTTATTTCAAAAACACCGGACATACATTTCTGTTTTCATGTGTGTTTTCACGGCACAATTGCGAATTAGAATGGAATAGATAGTCGTTAGTTGTATTGCAAAATATAGGAATTATTACATATAAAAATTTGTTTCTTCAAAACTATGTTTTTTATTTAATAATTTCCGTTAATATACTTTATACCAACCTCTATCTTAAAACTCATTAATTCAAATGTTGAAAAATACTTAATTACTTGCTAAAATATTTGCAATTCCAATAATTAATAGCAGTTATTTTGACTTGTTAAATTAACGAATTTTATGAATATATAATCACTTTCCGACCGATATAATTTAGTAAATACACATACTTTCAAATATTTCTGCAGTACTGCAATTAGGAATAATTTAGTTTCGGTATTGAATGCAACTTATGCTAGCAGTCATTTGTAATCGACTACAAAATTTATCATAAAAAGTGTCCGTTTTTCGATACCACCAATTCAACAGAATGAGGTCATTCCTTGCAAATACGTGTATCAATTGGTTATGTATTCTATTGAAAGAGCGGCGAAAGTATTTTCATTATTGAGTAAGTGAATTTATGTAGGTATCATAATATCTAATAATTGCCACAAGGGTTTTAGATTGTTTCCCTGTAGTAATTCATTGAACATGTTGTAAGCTGTAATTGCAAGAAATATATGTTGATTAAAAAAAATGAGAGTAACTATTACGTAATTTTTTCAGGGTTACTCGTGCGTTGACTTACTAAATTCTGGCATGAGACAGTCTGGGGTCTACTACCTACAAATACGAGGAACTACATACTGGTTCTTAAAAGTTTTTTGCGAGCAAGAAGTCGCTGAAGGAGGTTGGACTGTAAGTAGATTTATTTTTATTAACTAAATAATATAAATTTATTAGTGCAACAACAGCCTAGTTACTTGATATTTTTAATTAATAATCAAATAAATCTTATATAACTTATTTCAAGTAGTATAGTAGGTGTTAAAATGAAAATAACATCGATAAAAAACAGGAATATATATTGGAGAGTGGCTATAGTTGTTTTTTATCAGCTGAAGGGAAAATTTTGGCAGCACTAAAAAGGTACTCGAATAAAGTAGCGTAATTTAAACGTCTAGAATTATTCTCCGCCATGAACCAACCTTCCGACAAATAGAAATGCCAATCCAATCCCTCAATTTTTTTATGTAATTATGCACTCACTACTTTTTTGCCGTGTATTTCTGCGAACAAGTGAATTTAAAATGCAATAAAGGTATCGGCAGCAGCCGCGATGGGGGTAAGGAATAGAGTCACCTACTCCTCAGGCACTTCGACTGCAAGACATTTTTCTACGATTCCAACCATACCAAGTGCACCAACTGACTGGATATCAAAATTGAAATTGAAGACTAGGGTTGTCACGAAGAATAAATTGTAATATTCTTTTTCTATTCTTTTTTATCGACCAGCATAATGGCAATCACACCAGTGCTATGCTGGTTGATAAGAAAAACATAAATCTCCGAATAATTCAATTATACGGAGCTAAAATCAGACAAAATAAAGGGTAACGAAGCTTATGCAAGCAGCATTTTACTTGATTAAACCATGGATATTTCGGGGAAGATAATCTAAGAAGAATGTTTGCCAAAGCAACGATCTTGTGACAAAGTTACACTTGAACGCTGATAAGTAGTTCTTTGGAAAACTGAGCGAAGTATGCAAGTGAACTTGAGACAAAATAACATAAAAGATTACGTTGTAACTAGAAA
Organism: Holotrichia oblita; assembly: GCA_023690525.1. Lineage (NCBI taxonomy): Eukaryota > Metazoa > Arthropoda > Insecta > Coleoptera > Scarabaeidae > Holotrichia > Holotrichia oblita. The sequence goes on from CM043015.1 coordinate 93,244,594, forward strand.
GTAACCATTTTTTGTGCATTTTGTCGCGCAAGGTTACTAGCATTTCTAGATGTGTCAGACTTTAAAAAAAGTAGAAAAATTTCCATGCCTTTAACGATTATTTCGCTGATGTTGTAAATACATTAGAGATATTACCGATCTGAAGAAGAGAACGCAGCAATAAGAAAATATGCATATCTTGAATTGTTGTCTCAGTAGAATTCATTGCAAAATATTCCGCTATGCTGGAACGCGTAGCAAATATACTTCATCTACTTAAGATACATGACGCAATTAAACCCAACCAGCACACTCAAACTACCCTTGCATGTTAAAAGATCATCGAAGCAATGCGGAGAACGTCACAATGGATGTTGAATCCATTATATCATTTTTCGAAATCACCTATTCTGTAGACAAGCCAATTGCACTTTTTACAGTTTGGAAGGCATTGAGAGAGACATGGAATATAAAGACATTATTGGTATTGTCTTCTACTACCATGCGCAGCAAATACTATAGCCATGATGAGCGTTCACCACCAGAGAGTTTTTGAAAAGAACAGCAATTAGTAGAGCTTTTAATTGGAAAATTTCAACTGATACTCACAAATTGTTGTGAATAGTAGTTACAAATAATGTTTTTCCTTTTATGTGCTTTAGTACATTGCGCTCTCTGCTTCACAGAACCTTCCCTGTTGCATTTTCAAACATTCTTTATGTGGTATTTATTACAGTTCTACTATTGATGTCGAGAGATACAGTCGACATATTTCGTATCATAATAAACTTGGAGTGATTCTAGAGGAAGCCCTAATTTAGTTGTATTCCTTTTGAAATGATATTTTCCATTAATATAAATTACCATAACTACATATATTTAAAACAATAAAATCATTATATAAACAGTGAAACAATTGAAAAGATAAATAAACGTTAGATGTAAAAAACCAGTGAATGGACAATGCTTGTATTAAGGCTTCCACTATAGATCGCTTCATCGTAAGCATAATGTTCAGATTTTCTCACCGACGTTGTCTCTTATAAATTTGCACTGGATTTGCAAAAGTTAATAATACAAATTTTATTCTTGAAAGTCCTATTTTACAGTTATATCAGTAAACTATAGCAATTTCTATATAAAAAAACAAGTCAAGCTTTGCCGAGCAATTACATAAAACTGCTCACAGCAATATGTGTAACCTACATACACTTAACCGTTACCACTGTTGTAATTATTAAAAAATTGTACGACAAGATTTCGTTTTGTTATTTAATCATTATATTTATACCAGCGTTCATAAAAATACGTTTCGCGTTTTTATCAAATATATGAACATGAGTAAGATTGTGCCTTTAAAACTATTACCAGTTGATTATTCGACGATTTTTATTAGAGACACTTTCAATTTTGTTATATCAATCGGAACTTCCTCGAATTTTTTGACCCGTGAATTGATCTGTCACCCTTGCAGCCATAAATATTATTTATGTCCCTCTTCATTAAATAAAACCTGATGCACGCTGAGATATTTCTTTATTGCGGTGTCAAATAGGTTGTCCCATAAATACGTTTGTATTGGACATCGAAATTAATCATGGGTTCATTGTGTCCCTATCAACAGAAAACAAGCCGACAAAGTCTCTTTCTTTTTGATTTATCAGACACCTTTAGTTCATAAATTATCTTTCACGTGTATACACAATTCATAAACATTCCCTATTTAAATTTGTGCTGTTCGTGTGAACATGATGATATCCTCGTTCCCGGAGTTAATACAAATCCCGAATAATATTTCTGACACGAAATTAATGATAATAATAAGAGTAATTGAGCTGAATTTTGGCACCTGTAATCTTTTAAAACGTTTACAGACTTTAAACTCTTTAAGTTGGATAATTCTTTATTAAATCTGAATACAAAACAAACTACAATTAGCCTGATGTCAGTTTTATAAGTGAAAAATTATGTTGCAGGTTATTCAAAGGCGGGACGATTTCAACGATCCAAGAGAAAATTTCAATAGAGACTGGAATGATTATAAAAATGGGTTTGGGGATCCTAGCAAAGAGTTCTGGCTCGGTAACGAAAATATCTATATGCTTACAAACAACGAAGAATATATTCTACGGGTCGAATTAGAAGATTTTGAAGGCAACAAAAGGTAATTTGATAGTAATTGCTTAATATGTTTATCGTTAATCTAGAAAAATCCGCCATACTATAAAGAAACTATATAGCACTTTCTTATTACATCTACCTTGAGTGTAATTAGAAAATGTATTATTTATATATAAGTAAAGGGAATTATTATTATTATTAAACAATAAATTATGAAATCATCATCAATCGTGAGGTGTTTCCCTTCTTGAACATGTACTCTTTTGTTTGAAGCAGAATGTTTGATTTTAGAGTATAGTAGCCGATTTCAATGTTCTTTTCTACTCTTATCTTTATCGTTGCCCCTTTTGTCACAAATGTGAAATAATAACGCATGATCTATAACTCTGTCCATTTACTCGATACGTCTAAAGCAGACTGAAATCGCATGCTAATCGCGACGATCTGCAATAATTTCAGGAGTTATTTTTTTTAAATGTCTTCGTGGCGCCTGTGGCCAAATTTCTCAGCGCTTGGTAACTTTTCTTTTTGGAATCTTACGCCTAATTGTAACTTTCAAAATTTTCTGTGTATGTGCTTTCGGTCTTTGTGATTTTGGCAACCATTAGTGCCGCTGTACAAAACGACACGTCTATACAAGTACGTAACATATTTTCAACATATTATAGGTAGATGTAGCCCTCTACGCTTTTCTCGTAATTACGGCTGCCGTCGTGGCCTTCATCTACTATTTCGCAATCACGTCATAGTTGAAAGTTCCTAGATCATATCAGTCATAAATTCGTACAGGCAATGTCCCAGTGATGCTGAAAATACTGTTCAAATATTTTTAAACAAGAAGGGTAAATACAACACGATATCCATTACTTTTCTTATTTAAGTAAAGCCTTTCTATGCCAATATGGGTGATGTATTGTAAGGTTAATAATTCACTGTGTATGCTAATTCTCTTTAACAGGGTAATTTGAATGTAAGGTTTTGCAGATGCTTTTGCGGCAATCTACGGATTTTTTACCAAATTGTAACTTGTATTGCTGATATCTTAATTATAATTATAGTCTTAAAAAAATCTATAAAGTTCGTTTTAAGGATCGCTAACATCATTTGGTATATAGTTATGTCATTCACATAGTAACTGCTCTTGTTCATATGTTACATCTACCACATAAAAAGAGAAGTAAGGGTATCCCATACACTATTAAATATTATCTGAATTATAGAAATAGTTTATGAATGAATTACAATGAATTCCAAAAAAATCAACAGTTCTAACATTACTTTTAGGGTTATTTACTGCTAGTTTCCGTAATTGCAGATATGGGTAAAATATGTTTATGTAAAAAGTGTCGATGTGAACTAACAGCTTTAACTTATGAAATTTGACATCCATTACTCCATAAAGACCGAAGCATAACTTTGAAGAATGTTCTATGATCGATACATGTATTACCTATTTTAAATAGACATCTAAATTGAAAGATATTTTTTAAGGTGAAAGTTTTCTTGCGGAAACTCTTGATATTTACATTACTAAAAACAATTTAAAAAGTTAAAGTGATAATTGAAAAATAACTATCACCTTTATACTTTAATTATATATCCACATAGAATACCAAGCACGTAACCTGTAATTACCACATAATGAAAAAACGAGACAAAACCTCCAAACACGAAACATATATTCTTAATAATAAAGATGTTTCCTTCTTGTTTCGGATCTAATTTATGAATCGCTATATCAAGTACCTACATTGGAAAATGTAACTGACACAGATCTAGTCAATATAAATCTTAATCTCGTAACTGCACCGTGAAAGATAGGGTCACCATTGCACAAGTGCTCTTAGATTACATTAGATGATGATCCATATTGGTATTAAAACTACTGTGAATTCTCAAGGTAAACTGGTTCATCTTCACTTTCACTTAGATCTTAAATAGATCTTTTGCCGTTGTTCAGACGTATGTACTAGAATTTTTTGCATTTCGTACTGAGTTCCCTGCGGTTTAGGAATAAATAAACACAATAATTGCTTTAAGTACGTACGAATATTTTTCAAGAATTAAGGTCGCCTTTCATGCGAAACTTGAAATTGAACGTTATCCATTAAGTCAAAGTAGATGTATGTAATTATACATAAACCGCCTGAGAATACGGTGTAAAGTGTACGCTGACAGGCTTTTCGTTATTCGCTAAAGATCAAACTAAAATATTGAAAGTAAATGCATACATTCTAAAAACACCTACAAAATCTAGCGTGACCTTTGAAGTACATACACGATGGAGTTTGTTACATATATATAAATATAGGTATGTATACGTATGGACGTATAATACCGCATTTGAGAAAACCGAATTACATTTGTTGTGCAATAGATCAGAGTTAAATTGGCTTTATATTCTACAGTTAGTAACTGTCATAAGTGGACCATAGATGACAAGCAGGTTTTCAAAATAATATGTATAACTCTACCTGATTAAATGTCTTTTGATTTTGTTGAGCTTGACCATAAACCTTTTTTTGCTTATAACTATGGCTGCATAATATAGATTCAACGACGTTCAATTGCAAACTGTTGGAATGGGTATCCTATTCAGTATACAGAAAAACAAGTTACAAATATTGCTGGGTAATACTGAATGATAAAACTGAGCACAAGTAGCCAAAAATGTTTTTTATGCAATACAAAAATGTGGTCCTTTTAGTTTGCTCTATAATTAGAGCTCAAAACATTTCTTTTCAGTATATTACCATAAAATAAATTTGTGTTAAAGCATTTTGACATAGTTTTAACAAACAGTAGTTTTATTTGTTGTTCATATCATTTAAGTAATGGTGTAATTATTGTAACGTTAGGACGAGAGGAGAAAACATCTTTTGTCTCTTGCAGACTAGAAATTACAATAAAAGCTACATTCAGGTCTAATTGTTTGCAACTGCTAATACCAGACAGAAATTAAGTTTGTTTAAGCAGAGAACAAGTTGATAATTTATGTGTATGCCTTGTTGTGAGACTTTCAAACTATTAGACCTAATCGTGCCCAATATTGTGTACCTAAATGTGATAAAATCTAGAGCTTCACTTCCCAATATTTTAATACACATCCCTTTTGCAGTTTTTACTTTTTTCTAATTATCAAATTATATACAGGAGCTTTTCCGGAATTGTGTCAATTGGACTTGCTATTTCTTTACATTCATTCGTCCCATTTCATGTTTTCACTATAAAGCACTTGCTTGTTTTGTACTTCGTCGAATTTCTAATCCCAAATTATTGGCTACGTCTATGAACGAAAACTGGTTCAACAATTCATGATGAGAAAACTGAAATTATTTTGTCGCCAAATCAAAGGAATTAGGGAAGAAATTTTTATGAAGGCTATATTTATCAAACTCTTTGTGTAAATTTATTTCTTTTCTTCTAAAACTGAATATTTCGAAAACTGTAGGGCACGACGCTATGACAGAATCCAAACCAAGATGGTTGTTTGTTTAAAAGAAGAAACGAAGTAAAATATATTACACATAAAGCTGAACAGATTGTATGTATATATTAACATTAATTTTATTTATATTTATTGTAGTGGCCTACAATGCATATATCTTTTACTGAACATTTTTCAATAAAATTAGTTACAAAGCCATAATTGGTTGACCTCATAGAAATATCACCTCCTGTATAAAGGGATGAGCCGAAACGGATTAATTACAAGCAAACAAAAGGCAGTATTCGATCATGTTTTTTGTCAACCTGCAGAATAAAATGGAACTATATTAGTACTATTTTAGTATACTGCCAGCAAGTGAATCACAATATTAAAATGTTACATCACTTGTCAATTTTTTTAATGAAACACCTGCATTTTATTGCTAATTCTAAACTTTCGGCTACTTTAAAATATCACCCAACATCTAAATTTCAACTATTTCGGAAGTATTGAACAAAAGAATGTAAATGCAATACTATTTTAGTAATCACTCAAACATAAATATGAATTCTACGAAAACATATTTGAGCAAGTGTTCAAGTTCTTTTCTGTCGACCAATTATGTAGAGTGTTCTAGCCTCTCTATAAACTCGGAAGTGTTGTAACTACTAATGGACATATGTTCTGCATTTAATATTCTGCTTTTAAGATCTTCTAGAGTATTTAGTTTAGTAGAATATATGCTTCCCAAAAAGCACCAGTAATAGAAGCCTAGAAAAGTTAGATCCGGTAATCTAGGGAGCCACTTCATGGATGTGTTTTCTCATCAATTAATTGCAAAAATGTTAAAATAAAAAATTAAGTCTTAGTAGAACTCATGACAACTAAACCAGGATCCATGGATGCAACAATGAGTACCGTTCAGCATATTGAAGTGTTTAGTCACGGTAGATGTTGCATTACCTCGCAAAGTAGCAACGACTCTTGACATTCTGCACATTCAGCGAACAGATATTTTGTGCGCTGAATGTGCAGAATGAGTAAGTAATTTTTCAAATAAAGTGTATCCTGGGGTTTTCAGAATCAATTGTCAATATATTTAAGGCAGTTGAATTGAGACATAGGATGATATAATAAACAAATTAATTGAAAATTTATAATAAGTATATTTGCTTGCACAGAAGATACCAACTATCTACATAACTACATAGAATGTATTAGGATATTATTGTGTCTCGGTCTGTTACTATCGGTTTGTATATCTATATTACCAAACTTCTGTTTCCTTATTAATTAAATTAAATTATTATACATCGCATTAGATTAAGAATAGAATAAATTACTACATTGCATAATTTTCATACATATGTTTCAGATATGCTCAATACTCTCACTTCAAAATTTACTCGGAAGCGGAATATTATAAACTTGAAATAGATGGATATGAAGGTAATGCAGGTGATTCGTTGAATGATCCTTGGTATGGAAGCAATAACAGTCCTTTCTCTACGTACAATAGGTAATAACACCTGCTTATTTAGTATTCTGATATGAAACAATTAAACTTACAATATTTTTCTAGAGATAATGACAGATCTAGTTTAAATTGTGCGTCGATGTTGAAAGGAGGATGGTGGTGGAAATCTTGTGGGAGAGGACTTAACGGTTTATATCTGAACGATCCTCAAGATTTAACAGCAAGACAGGGTAACTTTAAAAAGAAGAAGCACATAGGTATAGTAGTCCGCATTGTATATTTAATATTTATTTTTGGCTGTAGGTATCGTATGGTTCCGCTGGAGAGGATGGGATTATACGCTGAAGAAAGCAATGATGATGATCAAACCAAAAGGATTCGTAAACACAACCTAATTATTCCAAAGTTCGCCAATTTAAAGTCAACGATATTCGTACGATTTCAACATCTTCGTAACATATTACACATTCCATGTGTATATCATCTTTCAGTAAATTATTTATTTTTTTCTAGATATCGTACTGGGTATTGGAATTATAAAAGCGTGGATATTTAAATATTGTTCATTATAGAACAATTTAATGGGACACGTTTTTATTATTTTAATATATAACACATACATGTTTCCTGCTTTTATGTTTACAAAAAATGTTTTTAGATGCACGTTTAGTTTATATTTTGATTTTACACCTAAAGTATTAATATAAATAGCTTTAATATGTTGTTGTTTTATAAATATTTGACTTGTTCTTTCTTTGTAGGCATAAAATCATGACTTTAATAAATACAAATGGTCTCCATTCTTTAAGCATAGACATTTTGAAACCAAATAATAGGGAAACATTCATTTTTTATATCTACACAAATCTCATAAGCAGGTTGCATATTAGCTTACTAACAAAGCAATCAGTTCTAACTCCTATAAGCACATCTACATATGATATACTTACTATCTATAGTACCTTCAGAAGTAATATTTTAATGTCTGACAAAGCAATGATTAACGATTGTTTGTTGGTGATTACTTAACTTTTGAGGGAATTATAGAGATTTCATTTATTCTTGTTGTATATAGGCGCATGTATCACGCATTAGATTAACACCATTTTTAAGAAGAATGTTGATTATAAATTGGCGGAGAATGTTTGACATATATATTGTTGTTTAAGTTTTGGCGAGACGATGTGGAAATTTTAAGACTGCGTTTTTGTTTCTTATTTGAGGATTTTACGGAATCCAATTAAGTGTGTTTACCATAAGAAGAAAACAAAGAAGGTAAAAATGTTGAGGCTATTGGAATACTACATATTTCTAAAGAGAATACCTTCAATTTTCCAGTTTCAAATTTTTTTGTTGGAACGTGCTACTCAAAGAAACGAAACTGTAGATTTAGTAACACGTTTTAACCAATCTAAAGTAGCTATTAAATGTACCCACATAGCACATGTGTATGGTTGTAAATAATATTTTTCAAGAGATGTATAAAGTAATTATATTTTAATATAATAAATTTAGTTTAAGCTACTCTGAATTTTATTTACGAAACTAAAAAGAAACACCTATTTATTCCTAAATGATAGCAGTACACTACACTAACTGGAGAAAATAAGTAGTTATGCACGCCAGTCAATGACTAAAACTTCTAAACTATCCTAGAAATTTACAAGTATACAGAAATTTCGTTCTTATATATGTAGGTACATCTATATAAGGAAAGTGTTTAAAACTTTAAGAAATGATTTGTTAATATCTAAATTAAGGAAAGAATAGATAAATTTAACAAGTACGAAATTCCCAAACAGCTAATTAAAATTTTTTTTTGACACCGAAGTGTATTATTTTCTTGGCGTATGTAATTACAATAATGCAATTTTTCCCAAACGCCAATTATTTAAACATATTTTTATATAAAAATATGCCGTCCCGAACTGGAGTCGAACCACCATGTAGGGCTATCGCGGCTCTACCGCAAACCGTTGCGACCACCGGGGGCTTCGACTACACAAGTAAACTTCACAAATATATGCGAACGAGATGTTATAATGACCTAGGATAGGCAACATTTTTATATAAAAATATGTTTAAATAATTGGCGTTTGAGAAAAATTGCATTATTGTAGCTAATTAAAATATTATTTATATTGTGAAAGCAGCTTGTATTTAGAACTAGTGTTCTTTATATATGTAGCTTTTAAAATTGCAAATATATTATTCATTTTGATATAGAGCACCTCATCAATCAAACACCTTACTAAATTTTGTTCGACATCCAGCATAGTGAGTGACCAAAATTAAATTTATCATCATTGGTAATACTCTTTTGAGGCAAACCTATAGAATTTTAACACCGAAGTATTTATTTAACTTTTTTTTCTTGGCGTAAGTACATGTATATATAATGCATTTCTCCAACCGCTAATTGATTGAACATATTTTTATTTTAAAAATATATCCGGAGGTGGAGTTAAACCACCGAGTATGGCTATCGCGGCCCACTCGCAACACCGTTGCCCGACGACCGGACGACTGTACTCCACTTATAATAAGTGGAGTAGATTGTTGCTTGGTTTCCGGCTCAAACACATATATCCATATTTCGTCGCTTGTGACGATGTTATATATGTTGTATGCGGCTCCTACGTGCATTTTTTTGCGCATCTCTTTACGCCAATTGACACGAGCTACCTTCTGTGCTTCGGTCAAGTTATGGGGAACCCATCTAGAATATATTTTTTTACCAAAATACGTTCATGTAAAATCGAATGTATTGCAGTCTGCGATATGCTAGATGCCTCTATCTCATTGTACGTCACATGTCGTTCGTGTTCTATCATCTTCCGCACAGCATCGATGTTTTCTGGAATCACAACAGCTTTTGGCCAACCTTTACGTGATTCATCACTCACTCAGTCACGACCACTACGAAATTCTGCAAACCAATTGTAAATTGTCTTCTCTGATGGTACCGAAGCGATATAATGCATTCTTATGCAGTTAGACCTTTTTTATAATCGTAATAAATCTTACAACGAAAACCTCCACTAGTAATCTTCATTGTTTTACAAACTCACTGACTTAGAACCGTCACTGTCGACTACTGACTCGATTTCTAAGCTATCAGGGATTTCTCATTAACAAATGTCAAACTTTAAAAATATAATGATGACATATGTCAAAAGTACCATCTAGTGATCCATTGTAAAAATGTAAAAGGTGTCCCTCGTATTCTCTTTCAAAATGGATATCAATTTACTCGTCCGTAAATTAATGTTGATCAATCTATAAAATCTAAAAAGATCATCCTGCCTTATTTTAGACCTTTCCACAACATTGTTGTTATGACATAGTACCTAATCTATAATAGGTTTACCTTTTAAAATTCGTTATTACATTTAGCTTTTAGTGCAACTAGAATACTAGAATAGAAGACAAGTAATCTATCAGAGCTAGGGCGTTTTGTGTAAATATCCGCAATAGGCAAAACATACAAAAAGGATAATTTCGTATTGTATATACAGGGTGTACCAATTATCTGAATTCGGTCTATTATATCTTACCTATTAGTTTAATTAAAAAATGTTTTAAGTAAAAGTTGTTCGGGATCAACTGCTCTATATCGTAAAATTATTTTAGTGTATACAGAGTATTCAGTTTTGGCTGAGCGTTAAAAAATTTTCTTTTTTTAAATGGAACAACCTATATATTATGACATTTTCAGATTCCCCGTTGTAAATTAAGATAGTTTTGTCTGACAAACCTAGTACTAAAAATTAACCGTTTCCGAGATATTTCAATTTTAAGAGGAAAAAGATCATTTTCATGGTAGTTTTTGAAAATTAATTCCGTCTGTACTAATATTTGTTTTGCAACGATTCTTTGGCATAATTATGACATTACCTTAAGTTAAACAATCCAAATATCTTCACTATTGCATACAGGGTGTTTCGAAATTGAAAATTAATCACTGCATTTTTAATACGGTAAAACTTTTTTTTTTCAAATGGAACACCCTGTATATTTTTATGCCGTTTAATAGTGCTTTAAGTTTCCTTTCAATCGCTTATAATATTCCCTATAGCTAAAGTTAATACTTTTTGAGATATAGGTAATTTACTATAAAATACATAAACATTTATTGATAATGGTAAGATGGTCAACAGTGCTGTGCCAACTCTAGTAATAGGTAGATATAAATCGATGTCTAATTTAATAAAAACAAAAATAAAAGATGTGTAAAATTAAAAAAAGATAGTTTCTATTAAAAATTGTATAATACCAGAAGAAATATTTATTATTAATCATAATACGTATACCTAGAAATTTAAATGAATAGAACGATTGACAACCAGATTTGTGGACTGCGACTCAGTTAAGTAGAAACCACATTTATGCAAAAAAACTGTTACTATGGATGAAAATGAAGTACGGGTTTTGCAGACAGTAGTAGAACACCCCAATATTAGCCTACGAACAATGTGTAGAGATTTGGATATTAGTGTAAGTTCTTTAAGAAAGATATTGAAACAGAATAAATATCATCCGTATAAAATGCAACTGCATCAGGAGCTGTTACCTTTAGATCATAATAGGCGAATACAATTTTGCAGAACGGTAATGGCAAAAATGAACGAAGACCCGGAATTTTTGAATAATGTGCTATGGACAGATGAAGCTAATTTCCACAATAATGGTTATGTAAACAGACACAACTATTATTATTACACAGACATGAATCCACACATAATTTATGTAATTCGTCGCCAAAACAGATGGTCACTTAACGTGTGGGGTGGTATCATTGGCAATACTGTCGTTGGTTCACATTTCTTCGACAGACGAGGTGAAATATACAGACATTTTTGCTCGACGAACTTGGAAATTTGCTAGAAGATGTACCACTTCTTACCAGAAAAAATATGTGGTTCCAACACGACGGTGCTCCCTGCCATAATCATGTGTTGGTACGACAATTATTAACACAAATATACGGCAATAAATGAATTGGAAGGGGTGGACCTATTGCTTGGCCAGCTAGATCTCCCGATCTTACTCCTTTAGATTTCTTTCTGTGGGGACATATAAAAAATATTGTCTATCAAGAAATACCAACTACTGTTGTTGACATGAAAGAAAGAATTATCGCCGCTTTTCAACAAGTAAATCTGGAAACACTTTTACGTGTTAAATTGTCATTTCGGCAGCGGTTAGAGCTGTGTATAAACAATGAAGATGGCCATTTCGAAGACATTTTATAACCCTTCTATACTTATGTTTATAATAATAATAATAATAATAATAATAACGTTTATTGACTCATATTACAGCGAGGAGTACAAATTGAAGGCAAGGCACATAACATAATTTCAGAAAATACATAAAAGAGAGAAAACAAAAGGCAAAATAGGGAACATATAATTGAGTCAAAAGGTGCAGATTCAGAAACAGCAAAAATACACTGATCTGATCTACCATCTACACCAAGAAATAGAGAGAACAAAAAAAAGAAGGGTAAACAGTAATAACAGCATGTTCACGGCAGAACAGTCGACAGGTTAAGTATACATATACTGAAATATAACAATAATACATATATACACAGAGAAAATGACATCAAATAGTTAAGCACTGGGGCAGTGCGCATCCATCAACCACGCTCGCAACCGCCTCCGAAAACTAGACAAGGATGACGCTAATTTGACGTTGTTGGGCAATTTATTTAAAACAGCAGGTACACGGTAAGAAAAGGAGCGACAAAAGAAGGAAGTGTGAAAGCGCGGCAAAGTGATAACATGTTTGAAACGGATATTAATATTATGAACGTCAGTGCGGTAGTAGATCCTGTTATATAAATATGGAGGGCTTTTAGTACTTAAAATAGACTGAAACAGACAAGCACTGTGCAGGAACCGTCTATTCTCCATATTTAACCATCCGGCTACAGTCAGCTTGTGGGAAATTCTCTCACGTCTGCGCACACCATAGATAAAGCGCAAGCAACAGTTCTGAACACGCTGCACTCTCTGCCTGTCGGCAAAATTTAAACATGGACCGTAGATGCTATCACCATATGTGAATAGCGAAAGTACAAGACTGTCGCAGAGCAGTAATTTTACTGATTGGGGTAGAAGATCTTTGTTAGCGTATAAAAGTTTAAGCGTACAGAAGGCCTTGCGAATAACTGCAGAGATATGACTACTAAAGCGCAAACCGGTATCAATTGTAAGACCCAAACTTTTGGCAGTCTGAACATACGGCAGCTCGACATCCTCAAGTCGCACCGAGATGGCGCGCTTAACGATATCAATTTGTCCTCCGCCGCAGAACAGCAAAACAGATGACTTCAGCGGGTTAATTTTGAGATAATGGTTGGTGGAAAACTCACAAAGCGACCGAAGAGTGCCGTTAATGTTATTAGCAGCGCCGTGGACGCTATTGATGTTGAAAGTGAAAAGTAACTGCGTATCATCAGCGTAAGCATGTATTTTACAAGATTCACTATTGAAGGTTTCGATCGAGGAAGTATAAAGTATATACAATAAGGGTCCACAGATACTACCCTGAGGCACCCCGGCAGTCAAAAATTTTTTATTAGAATAATTGGAACCAATGCGGACAGATTGACTTCTACGCGACAAGTATGAGTCAAAGAATCGGATTGCCGTTCTATCCAACCCCACATAATGCAGGACCGATAGTAAAATGTCACGGTTCAGAGTGTCAAACGCTTTAGTATAATCTAGTAGAACCAAGATCGAAATAAGACCACGATCCCGAGCCGAAACAATGTCATCCATGACATCATGAAGCGCAGTCACACAGCTATGGCCAGGTCGAAAACCGGATTGCCTCAAGGGAAGAAGGTCGTATCTGGAAAGATAGGTACGCAGTTGACTATCGACGATCTTCTCCAATACCTTGGAAAGAACGGGTAATAAGCTAATGGGTCTCAAATCATTCATAGTAGCAGCTTTGGTGCGCTTAGGTATGGGAACAACTACAGCACTCTTCCAACTGTCGGGAAATAATCCATGTGCCAGGCAAAAGTTAATAATGTGACAAATGAAAGGTAGAACATAAGGACAGCAAAGGAAATCATCTTAAGATTAAGACCATCCGATCCAACAGCATTAGAAGACAAATTAGCGATAATACGAAGTACAGTATTATCATCAACCAGATTAAACTCAAATTCGCGTTGGAAGTTCGGATGACGATGGTGCAGGTAGAATGGCTTAACGTCGGTATTGGGACAGACATTTAAAGAAGAAGATGCCACAAAGTGATTATTAATTATGTCAGGGTCAGCAATCTCGGGAGGAAGTGGCGGACAATTTTTGTTTAAGATTGAATTATTTAAAACTTTCCACATTTTACGAGAACTAGCATTACTAAATTGATATTTAAAGAAGGCCTTTTTTTCGCGACGTATAGCGAGCGTAACGTAATTACGAAGTGTCTTGTAATAATCTCTGTGGGACGGAGCTCCCGTACGGTTATACCTCCTCAAAGCATTGTCCCTCAATTTAATCATTCTTGATATGTTATAAGTGAGCCAAGGGGTTTAGCCTTGCTAGAGGTCGATTTAACCAGCGGTGCGTGTAAATCAAACAAGGAAAGCAGACTATTAGTGAACAAGCTAGTTTTAGCATTGAGATCAGGAATGTCATAGATGTAATGCCAAGGGATCTGCTGCAAATAGGCCAAGAAGTTATCATGGTTGAAATTAGAGAAATTACGATGATACGAAGAGGGGGCAGGAACAGATATACGTTCCATCTCGATATCACAGAAAACCAAGTGATGATCTGAAATATCACTGGCATCAACAGTGCCGCTACGCAGCACAGGCAAAGCTTCACTGCAGATTATTAAATCAATGAGCGATACACGGTGACTCGAGACTCTTGTAGGATCATTAACAATTTGCAGCAGACAGTAATCATTAAGCAGAGAGCATAAAGCAGAGGTATTAGCGTGTTCAGTGTGCAGCATATTAATATTCAAATCTCCCAAGCACAACAAAAAATCAAAGCTTAGAAATAAGCTGGACAGTGTATCGTCAAAGTTTAGTAAAAATGATGGGCACGAAAGGGAGGGTGACCTGTATACAGAGCCCACAGCATAACTGATGCCACCCAAACTAAGTTTCACCCAGGTTTGTTCCAATCCATAAATCGAAACATCCAAGGCAGTAGCATTGAGTGTACTCTTGATAAAAATGGCAGTGCCTCCCCCACGACCATCGCGGTCGTTACGAAAAATATTATAATTGGGAATAGAAATTATGGAATTATCAACAACGGGAGACAGCCACGTTTCAGAAACAGCCAAAACATCATAGTCCATAGAGAGCAAGAGCTCCCTGACATTCATAAGATGAGGCAGCAGCGAGCGGGCATTAAGGTGAGCAGCAGAAAACTTATGCGAGTTCATCCTACAAACTATTCACACAAGTTAGGAACTAAATAACATCTAAAAACAAGTCATAATACTTAGCAAGTCAAAAACTAATAACAAAAAATAATAATAATAAAAACAAAAGATTACGTAGCATACAAAGCAGAAAGAAGAAAAATCAATAATTTTATAATAGTAGAAATAACCTCTTAAGATTTAAAAAAGAATTGACTGCCGATATGTACAATTAGTAAACGGATAAATAACACAAGAATGGAATGGAAGTAAAACTAAATATAGCAATTTAATACTATTAAGAGAAAAATAACAATAAGCAATATTATAACGTTGTACTAAAACAAATAAATATAAATTCGAAGATTTTTATCTTTCCCAAGTAGAAAATTAAACAATAGATTTCTCTCTATATATAACTAGCAAAGTAATTAAGCAATCGACAAATAAAGTTAAAATGCAAGTGAATGTGGTGAGTCTACAATGAGACTAAGGAAAGCGCAGTGCAAACAAAAAAAAACAAAATAAAATTCAATACAACACGAATGCGCTCCGATCTGAATAAACAAAAGCAAAGTATATGTCTAACTGCTATAAATCTAGTAAACAATTACTACAGTAAAATCAATAAATAATAATAATAACAAAGAAAATCTTATAACAATACGGAGCAAGTGTAAGTGAGATTTAAAAAAAAGAGAAAGAAAAAAAAAAAGCAAATAAGCCTAACTTTTAATTTCGCTGACCTCAGAGAACTTGGTAACAGCCAACTTCCTATTGTCCTTTTTTATGTGAATGACACCATCCATCACCCACACATTGCGGAAACCAAATACCTTATTCGCTTCCCTGTAGCACAGGTAGCGACTCCGAGTAAGATCCTCAACTATGGATATATGGGTACCCTTCAGCAGCTTTCGACGGTCCATAACAGCTCGACGATATCTATAACTCGTGAATTTAACCAAGATGTCCCGCTTGTTGTTGTCCTTCTTCGGTCCAACCGGGTGGCAACGGTCTATAGTGTCGATGGATACGTCAAGTTGCAACTTCTCATTAAGAACGTTCATTACCAACTTTTCACATTCAGAATGAGGCACAGCATCAGCACCAATAATACGTATATTATTGCGACGGGAGTATTGTTCTAAAGAATCACATTTGTCGACTAACAGCTGATTTTTGTGTACTAAGTCAGATGTCCGTTTTTCATAGTCTTCAAACTTTTTATTGAAATGTTTTTCGACTGCAGCAATGACCTTGCCTGTGATTTCCTTTATAAATGCGTCCTCTTTTAATAATTCCATCACGCAAGACTTTATTAATTCCTTCTTCTCAGCGTTTCCACGTGTAACTTGACTCATTATGAGTATATTCTTAAACAACACCTCACTATACACACTTTACGAAATAAACCTTTGAAATAAAGCAGTAGAAGCGGCAAAAACCCAATAAAACTACGGAGCGACAACAACGTGTCTAGACAGTGAACGCCATTACACGCCATTATAATAGATATTCATATTTACAAGCCTTATTTTTGGTAAAAATTTTGTTTGTACTTAATAATTTTTCTATTTCTGTTTTTATTAAAGTAGACATCGTTTTATATCTACCTATTATTAGAGTTGGCACAGCACTGTTGACTTCATCTTACCAATATCAATAAATGTTTATGTATTTTATAGTAAATTACCTATATCTAAAAAAGTATTAACTTTAGCCATAGGGAATGTTATAAGCGATTGAAAGGAAACTTGACGCATTATTAAATGGCATAAAAATATACAGGGTGTTCCATTTGAAAAAAACGAGTTTTACCGTATTAAAAATGCAACGATTAATTTTCAATTTCGAAGCACCCTGTATGCTATAGTGAAGATAATTGGCATGGATTGTTTAACTTAAAGTAATGTCATCATTATGCCAAAGAATCGTTGCAAAACAATTATTGGTACAGACGGAATTAATTTTCAAAGACAACCATGAAAATGATCTTTTTCCTCTTAAAATTGAAATATCTCTGAAACGGTTAATTTTTAGTACTAGGTTTGTCAGACAAAACTATCTTAATTTACAACGGGGAATCTGAAAATGTCATAATATATAGGTTGTTCCATTTAAAAAAAGAAAATTTTTTAACGCTCAGCCAAAACTGAACACCCTGTATACACTAAAATAATTTTACGATATAGAGCAGTTGATCCCGAACAACTTTTACTTAACACATTTTTTAATTAAACTAATAGGTAAGATATAATAGACCGAATTCAGATAATTGGCACACCCTGTGTATACAGTTTAAGGTATTAAATATTCGAAATGTTCTCCGTTTATTTGTTCGATATAACTTAATCTATAGTAAAACTTTTCTCTACCTTTTTGTAAAACTTAAGGTGAAACACTCCTCATTGTATTTGTTGTTTGAGATCATCAATGTTGTCTGGCTTTGTAGTATATACTTTATATTTGAGATTCCCCCATAAAAAAATCTGAAGGTGAAAAGGTCTGGTAATCTACTTGGCCACTCAACCGCACCTCTTCGACCTATCCATTTGGAAAAGGTCCCACTTAAATAGTTTCTTAAACACATAACAAAATGGAGTGTTACCTCATCTTCCTGAAACAAAACATTTTCACTTGGTAGGGCCGGATCTATTATATTGGGATATATATTTGAGATATAAACAGGAACAACGTCATATCTAACGAGATCCAAATATTTTATCGCTATCAAAGTCCCATCAATAACAATTTGTTGCCGATGATAGCTGTCGAGACGTTCACTTTTTGGGGATATTGCACATGTTTCACGTATTCGACGAGAATTCTCTACTAACTAGTACCTACAGTTCTGACGATTTATTTTTGCATTCAACATCAAAGTTGATTCGTCCAAAAACATGATAGAACCAAGGGTACTCCTTTTCTGTTCAGTTTATTCATTAATCTTCGGTTGATTCTATTTAAATATCATCTTATAGGGATGAAGCTTTTGTTAATGTAAATATTTTAAAGCAGTTGAATGGCTAACGTTAGTATCTCGAGCTATTTGGCGTAAACTTCTTGGATTCTCTGCAACACTTAATAAAATGTATACTTTCAGAATATGGTGTTTTCTTTTTATTGGGCGGACATGTCCAAGTTCTCTAAACGGTGAACAAATTTTGGAAACAGTTCCTTACGAAATATTGGATATTAGCTTCCACTTGACTTCTCCACTTGTCTCCATAACCGATCGTCATTCTATATGACGACTTTCTGTTAAACATTGCATTGTTTATTAAGGACAGAATATCTTTTAAAAAGAGAGAATTTACTAAAATGGTTCTATCCTGCCTGTAAACGATAATGTCATATTGACTTTATTTTAAACGGCATATAAAGATTCTTAAAATTAAAAATGTATGTGTTTAAGCATTTTTTATGAAATTTTACGATAACATCAAAAATAATTTTATTCCATAAGTGGTTACCACACCGTATAAAGTATAGTACATACAATGCATTATTATTACTTAACAATGTATTAAACCATTCACAATACTGAATAGTGCAAGAAAAACCAGAAATAGTTGATTACCTTATACAAATATTAATAGAGAATCTTCTTGCAAGTTTTCTAACAGGGACAAAATTATAAATATGTTTAAGCTAATAAGCCTCAAGGTATTTTTAAAGAGCACATCAATTCTCTGACAAATGTTACTACAATTTTGTAGATACAATGATCTGTAGTGTCGTTTCGAAACGTTACCTGTGATTCGAAGTTTTGCTCTATAATGAACATGTAAAAAACATCATACATTGTATGTATGTATTATATCTCGAGAGATTCTAGCCTCCTGAGCTGGGTAATTCATTCTGTAGACAAACGTCGAGTAAAGTAGAAGTTTCATATACATATATCCATATAGAATAGTATAATATACAAATTACACGTAGACAATTTATATCTGTTTCTGATACAGATTAAATATTTATTACCAGAATTTTCTACTAAAAGATAAAGAAATATCCAAAAGTTGGGCACTACAGAGTAGACATAAAATCTAATGCTCAAATACATAGTTGCTTGAAAAGGAGCAACACCACAGGATCTCAATCATAAGGAGTCTGACCATGAGATATTAAAAACTTTTCCAAATAAAATTTGTTCCAAATTGCTTTTGACGTGTACTATTTTTCAGCTTCTTAGTTGATTAAGAAACGGGCGTGCCCAAGACATAAACGCTAAAGACTTTGTACTTCGCTTTTCGATGTTTAAAAATTTCATTATAATACACAAACTTTGGTAAAATTGCTAGTAGGTATATGATAAAAATATGTAAAACAGCATACAATCATTTTCTTTCTTCTGATTACTCTCAATATAAAAAGTAAGTTACAATTTTATCCTGACGATCCTGACTAAATTAGGCAACCAAATAAACATAATGAAATAAACGTCAGTTCATATGAATGAAATACATGTGTAACTTGTTATTTCTTATGTATACTAATAAATTGTTATTCTATTAATAATTTACTCTATACGTTTCTTTAATATGTAAATAAATATAACTGATTTGTATATCAATAATTCATGCAAAAAGCTATGAACAATCTGCACGCCATCTCTGAGGTAGTTATTAAACATTGTTGGGATATAAAAGTGAAAATCGTGCAGTAATGACTGCTCACATGTTATCACAACAGTTATTTACAGGTTTTCGAAAAACGAAATTCTTTCTTGCAATTTTCTTAGAATAGTTATATTGCATAATTTATCTTAAATTGATTTAAGTGAGGTTATTTTTATATGTATATATAATGCATTTTTCCAATGTTATGTTTGAATTGTTAATTTCCAATTAATTTTTCTTATGAATGGTGAAAAGCTTCGAACAACTGAAATGGGCCTAATACATTCTTTGATCAGAATACCCTTGTATTACTATATGTAGTACTCTACAATATAAAATTGTATCTAGTAATATTAAAGAAACACATTGTAGCTAGTGTTAGCTATTTTACCTTTTGGGTTATAGATGGCGCGTGTGAGCCGGTGCCGAGATACCAACATTGTGATATAATAAAGCAGAAAATTAAGAATGTTAGTAGTGAATTAACACCGTAAGGTGACTCGAATTGAAAAGAAAACTGAAATTTGAATGCATTCAGATAAACTATCGTAAAATTTATTTATGTGTAAAAATATGAAAAAATAAAACAGATTAAATTTATTACACTTATAGTGCTCATTAATCAATGCATAAAGTTATACTCTGATTACCTATAGAAAATAGGTAAACCTGTACTACAATAATGTTTTATATTTTATCAAAAGTAATTCAATAATAATAAATATTTCGATACATTATTATGATTAATATTTTGAAAATAATCATAAATAGTATAATATTCTGCTTTAAACATCCTTTGAAACAGTTCCTGTACGATTTTTTATCGGCAGAACATAAAGTGGTAGTAAAACGAAAAAATAAAAATACACTAGAACTCGGATATAACGGCCATGGGATATAACGAACTCTCGGTTATAACGAACAAATCCTAAAATTCCGCCAAAACTTTCTATCATTCTCATGTTTTTTTGATCGTCTAAAACAAACCCGGATATAACGAACACTCGGTTGTAACGATGTAATTTTTCGTTTCTCGGCTATAACGAACTATTGAGGAAACGAAAAAACTATAACGAACTATTGAAGAAACGACGTTCACCGAACTTTATCGAACAAAAATTTGCATGTCTCAACAAGCAGTACTAACACGAACGATTATGTTGTTACTGTGTTTTTATGCAAAATTCTTTCCCGCAAACCTCTTTTATTATCCACAAAACTGGAAATTATGCGCAAATTAGAAAGTAGTTGTGCAAATGCTCAAATTTGCCGTCAATACAATTTGTCAAAGTTGACTGTGTCGACAATTTGGGCTTAAAGAGACAAATTTTTAAAGGTGCAATCAAGTGTAAGTTCTTCTGTTAAAAAACTGCGTCAAGCAAAACGATCTGGCGTATATAGATATTTGCTCAAGTGATTTACGCTGAAACGAACCCAGAATATGCCGATCAGTGGTCCTATTTTGCAAGAAACAGCGAACCAATTGGCTCAATTACGCAGTGAGGCAGCAGGAACATCAAATGAAGAAAATTTTAATTGGTCACGAGGATGGATTGATCGTTTTACAACAAGACATAATATAAAAAGCGGTAAAGGTGGTGGTGGTAAAGCTGGTGCTGTAAACAAAGAAGTACCAGAAAATTAGCTGACGACACTATTTGTTTAGAAAGCTTGTGTCTACCACTTTTGTAATTTAGGTATTCGGCGTCGATATGTTGACAGCAATATTTTTAACAGCGACGAAACTGGGCCGGAAATCCTGTATTTTATAGGAGAAAAATGCTCTGAAGGAGAACAAACCAAAGAACGACTAACTGCCTGCAAATATGGACGGTTCAGAAAAGAAGAAACTTTCGGTAATTGGAAAATCGAAGACGCCTCGATGTTTCAAAAACGTTCCGAAATGGCTACTATCATACGAAGCAAACAAAAGAGCCTGAATGACAGGAGACATTTTTTCAAATCTTCTACTATCTTGGGATCGAGAACTTGCAAGGAACAAAAGAAAAATTCTTTTAGTGATTGATAATTGACCTGCACGCCCTAAATTGGATAATTTGCAGTGGATCGAAGTGGTTTTTCTTCCTCCAAATGTGACTTCAGTTCTCCAACACATGGATCAAGGCATAATCAAATGCTAAAAGTCGTATTATCGAAAACAATTACTCCTAAAAATGATTCAGTCTGATGATCAAAACGTCGAAATGAAAATTTCGTTGCTTGATGCCATTTTAATGATAGAGACCGCTTGGGAAAACGTGTCTGATTTCGAACTGTTTCCGTCATGCGGGTTTTTTACATGGATACTGGATCCGCAGAGGAAGATGACATTCCTCTTCGTAAGTGGATTTTAACGCAAAAAGTCGAAGAAGCCGATGAAGACAATCTGTATCATTGGGCTCAAAACAATAACATTTATGATTTTGAAGAGCATACTTTAAACGAATATGAGAAAATTGATGAAGACCTGGAAGTCGCACAATACCCTGATTATTCTGAAATCGTTAGATCGGTAATGGAACAAGAACAAACCGAAGACTTTACAATTCTAAACGAAAATGATGAAGAAATCGAACCCGAAATAAACGTTGCGGAGGATTCATTTCCCATTCCATTTATTTGAAGCATTGCAAGCCGTAACACGTAGTACAGTTGTAGTAGTACGCCGTACAGTTGTCATTGCCTGAAGAAAATGATAAGGCCAATTTTCTAGCATCTTCGAGTATTGTATAAAAAAAAAATTTAAAAACTGTTGGAAAAAGGAATCAATCTAAAATTACTGATTTTTTTGTTTTTTTTTTCTACGTGCATTCTTACATATGCAACATATATATTTTATAAATATGCATTTTCTTGTTTATTTTTATACATACTGCATACATATGTATGTATTCAATAAAAATGTTTGAACATGTTTCTTAAGCATTACTAATGTATTAAAACCATTTTTCATAAAAGTGCAAATCATACATACATTCCAAATAAGTATATATGTACATATGTAAAATTTATTCTGTTGTAACGAACCTCGGCTATAACGGACCGATTTTTAGTCACCTTGGTGGTTCGTTATATCCGAGTTCTACTGTATACTTGACGAGCACAAGTTTTACTACTTCAAAACTCTATTAGTGTCCGAAACGTAGACAATAAATTAGGGGTGAGACGAATTTCAAATTCTCTTCTACAATTTAGTGGAGTATTGTAGCCGGTAGAATGTTACTTATTCAAAAAGTAGTAGTAGTAGTAGTAAAGTATGTTCAATTGGCAATTTTTGTGGCGAGTGCTAGTTACAACGACTTCTTAAGCTGTCTTGCTCGTGTGATAACCTCAGCAACTCTTGCTGTGTAGTTTGTGAAATATGGCTTTGTTACAACATTAAATCGTCGTTTATAATGCTGCGCTATTCACTTTGTTACCATCTGCGGCTGGTAGATCGATCGGGATATAATTGTCCGAGAAGAATATCACTGTCCTCTCGGAGAATTGAACCTCGAACCCCCGTGATCTGCCACCTAACCACTGCGGCTTATCGATCGGTTCTTTTACATTAATAATTGAGTTGATATTAAGTGGATGGGGTTATTTTCTTGTTTTATAAACTTAATAAATATTTCATTTTCAAGTGCGAAAATGGAGTATCACCTTGTTTCTAAATTCAACAAAATTCTATCAGTACAAGTTGAATAGATTATTTTCTATTAATTCAAATTAAAAAATTCAACATACTAAACATGCCAATCATGTTTTATAGTCGGGGATATCAACCATAATAAGTAACCTTTTGTATTGCTATTGCAGATCCTTGTTTATCAGGTTCCCTTTCATTACATAATATAATATACTTACATATGAACATTTGTTTTCAGAAAGCGAAAGGAACTCTGTCCTTAATTATACACACATGCAGAAGAAAATACGGTAGGTTTTCTTATTGTAGGAAGCAAGATAATCTTGTTTAGCAACTATTTTTGACAATTTTATGTCAAACAAAATTGCATAATATAAAACATAAAATTTGAAACAAAATCAGCATAAATTTTTCTTCTATATTTTTATCTTGTATTCTCCTTCCTTAAGTCAATCGAACAACGCCGTTTGATTCGCCAGATGCGCAGGAATTCATTTTGTTAAGCAATATACGCGATATTTGTTTCGAGTAAATTTAAAATTTGATAGATTTTGAAAAACAAATACTATTATAAGCGAAAAAGCGAATATTTTTATGAATTATTGCGGGTAATTGTCATAATCAGTATCAGCAACACTGCAGACCAATAAGTGGCCGTTCGCCGCTTAGCGATTATAAACGTAAATGTAGCAACCTATTCAGAAAAGGGTAGAAGAAGTGATAATAAATGGCGCAATTTGAACAAATACGTTTGGAATATACAATTTTGTTTTTTTTTATTAAAGTGTGGAACATAATGCAATAAAATTTTCTTAGGTCAAATCTGAATTCATACTTACACTCTCCCTAGTATAAGTTAATTGTTTAAGAATCATGAGTCATCTCTTATGTAAGGAACATTTAATTAACAAAACTTACTTAAACTTTCTATCGCAAAACATTTAGTTCCAATGTTTTTTCATGTTGTTTGCTAAAATTAGTAATTTGTTTTGTAAAAGATTTTTACACCACATTCTTCATTCATGAATCAGATTTAATTCCATAATGCGCCGTATATTTTGCGGTGTCATACCTGTGAGAAAACTATGCAGCGTAATTACAGGACATTGTTACGTTGAATATAACGGTCAAGTGTTACATTATATTAGGAAAAATATTGATCTCTTAAGGTATATAAATGTATATACATTACAGAATAAATAAGACAGTTTTCTCGATGAACCAGTATGTTTAATCTAGTACAGTTTTAAGTTTGCTTTCAATGTAATTATAAAATTTAATATTATAATAATATAGGTACCTCAAAAATCAAGGACATATTTCATGTACTATCGCGAGCATTTTAAACGACTCAAACTTCAAGCATTATGGCCGTATACAGCTACTCGAAACATTTGAGAAGTAGCGCTGGGCGACTGTAATTAGGGGTCGATAACAAGCAGGTAGAAAGATTCGCAATAAATTATAGGTATATCCTATGATGATTGTAATACATCCTAGATGATTATATGATTTGTATTTATTGACGAAATTCGCTCTGTTTGATATTATGTCTAGAAAATTCATACGCAGTGCAAGTTTAAAATATATTTTTATATATAATATTACTATTGTGTTTATATGAAAGCTGATGAAAAAAAACAATGTTTGCAAAACATTAAAAATGATTAAAATTAAATATCAATTTAAAGAAATATTTATTTCCGAATATATATTAATTGTTTAATAGGGCGAAATATATCTAAGGTAATTATTATCAGTTGATTTAGGAACATTTTATTGTCTTTACTGGTCTTTATAAATTAAACATTTTCCAGGTAGTTAACGGTTGACAATTAGTTCTACATTAAGAAATTATATTGAATTTACTTCAGTAGTGCAAATTGTACTAAGAAATATCTATTATTGGCTTTATATTCTTAATAAATTAATATAAGTGTGGTATTTATACAAACGTTTAAAGTTCTTAACAATCCGGTAAAACATTATCATTAATCTTCTTTTATATAACCATAACGTGCATCTATAAACAACTATATTTCTTCATCAAATTTTGTATTGTTAATGTCAGCAAATTATAAGTACTATTTCAATTAAAACCGACATATTAAATAGAATTTCACAAAAGGCTAAGAAATAATAGATATTTTAGTATTAGAAGTATACCTTGTTTAATTTGAGACTTCTTGTATAAAGACGTTAATCATACTTATAATATGTCTATACGTTATCTATTATCGGCTGTTTTAATTAAAACATTGACCTCATACTAATAAAATAATATTAAATTCTTTCCATAATTACGTGTCCTAATCTGTAAGTTTATAATTTTTGCAATAATTGTTGTTAGATCAATATTTTCCCTGAGAAAAATGATGACATTTTCTCTTATTCAATTAACTTGAGTACGGTCTACCTCTTTACTCAGTACATCATATTCATATCAAATATATTCATAATTCTTTTCGCTTAGATTTCTTTTACATAGTGTCTATCCTCCGGCCTGCGGCTATACGGCTTATTACAGTTGCCCAGTTATATTTACCTGAATATTGCTCCAAGTAAGGAAAGCCTAAAATAGATACGTTTTATGGCAGTTTGAGTCGTTTAAAATGCTCGCGATTGTACATACTTCTGATTTGGCAATTTTATGTATCCGTATCTGGTTTAACTACGTAATTGCAAACAATTAAGCATATCCTGTATTTTTGTTATTTAGGACGCAAGAAAATGTGTAATGGATACCCCATTACATCTAACATACATGTATACCGTGGCGTTGAATGTAGGAAATTTTTTAATTTTATGTCAAGGCTTGAATTTTCAATTGTCAGTAGATTGTCGTTACAAAAAACATTTAAACATAGAGGCTCTAAATCAATGTATAGAACCCAACATTTTCATCAGTAGATGTATGTGCGATAGACCAACTTGATAGATGGCACGGCAATCAAATTAACGACATTGGCATTTCATTAAGGGGTTTTATTAAACCGGGGCGACCGTGCGGGCAAATATACACACGAATACATACGACCCCAACACTACAGGGGGATCGCACCTAATGAATATTTGTAGTACAAGGAATGACAGTGTTCCTTTCGGCTGCTTGCACTTTATTTGATTGGCAATAGTCGGAATTTCATTTTGAAGCATCGTGACTCACAAAAGAATTTCATATAAAAGTAACGCAAGAAGAGAATTCAATAGGGAATGATGCCGGTAATAGAACAAATTATTAATAAAGCTGGAAAGTATGACATATTTGATATTCGTATTAGCTGCATACTGCTTTAAACATTTTATTTGTTGTTTGTGCTTTTGTTGTTTCACTCTTTGAATACAAAGACTATGTATGGCTTCGCCGTCGTGCTTGAAAAATCGCGTGTGTTTTAATGACGCTATTAGCCATTCATACTTTAATATACTATTTTTTATTGATGTTAGATATATGTCAGATATGCATAATATTTTATTAAAGAGTGTCACACCTTTAGGTGCCCTAACACAAAAGATCGTTTTGGAAACCTCTGTAAAATAGAAGAATACAATCTTTCATATACAGTGCATTCCGCTTAATAGAACAGCCGTTTAATAGATATCGCCGCTTATAAGAACATTTTCGTGAGAAACATAAACAATTGTATGCTTACTTCAATATTTTACGCCGTTTATTAGAGCATAATTTCGTTTAATGGAACAATGTGCTTGTCATATACATATTAATTATAGTATATGATATAGTAATTATTATTATTATTATTTATTATTATTATTATTGTTATTATTTCAAGAAACGCTTGGTAGTCGTAAATAATTTTATTTACGAACCGTTCGTTCGTTTTTCATTCCTTTGAACAGTGAGCTGTTGTGTGTGAGTGTTGACTCATAGCATTTACACACCAACTTCAACACAAGTTCGTTAGTTAAAATGCCGCGAAAAGACTTATCTTTGTTTGATAAAATACAAATTATAGACAAAATTAAAAAACAACCTGGAAACCCTTCCCATAGTGAATTATCACGCGTAACGGGTGTTTCGCGAGCCACAATTTCTCGTTTAATTACCAATCAGTTGATGTTTAAAGTTATTATATTGTTAGCTATTAAATTACGTAACACGTGGGCACTGTTGTTATTATTCTATATACATATTAGTACAGTATATACCCACATATGCATCTGTATATGTAATTTCGCATATTGGAGCTGCCGCTTAATAGACCATATTTGGTTATATTCCGATGGTGATCTATTAAGCGGAATGCACTGTACTTATCGAATCACTACGAGAGAGTATTTATTATTCCTAGCGTAGTTGTTGTTGACATATCAAAAACTGTTATCATTTATTGGCGTTAGTGAATGTAATATGTCTATTTCTAATTTTTTGTTTGTCTCTTCGCATTAGTTGAATTATTTGAAATTTAACGAAAATGAATGGGATTGAAGTCACAGCTGTAATACATTTGTAAAAAACAAGTATCGCCGCCAAATGTATATGGATACGACCCCAGAATTCTGTCACAATTAGAAATTGTTTTACAAAATGTATGAATCTTTCTGGGAATGAAAACTTTTGAGGTGAGATTAGGTTATCTACTAATAATACGCACAGACGCACACAACGAAATTTGTGTTATTAAATGTTAGTTTCACGCTCTTCAAACTTTTGATATACGTACAAAATAGGTACATCGTATTTTTCAAAATTATCCGTTATAAATTGAAGTAATAACATTGACACTTCTGACAGGTTCGTATAATAACAACCGTGTTGTTTTCACGGATAACACGATAAACAAAAAGTTGTGATGTCTGCCAGTAATTAGAATAAGATTAATTTTTCAAATTTTGACAAAATTTCCATATTATGCGATACATGCTTGTTGCTTGTATTCAGAAAAAAAATCTCCGATTAAAAGAGCCACAAAAATTGCACGGTTCCAATTTAAAATTTTGAGGTTAGGTGAGATTACTAAAAATTTGCGCAAAAGAAATTTGTTTTATTAAGCGACAATAAAAGTATTTAGATTAGAATTTGAATTGCTTCAAACCGCATTTTAATATTTCAAGTAACAAAAAAGTTACGGCAAATAAAAGAAATTAGAAGATTTCAGTTTTTCTTCAATATTAAACAAATGAAGCATGACTAGTAAAATTTGAAAATGGATTCCTAGTGAGCTCTTGAATCTACACCTTTTTGCTCATTTAACCGTCACTCTATGTCTTAAAATAAAAAAGTTACCCATGTTGTCCTTACGAAATCCGGGCAGCCTGTATATGGTGCTACGGGTTAAAACCCAAAAGTCAATATAATGCTTAGTATCCATCATGCCGATTTTCGATTTAGTCTCCATTAAATAGAGCTTTGGTGTGGGTGTGCAAAATATAGTCGATTTACGACTAATTGAATCAGCAATCAAATTGTCATTTTGTTAAAAGTTGAACATCTGTTTGGTGGATAGCCAGCAAGAAGTGACTGTATTTATAGTATTTTCGGTGAAACTCGACACACTAGAAAATTAAATCTAGGTAGTATATGAGTACCGGCTATACTTAAATCTATTTAAACTAGCGTTAAGCTACGTCTGATTAAAAATATGGTTATTAATAACCAATAGATTATTGTTGCAGAATAACATGGCTTCCTTCGTTGCTCTGTTAATAACTATTTCTTTAATAAAGTACATACATATTGCTTTCGATTGAAGAAATAATTTCCTTCATCTAGATAAATTCTGTTAACACTCCCTAATCATGTCGGTTGCGTGAAGTTATCCACACTTTTCCAGCCACACTTCTGTCGTAACGAAAGTTGGAATGAAGTAGTAATTCCAATATAACATATACGATCGTGGTTTTCTTATAAATTTTACAATACATGTTCTACAATCCACAATATATTAACCGAATTATCTCTGGTGGAAGCTATTTGATATAACTAACAACGAAATTTAATTGGCTCGTCGTTTGTGGCCTTCAGAATAAAGAAAAATCGAAAAACCGTGGCTGGAATAATTAAAACGTCATGATTCTCTTATTAATTCGAGTGCCTCGACACCGACCATAGGTCATATTTTGGCATGATGGTCTCGTACCATACCATCCATCAAATTCATTTGGCTGGCCGTTTACGACCTTCAAAAGTGATAAAAATCGAAAAACCGTGGCTGGAATAATTAAAACATCGTGATGCTCTTATTAATTCGAGTGCCTCGACACCGACCATAGGTCATATTTTGGCATGATGGTCTCGTACCATACCATCCATCAAATTCATTTGGCTGGCCGTTTACGACCTTCAAAAGTAATAAAAATCGAAAAACCGTGGCTGGAATAATTAAAACGTCGTGATGCTCTTATTAATTCGAGTGCCTCGACACCGACCATAGGTCATATTTTGGCATGATGGTCTCGTACCATACCATCCATCAAATTCATTTGGCTGGCCGTTTACGACCTTCAAAGGTAATAAAAATCGAAAAACTGTGGATGGGATAATTGAAACGTCGTGATACTCTTATTAATTCGAGTGCCTGGACACCGACCATAGGTCATATTTTGGCATCATGGTCTCGTACCATACCAACCATCGAATTCATTTGGCTGGCCGTTTATGACCTTCAAAAGTAATAAAAACCGAAAAACCGTGGATGGGATAATTAAAACGTCGTGATACTCTTATTAATTCGAGTGCCTCGACACCGATCATAGGTCATATTTTGGCATGATGGTCTCGTACCATACCATCCATCAAATTCATTTGGCTGGCCGTTTACGACCTTCAAAAGTAATAAAAATCGAAAAACCGTGGCTGGAATAATTAAAACATCGTGATGCTCTTATTAATTCGAGTGCCTCGACACCGACCATAGGTCATATTTTGGCATGATGGTCTCGTACCATACCATCCATCAAATTCATTTGGCTGGCCGTTTACGACCTTCAAAGGTAATAAAAATCGAAAAACTGTGGATGGGATAATTGAAACGTCGTGATACTCTTATTAATTCGAGTGCCTCGACACCGACCATAGGTCATATTTTGGCATCATGGTCTCGTACCATACCAACCATCGAATTCATTTGGCTGGCCGTTTATGACCTTCAAAAGTAATAAAAACCGAAAAACCGTGGATGGGATAATTAAAACGTCGTGATACTCTTATTAATTCGAGTGCCTCGACACCGATCATAGGTCATATTTTGGCATGATGGTCTCGTACCATACCATCCATCAAATTCATTTGGCTGGCCGTTTACGACCTTCAAAAGTAATAAAAATCGAAAAACCGTGGCTGGAATAATTAAAACATCGTGATGCTCTTATTAATTCGAGTGCCTCGACACCGACCATAGGTCATATTTTGGCATGATGGTCTCGTACCATACCATCCATCAAATTCATTTGGCTGGCCGTTTACGACCTTCAAAGGTAATAAAAATCGAAAAACTGTGGATGGGATAATTGAAACGTCGTGATACTCTTATTAATTCGAGTGCCTCGACACCGACCATAGGTCATATTTTGGCATCATGGTCTCGTACCATACCAACCATCGAATTCATTTGGCTGGCCGTTTATGACCTTCAAAAGTAATAAAAACCGAAAAACCGTGGATGGGATAATTAAAACGTCGTGATACTCTTATTAATTCGAGTGCCTCGACACCGATCATAGGTCATATTTTGGCATGATGGTCTCGTACCATACCATCCATCAAATTCATTTGGCTGGCCGTTTACGACCTTCAAAAGTAATAAAAATCGAAAAACCGTGGCTGGAATAATTAAAACATCGTGATGCTCTTATTAATTCGAGTGCCTCGACACCGACCATAGGTCATATTTTGGCATGATGGTCTCGTACCATACCATCCATCAAATTCATTTGGCTGGCCGTTTACGACCTTCAAAGGTAATAAAAATCGAAAAACTGTGGATGGGATAATTGAAACGTCGTGATACTCTTATTAATTCGAGTGCCTCGACACCGACCATAGGTCATATTTTGGCATCATGGTCTCGTACCATACCAACCATCGAATTCATTTGGCTGGCCGTTTATGACCTTCAAAAGTAATAAAAACCGAAAAACCGTGGATGGGATAATTAAAACGTCGTGATTCTCTTATTAATTCGAGTGCCTCGACACCGACCATAGGTCATATTTTGGCATCATGGTCGCGCCAAAATATGACCTATGGTCGGTGTCGAGGCACTCGAATTAACAAGTGCATCACAACGTTTTAATTATCCCAGCCACGGTTTTTTCGATTTTTATTACTTTTGAAGGTCGTAAACGGCCAGCCAAATGAATTCGATGGTTGGTATGGTACAAGACCATGATGCCAAAATATGACCTATGGTCGGTGTCGAGGCACTCGAATTAATAAGAGCATCACGACGATTTAATTATCCCAGCCACGGTTTTTCGATTTTTATTACTTTTAAAGGTCGTAAACGGCCAGCCAAATGAATTTGATGGCTGGTATGGTACGAGACCATCATGCCAAAATATGACCCATGGTCGGTGTCGAGGCACTCGAATTAATAAGTGCATCACGACGTTTTAATTATCCCAGCCACGGTTTTTCGATTTTTATTACTTTTAAAGGTCGTAAACGGCCAGCCAAATGAATTTGATGGCTGGTATGGTACGAGACCATCATGCCAAAATATGACCTATGGTCGGTGTCGAGGCACTCGAATTAATAAGAGCATCACGACGTTTTAATTATTCCAGCCACGGTTTTTCGATTTTTATTACTTTTGAAGGTCGTAAACGGCCAGCCAAATGAATTTGATGGTTGGTATGGTACGAGACCATCATGCCAAAATATGACCAATGGTCGGTGTCGAGGCACTCGAATTAATAAGAGCATCACGACGATTTAATTATCCCAGCCATGGTTTTTCGATTTTTATTACTTTTAAAGGTCGTAAACGGCCAGCCAAATGAATTTGATGGCTGGTATGGTACGAGACCATCATGCCAAAATATGGCCTATGGTCGGTGTCGAGGCACTCGAATTAATAAGAGCATCACGACGTTTTAATTATTCCAGCCACGGTTTTTCGATTTTTATTACTTTTGAAGGTCGTAAACGGCCAGCCAAATGAATTTGGTGGTTGGTATGGTACGAGACCATCATGCCAAAATATGACCAATGGTCGGCGTCGAGGCACTCGAATTAATAAGAGCATCACGACGATTTAATTATCCCAGCCACGGTTTTTCGATTTTTATTACTTTTAAAGGTCGTAAACGGCCAGCCAAATGAATTTGATGGCTGGTATGGTACGAGACCATCATGCCAAAATATGACCTATGGTCGGTGTCGAGGCACTCGAATTAATAAGTGCATCACGACGTTTTAATTATCCCAGCCACGGTTTTTCGATTTTTATTACTTTTAAAGGTCGTAAACGGCCAGCCAAATGAATTTGATGGCTGGTATGGTACGAGACCATCATGCCAAAATATGACCTATGGTCGGTGTCGAGGCACTCGAATTAATAAGAGCATCACGACGTTTTAATTATTCCAGCCACGGTTTTTCGATTTTTATTACTTTTGAAGGTCGTAAACGGCCAGCCAAATGAATTTGATGGTTGGTATGGTACGAGACCATCATGCCAAAATATGACCAATGGTCGGTGTCGAGGCACTCGAATTAATAAGAGCATCACGACGATTTAATTATCCCAGCCACGGTTTTTCGATTTTTATTACTTTTAAAGGTTGTAAACGGCCAGCCAAATGAATTTGATGGCTGGTATGGTACGAGACCATCATGCCAAAATATGACCTATGGTCGGTGTCGAGGCACTCGAATTAATAAGAGCATCACGACGTTTTAATTATTCCAGCCACGGTTTTTCGATTTTTATTACTTTTGAAGGTCGTAAACGGCCAGCCAAATGAATTTGATGGATGGTATGGTAGGAGACCATCATGCCAAAATATGACCTATGGTCGGTGTCGAGGCACTCGAATTAATAAGTGCATCACGACGTTTTAATAATCCCATCCACAGTTTTTCGATTTTTATTACTTTTGAAGGTCGTAAACGGCCAGCCAAATGAATTTGATGGATGGTATGGTACGAGACCATCATGCCAAAATATGACCTATGGTCGGTGTCGAGGCACTCGAATTAATAAGTGCATCACGACGTTTTAATAATCCCATCCACGGTTTTTCGATTTTTATTACTTTTGAAGGTCGTAAACGGCCAGCCAAATGAATTTGATGGATGGTATGGTACGAGACCATCATGCCACAATATGACCTATGGTCGGTGTCGAGGCACTCGAATTAATAAGTGCATCACGACGTTTTAATAATCCCATCCACGGTTTTTCGATTTTTATTACTTTTGAAGGTCGTAAACGGCCAGCCAAATGAATTTGATGGATGGTATGGTACGAGACCATCATGCCAAAATATGACCTATGGTCGGTGTCGAGGCACTCGAATTAATAAGTGCATCACGACGTTTTAATAATCCCATCCACGGTTTTTCGATTTTTATTACTTTTGAAGGTCGTAAACGGCCAGCCAAATGAATTTGATGGATGGTATGGTACGAGACCATCATGCCAAAATATGACCTATGGTCGGTGTCGAGGCACTCGAATTAATAAGTGCATCACGACGATTTAATTATCCCAGCCACGGTTTTTCGATTTTTATTACTTTTAAAGGTCGTAAACGGCCAGCCAAATGAATTTGATGGCTGGTATGGTACGAGACCATCATGCCAAAATATGACCTATGGTCGGTGTCGAGGCACTCGAATTAATAAGTGCATCACGACGTTTTAATAATCCCATCCACGGTTTTTCGATTTTTATTACTTTTGAAGGTCGTAAACGGCCAGCCAAATGAATTTGATGGATGGTATGGTACGAGACCATCATGCCAAAATATGACCTATGGTCGGTGTCGAGGCACTCGAATTAATAAGAGCATCACGACGTTTTAATTATTCCAGCCACGGTTTTTCGATTTTTATTACTTTTGAAGGTCGTAAACGGCCAGCCAAATGAATTTGATGGTTGGTATGGTACGAGACCATCATGCCAAAATATGACCTATGGTCGGTGTCGAGGCACTCGAATTAATAAGAGAATCACGACGTTTTAATTATCCCATCCGCGGTTTTTCGATTTTTCTTTATTCTGAAGGCCACAAACGACGAGCCAATTAAATTTCGTTGTTAGATATATCAAATAGCTTCCACCAGAGACAATTCGGTTAATATATTGTGGATTGTAGAACATGTATTGTAAAATTTATAAGAAAACCACCATCGTATATGTTATATTGGAATTACTACTTCATTCCAACTTTCGTTACGATAGAAGTGTGGCTGGAAAAGTGTGGATAACTTCACGCAACCAATCATGTCTTCAGTTGCTACTTTAATTAAACCGTTAAGAATATGCTTAGATATCGAATAAATAACATAAATAGACAATTTATATTGACTAATTAATGCAAATCAGAAATGAAACGCACATAATGCCGTTTTATATAACATGCATGAGCGTAAGTAAAACTAACACTGCATATTAACTAATGCATCCATAATATCTGTTGACGAGAAGTACTTTAAAGTGATTATAATTGAGAATGAACTACAGCAGTGTTGCTTTAATCAGATATGTGGGATTCTTAAGACATGATATTTATGTTACTATCATTAAAGTATGCCTATTGTATTAATGGAACAATACCAACGCATGGTTAATATAGTTGATCCATTCACCGTAAGAGACCGTATAATGAGAGTTCGTTTGTTGATATGTGCAAGTGTGCAGGTGAATACTAAAGATAAAGGATGCGTTTTGTCTTGTATTTTATGTTTATTTTTATTCATCG
This sequence comes from Holotrichia oblita, assembly GCA_023690525.1. Classification (NCBI taxonomy): domain Eukaryota; kingdom Metazoa; phylum Arthropoda; class Insecta; order Coleoptera; family Scarabaeidae; genus Holotrichia; species Holotrichia oblita. The sequence goes on from CM043015.1 coordinate 93,280,161, forward strand.
TCACTGTCTATTGGATAGAAACAACTTGCCGTAAAGATCATAGATATTTACAAGATTGATATTACGGGACTGTTAATGTAATTTTTCTAATTACTGAACTTATGCATATGTATGTATATACTCTACACAAGTCTATTACCGTAATCAAAATGATACGCTACTACAGATATTCTTAAAAATAATAGTGTTTCTCGATTTGTGTATTTCTAAAAAGAAATTAAGATAACCGATATTTCATGTCCAAGCTATATAGTTAAGAATTAACCTAAGGATATAACACTATAAAACGATATTTTATGCATACATATCTACATACATACGTTAAGGCTAATATTTTACTTTTAACTATAGATATGTGCGACCCATATACTTCTTGTGAGTAACTCTAGGTTAGTATGGAGAAAGAAACACGTCAGAGCGGCTATTATTTAATTTAACAATTTAGGTACAATATACACACTATTTTACAGGTGTAAATTCCAAGAAACTTTTATTACTTTTGATATGTGAAAAAATTAGCTCATGGTTTATTTTATCTTTATGCTTCAAGAAGAAATACCATTGTTACGACTAAATGTGCAATGTTTTCCGTGTTTTACGATGTCCTGTTGACGTGACATTCCTCGTCGCAACCTACTCCTCTGAGCAAATTGGATAACGAGGACAACATGCATTTATAAAGTATCTGTTCACCCTTGTAAGGACCATCACGTTGTTTTCGAACTCCTTATTAATATCATCGACTTGATTTATCCTCCCTGATTTCATTTACGATCCGCTGCCATATAATGTTAGCTGTATTGTGAGACATCATTATCCAGTTAGTAAATGTCTATTTCTTAGGTTTTCTATAACTAAATAATTTCAAATATTTGCAAAAGTTCGGAACAACCCTCCTGTATAACACAGCTTCGTAGAGCTCACGCTTTCTCGTATATCCTTTTGCGCATGATTATTCTTTCTTGCATTGGTTTCTGTTAGCACTTGTTTCAATGTATAAAGGTTTTCTGAGAAAAAACATTTTTTGTGTGGGGTTACTAGTCTGCCACTAGTGTATGATATCCACGAACTGGTTTCTTGTAACATCTTGCAGCTTTATGTTTATATTGAATTCACCGCTGGCTAGTAGTTTGTAATTATCTTTATTTACCAGTGAGCGAACCTCCTACAGTATATCTAAAAAGTTGTCAAAAAATATCATTAGTTTTGTCAGTTTTATTTGTAATACTATGATTGTTTTGGTGTAGTAAATTAATGTTATCCACAAATAATTTCTATATGGTCTGACTATTGCAGTCTGATATCATATTTCTGCGTCCAACATTTTCACATGCATATTTTCGATTACAGCAATTCTAAAAGCAGCTATATTTACATTTTTTATATCCAGCTTTTCACAATTTCCTGCAATTGTACCATATTCCGCTATGTAATTAGTCACACCAGCTACTGTTGTCGTATTAAGCAAGTCTGGCTTGTGAGAGAGAAATATCCATTTACGATTTTTAATAGCGAATATCAGCGTATTATTCTTTGTTACAGAAATAGTTCGGCGTTTGTCCTTAGAGATCAATAAACTAGCATGATTTTTGAGAATAGTTTTATTGCTTATCCTCTTTCATTATTTGGTCTGCTTTTTTTTCAGCTGAGTTTGATTTTGATTTGTATTATATAAGTAACGCTTTCTAGTGGTATTTTTACAACTATCGTGCCTATTTTGAAAAGTTCGATCTTGTACATGGTCCCATTACATTTTTTTGGTATTTTCTCTCGCCTCTCAATATGTCTAGAGAATTAGGTTTCTAGACCCGCTTTGTTTACAGTATTTGTAGCAACTTGCGATTATAGTTTACTACATCATTTACAAAGATACATTACACATGATTTGTAAGTCTTAAAAATTTCACTTCGTTTAAAAGTGCTACAACTATAAAGTAAGATATTCCTAGTGCTATCGAAGCAGTTAATGAATCGTTTATTATGTTTAACGTGCACATATATCTCTGTAGGCGCCATGAAACACACAGTGATGATTAGAAATGGCAAATTCGATACATATTCCAGCAGCTTGCACATACAATTTCCCATTTAATTTAGATTGTAAGAAAAAAATCCACATTGTATGGTTAAGCGAGCTCACCGATCCTGGCATATTTATGCACGACACAACTGCATACTAATTTGTAATTCATTCGCATGGCTAGCTGCCGATTGCGAACCCTATAACGGTCGAAATATCTGTGGTTATGTATGTAGCATCAATATGCCAGCGCTAGAGATGGTACAATGATATGTATTGGAACTATACGTTGTAATGGTAACGTTACATTAATAGTATACCGATTTACTTTTTAAAATGGCACATACGTGCAAGCTGGTTTGCCTGTACTACAATATATTACTGTCATGCTGTTGCGTGCGTTTTAAACCTTTATCTTGTATAGGTAAGTTACGGTACATGTTTTTTTTTGGTTTCAGTATCCAAATATTTACCATTCAATTTCTTTAACAGCAACTGTGAAATCAGTGTCGCTACAAAATTAACATCTTTACCGACAACCGTCTTCACCTGCTCAAGCCGCCTTCGGAAATCCATCCCCACCACCAGGTAGGTTGGAAGTGTAGACGTTCCCTAGAGTAAAATGAAAATATCACATATGTATGTATCTTATTGTTTCGAAGATTTAGTAGTGCCACTTTATTGATAGTAATATTACCAACCCTAATGAACAAATAGCACTAGTTATATCGTAGACAAGTGCGCGCTTATCACACTACTCTTTCGGGAATTCAAATTGGAGTTTAGTCACAAAAAGAAAAAAAATTGGGAGTCTATCTTCATATTTTTCTCTCTACTAGAAGAAATATAGGATCTGAGGCATTATAACAATTACAAGTTTACAAACAAATTGGGATATGTGAAGAACTGTGACGTCGTACTCCGTATTATCTGTTCGATGAAGTTAAAGAAAACAGTGAGTAACGCTTACTAACGTTCTTGTGACTGCTGGTCTTCAGTTCCTACGTTGTATCAAAATATCCATTTTTATCACTAATTGTAACCTTCAGGCAAGTTACATTTACTTCATTTATTAACTTTAATAGTCGCTATTATAATAATGTTTGATATGGGTAGAAAGCTGAAAATAAATAAACTTATCCGTTAGGGTAATCTGATAAACATAACCGTAAAAGTCAACTAACATAGAATTTAAAGTAAAATCAAATTTATATAACCAAACATGCAAATATGTAAGCATAAAAACGTAGGTGTAATCCAAGTAAACATGAAATAATGAAGATATCTAACACGATCATTTATTTAACATGAAATTTCGTATTCATTACACATACTTATGTACTTTTATCATATTGTAAATATAAATCGATACGTAATTTATTACAGTTCTTTATCAAATATGCGCAAACATTTGAAAATCAAAAGGAAACTGCACCCATTTCTTCATGACCGCTCCCATCCTGATGGTATTCGTTTAACGAACAATTAGAACGTTATGAAGTCACTCGCCAGGTACTACAGCTCGCTGAATTGGATAATGATTTTGGTCAGTAAAAAATGGAGATTCATATGTTTAGGATGTGCATGAAACTGTGTCATGTGGTATACGAAATAAATCATCGTAAACGGTGATTTTCATATTGAGGGGTGCGGTGAAAAGTTAGGGTTATATAAATAGCTATTATTTACGTTTGTAATAACCACTTCACGTGAAGTGGTTTGGTAACAGAGCAACGATTAAGTACTTTGCCAAATAGAGAATACTGCTTATACATACATTTTTATAATAGGTCTACAAATTGTGTTTTGCATTATTGTAAATTGATTTTTTTGATTAATACATGAAATTAATTGTCTTATTTTATGTTTTGAAAAAATAGTGACTAAATATGGATGAAACTATAGTGCTAGTACGCCTGAAAACGTATAAATTCCGTGAATATTGCAATGTTATTGAAATTAATGTTTTTGTTAAAGATATTGAAACGTTTACATTCTGATGTATGTTAGCTGCTGAAATTCCTTTTTTATATTATTATATCCAAGTAAACTGGGCATATAACTTTTGCAGCTGATGCAGTTTCTTGTTTTCGCTACCAATTCTTTGGCTTAAATTGTTCAAACATTATTTTTTCTAGATTGTTTTTTCAGTCCTAACTTTCTTGGTGATTGTCGTTCAGTATTCTGAATGTAGTTCTGTTCTATATAATGCTATCCGCAATGCATATTTCTTGTAGATTTCTTTCATAGTTAGCAATATACAGCAATTAGTGGGGAACTTTTTGTCAGCTAAAGATATAACATGTTATGAGGGCTTTCGGGTTTTGACCGCGTCATAGTAAAGTACATATATACAATATAAAATAAAATAAAATAAAAAAGAGAAAAATACAAAAATATATACAACTTACTCAATCTCGACGTTTCGCCACTAATGTAAGAATCTAGTAATCAGCTAAGTACTATCGTTCTCCTCTACATCCATGGCGTTACAGATCACATCGGTAGAATTCTTCGTAAGCAAAATATCCAACCCATCTTTAAACCTTTAAACAAAATCTCCCAAATTCTTCCTTCGCCCAAGAACACTCGCCCTGCTCTCTCCCATAAAGGCATTTATAAAATTCCCTGTGACTGTGGCTCAGTGTACATTGGCGAAACTGGACGTTCTATTCAAACTAGAATCAAAGAACACCAACGGTACGTTAAGTCACGTTCCTCAACACACTCAGCGTTAGCCTTAGCAACACTTTATTGATACGGGCCATAACATTTGTTTTGATCAGGTATCTGTTGTAAGCAAGTCTCATCGCTATTTTCCACGAAAGGTAATGGAAGCTATCGAGATCCAGAGACATCCCCAAAATCTCAATTGTGATATTGGTTACCCACTCTCCAGTATTTGGAATCCCGTCCTTTCCGCTTCTTCGACCGGTGCTCACTGTTCCGCATCGTTACCTCGCGCTCACCGTTCCGTTTCCCTGCACAGTGGTATATATACCCCCGCACGTCCAGCTTCACCTTGTCAGAAGGTTTTCGCTTCTAACGTGGTTGACACGAACTTACCGTGACCTTCGGGCGCCCCTCAGCTAGTTTTGCTCCTGAAGAAGCCACTTACATTAGTGGCGAAACGTCGAGTTTGAGTAAGTTGTATATATTTTTGTATTTTTTTTTCATTTTTGTTTTATTTTATTTTATTTTATATTGTGCATATGTACAGTCTATTCCAAAATTAATGTCACCCCTTGTGCCGAAAAACACGTTATACCTGCTAATGCAAATTAGATGCACAAAGTTTAATCGATATTTGGTGTGCACCGCATTTACAAGATTAGTATTCACTAACGAAAAATCGTATTGGATTATGGGAAACATCATTTTTATGGGTTTGTTTAGCCTTGGGAGCGACATTAATTTTGGAATAGACTGTACTTTACTATGACGCGGTCAAAACCCGAAAGCCCTCATAACAGTGTCTCAGACCGTGGAAGCCTTCGATATCATTTAAAGATATAACATGATTACTTGCCTAGAGGATGAGGTTTCTGAAAAGATATAATAAAATAATAAATACAGGAAACAAAGGATAGGTAAAGAGAAAGTAAAAACTGAACCACTGTATGATAAAACAGTTGAAGCCAATTAAATGTAAGATTAGTTTATCAAACGAAAGAATTGCCAGAAGAGTCTAAAATTCGCACAAAAAAGAAAAACCACTAAAAATGAAATGTATCGATATAAAATAAAAATATGGAAGGGAATAAAGAAAACAATAATGAATAAAAAAAGAAAGTTAGGTAAGCAGTTTTAGTACTAACGAAGACCCCATTTTCGTTTGCAATAAATATTTTATCTTTGGTTTAATATTTTTAGAAATCACTGCAATTATTTAATATTTGATAGTTAAATGATTACACCTAAGCGGCTTTTCAGTAAAATTTATTTGTATTTGGGGAGATAACTCATGCGACTAATAGAAACAATATTTTAAATTCAGTGACATCAAAATTTAGAAAATGTAAGAAATAATCAAGCGACCATTAAAGTGAAGCGTTTTGTAACGATGAAAGTTTCACTCGACAGGTATGTTTGTGTATCTCTGCGCGAAACTATTTGCTATTTTCTAATTACTATATTCGATTCAAGTAACAGGGGAATCGTGGGTGGTTATGTGAGTGGTACATTGGTACGACAGCAGTGAAAGTGCCGTTCTATATAACTTGACCGAAGTACGGTATGATCATCCGTAAGTTCAATTAAGTAAAGTAATTCTGTCGTTGCAACTTTACCAGCTGTTGCATGACTTAAACACAGATTAACGTCAGAGATTGTTTACCTAACAGAAAACATTACGCAAAAATATTATCTTCCAAATTTAATGTTAAGATTAGAACTAAGAATACATTCAGAGCGCAATAATTATATTTCATTGCGATATACCGTAGAGTTACTTTATCTACAAACATAGGTACGGTGATGTGCTTTAGTACTGACTCACCGCTCGAGGGCAGTCGGCTTTATATCGTCGTACATAAGGCTTAAATTTATAAAGTTTTATGGCACTTTGAGTCAGTACTATAGCACATCACTGTACATACATATACTGTAAATTAATTATTTATCCTCCTTTTAAAGCTATATCTTGTATAATAGCCCTAATTATTCTATCTAGCATGTATGAAAACCATAATATAGCTGTTTTAAAAATAACGTGTTCTATATAATGTTAAAAACATGAAAATTATAATAAACCACATACTTTGATCGTTACTTGTTAGAAATCGTTGTATATAATAGTAATCGTAATAACAGTACATTCTAATATGCTTTCCAAATATATTAGATCTAGAGAGCTACATATAAAATATTCTAGCTCATTGTCTTTAATGGTAGTACCCAATAAAATTGGTTGAGGTGAAGTTATTGACTTCTGTAAAGTCCTAGTTTTATGATCATTATTGTAGCTACAATAATTAAAGTATTATGTATTATGAGTAATCATAGTTATTTATTGATGGAACCTAATAAATGTTAATTATAAAATGTTATGTGTGGGAATTACATTCTCTTCAATGTTGCAAGAATATTTTGATCGAATTTCGTAGAAGATGTAATAAATTTTTCCTAACGCAACAACGAATCGCGGTTTCAATAAAGCTTGGTATGTCGGTAAAAGTCATATCAATTACATATACATATTTCGTAACAGGAAGTAAGGTATCAGATGGTAATAATTTAAATCTATAAAAAATAGTCGACAACAAATATGTGATAATAATAGGGATTTATGTAGTTTGTAAATATAAACTTATATATATATATAACTAATTATATTTTATATTAGATGCCGAAAGCAAACCATTGTTTTAACCAAGACCAAAACACACCAGTTAGACATTACCAGAGGTAATTACCTAATTACTCTACTCCTGAATCGTATAATAAGAGTCCAATTATGCTTTAGTAAAACTTAAAACAAAAAATTCTTCTACTATTATAAATCAGAGCAGCAGATGGTTGCCAGGATACGCTAAAATATGCACAGATTCAGCATATGTAAATTTACCATTTAGTTCTGCTAGGAAACTCGTGAAGCAAGTAATAATTACATTGAAAAAAATACTACTGCTTACAGAAACATGTCGTTGTATGCGTAAGTGTGTCTCTTGTTAATAAAAGAAATAACAACAACAACAAATGTTAATGTAGATAGATGGAAGTCACAAACAGCTGCACGCGGTAATCACAGTCCGGATGACGGTCTATTGCACCGATTGACCGTTTCCTGCAGTATCAACTCTAACATTACACATATGTACATACACACGTAGTTTTCATTCTTTCTAATCGCCTGCGTAAGAACTCCTTTTTATGTTACACTGAGCCACACTTATCGGCGAGTTTCAATTACACATTTCTGAATACTGCTGCTACTCACAACCTGTTGTTATTTTACAATCTATAACTTCAAGTATCAGAAAAAAACAGATGTAGCATTATTCGCGAGTGTAATGTTTGTGTGCAAAAAGGTACACAACCGTAAAAATTAGAGGAGTATATACAGGGTGGGCCAAAATGATGCAGTAGAATTACGATCAAGCTTAATAAAAATGTTCAAATCCGACCAGGTAAACTTATAATGGTCGACGAGAAGCACATTTTAATAACAATATAAATTTTATAACATTTATCACGACGTCATGCCGAAATCAATTTGCATTTTATTAAATAGCACCTTTGTTTTCTATCACTGTATTGTAAGAAGATGATATTTCTAACACATCACAATCACTTATTAAATATTTTATCCAACTGTGTTTGCAGTAACAAAGAATGAAATTTATTTAAATTTCGCGGTTTTGAAGTTTCAAGCGTAGTTTACCAAAATTTTACGTAACGCTTCTTAATGTGTATGACATTTGTCAGATTTGACTTAAATCGCTATTCTTCCATTTGCTTATCTTAAAGTGTAACTTGCTAAATTTAAAATATGAAGTGTAAGCTACGAAATCTAATAATAACCATCTGAATATATTTCCCAGTAAGTATTATTTGCGCAACAAAATGACTAAAATATTGTGTTTATAAAAGTCAGGGAAGTTGTATCGCGCAGTATACAAGCTCATACCGCCAGCGGCTAATGTCTTTGCACTTGCCGATGCAGAATTAATGCAAGTTGGTCAATTAACATTTCTATGCTGTCAGTTGTTTGAAAAACTATCACTTCACTCAATTGTAATATAATTATTAAAGCCAATCTAACAAACATTTTAACTGAAATAAGGTTACTAATAGAAGTAAAAAGAATATATCGCCAAACATGAAGGGGAGAGTTTAAAAATGTCTCCCATCCGCATGAATACATTTTCTTAAATTCTCTACCAAACCTAAATGTACAGCATGTAATATTTCAACAAACAATAAAATAATAATAATAATACACTAGACAGGAAAGCTACAAAATGAATACCACATGAATAACATAATTCATTTTGAACGTTTGTCAGTTGCCAAGTGACATTTAATGACATATGTATGTATATAGCCCAATTCAAATTTTGCGTTTTACGCAAATATGCATCAGGTAAATAACAATATTTGCGCGCTTCAAAATTTGAAATATTGGCGGCAATTGCAAGAAGTTGTTGATTTCATTTATTATTAAAATTGTTCATATTTTATACAGTTATATGTTAAAAAATTAGCTGTTTAAGAAACTTACAATAAAAATACCACATCCCATTTAAATTAATGCAAAGTGATTTCGGTATGACGTTGTAATGAATGGTATAAAATCTACATTTATAATAAATTGTGCTTCCCTTAGAACTCTATAACTTTACCTGGTCCGATTCTAAATTTCTTATTTAGTTTGGCCATAATTTCAATGCATCATTTTAAGTGGCCCACCCTGTATATGTTTCTAGATAACTACGTTAACACTGAAGAACCAAAAAGAAAGTTTTCTTTGTCTCAAAAAAAAAAAAATTTCTGATTATAGTATTTTTTCTCCTGAACTTGTATCGGTGTTTTTTTTTATCGCAAAAGAGATAGGCATTTATAATTTCACATTGTAATACTTTCCACATTCTTAACTAGCCAACATTCTGAATCGCTTAGGCAGTAATAACGATTTCCTGTCAGTATTTCGCTTGTGGAGCACACCTCTTGATGGTCCAAATTTGCTTTAATACCTCCTTTCAATAGCTGAAATCTACTAATAAAAGTGTCCTCCGCGCTCATTAACATCTGCCCTCTTTCTGAGAAAAAAATTTTGCTGCAAAAGCAGGAGGAGTATTTTTAAGGACATGTTAGAATCCAATTTTTTGAGATCGTTGACAATATTCAACGCCCCAGGTTGGTACGTGGAATCACCATTAGACTACTTAACAGATCGAGACATTTAGCATTGTCCAAACTACACACAACCTTACACTAGAGGGGATGGGGTTGGAATTAGTACATTGTCGCAGGTGTTGTAATACAGATTGTATAGTGAACTGCGATGAAATTAGGTGTTGCATT